>CM062804.1:1216359971-1217097933 GCA_031772625.1 Pinus tabuliformis | reverse complement strand
AATTACCCTCCCTCACACCTGCTTATCTACATGCTCTTCCTCCTCTCTATTGTTAGCTAGCAGGCCAGTTTATCTACAGGTGATTCCTCATGGTCCCGTCCTGATGGTCTCTCTCTTTGCCACTTATAGGTTCGACACCGCATCGCCTTCTTCCCAGCATGCCCAGGGTCTCTCCACCTATTTACCAACACCCCTCTCTTCTTATATCCTCATTCCCCCTCCACGGAAACTCACAGACATCATTACAAAATATGAGTAGAGCCAGATAATAGACCTGGTGCCGCTTCGAAGGTGTCGTTGCAGGTCTTTAGGTTGAAATTCCTTGTCGTTTCTTCATCTCTTCTCTATAGCTATGCTCTCTCCATCACCCTTCATTCCTTCATAATCCCCTTCCTTCTCTCTCTTTCCCATCCATCCTCCTATCTTATCCTTCCCACCTCCGTCACTACCCTAGCACTGGCTGCCACTTCTCCATGCCCCTCTATACATTACCATGCGGGAGGTCACCACACTCATTGCCATGACTGTTTGGGTTGCGGTGGGTTGTACCCAGCATTCAGTTATCCTGACAACCATATATGTCCTACATCCTCAGGCACTCACCCCCATCAAGGGAACTTTCTCAACTTCTTTTATTTTCAAAGGAAGACATTACTAAAATAATAATAATAAATTGTACATTTAATGGTATTTTAAACAATATGTAAGAATTTTCGTTAGTTGAAAATATTATGTTTTAATGGTAATTTTTTTTTAGTACTTTTAATTTAATCTATGAAAAATTGTTAAACCAAATGTTTTTAAGAATAAAAGTTAATTATCTTTAAGAAAGAAAATCTTAACATCTATTCATATAGATTCTAGGCCATCTTTACATGAGAATAAAAGTTAATCCTACATTAATAAATTAAAATAAAATCTATAAATTTATACATATGATTTATTCCATAATTCAAATTTGGTTTATTATTAATTATTATTATTTTTAATTAACAATATATTTTATGATTTAATAAAATTAATTTTTCATTTTTTAAATATATGATATTTTAATAATATAATTTTATTTTAAAATGATATATAACTTTCTAAATGTGTACTTTTATTTTATTTAAATGGATTAATAATGTAAATATAAATGGATTAATAATGTAAGTATGTCATTTTTTTTATTGATATTAGTAATTTTCTGAATTGATATTTTCTATACTTACATCAATTTATTTGTTCACATCAATTTACATTATTAATAATTATAATGATGATGATGATTAACATTCACCAAGACCAATGTGGTCTATTGAACCTCAAAAATAATCTAAATGTGAATTCTTTAAAATTGTCTTTTTGTGATAAAAAAGACAAGAAAGAAGAGCTCCAAGCTCGCTATAGTTGAATTAGATTAATAATTCAACAAGATTGGAAGTGTGGCAAATGTTAGTGAATTGAGAGAGGATGTGAGTAAGAGTCGTGTAGTCTAAAAGGAAGTGTTTTTCATCTTCCACCTTCTTAGTATCGCAAATCTAACAAATTCTATCATCTTAGGCAATCTTGGGAGTAGACCACCGCCTGGTTTCACTTCGAAGCTCGTGACAATTAGTTCTTATCCTAGTGATATTCATTTTTTTTCTTAGTGTTGGTCGACACAGAGAGATAATTTTGGTTATCAAGGGTGGAGTTAATTACCTCATTATGTTATCTTAGCTTCCTCTTACCCTCCAAATCCTTATCATCCCACAACTTTTCCTTAAAATTGGAGGTAATAGTATCTTTGACACTATCTTTTCTTCCCATGATCTCCTCCTTAATCCCCCAATGATTGAGCCAAGACTGAGCATCCTTATGTCACCCACACTTGAGGTGAAGGTAGTGGTTTTGACTAAAGTTAGAAGCAATTTTTGGGAGCATCTTGGATTCAATGTTGTAAAGCTTCTTCCTATACATCAGATGTCTAAACATAGTTGTACTTTCAATGGGGGACATACCAGCTTCTATCAAGAGGATTGGATAGGGAGTATTTCTCTTGATCTTTAGGTTGTAGGTTATGAACTTCTTTTGAATCGTCTCAATCTTTCTCCACAACAGGGGTGATGGGGTCTCAAAGAGGAACCTTTTTTAATCCAAATAAAAAAAAATTTGACCGACTTACAATTGTTTTCAAGTTCATAATAAGCTTTCTAGACTCCAATAATCCTTTTCTTGATGTCATAATTCTAGTTGAGCTTATGAGGAAAGTCAATACCCAAATATTTTTAAGAAGAAACCTACTCTAAACAATGGTTACCATAAACAAAACAAACCTGGCTGGTATTTTTTAACTTAATTATCATGACTTTAGTCTTGTCGGTCTTGACTTTCATACCCATCTTTGAGTAGTAGACATGAAGAGCCTTAAGCTGTTTTTCTAGGTCATCATGGCTTTTTGAAAGAAGAACGATATCATTAGCATAAAGGAGAAGAGTAATGATTATACCACCAAGCTTGGTGCCCTTGCAACCAGCAGCTTCCAGACACTTCTCAAGCTTATTGATGTAGATGAAAAAAGGGTAGGGGATAGGGGACATCCTTCCTTAACCTTGATATTTCATTTAATATCTTTAGACAATCCTTTTGTGGGCCTTAAGCTTGACAATGACAGTTTGTAGAGCCAGATCACAATAATCCTCAGTTCAGGAGGAACCATGATCTCTTCAAGTCTCTCCCGGAGCTTATATCGAGGAAAGAGTGTCGAAAGTTGTTCTAAATTCCACAAAACAATAGAAGAGATCAGCTTTACTATTGCGACATTCCTCTACAATAATCTTGAGAGTAACAAGATGGTCGATGATGTCTCCTAAAACCAGCGTTCTCTTTAGCTCTTTTACCATGGTTTTCAATGCAAAGGCTAAGCTTCTTTTCCAAAATGATCCCATATATCTTGGCTAGGATGTGGCTAATCATAATGGTCCTGTAGTTAGAGGGAATTCTTTTGTCCCCATTTTAAAGATAGGCACAATAAGACTTTGCGTTGAAAGCTTAGGGAATCCATGCTTTACAGCCAAATTGAGAAGCTTGTGGAGATGGGGAATGAGGATAGATATTCCCACTTTAAAGATCTCAACTTGGTATCCTTCAATATCTTTAGCTTTCCCATTAGTGAGCTTATTAATCCCAGACTCAACGTCTTCCAAGGAAAAAATATCATCCTTAATAGGAGTGTTTAAGATCATGCCCATGGTGTCCGAAGAGTCATACAACTTCTTAAGGTAGTTGTCCCAAGTTTCTAGGGAGATAGAAAGATTATCTTTAGTTTTACGAACAAGTACATTTCGACAAAACTTTTTGGGTGCAAGTTTAGAAAGGTGAAAAAGATTCTCTTGTCTCTTATTAATATATGACCTCTTCTTCCTCTTAATAAAAACTCTAACATAAATATATTAATTTCTTTTATTAATCTTAATAATTTTATGAATTGATATTTTCTATATCTATATCAATTCATTTATTCACATTTATTTATAATTTTAATAAAATATCATTTTACCTACTCTTTTGGTTTTTTCTCCATTCTCTTAGTTACTTTTAATAATGCAAAGAAATAATTCATAATTTAAAACCTATAAAACAATATCCACAGTAACAAATATATATAAATCAATGACATTTTAAAATAAAACAAAACTCCACCCAAGAATTAATGAAACTAAATAAACAAAGAACCATAAAAATACACTTTCTTTCTTTGCCATTTTTAAATCAAATAATGTTAATAAAACTAAATGAGACTTATCAATAATGCATTGCTTCAACTTAAGTATATTTAGAGTCAATGAAATTAAATAAACAAAGAACCATAAAAACACACTTTCTTTCTTTCCCATTTTTAAATCAAATAATGTTAATAAAACTAAATGAGACTTATTGAATGAGACTTATCAATAATGCACTGCTTCAACTTAAGTATATTTAGAGTAATATAAGGCTTTGTAATCGTAGGAAGGCTTTGTGTCTTGAAAGGTTCTAAATCAATGCACATTTAGTTGGTGGATTTTATAAGTTAAAAAGTAGATTGAAAAAAATGTAAGGCTTTGTAGTTTTAGGAAGGTTTTCTGTTTGGAAAGGTTTTAAATCAAAGTATATTTGGTTGGTTGACTTTATAAGTTAATAAAATATGGATGGGCTGAATTTTAAAAATTATAAGGATAATTAATCCAATCTGAAGTATTTAATGAAGAGTTTGTGAAGTATTTAATGAAGAGTTTGTTAGTATGGAAGATTTAATGAAGAGTTTGTTAGTATGGAAGATTTAATGTTGTTGGAGTATTTTCATTTATGCAACTTAATATTTTTTTAATGTAACTTTTTATAATATAATTTTTTATTTTATGGTTTCAGATGGAAATAATGATATATTTTAATGGTTTTCTTATATTTATGGATGAAATTCCAAACATTAATCATTTAAAATTTTTAAATCTATGTTTCACATTATAAAATATAATTATGAAATTATAATGTAAATTATCAATTAATAAATGACATCATGTAAATTATGTTTATCTTTTTATATTGCCGAATACAAATATAAAATTATCATCCAAATGATAATTTTAACTGCAAAAGCTACTGAAAGTCAATTTCATTTACCCCATCTCAGATAACCAATGGGTATCTCTGCTAGTGATAGTCCCCAAGAAAAATGGTAAGTAGCGAGTTGTGTTGAATACAGAAAACTGAATAAAGCCACCCTTAAATATTATTTTCCATTGTCATTTATTGATCAATTTTTGGATACATTAGCTGGAAAAATATCATTTTCCTTCCTGGATGGTTTTAGTGGTTACAATCATATCAGCATAGCCCTTGAAGATCAAGACGAAACAACATTTACTTGCCCCTGGGGTACATATGCTTACAATTTTTGGAAAGTTAACCAGAATAAAAGATGAAGCTTATAAAACAGAAAAGCCTTTTACATCAAAAAAGGAAGTGATGACACAAGATAAAGCAGCCTCAAAGTTCCCTTCTTTTATCTTTCCTTCTATTAATAATCAGAATAAAGCTCATGTGTTGAAAGAAGTACCCAAATACCCTACAGTAGAAGAGGATTTATATGCTGCAAACTCTAGTGGTTATATTTTGGATTTAGAAAATTCATCCAATCCTGGAGAATCCATTAGAATTTGGATCGGTGCTCTGTATCAAATGCAGATCACCACAAGATTAGAAATTGTGTCTATCATGGTCCTAGCTGAGAAAAGAATGACAAGAATTGTATATGATTGGTGGATGGGACCATCAGAAGAAGAAATAATAGCAGTAATGGAAGCAGGACTGGCTACATTAGAACTGTTAATGAAAACCTAGTTTGTTCTAGAGCCAGTAGATGCGAAAAAGGAGCTGATAACAGATTTAAGTCGTATGGAACTTAAAGATCTAAAATATTTAGATCAATTTGCTAAAGATTTTATGGCTAAAGTATTTAAGGCTAATCTTTCAAATGACACTGCTCAAAAGATTTCATTTTTATCTAAACTTCGAGGCAACCTGGGAGATCTGATAATGAAAGATCTAGAAATGCAATACAAAAGAATAGATCAAATCTATTGGGTCGATCTTCTTTTCAGGTGTCATGAAAAGGTTAAGTACCCTTGCTGGCAGAGAAAGGCACATGATATTACACCAAGCTCAGAAGTTTGCAGAACAATGCTGCCTTGGACACCCTTTAAGAAGAAAAAGAAGGTAAAGAAATATGGAAAATTCAGACCCAAACGGATTGCCAATCCTAGAAAGTCTTTTAGAAGATTCAAATTTGTAAAAAAGAGAAATAGACCAAGAAATAATAATTGTTGCTTCATTTGCAAACAAGAAGGCCATTTCGCTAGAAAATGTCCAAAGGCTTCTTCAAATAAACTGAAGGCTTGTTTTGAAATTGAAGAATTCAAAGATGATTGGTCTATAGTAGATTTTGAAGATGAAGTTTCTGATGTATATATGCTAACAAAAGCTTTTGATGATGAAGTTGATACATAAAATGAATGTCTGTAAATATCATTCAAAGGATGATTTCTCTGAAGAATTGCATTACAATGACCAAATAGATGATAGTGATACAAAGATCACTACAGATACAACAGATATTTCAGAAACAGATGAATCTGCATCTGCAGTATCATTATGCTTTTCTGAAAAAGGAAAACTTAAACAACCAGTTCTAGCTCTTCTGGAACTGAATTCATTTTGTCCTTATCAGAAGAACACAACAGCTTCTCAAGTCTAGCCATACCACAGAACAATAGAGTAGAAGAAAAAACTCTATTGAAAAAGATCATCAAGACAAACAGTCTTATTTATATTCCAGTACAAGTGCAGGTAAGAAGTGAATGGATAAATTTTGATGCATTTATTGATACTGGAGGTTCAAACAATTTGGCTAGGTCTTTCTTGTTCAAATATTTTTGGAAGCCTCTTCAAAATATTTTAGTATCTGAAACAATTGGAGGTTTTGTACAGTTAACACATTATGTGGATAACATTCCTTTTAAAGTAGGGAGGAGTATAGTAAAAATTTATGCTATTCAACACTTTGATCCTTCTGTAAGCTTAATGATGGGAATGCCATTTATTAACTCTACGCTCCCAGTCACTATTAGTGAAGGCAAGTTGATAATCAGTCTTAAGAAAAAGTCTATAGCAGTACCTCGCCTATTTATTGCAAATTCAGAGGCAAGAAGAGAAAATAGCTAGAAAAGAGCAGGAGCTAGAAGACCCCACAAAGACTCCAACAACTGGAAAGAATTATTGTAACTATATGAAGCCAAGGCATAATATAAAATAAAAAAAAACAAAAAGCTTTTACAGAAACAAATTGGTCAAAAGAGCAGATATCTATCCATGCAAGATTGTTAAAAAACTGCTCTAGCAATCCACAGCAATTTTGGTCAGCAAAAAGTCCAAAGCAAGAGATTGTGACTCTACATGATAATGGAGTCAAAGGTAAATTAACCCCATGCATCCCTACTGATGAGCAAGCAATCAAGAAGCAAATAGATGAATTACTAAGCATTAAACTCATAGAGCCCAGTATGTCTCATTATTCTTGTTCAGCCTTTCTGGTCAGAAATCATTCTGAAATGATTAGAGGTAAACCTCGAATGGTAATCAACTACAAGCCTCTAAATGCTATTACTCGGGGTTTCCATTACCCATTACCCAGACCATAAACAATAATGCAGAAGATACAAAACAACAAAGTATTCAGTAAGTTCGACATGAAATCTGGATACTATAAGATACAAATACAATAAGAAGACCGCCACAAAACTGCCTTCACGTGTCCTACGGGTTTCTATCAATGGAAGATAGTACCATTTGGTTTAAAAAATGCCCCTACATTCTTCTAGAGAAGGATGGATTATATTTTTAAGAAATATGATTTTATTGTAACATATATAAATGATATACTTGTACATAATCCCGATCTTGAGACTCATCTAAAGCATTTAGAAATTTTTCTAAATGAAGTTCAGAATCATGGTATAGTCTTGTCTGAAAATAAAATGGTTTTATTTCAAGACAGTATAGATTTCTTGGGGATAAATGTAGTTAATGGTCAGATCCAGATGCAACCCCATATACTTACTAAACTATCTCAGTTTCCAAATGAGCTAAAAGACACAAAAACAATTCAAAGATTTTTAGGTGTCTTAAACTATGTGCACAGATATATTCCCAACCTGTCTGAAAAAATAGCACCTATAAGGAAACATCTAAAGGAAGGATGGTCAGTAGAAGCTACAGCAGTAGTAAGATAACTTAAAAGGGAATGTCAGCAACTTCCAAAGCTACAACCACCAGATAATGGTTTGTTGATTTTGAAAACTGATGCTTCTGACAGTTTTTGGGCAGTAGTTTTGCTAGAGAAAAAAGGAGAAGAAGAAGAAAAATTGTGCGCATACGTTTCAGGTGAATTATCCTCTAATCAAAAGAATTATTATATTGCTGAAAAGGAAACTTTAGCAATTTTCAATGGGATACAAAAATTTGAGTTATATCTGGCACCAGCGAAATTTCTCATAAGAACTAATTCTATGAATTTCAAGTATTTCTTATCTACTAATATTTCTAGACAATTGGCTAGAGGAAGACTGCTAGCATGGAAAATCTGGTTCCAGCAATTCGATTTTGAAGTCGAATGGATACTAGCTAATTCCAACTTTCTAGCAGATTCGTTAACAAGAGACATGAATAAATCATTCTTCACAATACCAGGAAAAGGTCCAAAGGAAGGTAGTTTTGGCACATTTGTAGATAGATTTAGAATCCTCGAAAGTCATGTGAGACCAATCACAGAAGAAATCAAGAAAATAGTTGGGTTGCGATTAAGAAGAAATCAATGGATCAGAAAATGCCAAGCATGGCAATCCAAAAATGTTGGTATATCTTTAGGCTTAGATGCTGATCCAGTAAAGGTATATCCTCTACTTAACATGAAGGTAAAAATATATTTCAAAAGCCAATCAGATATATGGTCTAGTAGATTCACTAAGAATATGATTTGGATCCTAAAAACTCTAAATTATTATCAAATAATAGGAGGAATAGATTTTGCTCTTAGCATCTATACTGGAGCTAAAATCTTGGATTTAAAGAACATTCCAATAAGAGGTGAATTAGAAAAATATCTCCTATCTTTAAGGATCCTTGATATTTTTGAAGAAATTGAAGCGTCATTTCTGCAAAGGTTTGATGAAAACTATGCACCCAACGATACTTTCCCACAATACGAAGTTTTTGAAAATTTTGCAGATTGGGAAATCAAGGATGGATTCTATAGAAAAAAGCCATCTATCAAAACTTCACAATGCATTCAGAGGACTTTGCAATATCTAAGAACTTTCTTGGCCCCTTGGGATTTTTAGAGTCCACAATTTAGAGAAAGTATTAGTCTAAATCCTTTTTCACGAGTATTCTCTTATGAACCAATAAGCGAAAATAAATCCAGTAATAATGAAGAGATTATAAAACAACTTGCTGGTTGGTTCAAAGAGTTTGGCATGTTAAAATTGGTTGAAAAAATACAGGTTTTGCAGAAAATGGATGAGCTACAAGGAGAACCAAAGAATTTAAAGTTTGTCATAAATCAAAAAGCTTTAGTTACAATTAGTATTATTTCAGGAAACTGGAATAATAATGTGGTTCATATTATTAGTTTAATGTTGTCAAACAAAATCTGTACTTCAACCATTTTTGAATTAAGGTGGTAATTGAAATAAATGATAAATGAGAACTACAGACTATGGATTCAGCATGCTATTGAAACAGCACAAACATGTTCCAAATTTTTAAATGGGAACTTTTATATGGCATTGAATTGGCAGTTCAGCCTTCCCCTTCATACAGAAAAGTGTTCAAAGATTTGTTCTTAGACATTGATGTGAGCCCACTACCCTTTCTCAAAAAATGGGAAAAGCAAGAAGACGCGGGATTCCCACGGCAACACCATGACCACAGATATAAAGAAAATTCGAGTCCAGGACAGACATCAAAAGCATCTCAAACAGTAATGTCAAATGAAAAAGGAGAAGCAAAAGTTGAAGAATCTACTTTTCATGACGCCTAAGACCCATGTGACATTAGTTGGGACGAAGAGTACTCTAAAATGATGAATTATTAGTACCTTAAGATGCTTGAAGAAAACACAATAGCACGATAAATGATATCGGATGATGAAGATTACGATTCTGACAGAAGGCCGAAAGGATACTGGTAGAATCTTTGTAAATATCTTTGTACTAGAAAAGTTGAGTAAACACCGTCAGTGAAAGAAAATACCGACAAGACCCTCAATCATTTCTACTTTATTTATTTTCCATAGACTAGGATAGATTCTCTGAGAGGAAGATAAATATGAGAACTCGAGAAGAGGAAGCCCATATTTGGTTGGACTGAGTGCTTCTGATCTTTGAGATCTCTGATTGTAATCTGTATTTCATTGTAACTTATTTACTTTGAATTAATTTTGAATCCTATTAGGCCGCCTGTCTGAGGACAATTTTGTACTTCAAAACAACCTGTAGTTGTAAATCCTTAATGAGAAGACCCAAGGAGGAGAGATCGTAGCGCTAGTATACTCGGTGTGAGGAGTCGTCTGGTCTTTCATTCGTCTTCAAAGGTTCCAAGTAAGTCTATAAGGTTATGCATATATTTAGCTTAATTTGGCTTGTGCAATGCTCCAACAACATTTCAGAGAGCAGTATTAGTAATTTTTGCTAATCTAGTCCATGAGTGTGTTGAAGTATACATGGATGATTTTTTAGTATATGGTGATTCCTTTGACCATTCTTTGCTAAATCTTGAGAAAGTGTTGAAACGATACATTGAAACCAACTTGTCTTTAAGCAATGAAAAATGTTATACGATGTTGAATGAGGGAATAGTCTTAGGACATCATGTTTCCTCCGAGGGAATCAAGGTAGATCAAACCAAGATTTAAATTATTGTCAAATTCCCAATTCCAACAAATCAAAAAGATGTAAGAAGCTTTCTTGGTTATGCAAGCTATTATAGGAGATTTATTGAAAAATTTAGTAAGATAGCTTTGCCTTTGTTTAAGCTTCTTGCAAAAGATGTAACTTTCAATTGGAATGGTACTTATCAAACTGCTTTTGAGAAACTCAAAGAAAAATTATCCACTGGTCTAGTTTTGAGGGGACCCAATTGGACTTTACCTTTTCACATCTCAACTTATGCATCCGATACAGTAGTAGGGGTTTCATTAGGGCAGAAATAAGGTGCTTTAACTTATGCCATTTACTTTATCAGTAAAAATTTGACTCCTACTAAACTCAACTACACAGTAACTGAAAAGAAAATGATTGCAATTATACATGCGGTGAACAAATTTCATTACTACATAACTGGGTATGAAGTCCTCATTCACACTGACCACACCACCGTTACATACTTAATGAATAAACATATTACTAATACGAGGATCACCAGATGGTTACTCTTACTGCAGGAATTTAATCTCACCGTGTTGGATAGACCAGGGAAAGAGAACCAGGTAGAAAATTACTTTTCTAGACTACAAAATTCAGGTGAAGTTGTTCCAGTTGAAGATTCATTTCTTGATGAACACTTGTTTGCAATTTTAGTGTTAACTCAATCGTATGATGATTTAGCTAATTACTTGTCCACAGGAAAGGTACCTCCATCTTTCAGCTCAAAGGAGAAGAAAAGACTCATCAAAAAAAGTGCAAGATATTCATGGGTTAATGGTGATTTGTTTTATATTGGTTATGACATGATTATTAGAAGATGCATTAAAGAGGATGAAATTATTGACATACTAAAATCTTTCCATGATGAACCTTGTGGTGGCCATTTTGCAGCTAAGAGGATAGCAAACAAAATACTTAGCTTTGGATACTATTGGCCATCAATATTCAAGGATTCAAAGAAGCATGTGAGGAGTTGTGATAGTTGCCAACGCATGGACAAACCAACTACCTCTGATGAGATGCCACTACAGCCATCTAGAACAATTTGAAAAATGGGCTCTAGACTTTTTTGGACCCATCAATCTACTTTCCAAAGGTAAGAAGTACATCCTTGTGTGTACCAATTATGTGATTAAATGGGCTGAAGCAAAGGCATTAGGCAACAGAACAAACCTTAGTTAATTTCCTTTTTGAAGAAATCTTTGTTAGATATGAAGTGCCTAAAGAAATAATAATAAATCAAGGGACACAATTCACTTCTAGATTGGTTCAAGATATCAATGAAAAGTATAAAATCAAGCATAGGAGGAGTACATGCAGGTTTTAATCCCGTACAAAAATTACCTGTATATGAATTCTAAAACACAAAAAATAAATAATGCGAGCGCAGAACACATAAAACACATGTACATAGAGATTTTCCCCTAGATCCCAAAATTGGGACTACCAGCTTGATTTTTCATTATGTTCCTTTCAATGTTATAATACATATTTATACATGCCAAAGCATCCAATACCATGGACCGAAACCATCGCGTCCAATACCATGGACCGAAAACCATTGCATACAAAAAACATGTGCGAAAATCATGCACAAAACCATAGGTGGGTCTGCCCAACCTAACATAGGGTCCAAAACCAAAATTTTCTGGGGGCGCTGACCCGAACCCCATAAAGTGGGGTTACGGGTGCCCCGCAAAACCCCTATTAACTACGTGGAAAGAATATAACACAACCCAACATTCTCCCACTTGTTGTTTTCTTTCCACAGGGGGCCACAAGAGAGCTTAGTCATTTTTTCAGCCCTGAAATGCCCATTGTCTCTCTACACCAAGAGAACTTCTCAGAGCTCACAGATTTTGTTAATGCATCTACAATATTCTTCAAAGTGTCCACCTTTACCAGCAACATCTTTTTGTCTTCTATCATATCCCTCACAAAGTGATACTGAACATCAATGTGCTTTTTCTTTGAATGATATGCGGGGTTCTTTGCCAAGAAAATTGTACTTTGGCTATCACAGTCTATCCTTATAGCTTGTTGTACTAACCCCATACTTGAACACAATCTCTGCAACCAAACTGCTTCCTTACTTGCATGAGTGGCTGCCATGTATTCTACCTCTATAGTTGATAGTGCCACTATAGATTGTTTCTTACTCGTCCAACTAACTGCTCCTCCAAATAGGTTAAACACATACCCACTTGTAGATATTCTCTGATCCAGATCTCCAGCCCAGTCTGCATCAACAAAGCCATGAATATCCAGCACTCTATCTAATCTGGTCTTCCTTGGTAGCATAAACCATAATCACTAGTGCCATACAAATACCTGAAAATCGCTTCACTATTGTCCAATGCTCCTTCCCTGGTTTTGACATAAACCTGCTCAATACTCCCACTACATGTGCAATGTCTGGTCTAGTACAGACCATTGCATACATCAGGCTACTGACTGCACTTGCATATGGAACATGGGACATGTCCTCTTCCTCTTCTAGTGTCTTCGGACATTGTTCAGCAGATAACCTCACACCTACAGGAATAGGAACCTTCACCGGTTTACTATCCTACATATTAAACCTCTGCAATATTGTCTCGACATACTTCCTCTGGTATAACTAGAGCTTCCTCTTTGCCCAATCTCTTTTTATTTCCATGCCCAAAATATAGTTTGCAGCACCAAGATCTTTCATGTCGAATTTGGAGGATAATTGGGTCTTCAAATCCCGGATAACTTCTTTGTCATTTCCAACCAACAACATATCATCCACATACAAGACCAGATAAATAACACGGTCACCAATTAATTTAAAATACACAAAGTGATATGCTTTACTTCTGGTGAAGCCAAGTCCCCGTATAAATGTATCAAATTTCTGATACCACATCCTTGGTGACAATTTTAACCCATATAGAGACTTCTTTAACTTATATACCAATTCTTTCTTACCCTTCAATGCAAATCCTTCAGGTTGCTTCATGTAGATCTCCTCTTCCAGATCCCCGTGAAAAAATGTTGTCTTCACATCCATCTGTTCTACCTCAAAATCAAAAGCAGTAGCAACATATAAAAGTAATCTAATAGAAGTTACCTTGGCAACAGGAGAAAAAATATCACCAAAATCAATTCCTGACACCTGGGAATAACCTTTTGCTACCAACCAAGCTTTGTATTTCTCCACTTTTCCTTCTGCATTTGTCTTCTTTTTTAACACCCATTTGCTGCCAATGGGTTTCCTTCTAGCTAGCAACTCCACCAGATCCCAAGCCTCATTTTTGTGCAAAGATGCCATTTCATCAACCATGGCCTCTTTCTAGAGTTTTCCATCCTCTAAATCCACTTCTTCCTTCACAGTTATTGGATCATCATCAGTAACAGACAAAGAAAAATTTGAACAGAAAGCAAATGGACTATACCTTTCTAGCTACCTTCTTTCTCGAACTGGTCTTCTCACAGCTAGAGTTTGTGGCTCTTCATCTTTTGATTCCTCCTCTACTGTAGAGTCTGATTCTTCCTCCTTTAGCTCAAACTATATCTTCTCGGGTTCCTTTGGTTGGACTTCATGTTTAATGACATCTTTCACCTCTTTAAACACCACATCTCGGTTGTACATAACCTTCCTTGTTACTAGGTTCCAAAGCTTATAACCCTTTAAACCATCCTTATATCCAATAAAGATGCACTTTTCAGATTTACTATCCAACTTTGTTCTTTTCTCCTTTGGAACATGTACATATGCATCACATCCAAATACCTTCAAATGTGAAAGAGAGGGTTTATTACCAGTCCATACCTCTTGTGGAGTCTTATCCTCCAACGCTGATGAAGGTGACCTGTTGACCAGGTAACGTGCAGTATCCACAGCCTCTACCCAGAATTCTTGTCCTAACCCGGCACCACTAAGCATGCTTCTTGCCCTTTCCATCAACATCTTGTTCATTATTTCTGCAACTCAATTTTTCTGAGGTGTATATGGAGTAGTTTTCTGCCATGCTATACCACACTTCTTTTAGAATTCTTCAAATTCCTTATTGCAAAACTCTCCACCAGTATCTGTCCTCAGCACCTTTATCTTCTTCTTTGTCTGGTTTTCCACTAGAGCCTTAAATTCTTTAAACCTATCAAAGACTTCTGATTTCTTTTTAAGGAAATATATCCATGTATTCCTTGAGAATTCATCTATAAATGATACATAGTACATAGACTTACCCAGTGATGGAACCTTCACAGGTCCAAACACATCACTATGCACAAGCTCTAATATATGTTTCACCCTCTTACCACCAAAGTAGAAACTCACCCGATTCTGCTTCTCGTATACACAGTTTTCACAAAAATCAAAATCCAGAGAGCTATTACCCATACCTTCTACCATACCTTTACCATGAAGTATTTGAAGACCCTTCTCTCCAATATGTCCAAGCCTTTGATGCCACAACATGGTCTTTTCTCCAGAGACCACTAGATTTTCTACTCCATTTTCAGGAACCACAGAACTATTGCACCCATCAACAATTGTGCTACCTTGCAGCTTGTACAGAGTTCCAATCCGAACTCCCCACATCAATACCAGTGCTCCTCGAACCATCTTGTAGGTATCCTTCTCGAACACTGTTTTTACACCTGCATCATCCAGCTTACTAACAGAAATCAGATTTCTGGCTAATGCAGGAATATGCAGAACACCCGGAAGTGTTCTAACCCTTCTACCTTGCAACTTCAAATCTACTTTTCCACGACCAATGATTCTAGCCTTCCTGTCATCCCCCAAGAAGACATCACCACCATCATATTTCTCATACTCACAGAACCACTCTCTATGGGGAGTGAAGTGAAAGAATGTACCTAGTCAATCAACCATGCCTCATGATCTACATGTGTACTTGAAGAAGCCAAGTACATATCCCCACCTTCATTGAGGTGGTTTTCGCCTCTGCAAAAGGAGCCTCATCAGATCCCTTTCCTTTGTCAGGAGCTTTAGATTTACATTCCCTTTTGAAGTGGCCTTCCTTTCTACATTTCCAGCACACTACCTTTACAGGTTTTCCTGGAGATTTAGATCTCCCACTCGATGACTTATTTTTTTCTGTTCTGGGACCGTCCTCGTACAGACAAGGCATCACCATTTTGGCTCTCAATATTTTTACATCTCATCTCTTTCATCAGTAAGGCTGAGACTATTTCATCAAAGTGCAAGGCAGTTGCATTGCTACCTATTGCAATAACCAGACTATCCCACGAATTTGGTAGAGAACACAACAAACTGATGCACTTATCTTCATCTGAAATTTTAATATCAACAGATGCTAACTAACTTACCACAATATTAAATGCGTTCATATGCTCTGTCACCAAGTCTCCATCTTTCATCCTCAGGTTATACAGCTTTTTCCACAGGAACAGTTTGTTCACTCGAGACTTAGATTGGTACAAAGTCCCTAACTTGTCCCACAAAGCCTTTGTTGTAGCTTCCCCTAATACATTTAGCAATACTAAATCTGAGACACACAATCATATTTTGCTCTTTGCCTTCCGATCCAACTTCTTCCATTCTTCATCGAACACTCCCATTGGTTTAGCACCTAGATCTACCGTGATCCACTGATGTTTATCCACCAACAGATCCTCTATCTTGAGTTTCAACAGCTCAAAACTCTAACCATTAAATTTCTCGATATCTATCTTTCCACTGCTCGCCATCTTCTTTCACCACCAGAATCGATCTTGCAGATCTCCCACTGAACAGGGTCTACCATAGGTCCGAGTGAAACCCCTCAACAACAAAGGCATCCCCTTGAGGCCAAATCTGCTCTGATACCAAATGTAGGTTTTAACCCCATACAGAAATTACCTACATATGAATTCTAAAACACATAAAATAAATAATGCGAGAGTAGAACAAATAAAACACATATACACAGAGATTTTCCCCTGGGTCCCAAAACCGAGACTACCAGCTTGATTTTTCATTATGTTCCTTTCAATGTTATAATGCATATTTATACATCCTGAAGCATCCAACACCATGGACTGAAAACCATCGCATCCAATACCATAGACTGAAAACCATCGCATCCAAAAAACATGTGCAAAAATCATGCACAAAACCATAGGTGGGTCTGCCCAACCTAACATAGGGTCCAAAACCAAAAAATTTTCAGGGTGCTGCCCCAGACCCCATAAAGTGGGGTTACGAGTGCCCCTCAAACCCCCTGTTAACTACGTGGAAAGAATATAACACAACCCAACAGTACACCCTACCATCCACAAGCCATTTTCCAAGTGGAATCAAAAAATAGGACACTAGAAGAAATTATAACTAAGACAGTGGCCATGAATAGAAAAGACTGGGTGGAGAAGCTGAATGAGGCACTATGGGCCTATAGAATCACCTGGAAAAATACAACTGGGTTTACACCTTATCAGTTAGTATATGGCAAAGAAGTTATGCTTCTAATAGAATTTCAAATACATACTTACAAATTGGCTACAGACTTAGTAATAGAACTGTCCGAAGCACAACAAGAAAGGATAATGCAACTAAATCAGTTGGATAAGATGCGGTAGCAAGCACTGGAAAGGACAATAATTATCTAGCAGCAAAGGACCCAATGGAATGACAAGTTAATCAAGAAGAAAGGGTTTCAAGTTGGAGAGTGGGCATTACTCTTTGACTCAAAATTCAAAGACTACAAAGCCAAATTTACAACCCATTGTGTGGGTCCCTATGAAATCACCAAAGTATTTGAGAATGGATCAGTCAAACTCACTACAATTGACCAAGAGGATTGAACATTTCTAGTGAATTGACATAGGCTAAAGCTCTATCACAAGCCTGTCAACAAAGAAGATTTCATGAAGAGTGTCACAACAAAAGGATTTACAAATATTATAGCAGTCAATTGTAATATCTAAGCCTTAATTGTTTTTCTCTTATCAAAAGTTAAAAATAAAAATAAAAAAACAAAATAAATGTTAAGATATGAAAACTAGATATGGCATTCTCTAAACACGAATTCTTACGAGAAAACCAAGAAATTGGCTTGTAAGAATTCCCTTTCATTCAATTTGAATTTCAAATTAAAATCATTTTCCAATTTATATTTCATAAACATGACTTGAGGACAAGTCAAATCATCGATAGGGAGGAGAAAGCCTGAACTTGTTCATGCTTTTTCATCTCCTTAATTTCATCTCCAACAGAGGAATAGATTTGTCTTTACATTTTCTAATGGATTCTCAACAAGAAATGATTGTTGTTCAGTATTTTTCAAAGGATTTGATCAAATTTTAAACTCAAAACATATCAGAAAAAGGGACCTGTTATATACAATTTCTCAGAAAGGGACTTGTTATATACAAATTCTCAGAAAAGGGGCATGTTCTATGCACATTATCATAATGGGATTTGTTAAGAGGAAGATTGCATCTACAAAGAAGAAGACTGCACCTAAGAAGAAGAAGATTGCAAAGAAGAATACCACACCTAAGAAGAAAGAGACTACACTTAAGAGAGAAATGGACACCATCACATTCTTCTATGCCTGAACATATCAAACAACAAAAGCTAGCTTCCAAACAAAGAATATCAGAGGGCTGTAAGAATTTTCATTTTAATACTTTTAATTTCTTTTATTAATTCCAATTTTTAAATAGTGGTTCATGATGTTAATTGATTTTAGTTTCTAATATCCATCCTATCCTATATCATACATGCTCATTTTTATGTCCTGTAAGAGTCATTCCTACTCTTAAAAACTAGGTTTCTATCCTATAACTATATCCTATTTTTATCCTGTACATTAGTCCTTATTTTCTATCCCGTACATATTCCTAGACTTGATCCTTAAAGCCTATCTTTTATCCTGTACATACTCTTCTAATTCAACCAATTCAACCTACAGTCATATGTGCCAATAGACCTACTAAAACTAAGCATGCATGCTCAGAACTAATTAAGTCAACAACTACAGATCAAAAGCCATAAATTAGTAGCTACAAATCAAAATTTTGAAAAATAGGATTAGATCAAAAGATGAAGGATTTATAAAAAATTTATGGTTTTCAACCTAAAAATTTTAAATCTAGAACATAAGAAAAATGATCGAAAAAGGGTATGATGACAAAATGTCATCATAATAAGGATAAACACATAGTTCAAAGAGATCATAATATCTGAAGCTCTCACGATTTGTTGCTTGAGTTCATTATAACATACCCTATTTCATCATTTCAATTATATATGACTGCTGCTCATAAGCCATCGGGACAATCATTAAGTAAACATTGTGTAGGCAAAGGTTATCATCATCCAAATACTGAGTGTAGACAGGGGCTCAACATCAATTAAAATGTCATATGAAGGAACCAGAGACTCATCATGTAAACGTTGTGTGAAGAAATCCAAGGAAATTTAGATGCTGAGTGAAGGAACCAAGGGTTCATTCCATCATTGCACGCCATATGAGAACAGAGGAATCCATCATTAATGCAAACGATGAGGTAAAGGAATGATGTGTCATGTTTATTGTTGAGAGCCGAATTTAGAAAACGTTTCTCTATTCCTTAAAAATAAAAACCCCGAATGACTGAAGAACCTTGTCTCTGGAGATTTGTGTATATGAATACAAGTATGTTGAAAATAACAATGTCAACATACGAATCAAAAGGGCCACGGCATAAGGAAAATTTGACAAGACCAGCTGAAAGGAGTTCCCAGTCCAAAAATAGCAACGTCTTCCACTTGAATAGAGACAAAAAGGCATACGAATAGCACTCAGGACATCGTAGGCTCAGTTATTTCTCGTAGAAATTTTGGTAAATTATCTTACAGCATAGGGTAAAAGTAGTAAATTTTTCTCACAACAACATTTTTCTTACAGCACACAGTAAAAATAGGTAAAAAAAAATTCTCATGGCAAATAGAACAGAGCCATAACAGTTCGACCTTTCCAAATTGCATGGAGACTACATAGACATCCTTAGAGAAAAATAGTGGTTAACATTCTTAGAAAAATTCAATGGCCACAATGAGTTAACAGCCATGGAATTGGCCTCTTCATTCACTAGAGAAAGAGCCACTATAGGGAACTTACCTTTTAGAGTCTTAGAGGATACAATTTCCCAGGCTATAGGCATAAGTCCAGAGGGGGAAAAGTATTTCAAAACAAAGAAGTTTTAGGAGAAAACATGGACACATTTGATATCTAGGTCAAGGGTATCATCAGTTAACTGGAAAACAGGGGTTCCTAGGAGTTGGCTCATTCATCCATGGAATGAAATGGTTTATGTAATTCAAAAATTCATAACTTGGGAAGGCAGATATAGTATAGTGTTTATTTACCATATCAAATTGTTAATGCATCTAAGGGGATATTGTATGATAAGCTTGCCTTATTTTATTTTGCGCAGTCTAACTAAGATTTCAAAAACAATACAAAAACAAAGAAGTAACATGGATAGGAGACTATATCATTTTGGTTTGGTGAAAATCTTGATTGAGTTTGAATTGCAAAAGATAGGTGTGACATGGAAGAAATTTTTGGTAACTAATGAATTTACAGTAGAAGAAGGAAAAGAAGAACAACCAAATCCATAAAAGGAGCAGCAACATCCAGAGATATTGATTGGTGTAGATAATATAGAGGAGGAATTTTCAAAGCACAGGTCTAGTATCTCTACTCCATCGAGCAGCAGTATAAAGACAAGAAGAATGGTAAGAAAAGAAATTGAAAAAGCTAAGCAAGATAAAATCTTTACCACCTACACAAGAAGGTCCAGAAAGACTAAGTTTGGTCAAAAAGAGAAAATGGTGGAGGAAGATGACATTCTACAATAGCCCCAGTATGATTACATACAAGGATTGGAAATGAAGGACAAGGAAAAGGAACAACAAGAACAAAAATTCTCAAGTAAGAATAAAAGAAAGTTGGAAAGGAAAGTTGAGAAATTACAGCAGCAGCTTATGGAGTCCGAAGTTTTAGAAAGAGTGGTGAAAAGAGAAAATGGAACACTCAAATTACAAAGCAAGAAATTTCAAGATGAGAATGAAAAGTTGAAAAAGAAGGTTAACAAACTCAAAGATTATAAAATGAAAATCTATAAGAGGGCCTATAAACTCTACAAGCAAAAGAAGGTAATTAAAACCAAGTATCAAATTTTGAAGACAAAATATGTATCCCAAATGGACATCAACGCTTTACTTTAGGAAATAGAGGCAGAAGGCAGAGTTCGACAGGTAAGAACTCATTTGCATGAGGGCATGCAAAATCCTCAGTTTGGGGGAATGTTGGTATCAAATTATGACTGTCCATTTCACATAAAAATCCTCTTTTGTTCATCATTTTTTACCATCTAACCTTCATATTTCATCCATAACCCTTAGAAACTAAATGATATGATGTCATTATCATTATTTTTATCTTGAAATTAATTTTTGAAATTATTGTGTTAAAAATGACATTTTCCATAAAATTACAAGATGTTATAACTTCTTGTAACTGCTCCATGGTTTGACATGTTGCATAATAGGTTGGCAAATTCAAATATTGTGGACATGGACCTAAATATACACAGATGGTGGATTACCTATCCACTTTCAAATTTGAAGAAAATAGGTGTCCTAGGTGTCTGGTCAACGCTGGTCAAACCCGACCACTTCAGCAGAATTTCCAGATTTTGTGAACAGAATTTCTATTTTATTTGATATTTTTTACTAAATGGAGGATTTGAACCAATTTCGACCTCCTTTAATGTAACTGATAATATTTCATTAGGATATTGGGGAGGATGAATGGTTTCTTTTTATTATGGAAATTGGTGATAAATAGCTCAAAGGAAGAACTAGATGGTTAGCTTTTTTATTTATGAGAGACTTGGAACAACCTATGTGTGATTTTGTTTTTTCAAATTTCAATTTAGAGCTATAGCATTGAGTTCAACCCAGCCTCTCGGATCCAATAATCATCTTCACTTGAGTTAGCTTACAATGTGCTTGCGAAGTGTGGAAGGGCCCCCACTACGGAGTTGGCACACTCCTTATTTAGTTTTCTTTCTAAATTGCATTGATAAATATGATATTTAGAGTTTGTTATTTCATTTATGTGCTGCAAGTTTATGCGATTAAAAGTTTTTAATTGAAATATTTGTATTTGTTGTGAAATATCCTTGTAAAAGGACTCAACCAATATCCATCTTAAGGGTTAACAAACATGCATGTTATCTCATGATTTTTATTTCAGAGTTAATTCATAATTCATGATTTGGAAAGCAAAATCCAATTAGTAATTAGTTGAATGAATCTTGTAAAAGAATCCCTTACTATTTGATTTCTAGAACTACTCACCTTGAATATTGCTTTGAATAGCTAAGACTTAGAAATTGTTTTGAAAGGGACTCTATAAAACAAAATTCTTGTAAAGGAATTGTAGAACCCCTAACAAAGGAATTAATACTCTATTTTTGTTACCTAGGCAATCAGAATTTCATTAGATTTGTTTTCATCTAAATGGATGCTTAAGTGCTTGAAAAGACAAAGAAGGACCTCTTGTAAGAGAGCATTGTTAATTTCATTTCACTAGGCTATCATTAGAACCCTAGATCCTTCTAGATCTATATACATTAGATGAGTGCCTCTAAGTGTACTTTCTCAGGTTGATAAAGGAATTAGAGCTTAACTTACCTTAGTAATTAAAGTCCAAACAATGAACAATTTGTGGATTTCACGAGAGCCATCTCAACCAATAATACAGTCATTTTACAATAGATTATTTTATATAAATAACATATTCATCCAACACCCTTTTCACAAAGATGCTACATTAAGCTTTCTTAAAATGTATGCTT
This sequence comes from Pinus tabuliformis, assembly GCA_031772625.1. Taxonomy (NCBI): domain Eukaryota; kingdom Viridiplantae; phylum Streptophyta; class Pinopsida; order Pinales; family Pinaceae; genus Pinus; species Pinus tabuliformis. The sequence continues at coordinate 1,217,075,602 of CM062804.1, read as the reverse complement.
GAATTAGTTGTTCTGATCATAGAGATTTTCACAAATACTTTCACATTATTCATCGACACATTAATTCTATCTATAATATGATGTTTGCTCATCTTCACAACAAATTACTAATAAAAAATGTTTCTCCTAAGTGTTAGTGGTATCTTTAGCTGATAAATACCTCATATTTTTTGTGTTCAAAATTTATTTCATGTCATTTTAAAAATTCCCAATTAAATTGAACTCTTATGTTATGTACCATGTGCTTGCAAGGATTGCCATTATTATGAGACACTTATGTTAGTGTAACTTTCTTCTTAAATTTAACCTCCCGCTACATTATTTACAAGATATATAGAAAAACAAATTTCGATTGTATTTCATTGTCCATATATCTCCCTTGATTATTACCTTCCACATTCCCCCACTCTTCCTATCGGTGTTACTTTGCACCTCTTGATACAATTCCTACTTATAATGCTTATACATTTGATGGTTTGGTTTTTTAGAGAAAAGGAGAGACAATACATGTTTTCATCTTCATTCATCCATCATTCTCGTGACACCTCCACTACTTGTATTCTCATTCTTATACGTTTGATGAGTTTTTTTGGCTAAGAACATTATATATATATATGTGTGTGTGTGTGTGTGTGTGTGTGTGTGTGTGTGTGTGTGTATGTATGTATGTATGTATGTATGTATGTATGTGGCAACAATATATATGTACATCATACTATTTAAATTTAAAATATTAATATAGTAGCCCCTCGGGGTAGGCGAGTTGGTAATCGCGTTGTGGCGTAGTTTTTCTGTAAAGCGGACTCCATATTTGAGGTCACGAGTTCAAATCCCTGGACTTACTTGGAGTTGTGTTATAGCGAGCAGGCTCAGTTCCCAGGGGTTATAGTGGCAACAACCAGAATCGACCCTATGTTACACGAGTTGCAAAGCTGTCCCAATTGTCGATTCCCCTATCACCAAAATATATATATATATATAGTAGTATGGAAAATATTTTGAAAATCATATCGAATGTGAGTATACTATGGACAATCTAAGAGAAAGTGTTTTTCATCTTCAATCCTCCTAGGATCACAAAGTTGACATGATGTTTTTGGAATTGACTAATGTCCAATTTCACTTTGAAGCTCATACAAATTAGTCCTAATCTTGGGAAATGTTCATTTTTTTTAACATTTGTCAAGAAAAAAATACAAATTTGATTTTGTAGTTTGGGGTTGCTCACCTCCTTATAATATCATAGTTTCTTTTTTCCCTCCAACTCTTCATTTCCCCACATTTTCTCCTTAAATTTGGAAGTATAATATTTTAATATTTTCTGAATTGTGCAACATGAACTCCTACTTTATTACCCAATGGTCTAGCCAAAAGTAGGCATCCTTATCCCACCCTTACCTGAGTCAAAGGTGAGGGTTTTGGCTAGAGTTGGAAACAATTTTTGAAAACCTCCTCGCATCCATATTGTATAACTTCTTATTATACATAAAATACCTAATCATAGTCATGCCTTCAGTGAGGGAAAAGCTTGCTTCAATCAAGAGGATATGGTAGGGATTATTTCTTTAGTTTTGAGGTTCTAGGTTATGAACTTATTTTAGATTTGTTCAATCTCCCTCTATGGCTCTCTTGATATACTACAATCCCAAACCTCACATCAATATATAATAACATTAATGAAAAGAATCTCAAAGAAAAAACTAATTTTTATGCCAAATCCAAAGATATGCCAACTTACAATTGCCTTCAAGCCCATAATAAATTTTGCAGCCTCCTTTTATGATAACTGTCAATTTCTAGATATTTATATGAAAAAATCTCCCCAAAATACTATTATCATAAATAAAAATATCATAAATGATATTTTTAAATTTAATATACAAAACTATATTTTACTTTATTAAATAAAAAAATATTTCTCAATATTCATTAAACAACAAATCTACTTCTTTCTTAATTAGATTACATCTCATTACTCCCGTACCACTAACCATATTTGTTTTTGTAAATATCGGACTATATTTATATGACGAGCATAAGTAGATCATTTTCAAAACTTCCATCTATAAATCTCACTCCTTAGGAGCCATGTGAAAATTGTGGATCTACAATCCTGAAATACTAGTACATTCACAAGTTATAAAGCACAAAAGACTGGCTTTTACATTCACCCAGTATAAGAACAAAAACTTCAAGGAAAACATTACAAAAACTACAGATAATTATTATAGGCTAGAAGCCTTCCAGCTAATAAACATGAGAGAGAGGTACAAAATGATAAAAACCAAAACTAGGAAACCAAAGCCAAGTCTTCCTTCTAGTATTCCATCTGAGAAAAATAAGTAGTTGGACTCTTCAATCCAAAATGATAACCGAAGAGGAAGAAGTTGAATTAGCTTGTGGGGATGGTTGAACAGGCACATTGTTGAATCTTGATCCTTCCTAGTCCTCATTTAATTCAGTTCTGAATTAGAAACTATATAACGCTCAATGCTATGATGTCTCTAAGAATACACTTGATGTCTTCTTGGCTTGTGAAAAACTTGTAACTATCCACCTTCTTATCTTTGATGACCATATTAAGTATTGTCTCTAACTAGTGATGATGAGTGATAGAGTAAAGAAAGTGTATCCTTCTCCGATGGAACTTTCCTAGATCCAAGATCCAATTGAGGCTACTGCCTCCTATGTTAGAGTATGAGAAATAAGCTCTCTATACAAATTATTTGGCCTCGAGTTGAATAATTTCCTTGCAGACCTCTAAGGGTTTGACATAAAAAAAAATTGCTACAGACTCCCATTTAAATAACCTCTTGTGCCTTGAAGAAGAGGATCTTGAAGAAACCACCTGATGATGCGATGAACGTAACCTCAGGGCCATAATAGTTATGTACCTGTAAGAGAAATGGGAAATACATGCAAAACCAAACCCTGCAACTAAAATCAATCAGTAGAACACCCTATGATATAGGAACCATAGAGTTTGCAGACAAAATTTAACAATAATAGCTTCAACGATGAAAAGGGACCTATTAAAACCAAATTGAAAAAGACTTGGGATACCAAATGCCACAGACAAAAACTAGACACTAGAAGGAAATCCTTGCCATTTCGATATTATCTGGAGTTACCGAGGGAAGGACTGCAACAAGCTCAAAGGAGGTTCCTAACCCAAAGTTATGTAAAAAAAGGATGGAGAACATTTACTCACAAGCCTAATAGCCACTGAAATTTGAAATAGGATATGACTTGAGATGTAGGTAGGTGAGAGTGAATTGAAACCTGTGCATATTTCTTGAGTTACAAATCTCACAACTAAAGATAATGACACAGTGAAACTAGGGCACATGTTTGTTTCAACAATATTGTGCCCTAATGACCAAAGACGTCCAAAGTCATGAATTTTATACCACCAAACAATCTTGACGAGACTCAACAGACAGTGAAATCACCAACCGAGTTTGCAATATGTCCTATGTGTTAGAAAACTCATAGCAATTCAGAACCATACATACCCTAACTTAGAGACAAAAAAATTGAAACATAAGAGCTATACCTCCAGGAAGTTACAACCCCAAGTGAAGAGGTATGCCCATCCGCAAATTGTTGATAAAATTATCAGTGTGGGAGGACACACTGCATAACATAACTCTTTGCCACCTTGAACTCCTGACCATGCATATATAATGCAATTGAGACATGAGGGTGATCACAAACCAATCGAGATTTAGATAGATGTAGGTATTTCAATCATAGAGGTTTGCTTGTAACTTATGAGGCATGAAGTGCTTATTAATGAGCTTCCTTTCAATGTCAGTCTAAGAGGCAAGACCATCCAATCCTCTCGAAACCAAACAACCTATCGTCACCATGACAAAGAAAAAGGAGTGTACCAACTTCATACCACACGCACTAGTCCCATTGCCCATACTATTAATAACTAATGGAAGCACATTAGTAAATGTGGCTGATATACTATGACGATGTCATTTTCCATCATTTATATGTCAATCAACTTTTATAAAGGTGGCCAATTAATATAATTTATTAATATTTATATTAGTACTAATATTAATATTAATATTATATATATTAAAAACATTAACGTCATTAATAACATTAAAGTAATATAAAACATAAAACCTAATTTTAATTACCAAATTATAAGCTCAATGTGATGTTTTTATATTCCATTGATAAAATAATTTTACTTTTCCTACAATCACAATGACTAAAATTAACTAAATACTAATTTTTTATATGATTGACAAGAAGACAAAATTCCAAATTTTGATAAATACACTAAAATGCTTCATAGAAAGTATAACAAAATTTTTCACTATACCTTATCTATAAATAACTATGAATAAATTATATTAATCACCAAATAAAATATATTCTATCATGAAATTGTATTAAGAAAAAAACAATATGTGAAATGTCTAAACAATATTTCAAAAATGAAGATTAGAAAATGAGTTAAACATAGAAAACACTTAGCCAAAATTAACTTTATGTAAGAATTAAATCCATGAAGTCTACATCTAAAACATCCAAAATAGAATGCAATCATTTCTAAAAACTTCTCACATTGAGTTTAACAAATTGTTAATCATAACAAAAAATTAATAAACTAAATATTATAAACTAATGGATGTGCACTCAATGGCCACTCCAAATAAAGCCTAGTTGTAGTGCTAAAATAGGAACAGACCAAAAAAAACTAAAAATCCATTCACATGGCTTCTATATTATTCATTGGATCATGTACATAACGAAAAATATTCCCAGATTATCAAATATTAATCATTCATAATTTAAAAAATTAAAATATCAACCAAATTCTAACCTTATCACTTATCTTTCTTTATCAGGAACACATGACTTTATCACCTGATTATCTTTACCAGTGGGTTTCACATGCCCATACTATTAATAGTTAGATTCAAATACTAGTGGTTGAGATGGGGGATTTTCCGGAACACTAAACTTTCTCACCTACCTTTTTTTTTTTTGTAAAGCTTGGTAGGACATTCTGTTTTCTGTTTATAAAAGACAAGTTTACACCACATAGATGAGATAGGTGGCCTCAACTTGCCCAGTGGGAAACCAAGTTTGTTGGCCACCTATCCTCATTATATGCCATCCAAAAGTAATATAGTTTAATGCAATATACCCAAGCTATATATACATCTATATCATGATAAGTGTCAGAGTTTCTGTCTATCATAAGCATACATTAAAAAAAGTAAATGTTATCCGCGAAAAACCAAAAAACATTCAGGAAACTGACTATTCCTTTTTATCCTCTAAAACTAAGTCAACCGGGGTCAAGTCTTCAGCTGAGTCTCCTGGTGCTTCTGCTAGCTCGATAATACAAGGGATATGCCTTTGAATACAATCTAGGTGAATGTCCTGCTTGAACAAATGGAACTGGATGGCCTGTAGGTCTTTCTTGTAGTTTGGCATGTCTTGGAGGGTCATTGCCATCCCCATTGACAGCTACTCCATTGTCTTCCCCATGAGGCTCTTCATGAGCCAATACAAGTATAGAGTCTGCTTGAATTGTGTGAGTCTCCCCCAAGTGTTCCCTAGGTCTAGGATTACCTCACGCCAGACCTCCATTTCCTCTTCTGAATTCGCCTCCTCTTTTATCTGTGCCTCCCAATCTTCTAAGATCTTCCTCATTCCTGCATCTGTCCCTATCCTATACGTTGTTGCTGCTTCATTGATAAGCCTTTCTACTTGATTTCTTCCATGTCTAGGATCAGAGGTGCCCGAGTCAGCTGCACGAGGTAGCTCCCTTCCCCTTCTGCCTCATCCTCTTCCATGGGCTAGTCTTGCCATTTCTCCTATTGTGTGAACCTATTCACATACATTTTGGATCAGATCACAGACATTAAGTTTCAGACTTTCCTCAATGTTGTCACTTCCCCTCTTCTTTACTTTCCTACCACACTCATATTTGCCCCGGTGACCTTCTGCCCATGGCTGCAATGCCTCTCCTCTGTCATGACTATCATCATCTCTCCCCTACCAAGCAATAGCCTCTCTGCCTTTTTGGTGTTTGCCTCTCTCTACTCTGAGCCTGGGGGTAGTGGCCTGGTGACCAGTTCAAGTGAAACTTTTGGCACGGACTGCCCTCCCCTCGAGCCAGATACCACTAAAACCATCTGCTCCTCTCTGTCACTCCCAATTACCCTCCTTCGCACCTGCTTATCTACATGGTCTCCTTCCTCATTGGTTATCGGGAAATCCAGCTTAACTACAGGTGATTCCTCATGGTCCCATCCCTGATGGTCTCTCTCTTTGCTTCAACCCCCATCCACTTCCTTCCCAGCATGCCCAGGTCTCTCCCACCTATTTCCCGACACCCCTCTCTTCTTATATCCCTCATCCCCCTCCATGGAAACTCACAATCATAATTGCAAAAGACGAGCAGAGCCAGATAACATACCTGGTGCCGCTTCGAAGGTGTCGTTGCAGGTATTTAGGTTGAAATTCCTCATGTTTCTCCATCTCTCCTCTGCATCTATGCTCTCCCCATCACCCTTCATTCCTTCATAATCCCCTTCCTTCCCTCTCTATCCCATTCATCGTCCTTCCCACCTCCATCACTACCCTAGCACTAGCTGCCACTTCTCCATGCCCCTTTATACATTATCATGCGGGAGGCCACCACACCCATCACCATGATTGTTTGGGTTGCGGTGGGTTGTACCCAGCATTCAGTTATCCTGACAACCAGATCTGTCCTGCATCCTTGGGCACTCACCCTGGTTGGGGGAACTTTCTCAACTACTTTTATTTACAAGGGAAGACATGACTAAAATAATAATAATAATGAATTGTACATTTAATGGTATTTTAAACGGTATGTAATTATTTTCATTAGTTGAAAATATTATTTTTTAATGGTAATTTTTTTAGTACTTTTAATTTAATTTATGAAAAAATTGTTAAATCAAATTTTTTTAAGAATAAAAGCTAATTATCTTCAAGAAAGAAAATCTTAACATGTATTCATATAGAAAGGCCATCTTTACATGAGAATAAAAGTTAATCCTACATTAATAAATTAAATAATATTCTATAAATTTATACATATGGTTTATTCCATAATTTACATTTGGTTTATTATTAATTAATATTTTTTTAAAATTAACAATATATTTTATGATTTAATAAAATTAATTTTTCATTTTTTAATATATGATATTATAATAATGATTATAATAATATAATTTTATTTTAAAATGATATATAATTTTCTAAATGTGTATTTATATTTAATTCAAATGGATTAATAATGTAAGTATATCATTTTTTTAATTGATATTAATAATTTTCTGAATTGATATTTTCTATGTTTACATCAATTTATTTATTCACATTAATTTACATTATTAATAATTATAATGATGATGATGATTAACATTCACCAAGACCATTATGGTCTATTGAACCTCAAAGTTAGTCTAAATGTGATTCTTCAAAATTGTGTTTCTGTGATTAAAAAGAAGAGAAAAAGAGCTCCAAGCTCGTTATAGATGGATTGGATTAATAAGTCAAGAAGATTGGAAGTGTGGCAGATGTTAGTGAATTGAGAGCAAATGTGACTAAGAGTCGCACAGTCTAAAAGGAAGTGCTTTTCATCTTCCACCTTCTTAGTATCGCAAATCTGACAAATTCTATCATCTTAGGCAGTCTTGGGAATAGAGCACTGCCCGGTTTCACTTTGAAGCTCATGAGAATTAGTTCTTATCCTAGTGGTGTTCATTTATTTTTAGTGTTGGTCAACAGAGAGAGATAATTTTATTTATCAAGGGTGGGGTTGATTACCTCCTTATGTTATCTTAGCTTCCTTTCACCCTCCAAATCCTTATCATCCCACAACTTGTCCTTAAAATTGGAAGTAATAGTATCTTTGACACTATCTTTTCTTCCCATGATCTCCTCCTTAATCCCCTAATGGTTGAGCCAAGACTAGGCATCCTTATGTCACCCACGCTTGAGGTGAAGGTGGTGGTTTTGACTAAAGTTAGAAGCAATTTTTGGGATCCTCTTGGATTCAATGTTGTAAAGCTTCTTCCTATACATCAGATGTCTAAACATAGTCATACTTTCAATGGGGGACATACCAGCTTCTATCAAGAGGATTGGATAGGGAGTATTTCCCTTGATCTTTAGGTTGTAGGTTATGAACTTCTTTTGAATCATCTCAATCTTTCTCCACAACTCTCTGGATATACTGCAACCCCAAAATTCACACCTATATAAGACAACAGGGGTGACAGGAGTCTCAAATAGGAACCTTTTTTACTCCAAATGAAAATATTGACCGACTTACAATTGTTTTCAAGTTCACAATAAGCTTTCTAGACTCCAATAATCCTTTTCTTAATGTCATAATTCCAGTTGAGCTTATAAGGAAAGTCAATACCCAAATATTTGTAAGAAGAAACCTTCTCTAAACAATGGTTATCATAAATGAAACTAACCTGGGTGGTATTTTTTAATTTAATTATCATGACTTTAGTTTTGTCGGTCTTAACTTTCATACCCATCTTGGAGCAGTAGACATGAAGAGCCTTAAGTTGTTTTTCTAGGTCATCATGGCTTTTTGCAAGAAGAACGATACCATTAGCATAAAGGAGAAGAGTAATGATTATACCACCAAGCTCGGTGCCCTTGCAACCAGCAGTTTCCAGACACTCCTCAAGCTTATTGATGTAGATGCCAAAACGGGTAGGGGATAGGGTACATCCTTTCTTAACCCCGATATTGCATTTAATTTCTTTAGACCATCCTTTGTGGATCTTAAGCTTGACAATGACAGTCTTGTAGAGTCGGATCACAATAATCCTCAGTTTAGGAGGAACCATGATCTCTTCAAGTCTCTCCTAGAGCTTATATCGAGGAAACAGTGTCGAAAGCTTTTCTAAAGTCCAAAAAATAATAAAAGAGATCAGATTTACTATTGCGACATTCCTCTACAATAGTCTTGAGAGTAACAAGATGGTCGATAGTTGAGTGATGTCTCCTGAAACCAGCTTTCCCTTTAGCTCTTTTACCATGGTTTTCAATGCAAAGGCTAAGATTCTTTTCCAAAATGAACCCATATATCTTGGCTAGGATGTGGCTAATCATAATGGTCCTGTAGTTAGAGGGAATGCTTTTGTCCCCATTTTTAAAGATAGGCACAATAAGAATTTGTGTCCAAAGCTTATGGAATCCATACTTTACAGCCAAATTGAGAAGCTTGTGGAGATGAGGAATGAGGATAGATATTCCCACTTTAAAGATCTCAACTTGGTATCCTTCAATATCCTTAGGTTTCTCATTAGCGAGTTAATCCCAGACTTAGCGCCTTCCAAGGAAAAAATATCATCCTTAATAGGAGTTTTTAAGATGATACCCATGGTGTTTGGAGAGTCATACAACTTCTTATGGTAGTTGTCCCAATTTTCTAGGGAGATAGAATGCTCATCTTTAGTTTTACGAACAAGTACATTTCGACAAAACTTTTTGGGCGCAAGTTTAGAAAGGTGAAAAAGATTCTCTTGTCTCTTATTAATATATGGCCTCTTCTTCCTCTTAATGAAAACTCTAACATAAATATATCAATTTCTTTTATTGATCTTAACAATTTTCTGAATTGATATTTTCTATATCTATATCAATTCATTTATTCACATTTATTTATAATTTTGATAAAATATCATTTTGCCTACTATTTTGGTTTTTTTCTCCATTCTATTAGTTAATTTAAATAATACAAAGAAATCATTCATAATTTAAAACCTATAAAACAATATCCATGGTAACAAATATATATAAACCAGTCACATTTTAAAATAAAACAAAACTCCACTCAAAAATCAATCAAATTAAATAAAAAAAGAACCATAAAAACACACTTTCTTTCTTTCCCATTTTTAAATCAAACAAGGAGGGCTATGAAGCAGCAAGTCCCTACCAATGCAAAAATTCAATCTTTTGAATGTAAATCGTTAGTTTTTCAAACATGCTGAGAGACTTGTACAAATATAGACAACCAAAACAGTCAGTTTTTCAAACACACTGAGAGGCTTGTACATGATATAGACAACCAATTCCAAGTCTAGTAAAACAGGCATCCAGACACAATAACTTCAAGCTCGCTGGGAAATAAGGCTGATAAACAACCCACATTCCTGCCTTTAGTGCAGATGAGAAGAGTAAGATACTGGTTCATTCAATTTGATCGCACAGTTTGTCTTTAGCAATAGTGATTGTGCATAGGCATTTTCGAGATTGTCATGGCTATAAAAATCTTCTCCCCCAACACATAAACAATCTTTGAAGATTTCATTTACAAAGTGCTTCATGGGTACTTTTCAATGCATGTCTAACTTGCTAGAAGATACAAGTCAACAGCTAATTTCACTTACCATGTAAAATCACTAGAAATCAGATACATGTGAAAGATTTGCCAAGCAATCTATACAAATTGATAACTCCAACTCTGCTAAATATTCTATTTGTCAAGAAGAAGGTGCAATATTTTACCCTATCAATAGTTTTTTGGGAATCATATTTTTTCCATGATGCTTCTCTTGGGTAGGGACTAATTGTGTTCTATGTTAGAATGGGAAAGAAATTTTACTCCTGCAAGTTGGCTTGGTTTCGACCACCATTGCACAACAAGTTTCGAGCAGTGTTGTGAGACCTAGTTAAGACCCTTGAGACTTTCTATGTGTCTCTAGCTCAATCCTGAAATGGGTAATCAGTATAAGCTTGGCCTGAAACTTGACTAAAAGTGGAAATTGCCAAAACCCATTGAACCCTTCTCAAACTTGTCAGAGTTTCTGAGTCATATGCCAAGTATTTAAGCGAGCAATGGCACTCATGCTTAATTCTATCACTAAGTTGACAGTTATAGTCTTCCCAAGTTTTGAACCAAATCTTGGGACCCTTTTGTTTTGACTAAGTAAACTAGGCTGCCTAAGGAGAAGGATAGGATTAGAAGTCTAAATAAGTGGAGTTGCATCTTCTGTAGGAGCCACTAAAGATTAGATACCACTAGATTACTATTAGGGGATGGCGAGCATAATGCTCATGTGGCATGGGATCTCTGAGTCTCACATAAATGTACCCATCAAATAGAAACTTGATGCACTAAGAGAATATGGATGGAATCCTGTTCATGTAATGTATCCACGCCTAGTCAAATATTTGAAGATGAGTGGATTATTAAGAACAGTCATTCCAGTCCAGTGTAAGGTCCTAATGTGATTAGTCACAGAATAGTTCCCATTGACATTCTCTTCTTGGATTTCTATCCACAACAAGTACTCGTGGTCACTGACATGTAATCATAAGTGTAGTAGAGAGAAAAAGGGGCTTGGCATCAAACTAGACTCAAGCTAGAATCACAATTAGATTAGTGAGTCTATTCTTGACTGAACATGTACCCACTTTTCGCTCTATGAAAAGGGGTGTGGATCCTTGACTGCGATCAACTCTTTTTTAGAAGGTTGTAGGGTCAGGGTCTAACCATTGGCATTCTAGGACCTCTCCACACAGATAGAAGAGCGAATTCCAAGGACAGTATATTGCTATGCTGCAATGCCTGTGCATGCAATTCAGCCTTTATAAGCTCAGAATCATAAATTTTTGAGGGTGGGGTGAAACAAAGCCCCAACATACCCATAGAACTTGGCTAAGAAAATAGTGGTGTTTACTTGTGACAGTGTGGTGCTTATCCCTTAGAGGTAAGGTCTTAGAATGTAGGATTCGTTGCAATCTTTTGGTAGGACTCGATAGCAATTGCAACTCATACTCATTATATCTTCTCATATGACAAACGGGAAGAGCATGAATAAGAATATTGCATTCACAATATGTGCACTCAAGGTTTGGCAATCTGATATGTAAAAAGGGTAAAAAAATTTCATGTATTCCTATTTCATAAATTATTATTTTGTTATTCGATTTTTCATGGTAATCTTGGGAGATTTTTTAACCAAGGTTTTAAGCCAAATACTTAAAACAGAACGCAAATGTTAATCCATGAACAACTATTTTGAATAGAAAGATGTATCATCGCTTACAAATATGATAGAACTACCACTGAGGTATGTTAGAACTCCCACTGATTTATTTGATCGTATTGAATGGCTAAGCAAATTGAAGTTTCGATACTGTCACTTGTACGGATACTCCGTTAACCTGAATTGTAAGGTCATAGTGACAATAGAAATCCAACATAAATTCAACAGGAATGACAATTCTGCTTCCAAAGGGGAAAGGAGGGATAGCATGTTCTCCTTCCAAAGGAGGCAGGAATAGGCTTAGATGCTCAAAGTTCAAAGCCTGAAGAAGATATCTAGGATGACAGGTATTTTTTAAATCACCAAGGGAGGGCTTTTAAGCATGTATGCTATCCCAAAGTCTTGCATCGTTGTCCAAGGAAGGAAGCCCAAATCTGTTACATCGTCATCCGAGGAAGGAAGCCCAGAATATGTTAGCAAGAAACATAAGCAAAATGAAGAAAAAGAAGGGACAAGCTATAACAAGAAACAACATAATCCACCTATCTTTTTTTCAAACTACATTTCCATGTGACTTTGAAACACTTCTTGGCAGGAAATCCATGACTAAGGAGGTAGAGCATGTGTTTTGGGAACTTCACATTGATGGTTGACAAAGGTATCGAATCACAGCTCAAAATTGAGAAAACTAATTTAACAACACGACATTGTGCTTTCAAAGAGAAAGATCAAACATGACATTATGCTTTGAAAGAGAAAGATGTAACTTATGAAGCCAAAAATTTGAGCTAATATGATAATCACCAGGACATATCAGGCCACAATCAACAAGAAAGTCATCAAAAGGCAAAATCCAATGCACATTTTTGATACCAGACTTCAAAATACCATTGCCAAGATAAAAAAGAACCTGTTGTAGGTTAGGATCAGTTATTGTAAATAAATATCAATCCAGTGATCAGTTGCAAACAACTTAAAATTAATCACTGAAATCAAGAGATTAGATACTTGTATGAGTTTACTTGTTATTATGTGTGACAAATTTAGTGCACTCAGGCTTGTTATTATGATTTTAAGTGTGGCTAGGTTCTTCAATAATGATAAATACTTTACAAACCAAATAGCCACGTCAAGAAAAGCAGAAATCTACTTATGATTGATGGCATGTTTCACTTATGGAAGCGTTATAAATAGCAAGCTAGGTCTCATGCATGGCCAACAAGTGGACTTGATCATTATGGAACAATACTCTAGTATCTCCATCAACTGGTGATGGTCCTAATGCCTATAACTGAATATATTTTGACTTTCACTTATCCCATCCATCTATACCCCATACACAAAGCTGCACACAGAGATTGATATGAGAAATTCTTATTTCAATGAGTGACTCAAATGAAAATAAGAAAACATAATGTGGACATTGTATATCTGAATTGTTGAATCCTCCATTCTAATGGCAATGATATTATTATCTTGAGGATGGAAAGCAAGAAAAGATGCTATAGGTGGGGATGGCATAAATGTTGTCATGACTTGCAAAGAAGTAGGTGTTAGTGGCCTGAAAATCTCTCATGAAGCTAATTAAAATAAAATGAATTTCAAACACAAAACTGCTTTATATCAAAGGAGATGTTCAAAGCCTCAAGAAGGAACTAGAGTTTAAATCCATGCTTTAACAAGACCATGGCAACCTATATGGATGAATATCTTATTCAATATGTGATAAATGTGAAATCATACACAATAAAACTATAGTTTAAACAAAGTAAGATGAAGCAAATAAACCCAAGCCAAAGGCAGCCCACAAGGCATGACAACAAACTGGCTGTGCTATTAGCATTGAAGTGGGGTGAGACCATATGCAATCATACTAGCAAAACACTGGATATTATAAAGATCGTGAACTCTCAACTTATCTACCCTGGATCATTCATGATGAAAGCAGATGACCATGTAATAATATTTGCAAAACCCACTAAGATATAGTGAAATATTATCGATGCTCCTATTTGTCACTTTTGAAAAGTCATGCAAGAAAATGAACAAGAACCTTCGTGAACCAAAAGTGAACTGACCTTATGAGCTCTTTTGCTAGCTTTCAAATGTCAGCAGAAGAATGTTTGCACATTCCATTCACTTGTCTACCAATATCAGTCTCCTGGAAACTCAAAGAGGAAGTCAATAGCTAAAAAAGAAATAAGCTAAAACTAAGAAGAACAAGCATAATATTTTAACAAGAAGCTAATAAGGTCTGTTATTCTACCTTCAAAGCCTCCATAGAAATATGTATGTTAAACAAACTCTGTAGTGACTCTAGCAAGACTTCCTGGGCTGAAACCAATGCAAAAATAATGTAAGAATGAGCATATGCTGCAATATCTCCAATTCAAAGAAAACGAAAATCATTTTCATGGGAAATACTAATATAGCCACCACCAAAATAAAATATCAAGTGCAGACTAAGTAGCAACATATGATTAAAAAAATGGACAAAATACTCCCTATATCACTGTGTGGCAGCATACTAGAATAGAATATGAGTGCCTCACGAAACTTGAAAAAAATCCGTTCCCCTGAGAAGTCAGAGATCATAAGTGGACATAACATAAGAATCATTCTTTGACAAGGCTATGCATGAGACTGATTCTTCTGGATTTGTGTCACTCATATCATTTGTCATACGGATTCCACTCGCTGACTGCCACAGTTGGGGCGCAGTATTTGCTGTGGCCTGGAAAATGAATTGCCATCATTCAAATGCTTGCAAATTCTTATTAAATGTAGAATTCTAAAACTAAAAACAAATAGTACGTTAGGACACTTTTAGAGTTGTACCTTGCCAGATGGATTGCAACCATTACACATCCATTTCCAAAGCTTGTGAAAAGCATTTGGAGAAAAGAGCTAGGACAACAACCCCTAAATTAGTATATATTAATCTGGCTACCTGTAAAACACATGGAACATTATATCTAGTTCAAGCATAAAAAAATTTCTAGGATACGAAAATATGGTCCAACAACTATGGTATGCAAGAAATTCTTGGTTTTGGAGGTATAAATGAGATCACTAGCAACTTGCCTTTCCAACAGGTAGCGTATCTGGCAACCTAACATACCTACACTAGGTGATATCAATTTATTATTGAATGGTCACCTTATAGGAGTGTTGAAAGACAACCCTCGACAGGGAAGAAGGTACTAATTTTCTTGAAACTTGATTTGAGATATTCAATTCTGAAATTTTGCAGCAGAGATTAATAAAAAGGAGATGCTAAAGAAGGGACAGGAGTGGAAGGGTTCATTCTATTAGCTTGCAAACAAGCATAAAGAACATTGCCCTTACCCTTATCATTAGGTATATTCCAAAGGATTGGCCTTATCTAAAATCGTCCTCAAATTTCATTGGTATATTTGTCACAGAAAAGTTTTTTCTAAATCAACTGGAAATTACTAGTTGCCTCTCATTTTTCACGTTTTATTCTTGGACACAATTACAGTAAATATTATGCTAGCTAATAGCATTTTGGCATGGGCATAGCTACTATGGCAATGCTTGGTATTGCAGCAAATGTTTTGGCAATGGATGTCTTGATGCCAAAGCCAATAATGTTAGGGGGATAATGAGATTGGGAGGAATGTCGTTTGCCTAACACTTAGAGGGGATTCTTCTTTGGAAAACTTCGATGGAACAGAGAACATGGATCTTGACTGCTTCATATAAATTCCAAATTCAATAAGATAATTAGCACTGTGAGAGTGTTCTTCAGGCCTGTTCTGGAGTGTCCAAAAAAACCATATAAGGGGGTGGACATCGCAAGCAAGAGGAAATTCAGGAATGCCTACAGCGAGGACCATGAGGATGTGCAAAGTCCAATACTTCCCAGTCGCAGCTTGGTGAAGCACTGTACAACCGTATACATAAGTATTGGTTTTTGAGATCACAATCCTCTCGATATATAATGGAGAGAAATTGAACGAATTTGGTAGAGACATATCTCATGAATTAGTTTTATTAGTCAATCTACCCAGAAGTTTATAACTTTGGGTGAACGAATTTTCTACAGATATATCTGGTAAATTCGTATTGTTAGTCATTCAACCAAGAAGCTTATAGCTTGCACTTGGCCAGATGGGTAGTAGCGTTGATACAAACATGAATGGAGGTTCAAAAGGAAAAAGCATATCAATGTTGATTATTTTTAAACATTCAAATCCTACAGATGTTTTCATGATGTTGTTAGGCACCTTGGGTTCCACTGGGGAAGGAACTCTGATACCTATTGGAAATTTTGTTATCATTAGTTCGTTACTAAATATTCTTGGAAATGATCCTCATCTATAGAATCCTCATTCCATGCCTAAAATAGACAATCCCATAATTGTAAAGCTATAATAGGTATCGGGTGTAGTTATAACGGACGAATGCCTATCCAGGTGCAATTGATTGGGAACTAGTTAGTTTAGAATGTCTGTCAATGAATGATAGGGAACTACTTTATTGAAGCTTATGTTTCCCCGTTCTCCCCGTTAGGCAAAGTCAAGTTCTCCCCAGGGTGAGAGAGAAAGGATACTATTGAAATAAAGGAAGGAAAGGCCTCCCATTGCCTAGCACTATTATGCTCATTGAGCCACAAGCAAGTAGGCGACATTCGGATTCATTCTCAACCTTCTCTTCCTCCATCTAGCTAACCTTTCTATATTAGTCAGGGAGGCATCCATACTACTGGGATTCATATTGATAGGGCTGAACATACATCCAGAATTCCTGTTACTAACCACCAACTTCTACCAGCTTCTACCGCAAGTAGCCAATAGTGCATAGGCCAAGTAACACCCAAATAAAACAGGCATCCCACTGAAGAAGAATCATAGACTGGTACAGAAATAAAACCAGTGAAGCAAGAGCGATAAGAAAACAGTATATATTAGCAGAGGAAAAGAAAATGTTATGTTCCAAAATGATTACAAAATAAGCAGAAATTTGAAAACCACTACAATACAACACCAATTGAGAAAATGTACCAGGTTTTCGAACAGGTCAACAATATATGAAACACAAGTTGTAGAGACATGGAATGAACGAGGCCAAGGAATGAACAAGGCCAAGGTAGGACTGAACAAGACCGAGGTTAAGGAGGGCACGAGGTTGAGGAATGAACAAGGCTGAGGTTAAGGATGGCAGAGTTTTGATAAATGGAACGATGAGACACATGGCCTTCATGTTAGGTCCCACATAGCATTTTGTGTAGGATGATTAATAGGCTATGTGGAAGCTATAATTTATAAAATTTTCATTTGCATGCACTACACATGCCTCTTGCCTCATTGAGAGGTGTAACCAGAGAATGATTTCCTTGAAGAAACTCAATTGCCAAACACAAACACATAGTTTTTCAGTGGATGGACTAGGAAATCTAACTGGGCTCACCACCAGAGGTATAACTAAAGAACTAGTGCCTTCAGAGAAACTCAGCAGCCAAACACAATATTTCACTGCAGTTGCTTTCCTTTTCTTTCCTACAGTAGAAGATTCATTCTAGTTGGCTACAAAGGATCACCGTGTGGGGGCTTTAAGGAGGAAGAAGATGTGCCTACCTTTCTTGGCGCCATTCCAGCTACGACTACAGGTGGAATTTGGCCTCAAGCTTTCAAAATTGCTGATCATTTGAGCTTCTTAGAATCGTACATGTAGTCAGCAGAGCAGATTTGATAGTGGAGATGCTCCATTTAGGGTTGACAAATCTCAATAAGGCAGCGATTTTCTTTCTATCGGGTTGACAGATCTCAATAAGGCAGCAATTTTCTTTAGTGTAGCAGAAGATTCATTCTGGTTAGCTACAGAGGATCATTGTGGGGACTTTAAGGAGAAAGAAGATGCGCCTACCTTTCTTGGCACCATTCCAGCTATGACTACAGGTGGAATTTGGCCTCAAGCTTTCAAAATTGTTGATCATTTGAGCTTCCTGGTACATGTAGTCACGAGAGAATATTTGATAGTGGAGACGCTCCATTTAGGGTTGACAGGTCTCAATAAGGCTAACAAATTTTGGGCTTCCTTCCTCGGACGACGATGTAACAGATTCTGGGCTTCCTTCCTTGGACGGTTAACAAATTCTAGGCTTCCTTCCTCGGATGACGATGTAACAAATTTGGCCTTCCTTCCTCGGAGGACGATGCAAGATCTCATGCCAAACCCAATTCCACACTGCCTACCAAGTTCTCTGTTACAGCTTCTGATTCAGAGCCCAAGACTTTGGGTCGCGGTATAGTGATAAAGAAGACTAGAGATGTGTTAAGTCCGAGCAACTTCCGACTCAGAGCCCGGTTCAATCATGAAGAAGACCACATACGTGTTAACGCCAAGCAGAGTCGAGACAGGATGGAGACCAAGATGTCGGCAAGTTGGAAAGACGAAGATATCCAAAGATTCATATCAAAGAGTTGTTGGCCCATCAGAAAGACCCTTTCGTCCTCTGGCAACCCGAAAATGGTGGGTGAGTTTCCTGAGTTTCCTTCCAAAATCATAGGTCTAAATTATAAGTGATAGCAAGGTAGGCTAAGTTGTTTGCAGTTTGTAGCAATTGTTGACACAGTTTATTGTGTTGCTTCATAGCTCTCCCTATTGTGCTTCTTCATAACTCTCTTCTGCCCTGGAACCTGGGTTACTGGTTAAGAAGGAAGGCTTTGCATGCAAGTACCCTGGATAATGCGAAGATAGCTCCCGTTCCGTAGATGACACCACATTAACAGGTGGAAACTTTAGCGACACCGCATGAACACGTGGCAACTTTAGCGACTAAGAAATGGCTTATGGAAACTTTATCTTCCCTAGCATTTCCAAACTGGGCTAGCATTTAATATTGCTAGACTAATGCTAACATTAGTCTACAGTTTGAAACAATTTCGAAATATGAAAAACACAAACCCAAAATAATATAAGATTATCACGCCTTCGCCTCGGGAAGAGGCGAAATAAGACCACGAAAAAAATTATAATATGGTTTGCGGACGACATAGCACATCAACGGGTAAAAACTTACTAAATATTAACACAAACTAATGTTAAGCCATCGAAATCGATTACTATAGTCCCATGCCATTGCCAGATGGCAGGGACTAATAATGTTAATAAAACTAAATGAGACTTATTGAATGAGACTTATCAATAATGCACTGCTTCAACTTAAGTATATTTAGAATAATGTAAGGCTTTGTAATTGTAGGAAGGCTTTGTGTCTTGAAAGGTTCTAAATCAGTGCACATTTGGTTGGTGGATTTTATAAGTTAAAAAGTAGATTGAGAAAAATGTAAGGCTTTGTAGTTTTAGGAAGGTTTTGTGTTTTGAAAGCTTTTAAATCAGAGTATATTTGGTTGGTTGATTTTATAAGTTAATAAAAATATGGATGGGCTGAATTTTAAAAATTATAAGGATAATTAATCCAATCTGAAGTATTTAATGAAGAGTTTGCCAGTATTGAAGATTTAATGTTGGAGTATTTTAATTTATGCAACTTAATATTTTTTTAATATAATTTTTTATAATATAATTTTTTATAATATGATTCTTTATTTTATGGTTATAGATGGAAATGATGATATATTTTTATAGTTTTTTTATATGTATGGATGAAATTCCAAACATTAATCATCTTAAATTTTTAAATCTATGTTTAATTTTTCACATTATAAAATATAATTATGAAATTATAATGCAAATTATCAATTAATAAATGACATCATGTGAATTATGTTTACCTTTTCATATTACGGAATACAAATATAAAATTATCATCTAAATGATCAAATAATAAATAATCATGTAGGTGAGTATCTTGGAAAAAATAAGGCCTATAGATGTATATCAACCACATTTACTAAAGTAATTGTGCTAGTATTATTATTTGCCTCAAAATGCATTGGATTAGAATAGTGAATTAATTGCTCGCCAAATCATTGCAATGAAGTTGAATAGTAAAGCAATTACTCTCTCAGTAGTGGAGGAGCTTCTAAAGATTGAGAAAAAGCTTCTAAACTATATAATACCTACTAATTTTTAATTTTGTTTCTTTTATATATTTTAAAAATCATTACTGCAATTTCTAAAAATCAAAAAGGAAATTGTAAACTCCCTATTTTATAATTAATATTATTTTTAAAAAAATTAGCATTAAATTTCATAATTTATCAAACTTTATTTTATTTATCTGTTTATTTTTAAAATTATATAATTAAAATAATAAATTTTAAAAAACATAATTATAAATATTCTTTTTTCAAATAATTTTAAAAAACATATTGAACATCTATATTTTTTAACTATTTCAATAGAATTATAGCCAACAACTAAACATAAAGAAATTGTATAGAATATTAACTTGAATAGCCAGCGCTTTATGCCCATAACTCTAATAATAACATAATAGATATGTCTAAATATTTATATAAATGAAAATTTTAAACAATAAAAAAGTCATTCAAGCCCATTTATGTAAATTAAACTTGAACACCTACTATTTTACAAGTTTGAACAATTAAAAAGCATTCAAGTGCGTTTATGTAAATTAGACTTGCACACATACCCTCTTTAATCTTTTTCTAGATGCAATCCATTGCATCCTCAAGTTCCTCTCTGAACTACAATTCAAGCAAAAAAAAAATTATATAATGCATGCCTCCTATTAAATGAATGTATGTATAATTTATCTATTTATTTTTCTTTTAATTATTATATATATAAATATAAAAGATCATGATAAAAAATATAGATATATATCAATATTTATTACTACTTTGGTAAATTAAACTAGTAACATAAATACAAAATTTTATGATGCTTTATATTATTTTCTACTTGAAAGTTCAATACAAAAAGTTGGAACAATTTATAATACAAAAATCTAGAACTGAACCTAATAACATAATTGAAAACATGAAAATGAAACGTTATTGCATAACATTGCTTTGTTGATCCTCATTCTACAGGGGATTGGGCCGATCTTCTGAAGTTTCCAATGGAAGCATTCTTAACAAGCAAGCCAAGTTTCGTTCTATTTTAGTTCTCACATTGATGCATTCAATTTTGGTCTTTTTTGTTGAAATTCTTGCCTATTACAAGGAGAATTTACCACTTTCAGTTTGTTATTTCTTATTTTTATTTTTTTTTTTTGGGGGGGGGGGGTGGTGGGGTCTAGGTCCTCGTGATTTGGCATCCCTGGTTATCATTTCTATATGGACTCTTTCATCCTCCTTCGGTTGCATTCAATTACAAGGTCCAATGTTAACACTGACTTTAGAGGGAGCTTCTTTTCCTTTAGTAGCAACATTCAAGAGGTTATGAAGTCATAGGGGTGTCATTCAACGAACCCATGCCATAGCACACGCATTCATGGCATAGTAAAAAATACCCTTAATTTGACTGCATATTGGAAAATACATCTAAAAATCAAATTATTTAACCCCTTACCAATATGAACCCAATACACCTTCCCAATTTAAAAAACCCCTAACTGCATTAAATATTGTAGGCATTGATTTTTTCATTAACATTTTATATATCCCGTTATATTTTTTCATTAACTTTGAGCTCTATTTTTTATACATCCTAATATAAAACCCCTTTATCCCCTATTATATACTCAATATATTATGTCAGTTTCCCCTCAATATATATCCCCCACTATGAATGCACGTGTTATGGTATTACTCCCCCAGTGAAGCCCCCGTGTAGGAAGTATGCATTCATAACCCATCGCATGGTTTGCTTAGCCTAAGAGGGAATCCTTCATCATGGCAGGCACATCTAAGTATACAATTCTCAATATAGAACTCTGATTTTCATATTCTGTTTACTCAATGGTACTTTACATGCACAAGAACAATTTGATGGGTGGACTCTTTTGGTATTAATATACTTGATATTTTGGCATTTGAATTTTTCTTTTGGAGCATATTCGTGGTCTCTTGTGGTTTGTCCGCTTAGGCGCCTTAAAGCCTTGTGTTTCTTTCATTGTCTCTAACCACAACCTTATCCATCCTCTCAAGTTTACCTGACAATGTAGCTTTCACTGTCTTTGTCACTCACTCCATGATCTCATCCCTTTCACTTCCTCCATTGTCCTCTTCATTGCGCCTCTACCAACAACATGACAAAGAGCATAGAGTTATAGAAGCTTAGCTAGCTAGGTGGAAGGGAGTGCTCACGTGCCTTTGCGCTCATAGCGGTAGTAAGCGTTATTAGGATTAGACCCTCGAGCTTGCTGACAAGGAATTGAGCAAATAAATGTTGAAGTTGATGCAAACCAGGACGGGTATACTAATGCTGAAATCTTCACTTTGGTGGCTGAATGGGTGCCTAATCATACTCGGGGAAGTCGAAACCAATGTTTGTGCACCATTGAGCTATATCGAAACATTAAATCTTTACTCAACAAGGTCCTTTTGGAACACAATGAAGCTAAGAGTGAGATTGTGTTGTAGCTTAATGAACTCCAACTAGAGCACCACGATATGGGCTTGGAAATAAAGACATAGCCTTGTGCCTAGCAAAAATTGAAGCCCTCTTATACAAGGGCAAAGAATCATCCTTCGAATATTTCCTACTAATTTGATAAAGGTTTCCACTTTATCTTAAATCACTCAAGTAACTTTAAGTTTTCTAAATTTTGTTTTTGATAAATTTTTTTCTATATTATTTAAGTATCCATATAACATTACTAACACTGGGAAAGTTTGATTACTAAATATTTCATCATAAACCTATAATTTAATATTATCTTTTAAGATAATAATTAAAATTGAGCATAATTTTTCCAAAACACATAATAGTACTCTCGCTAGATTTTCACTTCATTATTCAATATTTGTTTGTCTAACATTTGTATTTTCTTTCAGTAACAAAATTACGTTTTAATATTCCATAACACAATTAATATTCAAATACCAAATAAATATTTTTATTTTTTCATGCTAACAATAGAGGTTAATACTACATTTATTATGAATCCAAATAACACTGAGGGCGGGTTATCATGTGACCTCCAGATCTGGGGAAGCGCGTTCATGGAGATCACAGATGGATCATGGTGTTTTTCTCCCAGGAATTTGTTGTTTTCTGTGTGTACATTTCATTTTGTATTTATTTTTTTAACAAAAACTTAAAATAAAATTAGATTTTTATTGGTCGTGACTCACCGCCCAAATTTTAAATAATTGAATTTTTAAACACTGGTTGAGGTGGTTGAGATGGGGGAATTTTCGAGGCAACACCTTGACTTTATTACCGGTTTTTCTTTTCCAAGAAATACATTGAACAATGAGAAATAATTGAATTTTTAAACTAGTGGAAAACTTAAAATAAAATTAGATTCTTATTGGTCGCACCTAAACTTTGAATAATTGAATTTTTAAACATAGTGGAAAACTAAAAATAAAATTAGATTTTTATTGGTCTTGACCCGCGGCCCAAACTTTAAATAATTGAATTTTAAACCCCAGTGTAAAACTAATTGAATTTTTAAAACCCAGTGGAAAACTAAAAATTAAATTAAATTCTTATTGATCTCGACCCACCGCCCAAACTTTAAATAATTGAATTTTTAAACACTAGTGGTTGAGATGGGGAATTTTTCAGACAACACCTTGAGATGGGAAATTTTCAGGCAACACTTTGACTTTATCATTGGCTTTTCTTTTCAAGGGAATACATTGAACAATGAAAAATAAATAAATCTACTTCTTTCAATAAATAAAGAAAATATTAATAATCTACCTCTTTCATAATTAGATTCTGTTCACTATGTTCTTATTCACGGAATTTAAACACCACTCATTGAGATAGGGGATTTTCCACGCAACATCTAACTTTATCGCCGACTTTTCTTGCAAATTGCGGGCAGATCTGCCAGGAAGGAAGGAACAACCTGCTAAGTAACTCTATGAAAGCAATTTGAACACAAGTCGTTGACTTTATTGCCTGCTTTTCTTTTCAAAGGACCCATTCACATGCAAATTGCGGGCAGATCTGAGAGGAAGGAAGGAGGAACCTGCTCAGTAACTCTATGAAGGCAAGAAGCGGGACAGGGGGCAGAGGAATCATTACTTTACAAATTCCTATTGTGTGCCCACCAGCTGGCCGTCGCTGGCATCCTATTTTGCAGACTAGGTATAAGGCAACGGAGTTGTCTATAATGCGACTTTTTGAAGATTCCGGTGACGGAATCCGGCGAAGAAATTGAGGTCAAATCTTGATTTCTTGCAGTTAAAATGGTTTTTTAACTGCATATTTGGATTCAGCACCCTGAAAAACTCCTGGGACGCTTTCATTGTGCAGAAACTAGCTATCAAACTTGCGATTCCAATAATTCTTGTCGGATTTCGACCGGAAAAATCCACCGGAAAAGCTTTCAAAAAGTCGCGTTATAGACAACTCCTAAGGCAACCCTTATCCCGATTAAAAATTCTCGGGCCCACCTCTTCGCCTCCGTTTATATAGACGGACGTTCGCTGATATTACTAAAATATTAATACTTTCAGAGCCGGAAACAGTGCCGTAACTTTCGCACGGTACGAGACCCTATGAGAAGGTAACGGGCACAGCGCTATCCACTGCAGAGCATATAATTTAATATTACCTTAGTTTAAGTCACAGGGTTCGGCGAACCTGAAGCTTCACGTTCAAAATTTGACGAACCTGAAATTGGAACTTAAAGGCGAATTCGAACCTGAACGAATTTGATCGAACCTGAACGAACCTGACCAACCTGATCGAACTTAATCGCGAACTTCAACCAATTTGTTCAGGTTCGACGGTTTTCGTTGGACGGGTTTGTTGATGGTTTTAGAGGATAACCAGGGGCCGCATACCGCCTTTTAACGATTGTTCCAGCCAAATTATATTTTATAAACCATTGCTGGCTAGGGTTTTGGCACACATTGTCGGCTGAGCGTTTGTTTGTGCGGCTGTGGCATTTGTGGAGTTCAGTTTGCGACTTTGGGTTTGCAACTTTGCAGTTGCAGTTGCAGTCAGTTTACTGTTTGACAGTGTTTGAAGGTTTGAAGTTTGAAGACGTGCCTGAGGGCCGAGGCAGTGGGCAGTGGGCCGAGGCTTGCCGCGTGAGGACTGAGTCCTTGAGCAGTCGACGCAGAGTCCAGACCACCGACGCACCGCAGGCGGCGGCACCAGTGTCACAGTGTGCACGCAGTGACGGCGGACGCAGCACCTTCAAGTTCAGTGACCAGTCTAGTCTTCTGTGTTCAGAGTCCAGACTCCAGAGGTATTTACAATTTTAAGTTTTAACATTCACTCTCGAGTCTCACAGTCACTCCGAACTCGTTGTTTTTCTGCACATAAGTCTCGCGGGTTTTGCAGCTTTGCTATTTTTGGTTTTATTAGAGGGGTGCATGTCTGCTCACTCTGGTTGTCGTCAACCTGATTCCTTTGTGGTGGTATTTGGCTTGTTGATTGCGACTATTTTTTTGTCCAAGCAGAAGGTTCAAAACTTCAATCTCTGCAATTGCTTTGGTCTAGAGTCTAGACTCTAGCCTCCCTGGCCTGTCATAATCGCCTGTGCGCAGCCTCGCAGGCACTTGTGATTGGTGTGACGTGTCTATGACTCTACGTAATGTTACATTCTTTCTTTAAGTTTATACAGTGACATAACTCTGTTGTTGGCTTGTTGCTTGCTACCTTTTCGTGGTCCAAGCAGAAGGTTCAACTTCTACAATCGCTTTGGTCTAGCCTCGGCCCTCTTCGGCCTGTCATAAATTCATAATCACCTGTAGGCTGTAGTCTCAAGTTCTGGAACTTCATGGATTGCACTTCAGTGCTTAAAAGTTAACACTGAACAGTAACTCTGTATGCTTCTGTGACCTGTCTCAGCAATTTTCTTTCATTATCTATCCCGGAATCCGTGTTTTTGTAGCCTAAGATCCTCTGCCTTGTACCTTAGTCAAACTTGAAACCTATATGGCTATATGTTAATGTAACTTGAGGACCCGAGGCCTAAATAGAGACGGTGGTAGATAATAACTTAACTTCCAGAGCTTGAATCCATTACCACCTATAGAAGAAGCAGACATGCGATGCCAAAACAGGTTGATGGTAATTATTGACCTCACCTCTGTAACTCTCTTCTGAATTCTGCATGAAAAGACATATAGCAACAGAATATTCTTGCATACTACCTTTCTAGCATCTCTGAAATGACAAAATACTGCCATCCAAAGGAGGGTTGGAACTTGGCACACAATGGCATATGGCCATTTGGCCCTGAAGTAGCGTCCAACATACATTAGAATTAATGGGATCCTATTGGACATTGCGAAGAAATAGTTTAATATAACTATTGGTTGAACTCATTCAGAAACCTTTGAAAGTTTTATATATCAAAGTTTAAACTAGTCCAACAGTCCAACTAGACCATCTATAGAAAGAAGCAGATAATGACGCCAAAACAAAGTGATAGTAGTCGGTTATATCACCTCAATTTCCCCCTAATTCTGCTCCTAAAAAGTACAGCCACAGAATGTTCTTGCAATTTACCTTTCTAGCATCTCCAAAATGGCAGAATACTGCCACCCAAAAAAATCCAGATAACTATGATCTGCACATATCAACGATTCTACCCTAGGGCCTAAAGTCATGTCCACACGATATTTGAAATTTTGAATTAATGAAATGCTCTTGGATATCACTGAGAAAGGGTTTAACAGTTATTTCTGCAACTCATCCAGAAACCTTGGAAAGTTCCATAACTTAGACCAGTCCACAATTGTGTATGCCTTTGAGAGTCCTATAGATGCAACTGTTTTCTGAATATCCTCAAGTAGAAATTAGAATTGCTCGCCAAAGGGGATGCTTGTAAGTTGTATCATTCCTCAGCATTCTAGATTATTTGTAAGTCAATAGTTCAACCTCTTGTCAAGCTTTGGATTTAAGGAGAATCTTGATTAGGATGACAGGCTAAGTTGCTAACTTGCTGAAGAGTTTTTCGCATATTTTGAGTTTATTATTACGCTGAATTCTTCATATGTTTTCATGTAAAATACTGATATTATCATGGGCTAGTTCAACTGCCTTTATACTTTTCATTAAATGATTTGCTTCAAGCAAGGCCCATTTAAATTTGTCTACTGCGATGCTTGTAGGCTGTGAAACCCTGAAAACCAGTAGCTTGCCTACAATTTTCTGTTAATTAGGTTTTCTCCCAGGAAGTGCATGTCATGATGACTTCCAGATTAACATGTATTTTATGCACAACAGTCATATATTTATTAAATTATAAACTGAAAATCGCAATTTATTATTTTTTCCCATAAACGAATCCTTAAGAGGAGCTGAGGAACACTTCTAGACATTCATGAACGGTGTTCATGGCATCCATATTAAACCACTAGATAGTAAAAGATTAGAGTAAATCCAATCCAAGTGAAAAATAAGACAGGGGGTACTTAAACTAACTTCCAATCCAAGTGGAAAATAAGACAGGGCAGTACTTAAAACAGACTAAGCAATCCCCTGGGGCTTACAAAAATTATTCATAGGCAACTGAGTTACCTCATAACCTTGATTGATATTGTGAAATTGAGTCCCATAGTTATTTCCTTTTCAAACATTAGGATTATACTGCAACTCGATTATATCAACATCAGAGTTATAACGAAACCAAATTATATAAACATATGGGTTCGATATGATTTTCATGCAAAACAAATTATCGAACATGGATCATGATTCTTAAAACATTTCTATGCCCTGTGAATGGTTAGAAGATATTTTTCCCTAAAAACATGATTCACCATAAAACTTTGGATTTCATACTTCTGTCAGAAGTATACCATGCCATTTTGTTTTAATCATGGAATTACTGCTACTAAAAATATCTGAGGCTAAAATTTTGGGAAATTATTTCAAGCAGGTACTTCCATACTTGCAACAGAAGGCGACAGTAGGCTTTCTTGAAATCTTTCTCAGCAACCCCGAGGCTCAATCTCAGATCCTCATACTCCTCTTTCATCCCAGGGAAAGCAACATAGGTCATCATAGTTACATTTCTTATGCC
This sequence comes from Pinus tabuliformis, assembly GCA_031772625.1. Classification (NCBI taxonomy): domain Eukaryota; kingdom Viridiplantae; phylum Streptophyta; class Pinopsida; order Pinales; family Pinaceae; genus Pinus; species Pinus tabuliformis. Next base: position 1,217,047,504 of record CM062804.1, on the reverse strand, counting down.
TTCCTATTCTTCTTCTCTCCATTCTTTCTTCTTATGAATGAGTTACTGCTAGCATCAACAAGCCTTCCAAGTTTGACAGCCATGATATCTAACAAAATAACCCCGCTAACCTACAAACATAGTTGTATGTCCAGATGCAAACCAATCTAATCCTCTAGATCCTTAGATGAGTGCAAGGAAACCCAACTACTAACCTTCAAAAAAATACAAAATAATTAGTAAGAATTGATGCAGATATGGGTCTCAAAGAACATGAGGAAAATAACATGAGAGGACCTATAAGGTAAGAATGCATACGTTAAGAGAAGATAACCTATCACTCTTCCTACTACCAAGGTATCTATGGAACGAGCCATTGCAGTAGAAGTGAAATCCAATTTCTTCCTTCCCACATTTGTTTCAAAAAAATTCAAAATTGAAGTCGATTCAAGTGATGTGATGAATGTAGTGCAAGTGTCTTATGGCATGTAAATTAATGGAATGAACTAACCTGACATGTTGCCTACCACATGTATGATAATGAGATGAATTTCTGCCACATATGAACCGAAATAGAGGACAACCACTATAATTTTGAGATCTACATTTACGCTTTACTTTGCCTCTTTCAAACGCTCTCATAAATACTATCTCTTAAATTTTAGAGAGAAGGTTGATTAAGACTTGATTCTTGAGATTGTGTTGGCCAAGATTTTGAACAATGTTGTCCCAAGAAATAGAAGATTCTTTGAGTGACCATTATCCTACAGTATTATGGCTAGCTAATGAGTAATGGACAAATATGAAAAGAGGATATGATTGTACTGTTTGTTGGACATGTACTTCCCCAGAGGTCGATATCTACCTTGGTAATGTTGGTGGAAGCATGTTGGAAGTTGTTTTGAACCACATCAATATGAAGGCTCGAATTCCAGTTTGTGGAATGATCTCTCGCTATAATTAGGTGGTTATAAATGATGTATTGTTATACCAGTGGAGTTTATATGCTATAGCTTAGGTTGTTATAGTTTATTAATGTATATTATACATGTGTGAGTAGGAATGAAAGCAACGTTTTGGATTGGGAAACCTGCTCAACTTGGTGGGGAAAGGTGCCAAAATGAAGGCTTCCTGTGTGGGAAATACCTTCATCTAATGCCAAATTTGTTTGAGGAGATGACAGGGTACATCAAGCAAGGATAAATTAAATACAAGGAAGATGTTATAGTGAGGTTGGACAGTATTTTTAAAGGTGTCAATTCCATGTTTAGTGGAGAGAATATTGGTAAACCTGTCATTTATTTCAAGCCTCTGCAACCCAAATAAATTTTGCATGAAGGCATCACAATGAATTTTGGATGGATATGAGAGGGCATGTTTCTTGAAGACGATCATATCTACAATGGAGTGTTTTTTCCTCAAACAAGTGCAATAAATTTTGATTGAGCATGAGAGGGTGTGTTTCTTGAAGTGATGGGAATGGTTAGAGGTTTTTACATATCTATAAGGGATATGTAGTCATATTGCTCTTCATGACACAAGCTATTTTCACTTTTTATAAATGATAACTATTTGTGGATTTTGAATTTTGGTTTTAAATAATTTTTTTGAAATTTTAGTTTTTTATTATATTTATTTACACATTAATCTATATAATTTTATGTAAATATTTCAAATATATTTATTAATTTCAAATTTTATTATATTTATTTTAAATTAGACTATATATAATATTATTAATCTTATTTCAAAGGTAATTAATAAGTCCATAAGAAATTTAAATATTTTAGAAAAAAAAATTTAATAGATATTTTATTTATGTACAAATTTGATGCGTGGAAAACATGATGTAATCAGATTTGTTGTGAATTTTTCTAATCCTGGGTCATGGCCTGCTTGATGGTTAAAATGTCCGAATAGATGGAACGATAAATTACAGGTAGTGCACACTTTTCTCTTCTAAAAAACGCTCATTCTTTTCATTTGTCTTCTCTGAAATGGATGTATCACCAGAAGCCGTGTCACGAAGCTATAATGCTCCCTGCAATGTAGGTGGCCATCATTCTATGTGGGGCTTCTAAGTCACAGAGTTATAAATAGAAATGGTGTTGTTTATTGAGGTGTCAATTTGTGTGGAGTTAAAAATTATCGGAATTTGGTTTATTGTTTTTTTCTTAAATTTATATTAAGAGAGTTTGAATTGTGTTTTTGGAAAATAGATTTAGGAGAAAAAGTGTACGTCGAGGTCAAAGTAAGTGGATTGATACGGGAAGGGAACTAAAGCCAGAAACTACGAGCAGCAATTCTGCAGGACCCATTACCTTGTTGTTGCAATTACTGATTCACCTATTATTCAAAATTTTAAAATCTAACTATTATAATTTGCATTTCCCAAAATATCTACTAAAGTTTATCAAAATCATGCAAAAATTAAATTACAATATTAAAAAATTTGTAAAATTCAACTATGCTCCATTTATTAACTAAATACCCAATACATCTATTTCTTTTGTTTTGTAATCATACATTTTAGATTGAAATCTAATAATAATTTTTCTTTTTTAATTATAATATTTTATTTTTATATTTTAAATATAAAAAAAAATATTTGAAAAAATATTTTATTCTTATGTTTTTAAATATAAAAATAATTTTAACATTTTACACGAATTTAAAAACATTTAAATGATGAATTAATAATTTTTATTTTTATTTTTTTTCATTTCTAATAGATATTTCAATGTAATTGATCAAAAAATTTATAAAAAAAAAAAACCAAAAGGTCCCCGCATCATACCACTACAATCCATAATAAAAAGAAATGTTGTGACTAGCAATTCACCTAAGGTCCCCGCATCATACAGTTACAATCCATAATAATAAAAAATGTTGTGACTACCATGTGAATGTGTAGGTGGAGTCCAAAGTTTCGAGGATTAATCGAGAATATTGTAATTTTATTTGTTTTATTCCCTATTGTGCGTTTTGTAGTACCTCTTGAAGCAATTGGAATAAATCATGTCTGAATTTGAAGTTCAATGGTAACAGAAAAGCGTAGGGCCTCACAAGTGGTCCCCTCCGACCGCCCAAACATTAAATAATTGAATTTTCCAGGGGACACCTTGACTTTATCTGCGAGGAAGGAAGGAGGAACCTGCTAAGTAACTCTATGAAGGCAAGAAGAGGGACAAGTGGCAGAGGAATCATTACTTTACAAATTCCCATTGTATGTCCACGAGCTGGGAAAGAGCTAACCAGCGATATATTGGGTATTTAATGCCAAAATAGGAGCACGCAAGTTAGCGGGATAACACGAGAGCGGGCAAATATTATTTAATGCCGAAATTGCCCGCTCCCGTGTTGTCGCGTTAACTTGCGTGCTCTTATTTCGGCATTAAATACCCAATATATGGCTGGTTAGCTCTTCCCACCAGCTGGCCGTCGCTAGCATCCTATTTTGCAGACTAGATGTAAAGCAACCCTTTAAATAATTGAATTTTTAAACTCCAGTTGTTGAGATGGGGAAATTTCCAACGACACATTGACTTTATCACCCGCCTTTCTTTTCAAGGGAATACATATAACAATGAAAAATAAATAAATCTACACCTTTCAAGAAATAAATAAAATAATAATAATCACTTCTTTCATAATTAGTTTCGGTTCAATTTGCTCTCATCCACGCAATTTAAATGCAAGTCGTTGAAATGGGGAATTTTCCACGCAACCCCTAACTTTTCTTTTCAAGGGACCATTCACGTGCAAGTTGCGGGGAGATCTGCGAGGAATAAGAAGCAACCCGCTGGCCGTCGCTGGCATCCGGCCAGAGGAATCATTACTTTAACAGAAGAGGGACAGGTGGCAGAGGAATCATTATTTTACAAATTCTCATTGTGTCACCCACTGGCAGTCGTTGGCATCCTGTTTTGTAGTTTAGATGTAAGCGCCGTGTACTGTGAAATAGGTTTAGGTTTTGACTGTGAAATACAGGAGCATCTCGGACAACCACATAGAGAGACAATAACTTGCTTCTTTTTAACGCAGAAAACCTGTTATCACGGATTATTTTTCTTATTTTATTTTAAATTTATAAATAAAAATAAATAAAATAAGATATTGAATCGTAAATTAAATGCTAATTTAATTCATGAAAAAATGTTAAGTTATAAAAGATTAGCTTATTTTTATTCTTATTGATCATTTCATAATTCATATTAAATTATTATTAATTAATATTATTGTTTTTTAAATTTAATAATATTTTTTAATTTTTATTTTTGAATATATTATATGATGATAATTAATTTCTATTAAAATTAATGTGGTTTATTGGATTTTAAGAAAGTAAGATATTAATTCTGATTTTTTAATATTTTATTTCTACGATAAAAAAGAAGAGGAAGAAATGTTCCTAAATTACTATAATTTTGCTGACTTAACCAGTCAAGAAGGTTGGTAGGTGTTATGGGAATAATCCAACACTGGGTTTCACTTCAAAACTCATGATAATTGGTTCTTATCTTCGCATTGTTCATTTTCTTATTAGGATTGGTTAAGACACATAATTCTAGTTAGTAAGAGTGGGGTTAATTGCCTCATTATAATATCTCAACTTCTTTTTCCCCTCTAGCTCCTTATCATCCCACAACTTATCTTTAAATTTGGAAGTAATAGTATTTTTAATATTATCCTTATTCTCCAAGATGATGTCCTTTTTTGCAAATTTTTAATTGTTTTTGACAAGCAAATCACTCCTTGACTCACGTGCAATTTTCTTGTCAAATTACATCCTTAATGGTCACTACATAGATAGATCCACCTAAAGGGATCAACTCTCAAATTACATCCTTAATGGTCACTACATAGACAGATCCACCTAAAGGGATCAACTCTCAAATTGCATCCTTAATGGTCACTACATAGACAGATCCACCTAAAGGGATCAACTCTCATTGCCTCATTAGCAGAGCCTAACTCTGGGAACATCAAGAATAATTGACCCTGTGAACTCCCATTAGCGAAGTGCTTTAATGATGGAAACTAACCCTTTTTTTTCCTAGAAAAAAACAAGTATTTTCATTTATAAATTGGATTTGAAAAAAAAAAACAACATCATTCTATATATGAAAAAAAACAACAACATCATTTAAAATGTAATAATTATATTATGTAAAAAACAATATCCACATATACAATGTGAACAATATATAAGAGTAGACAATATAGATTATGAGTATCATTGTTTTTGTGTGAAATGTTTAAAATTTTAAATTTTGACATAACATCAAAAGAATTGTGACTTTACCTTTTGAATATGATTTTTTATTAAAATTAAAATTTTCTTTATGTAGCTTAGCTTTTCTTTGAGATAAAAAAATAAAATAAAAATTATGATTGTAGTAACAATCAAGACCATACTTTTAAACACAAATTTAAAAAAAAAAATAAAAAAAATCAAAAAGGAATAAAAGTAAAGAAAATAAAAATAATGGTGAAAATAATAGTGTGACTAAAATAAAATATCGTTTTTCTATTAAAAAAACCAAAATAAGTAAATAGAAATAGTGATTGGAATCATACTCTAAGATTACTTCTTTATTCCATACAGCATCGTCACTTACATACTCCCAAACATCCTAGAAATTCCATTTACTCAAATTTAAAATTAATATGATATATCATCCCAAAGTTGATGATAAAGTAATATATTTTCAAACATTCCAATTTCTTTCCTTATGTAAATTAAGGAACTCATATTAAACTGCAGGCGTTGGAGGTGTTTCAGGAAAAAAGGAATCATTTTTAAACGATACATACTCCAAAGTCAAGTAGCCAGCTATGGGTGGCAAATTAGTTTATGTCATTGCAGTCAAAAATTCATTGAAAAGTGGTTGTATTTTTAATTTTTAATAATGTCTAGTTTGCAAATTAAGTATTTATAAAAAATTGAAAAGTAATAGCAGATGAATTTTTTATTTTTATTTTTACATTGTATCCCTGTTCAATCAAATATTTATTGAAAAATGAAACTGGTGATACTGAGATCCAGCTTGCAGTCATAGACTTTCTACACGTTTCTCTTTAGCCATCAAGCTCTGATTTATTGAGAACAAGGTGCATAGTAAACCCTCAGAACTTTGAACCAGAATTGCTTTGCGACAAAAGGATGTTAGGGCCTGTAATAATCATTGGTAATAGGTATTATGGGATGACATTTTTGATAATTACTGGGATGACATTTTTGATTTAATGTTTACATTCAGATTTAATGTCTATATTATATATATTACGAATGGTAATTATATTAAATTTAATTTAAATAAATTGGATTAGCTCATTTTGATAAGAGGAAAGGAATTCTAAGATATTAAGATATTTATACCATTATATATTTTAATTATTATTATTAATATATATATAAAGAAATATATATATATATATATATTTAAAAATATTTAAATTTAATAAATTTTTATTTATAATAAGTATAAGATATTTATTATAATTAAACACTTAGATATATTATTAAAATATTTATCTAAAAATTCAAGATTAAAATTTTATATGTATTATAATTTAATATATTATATATTATTATTTTTTATGTGTGGGTTACAAACATGCTAGGGTTGGAATTTCAAAATGGACTCACCATTTAAATTTCACCGTTTTCACACCTTTGTGATCTGTCTTCACAATTTTAAAGAAGGATCTTGAAGGTTTTGCAAATTTTTAATTGTATTTGACAAGCAAATCTACTCAGGTGCAATTTTCTTGTCAAATTCCATTCTTAATGGTCACTACATAGATAGATCCACCTAAAGGGATCACCTCTCATTGCCTCATTAGCAAAGCCTAACCCTAGGAACATCAAGAATAATTGACCCCGTGAACTCCCATTAGCAAGTGCTTTAATGATGGAAACTAACCCTTTTTTTCTTAGAAAAACAGAAGTATTTTCATTCATAAATTGGATTTGAAGGAAAAACAGCTACATCATTGCAACATCATTTTGTATATGCACCTATAGTCCATTCCTTGGGATTTTCTTCAATCCCACATGAGGTTAATATGTTCAATCAATCAAACAAAAGGCCAACTCACAAAACCAAAAAAGGCAGGCATGCCTCACAATGAAAAAACTCTAAAGGGGCCATAAAAAAAAATAGCCCAAAACGACTTCAAAGGGGCCATAAAAAATATCGCCCAAAACTATTAAGGCCCCAACTAAACAAGCATAAAGGCCTCCATGAGTCACCCAATAAAAACTCACAACACAATCACTTAGGTAGGAAATAGTACAAAAGATCAGCGAACTACCCCAACAGAACAAGCATAAAGACCTCCATGTAAAAAGTCACCCAATAAAACCCCACAACACAATCACTTAGGTAGGAAATAGTACAGAAGATCAATGAACGATCATGGTAACAGAGGACCAACATATAAAGAGGCACAAAACAAAGACATTTGTGACAGGAGACAACCACAATTGAGCCTACTCTCTCAACTCCCCGCACACACCCCCAAAAAATGACGCAACCTAAAACAACACCATCCAACCCAAGTATTGGATGCAAATAAAGAGTCACGAGAACTACCAAAGCCCACAAAAAAAAAAATCTAAAAAAACCAATCAACAAAAAAAAGAAAATTGTCCAACCCTAGCAAAACTTTCCAAAAACCCTCTATCTAATATTTTTCATTCAATTAAACTAACCCTTAAAATTACATATTATATAATTCTTACCATTTTTAAATAAAAAAATTAATATTAAATATATCCCAATCCAATGCACTTCAACATATTATAAGTTTGGTATGCATTTAACGTTGAATTAATTTCCAACACAAAAATAATACAAATATGTTTTAATTTAAATTAAATAACATGAAATTTGATGAAGAATATAATATATATGAAATATTTTATAAAAAATAAGCTTTTTCATCCATTAAATTAACCTTTAAAATTACGCATTATATAATTATTAAATTAAAAAAATAAAAAAAATTTCCAACGCAAAAATAATACAAATATGTTTTAATTTAAATTAAATAACTTGAAATTTTATGAAGAATATAATATATATGGAATATTTTATAAAATATAAAGCTTGTGTACAGTTGTGGAGAATGTTGATGTGGATGTATTTGGAGTTGAGTAGGTCAGTGGGAATGTCAATGTGTCTGGATTTGGACTTGAACTGCCAATGTGTCTGGATTTGGACTTGAGCTGGTCAGCGGGGAATGCGTTTTCGGGAAGCTTACGGTGACCGAAAGATATGGCCACGTATAAATCACTGTTTCCTATGTCTTGAATTTCAGATTCCTTGAATTAACAATTGGATTTCTAATAAAGGCCGTGAAGAGTACTTCATTTGATTTCATGATCAATGATTCAGAAATATTGGGTATTTCTCTTAACCATTTTCGCTTTGTTTTTGGAGGTTTGGAACAACTTTTCAAGGTATTTCACGAAGGGTATCTGCGTTGAGTTCAGAGAGTCTAGCTAGGGTGAGGCGCACACTGTTTCTGGGTTCCAGAGAATTGCAAATCTAGAACTCAATATCAACCATTTGAGAGCTGCGTTGATTTCAGAGAGTCTAGCTAGGGTGGGGCGCACACTGTTTTTGGGTTGCAGAGAATTGCAGATCTAGAACTCAATATGAACCATTTGGGAGCTGCAACTCTGGGAGAGCATGTCTATGCAGTGGCTAGGCCTATGGTCTGTCTAGAATCCAGGTTAGTTTTCAGAATTTTCACAATCATATAAAAGTTATGGTCTGTCCAGGTTAGTTTTCAAAATTTTCGCAATCATATAAAAGTTATATTATGTTATAACAAGATAGTCCTTGAAGCCCAAGAAAAACACCCGTCACGGGAGAGATGTGAGCAGAAAGAGTGGTAAAATAAGTGCTATGATATTTTACATTATCTTCAACATTTGGTTTAGCTAAAGCTTGGTTAGCTGGCACAATCTGGTATTCATATAAAAGTTCATAATCACATCAAACCGTTAAACAATTTCATACATATTTTATTCGCGGAAATTAGATGGCCTCAACTAAGACAGGAAAGCCCTACGAATTTATAATAAGAGAGGTGTTGAAAGACACAATCTTTTTCAATTAGTTTTGCAAACGACTATATGATCCCTCCAAACAACGAAGCTGGAAAGAAATTTTGATTATACTAGTTCTTAGAACATTGGACTGGTGATGTTTCAGAGTTTTAAATGGATTTTTAAATTAAGATAAAAATCTAGACATTTTTTTTTCATTTTTATTTGTGACTGAAGAACGGTGAAGATCAATGAAAATGTCTAGAGTATTGAATCCATGAGATTTTTGGGATTTCTGAAGTTTCAGAGTATGACTTTTTGAATCCATGACTTTTCGGATTCCTGAGATTTCAGAGTATGACTTTTCAGATTCATAAGGTTTCAAAGTTTTTAATATAAAGCTTTTTCAAATTAAGATAAAAATCCAGATAATTTTTTGTATTTGAGGTTGAAAGACCGTTAAAATCCGTGAGAATGTCGAAATTACTGAGGGTGTAGGGAAAGTTGAACCCATAAACTCTTGGACTTTTCAGAGTTTTAAAAGTTTAGCTTTTCAAATTTTGCACGAAAATCAAGATATTTTTATTCTCAAAGGACTCTGAGATCCGCGAGAGTGGACCAATTGATCTAACCTTATAATTATGTAATATAGAAATTTACAGTTTGTATCACTTCTCAATTTTGACTCTATAATTTGGGTTGTTTCACAACTTTTTTACAACTCAGATGGTTTCAAAATTCAAAATCTTTTTAGGATATTGTCATAATAAAACCCTATTCAATCGTGAAATTTCAACTAATTTTTTTATCAAATTTCTGAACCAATGCATCTCCCTTTATTACAAGATGATTAGGTTATTCAATCGGTACTTGGATCCCTTTATTACAGGATTAGGTTATTCCAATATTATTCCGCCCTGACAGTCTAAGACCCAAAAGAAATGGGTTTAATATATACTGGTGTTGCAAATTGGGTGAGCTTCATGACAATGTTTCTTTAAAAATTTTGAAAAAGAAAATCAAATGCTGAATATTTGCTTCCAAACGTTTGGTTTAAACGAACTTTTACTTTTCCTATTACCATTTTCAGTATTCAAAAAAATTATACAAAGCCCTGTCCCGTGTGAATTTCTGTAAAGCTTTTATAATCCGGAAAGTCTGAAAACCAATGGTTGGGCAAGGCAAATCAAATCAAGGGCTGGGCTAGGCAATTTTTGCAGTGTTTACGCTATATCTATAGTCACAATTCAGCTTTTTTTTGAAAAAAAAAAATTATTATGGTAAAAAAGTAAATATATGAATAAGAGTAAATTTCAATCACTATAGATGTGTTGGTCTTGTTTAGACTAGTCATTATCTGTCTGCTGACACAAATCTACTTAGACTTAAAATGTGATAACATCTTTGTTAATGGTAACTATGGTGAGGTCAAAATTTGGGATGGGATGTTATTGGTATTCATTGCAGAGAAAGCATGCAAAGCACCAAAAAGAGAGAACTCTCTTTCATCCAGGCTTGAAAAATCAAATTCTCCACTTAATAGCTCAGAGTTATTAAAATATTTGAGAGAATAACACTTTTTCAAATATGAAAATATTAAAGTAACTTTTATTTTCATTTAATTAGAGTAATGTCAAACATAGTAATGTGAAACTCTTGTCACACTTTCTTTAATATTAATTATGATATTTTTAATTGATTTTAAATTTTAAAACTTCTTAAATTTCAAAAACAATGTGAACCATACATAATAAGGCATTATAGACTGTAAATAATATGGATTTTGAGTATCATTGTTTTTATATGATATGTGTAAGATTTTAGATCTTGATATAACATTAAAATAATTATCATTTTATCTTTTCAACATGATTTTTGAGTAAAATAAATATATATTTTTTTTTATTTAGCTTTTATCTGAAATAAAAGAAAATAGAAATTGTGGTTGGAGTGATACCAATAAGGACCATATTTTCAAACACAAATTTTAACTGGATAAATATTTTCCTGACATTTTTCTCAAAAAAATAAAAGTAAAAAAAAGATAGTGATTAGAATAATCCTATAGCCCGATTATGTAAAATATCATTTTCCTGTAAACAAAAATAAAATAAAATAAAAATAAATTAATAAAAATAAAAGTGAGTTAATAAAGATAATGATTAAAATATAAAATAAAAGTAAGTTAATAGAAATAAAAAAAGTTAATAAACATAGTAATTGGAATAATAGCATAATGTAACTAAGATTACTACTTTATTATCATTATTCCATATAATATATCACTTATCTACTGGAGCAAATCTTAAATATTACCTTTAATCAAATTTAAAATTAATATGGTCAATAAATCATTGAAAAGTGGATAACAAAGTAATATGTTTGGAAACATTTCAATTTCTTTTGTTAATGCAAATTAAAAAGGGCATATTAAACTGTGTGGGTGTTGGTGTTGTGGCAGGAAAAAGGAATCTTTTTAAAGGATACATATTCCAAAGTCAAGCATCGAGCGACCGGTGGCAAACGGAATATTATTGCAGTCAAATATTCATTGAAAAGTGAGGGACGGGTGGCTTTATGTTATGCTCCTAATAATATCCAGCTTGCAATCAAGTATTCATAGAAAATTGAGCTCTTCGCAGATGGAATCTTCCTTTACTTGACAAATTCCCATTGTGTGCCCACCAGCTGGCCGTCGCTGGCATCCTGTTTTGCAGACTAGATGTAAGTGCTGTGGACTGTGAAACAGGTTTAAATTTTGCTGCGAAGGGCCAAAATACTTTCCTTCACTTAATCCATCCATCTCTGCTTCACTTCTGCCTGTATCTCTGTTTCAATGGCAAACCTGCAAACATCCACGGTTCATCCCACCGAAGACACCCCCTCCACATCCGGTGGCTACTACTACGAGGTGTTTATCAGCCACCGTGGCCCGGACCTTAAAAACACATTTGCCAGCCACGCTTACCATCGCCTTCTTTCTCATGGAGTGCGACCGTTTTTCGACAGGGAAGAATTGCGGAAGGGAGAGTCTTTATCTCCTCAGATTGAAGCCGCCATCAGAACCGCCCCTGCTCATATCGCCATCTTCTCTCCTGGATATGCCAAGTCGAAGTGGTGTCTTGATGAACTTTCTCTTATATGCAAGTCTGGGGCTACTATAATCCCAGTCTTTTATAATGTGGAACCTTGTGAGCTTAGATGGACTAAGGGTGCTGAAGCCTTAACTGTGCATGAGCAGAAGGGAAGATATGCTGAAGCCCTAACTGTGCATGAGGAGAAGGGAAGATACGAGCCCAAAAGGCTTGAAGATTGGAGAAAAGCTCTCAAAGACGTCTCGGAGATAAGCGGTTTTGAACTCAAAACCTACAATGGGTTGGAACTTGAACTCTTAGCCCTCTCTGTTCATATTATTAATCTAACTGGTATTGATATACATCTAATGTTTTTTTGGCTGTATTTTGAATTTACAGTGACGAGGGGAAGCTGTTGGATGATCTCGTGAAATGCGTCCTTAAAGAACTCAGAAAACTCAGAAAAACAGGTTTGGCTGAGGTAACAAATCCAACAGGTCTTGAAGAGAAAGTAGCAGACTTTGAAAAGATCCTGTCATTGCAAGAGGGGCAGAGTGGAAAAGTGAAGGTCATGGGAATTGTGGGCATGGGTGGAATAGGCAAGACAACACTAGCCAAAAAACTCTTCAATAAGAAGTGTTCTAATTTTGGTGAGTCTTGCTTCTTATTTGATGTTAGGGAGCATGCAAGTAGAGGGTCTTTGAATTCCTTGCAAACCAAACTAATAAAAGACTTAGTTCATGAAGAGGTGCGGATAGATCACATTGATGAAGGCACAGAGGAGCTCAAAACCTCTCTCAAAACTTCTCCACACGCTTTAGTCGTTATAGACGATGTAGATGATGAAGATCAGTTGAATGCTTTTAGGCCATTAATGGACGTCCTTCGATCCGATAGCCTAGTTTTGGTTACATCTCGTTACAAGGATGTCCTCATAAGCTCAGGATTAGTAGAATCGTCAATCTATAGATTGACTGGTCTCAATGAACAACACTCTCAACAGCTCTTTTGCTCTTATGCCTTTCGCGATCCTCATTCGCCTTCAGAATTCAAAGATCTGGTAGATGAATTTTGCAGGGCCTGTGATGGATTGCCCTTGTCTTTGAAAGTCTTTGGCAGTCTTCTGTGTGGAAAGAGGGACATATCTTATTGGGAATGGCAATTGAATAAACTTTCCCAAATAGAACTTCCGAATAAGATTCTGCAAACGCTGAAACTCAGTTACGATGCACTGGAGGAAGAGGAAAAGCAAATGTTCATAGACACTGCCTGTTATTTCATTGGAGAGAACAGGGATATGGCAATAAGAATATGGGATGGATCAGGCTGTAACGGTCAGTTGAGCCTTGCAAATCTCCAGGACAGGTGCCTCGTTGACGTTGACACAGAAAATAATACCATAAAAATGCACGATCACGTGCGAGACCTGGGAAGACAAATTGCGGATGAGCGGAAGTCAGGTGAAGTAATCCAGCATCGTGAATGGCGTGTGATGAAGGACATTGCTGAGTTGTGGCGACAATATTCTGTAAGTGCTTGAATTATTCATAGAAGTTTATGGTTTCTTTATTATGCAAAAGCAGAAAAGAGGAATCCTGTTGCTGTGTTTAATTTGTTTGTTGATTGTTTTTAACGAATGAACAGGTGATAACTGAGGTGCGCGGAATTAGGACGGTTCATCGCCTCAATGCGGACCCAGGACTTTCAGCAGAAGGGTCGTCATGGTTGAAAAGTTGGTGTGAAGAGGTGTTCGGAAACTGCCTGAGGAAGTTGATCGATCCTTCACCGTATCGTTTCAGTAAGTTACAACTTGTTGCAACTGAAGGTGATGATTTAAAAATCATATTGAATAGGGTTAAGTCGCCAGATTTGATATGGCTACGCTGGAGTGACTGTCCGGACAACTGCCTGCATCCCTGGCTTCTGAATCTGATGAAGAATGTAAGGGTCTTAGAAGTGAGCGGAAAGAAATTGGGTACACTATGGCGAACAAAATCTCAGGTGAAAGTTAACGCTGATTCCTTCGTTTGCATGTCTATTATTCTTATTATTTGCCGCTCTATTTAATGAGATGAAAATATCTTATATTTCACTATTGCGTTGCAGGCACCTCTAGAGTTGCGGGAATTGACTGTTCATTGTTCTGATTCTCGTCTTTTCGAGTTTCCTCTTTTCGGGTCTCCTCTTTTCGAGTTTCCGAAGTCCATTGGTCAGCTGAAGCACTTAGAAAAGATTGTGGTGTACTCTACACGTCTCGAACTGTTACCAGAGTCCTTTGGTTGCTTAACAAATCTCGTGCACCTTGATCTCAGTTCTTCCTGGAGTTTGCAAATGCTTCCAAATTCCTTCGGCAATTTAATTCGCCTTAAATATCTGAATCTCTACAACTGCTCAGGGTTGACCATATCCAATGAAACATTTGCACATGTCCGTTCTCTTGAATATTTGAATTTGAGTTCTGTTCGTATGGAAATGTTGCCTTGGCAAGTTACACATCAACAGTCCCTGGAAGAATTACATCTGCAGCATACAAATTTACAAAAATTGCCTGAGGATATCGGAAACCTCAGGAATCTGGAAGTCCTTACTGTGGGAAGCCATTCCTTGAAAGAACTGCCATGTTCGCTGGGTCACCTGAGCAGATTGAAGCACATGAAGCTCGTCTATTGCAGAGAACTGAAATCTTTGCCCGATTCGTTGGGACTGCTGACTCAGCTGTCAGAGTTGGAGATAGAGGAATGTGGAATAGAGTCCTTACCGGCTCAAATGGAGAAATTGAGCAACCTGGTAAAGTTAACAGTAAAAAGATGTCCGATACGCGAGCTGCCATTGAAAAGCGGGGTGGAAGGAGCACTGTCCCGACTGGAATACTCAGAGCTGGAGAGAACAAAAATATCGAAGATATGTTTGGTTGAGGGTGTTTGTCCCAGCCTTAAACATCTCTACATCGATGGTTGCAATGATCTGGTGGAGGTTGGAGCACTGCCACCAACACTCATAAAACTGTTTGTGCAACAATGTGACAAACTGAGGAAAATGGAAGGGCTTTATAATCTTACAAGCCTTCAAGAATTAAGAATCTCTAGGTGTAAAGAGTTGGAGGAGCTGCCGTGTCTTGAAAGGTTAATATCTTTGAAGAAGATCAGGGTTGGTATGTGTTGTAAGTTAAAAAGAATAGAGGGCCTGGGGCAGCTGACACAGCTTCAAGAGTGTTTCGTGTTTGTATATATAGACGGACAACCACAGATACAGCAGCAGCTGGATTGAAGTACACCGTGGCCTCAACAGGTGGCGTGAAGTACACCGTGGCTTTATGCGATGCACCAGCACCAGAAGTTATTGGTGATGAGGGCTGGAAATGTGCAATCTGTGTTGAAGTCTCGATACAGCTAATGATTGTAACTTGTAATTATTGAAAAGCTTTATTACGAATTATTTTTCTTATTTATTTTAAATTTAAAAAAAATAATAAATGTCTCGAACTGTAGATTGAATGGTATTTTAAATGTCGTATTCTTTTCTGCTTCATTCATAATACTTTCAATTTAATTTATGAAAAAGGGTTAAATTATAAAATATTATCTTATTTTTATTTTTATAAATGATTTCATAGTTAACATTAAATTTATTATTAATTATTATCAGTTATTTTTTAATCTTCGATAATATATTTGATTTATTATATTATTATTCTAATATATTATATTATCAAAAAATGTTAATTTATAAAAAAAAAAACTTATTATCTTTATTTCTATATATAATTTAATAATTTACATTAAATTTATTATTAATTAATATTATTGTTTTTTAAATTTAATAATATATTTTATTTCGTATTAACATTTATGTTTTTATTTTTAAATATATTAGATGAAGATGATTAACTTCTACAAACACCAATGTGGTATGTTGGATCTTAAGAAAGTAAGAAATTAATTCATAATCTTTAATATTTTATTTTTATAATAAAATGAAGGGGAATAAACGTTTTTAAATCACAATAGTTTTGTTTAACAAGTCAAGAAGGTTGGTAGTGTGACAAATGTATTGGAAATGAGAACCTTGTAATCCAAGATAATGTGCTTTTCATCTTCAACCCTTTTAGTATAAAAAATGCGACAAATTATTTCATCCCAAAAGTGTTATGGGAATAGACCCACACTTGGTTTCACTTCGAAGCTCATAAGAATTGATTCTTATATTCACAATGTTCATTTTCTTATTAGGATTGGTAAAGAAAAACATAATTCTAGTTAGTAAGAGTGGGGTTCATTACCTCTTTATAATATCTCAACTTCCCTTTCCCCTTTAGCTCCTCATCATCCCACAAATTATCCTTAAATTTGGAAGTAGTAGTATTTTTAATATTATCCTTATTCTCTAAGATGATGTCCTCTTTTATCCGACAATGGTCGAGCCAAACTTGGACATCCTTGTGCCATGCTCGCTTGAGCCGAAGGTGGGGGTTTTGACTAGAGTTAGAAGCACTTTTGGGGAACTTCTTGCCTTCCATGTAAAACTTCTTCTTATACAACAGATACCTAAACATAGCCATGTTTTCAATGGGGGAAAGACTAGCTTCAATCAAGAGGATATGATAGGGAGTATTTCCTTTAATCTTAAGGTTGTAGGTTATAAATTTCTTTATTCAATCTTCCTTCGTGATTCTCTAGACATACTACAACCCCAAACCTCACAACCATATAAAATAGTAGGGCTGACAAGAGTCTCAAAGAGGAGTTCTTTTTTACTCCAAACCTAAAGGTCAATCGACTTACGATTGTTTTCAAGCTCATAATAAGTTTTCCATCCTCAAATAATCTTTTTCTCAATGTTATAATTCCAGTTGAGTTGATGATTAATGTCAATACATAAATATTTGTATGAAGAAAACTTATCCAAGTAATTTTTATCATATATGAAATTATCATGATTGATCTTTTTGGATTTAACTATCATGACTTTAGTCTTGTTTGTATTAATAGTCATACCCATTCTCGAGCAATGATCATGGAGGATTTTATGTTGCTTGTCGAGATCATGATGGATTTTGGTTAGGAGGAAGATATCATCAACATAAAGGAGAAGAGTAATGACCATACTAGCAAGCTTGGGGCCATTGCATCATGTAGCTTCCAACCACTCTTTTAGCTCATCAATGTAAATGCCAAAAAGGGTATGGGATAGGGGGCACCTTTGCATAACGTCGATATTGCATTTAATTTCTTTAGACCAACCCTTGGTGGTCTTAAGCTTAGCGACAACATTCTCGTATAGCCAAATCACAACAACCGTCAACTCGAGAGGAACCATTATCTATTCGAGTCTTTACCATAGCTTATCCCAAGGAAATTTGTTGAAAGATTTTTGAAAATCAACAAAACAACGATGATAATACTATATTTTTATATGTATGTATGAAAAATTCTTTGAACTGATATTTTCTATGACTACATTAGTTCATTTATTCATATTAATTGATTTTTTGATAAAATATTATTCGACATTATTTTAGTTTGTCTTTTCTTTTTTATTAGTTAATTTAATAATACAAAAAAAATTATAATTCAAAGCATAAAAAATTATTAACATTATTACAAAAAAGAAAAGAAAAAGTAATATAGAAAGGGCTGCCACATTTTCAAATAAAACAAAACACTACACAATCAATTAAACAAGTGGGATAACTACATAGCAACATAGTCCCTGCCTCTTTTGGTATTTATCGGTATGATAGCATTGTTGAGGAAGTACAAGGTCCACGTTTTGTCATTATTTGAAAATATTTTTTCCGTGTTGCACCTCCTGTTTCTGCAAGCTACTATGAAAAATATTGATTGCAGAGCTCTCTACACCTTCTTCATTTGTTTACAACTAATAATTATTACGAAATGATTTAGAGTAAATGTTATTAAGCACTCAAACAATGTCTTGACTACATGTCGATTCACCCAATAAATGGCGAAAAAAATACATTTATCGGTAGGGGAGATTTTATTAATCATAGGATTAAGCCTCAATAAATTTTGTAATATGCATTAATCCACGCCATGGGAGGTTGATTGAGTTTATGTGACATTTTGTCGAATCGTTGCCACAAAATAGGAAAATATGTGTGTCAACTAACGTGAAAATTGACGGTTTACACTTTTTAATTAACCTGAGTTAGCAGTAGCCATTGTGGCAAGCATAGTGTGTAAAGTGATGACATATCGCTCCAAAATAAGGAAACATGGTAGTTGCAATATCTGATTTATGCATGTTGATATGGCCAAAATAGGTGACATGTGGCAGTACAAAGCTTGAGGTGTCGGGTGTAGCATAATACCCACATTAGGCTTAGTGATTCATTTCTCGATGTGAATTCATAGTGTATCACTTAGAATTGGCAGGGAACATGGCCTAATAGAAGTTGTGAGACAAAGATCTTTATGTCATTTAACATAAGCATTAATGCTAGTCCTTTTCCAACTAATACATGTCACTGTGTGGTCTATATTGTTTGTCCATGTTAGTAGCTAGAACAACTCATCATAAAGCACTAAGTTCAAGGATTAACAGAAAAAATAAATGTCTTATGTTATATAACAAAAGCGAATTCCCATCGTGGCACAACATGAATGTTAATCCTTGCAATTAAAGAATTAATCTATGCACTTTAAGTATTAACATAAGTAATTAAGGGTAATTAAATTTATTATGGTTAATGCGTATATTGGAGGCCGTTGCACATTTAAATGGAACTAATCGTCACATTTGTTCAACGAAGACTCAGGTGTTAGATGTATTTTCAAGCCTTAATGGAAATTCATAAACTTTAGAGTAATGGTGAAATGATCATGTATTTATGGCTTAAGAAAATGTAAACCTATTAAATTTTGATAATGATTCTTTTTTATTCATGTTGCATAGTTGTCGCATTGTTACATTGTTTAGGCCAAAGACACAAAAAGATCTAGGGTAAATAAACTCAAATTTGCAGAAGATACAAAGAACAATAATCGAATGCAAGTCATTCTACTGTTACTGTTGTATTAAAAGCAAAAAGCGGCAGTAAGAAGAAATTGTAGTGGGTTCTTCTCATTTAAATGCTCTCCAAGTCAAAATGAATGAGAGAACACAAGCTAATGAAATGTGTACTCTTGTTCAAAATCCAAAATTGAAATGGAAAATGAAGCCTAAAAATTATTGTTTTAGTGCTACAGGAAGAAGCATTGGACAACCTACATCAAGAAATAAATCAAGAATCACTACGACACCAAAGGCCCAAGTTCAACACACAAAAGGGAATGAGATAAAAATTTCAATTGAAAACTGTGAGAAACTCATAGCTTATAGATGTACACTTTATGGCAAGAACATTTAAGGTACCCCATCTTATATGCTTAGTCATCAACTTATTGTGAATGAGGATGACAAAGAAGCTGAGAGACCTTTGTAATGAAATAGGAAAAGAGGTATGTGACTATGGTTGTAGCTTATCCAATACTCAAAGATAACAATAATAAAAGGTAACACATTATGGAGTGGGGTGACAATAGCTCCAAAATTTCTTTCAAGAAATATGTAAGTATGTCTAAAGTAAAAGTTTAAATCTCATATTTTTGTTTACTTAACTTGTATATATAGTAAGTTAATGTTTAGAGAGAAATAAAACAACAAATGCCCATATGAGAAAAAGTTTTAGAAGCAGTGGAATAAAGGTGGTCACCTTAGGAAGATTGTCTTAAAACCTACTTGAAAATACTTAATTAAATTCCAAAGCCTTCCATCGACAATTGAGCCAATGTTAAAAAAGTGTCATCTAACACAAGCCATCCATATAGACATAACAATCAACTTAACCAATAGGATGATGCCAAAATCATTATGTAGTTGCATAAAATATTTAATTTACTTTCATTATGTGGAACTATTTAAAGGATAAATGATATGCTAAAAATGATTACAATTTTCTGAGAAGAAGATTTTGCATTGTTATAAAGCAGAATTTTGAAATTCTGAAGACTACACAAGCTAATGGTCAGATTCGATATCTGGTACACCATCTGTTTACAAAGAATTATATGAGATATGGTAAATGTTGAATAGTGTAGCAAGAAAGTCTCAATTTGACTTTGCCTTAGTTAAATTGAAAAAAATTGAATTTCCACACCAGCAGACAACTTGGAGGTAATTAACTTGGGTGACATGGCTCTTGTCACTCAGTGAGCTCAGTAAATTCAAGTTAGAGGGATTGAGTTCAGTTAAGCATGTGTGATTGATAAATTATAGTAATCCAATTCAGTTATATCTAGTTGAGTTAAGTTAAACTAGTTTTAAAAGTTGTAGGAACTAGTGGAAGGTCAGTTGTGCAGTGGGACAATAGTCTAACTCAATGATCATCTAGTTAACTGATCAATCAGGCTAAAATAACTAATGCATGCAGAGAATTTGAGTTCCCAACTATGGTGGAGATTCCAGGGCAGTGTAACAAGAAGTTGTAAACTATTTTGAGTGTACATGTGTTGCATGGAGTCAGATGATAAAACCTTGGGAATTGCACAATCAATTGGAGGAAAATTCCTAAAACATAGGGGCTAATTCTCTAGGATTTGCGCAAGGAATAGGGGTTCAAGCAGAGGCAACAATTGAATAAGTCTGGGTCAGAGATTCTCATTGAGTAGAGAGATAGGTTATTCACTTGTAGGTTGAGGTCAGACATAGCCAGAAATTGTAATACATCTCTATTCATATGATTAATGCAAAGAGGCTTGAGGGTTTTTTCCCAGTTGGGTTCCTTCAAGAAAAAAATACTGTGCATGTTACTTATAATTGTATGTTTGCGATTATTTTTCTAAATTGTGAATTGAATTTCGCAGAGCAGTAGAGTATAATTGTGTTTCTTGATTTAGATTAAAATTTCTTGAGCAGTTGCAATTCTATCACCAAATTTCTACATGGTATCAAAGCATGATTCACATTAGAACATGAATTTCTAAGTGTTCTCTTAGGATGTTCAAATTTGCAGCTTCAGTGTAGCAGGATCTCTTCAAAGTTGGGAGAATGGACTTCAATGGAATGAGACTAAAGTATGCCTTGAAAGGCAGCTTGAATTTCATTTCATGGAAGGATCACATGGAGGTAGTTCTTGATGACAATGGCTTACTAGAATACATCAAGACAAATGTTGTAAAACTGACAGAATTGATGCCTAGAACCTAGCCCAATGAAAGAAATATGTATCCAAGGTGAGGAGAATAATATTGGAGGGAGTGTGAGACCGCATTGTATCAAATCTCCATGGGAGAGAAACTCCTTTCACAAAGTGGAAGGCACTTGCAGAGTTTTTCGAGAATAATAGTCATCATAGAAAATTGGCCCTCAAAGACAAACTTCGAACCATCATGATGCAGAAGAATGATACTATTATGCAGTATCTCACAAGATTTATACAAGTTCGGGACGATCTTGAACGGGCCAGTGTGAATGTTGCAAAATATGACCTAGTGAGCCTAGCTCTCATAGGCCTTCCCAAAAGTTGGCATAGCTACCAGGATTCGGTGAACGAGAGGGAGAAATTACCAAATTGGGAACTCTTGTGGTCCGATTTGGTACAAGAAGAGTTTAGGCAGAATACCAGAGATGGAAGTTCATCCAAGGGCAAGGATGAAGAAGCTTGAAGTTCAGATTCTAACTCCGCAAAGCAAGTTCCAGTTTGGGAGTAACAGGAGTAACATAATTTGGGCAAGTGCCCGTTCCAGTCGTTGGGCTAGTTGTTTTCTCAGCGGGGACAATGGATGTGGAAGTTGGATCAGCTGTTCCTGTTCCAGTGGTTGTAGTTTGTCCTGTGGAAAGGGAAAAAAGGTTGAAGGGAATAAATCTCAAACCAAACAAGAATCTAACCAAGGGGGAAAGAAGAAATACTTTTCTAACATAAAATGCTTCAATTGTCATGAATTTATGCACCATGCTATAAAGTGTCCACATAAAAATTTTAGCAAGAAGAACTCAGTAGGAGCAGTAGGTGAAGCTTTGACTTCATAGTTAAAGTTTGACTTCACCCTTATCGTACGCATGGTCAGCACTATGATGGGGAGTGTGTGGTAATTGGACTCTGATGCCTTGTTCCACATGACAGGGTGTAGAGATTTTTTCAATGACCTAGAGGAAAAAGATATCCATAATCATATTGAGCTTGGGGACAACAGAGGGTACAATGCTGCTGGGATTGGTATATTAACCTTTAAGAGGGAGTCAGGATCCCCTCTTCACCTCAAAGATTTCATTTTTTTTCCAAGCCTAAAGAAGAAACTCATATTTGTAGTAGTTTTGGACGACTATGGTTATGTTGTGATCTTCAACAAAGGGAAAGCATTCTGGAGACGCATAGCCACTGGAAAGGTGAAGTAGATCAAAGTTCGTGTGAAGAGCCTATATGAACTTGATGTGGAATATTGTGCTGGATTAAGAAGTAAGACAGAGAAAGTGAAAAGTTGCAATGTCGGTGAATTTTGGCACAAGAGATTGAGCCATTTGCATAATGACACCTTAAAGATTATGCAACAAATAACCATTGGCCTCCCTAAAGGATCACTTGAGCAGTGGGACTTTTGCAAAGGTTATACCTTAGGGAAGTAAGAAAAATCCACATTCCATGACTAAGACAACAAAGCACATGCACTCTTGGAAAAAGTTCGCTTTGATGTTTGTGGAAATTTCTCGACAACCTCCATTGCCAAACATAAATATTTTGTTATTTTTATTGATGATGTCTCAAGGAAATGTTCGATCTTCTTCATGTGAAAAAAGGATGAGGCATTCTCAAAGTTTGTAGAATTCAAGGCACTAGTTGAGAAAGAGATCGATAAGAAGGTGAAGGCTCTCAGGAGTGATAATGAAGGTGAGTATGTTTTGAATGACTTCAAATATTTCTGTGTGAAAGAATACATTTGAAGAGAGATGACAACACCCCAAAACCCACAACAGAATGTGGTAGTTGAGACAAAGAACCATAGAATTGTTGGAGAAACAAGAGTTATGCTACATGAACAAGGCCTACCATTGCATTCATGTGCAGAGACATGTAACACAACAATCTACTTGTAGAACCAGAGTCCTCATTAGATTCTTGGTATGATTACACTGGAGGAGGCTTTATTGGGGAGAAAGTCAGATGTATCTCACTTTAGGATTTTTGGAGCCTTTGTTTACTGCCATGTCTCCAAAGATTGAAGGAAGAAGCTTTAGCTAACAATAGAGTTGGGAGTTTTTGTGGGTTAGAATGAAACTCTACAAAACTATTGGGTGTACCCACCTTCCCTCAGAATGACAGTTGTGCGAAGGGATGTAAATTTTGATGAGGAGAAAGCGATGTAGTGCTCACTTGAGAGGAAACTTTAGATACCACAAGAAGAAGAGATTTTAGCTCCAAAGGAGGAACCTTAAGAAGTTGCGGAGTAGCCAAAAATAGAGGAGAAGAAGGTGGAGACATCCACTCAAGAAGAACCATCTAGAGAAGGCAAAAAAAAACCAGGGAAGCTGATAGATTAGCGCAAGACATTGTTAAAAATTTTCAACTATGGTCAAATTCCACTTTAGATAGCTTAATTGATGGAGATAATGATTGCATTTAATTCCTCTTTTCGAGTTGCAGTCACTCGCATAGAATCTCATCCATGCAACTAGAGCCTTCCAGTTGCACGGATAACTCTCCATACATGTGATTGGGGGTTTAAGGTTTCCGCAGTCCAGATTTGACCCCAGTCGCTCGCATGCTAGGATTAAGGGAGTGACTGGGAATCTATAGTCGCTCACATGACACCCTCCTCCATGCAACCAAGACCTTAAAGATGGAATCTCAATCTTCCGAAGATTTCACTGAGTGATTGCAGAGTTTGGAAATTGGCTGCAAACAATAACAGTTGATTACAGACTTCATAATCATATTTTTGAGTATATGTTTTGTTGGGTTCATTTATGGATGTTTTTTATGGTTAGTTGCATATATGTATATATGGGTCATTTTACTCTCTTTTTCTGAATCATTTGATGACTATCTAATAAGAAGAAGAATTTGATAAGGTTTTACCCATAGTGGGTTTTTCTTTGGTCTTTGGCCAATCGTGGTGTCTCTATGTGTGAATGATTTCCTTCTATTGTTCCTTTATGTTTCGATGCATTGATGATGATGATATTATTGTTTCTACATAGTTGCATATGATAATGAATAATGATGTAATATGAATAATGTTATGATGTTATGGGGGTGAACTTAATATGTTAATAAGGAAATGCAATTATCAAAACGAAAAACAATATAACCCTATGAAAAGTTAACATGGTATGAAAGTTAGGATGAAGAAAAGTCATGGAGATCACCCCCATTGAGACACCTTTGATGGAAGCAAGAGAATATGGAGGAGACCTACAATAATTCTAGGGTTTGAAGATAACCTTAGGCAATTTGTGTATTAGGGTGTGATGGATATCACGAGGTGAGAGTTTGAGATAAACCATAGGCATGGTCAAAGTAAAGATGCTCAAGCACTCGAGACAGATTTGATGAAGCCCTAGATGGAATAGTCTCTAGGAGGCTTGGTTGTTGATAAAGTTAATTGAAATAGTAAATACATCAATTTGACTATGGATAGTGATGGCTCTTAAAGGCTAGTTCAAGAGGGAGAGGATCACCTCTCATTGAAGATACGTTCTTTCCGATTTATGATGCTTATTTATGTCCTTACTTTTGTTTAGAATTATTGATCTGATTATTGTTTTGATAATTATTTATACTTCCATCATGTATATTTAAGTATATGGATGTTTCTAACCTCCTTAATGATATGTGTTAAGTGTTTCCTTATTAAGGATCATTTGAGATGCAAAAAAGATGGCTAGAGTTGGAAAATGTAAAGAGGCACTTGATGAAAAGATGACAAAGTGATACAAGCTTCCTATGTCAAATGAAAAGATACACAAGTATTTGAATACTACAAGGTATGCATGGTATATTGTTTCAATGTTATGTTTCAGCTGTAATATTCGATAGAAATGAAAGCCCTAAGGTATGATTAGAATGTCTCCTTCTCAAATGGTTCATGCATGCATATGAAAGAAATTTGGATTCATACTTGATATTGAACAAGTATCTTACCTTCTAGACATGATGAACTTCTTGATTCTATGAGACTACTTAAAAGTTGATCTTTGATGTTTGACTTACATCTATCATTTTTTGGTATCTTGATCCCATGAAGAAGGCTAGCACCTTGATTCTAATAGATGGTAACTTGATGCTACTAATATTGTTTGTGAAAAGAATGATAGTCGTGATGATAGAAATATAACAATGATGTTGATATTCAGGATCTTTTGTTGACCATGGTTATGTTTTCATGTGCTTAGTAATTATGGATTATGGTAAAATTGAATGCCCTGAATTGATTGAGCTATGTGACAAAGAAGTAATGCATGTGACCATGATTCTTGAAGTATGATCCTATTAGCTATTTGACAAAAACCCTTGATGAAATATTGATGTCATGATTCCATGATGAAGTAGTTGTTAACATGATAAATATATGTGATATAATATGAATTTATGGTCTAACAGATCTGCTAATGCATGATATGATCATAGTGAGGTTGATGGCATGAATGAGGATGACAGAAGTGGATTCCCATTCATAGGGAGAACCTCTCCATAAGATCCCTTCTCCTATTTTCATTTGCATTATATACTCTTTACTATTGAGGTATAATTTATGGGCATGAATAGACAAATATATGACAATGTTGATTTGCAACAAAGTTTTGATATGAGGTGAGAGAGTTTTCTATTACTCTAAGCCTAAGTCGGATGGAAGAAATCCTACAGGTGCGACTATAGCCTCCCAGTCCCACGGAAGCAAGCTAAAGGGTGCGATTGAGGCACTGAGATAGTTCTGGGTAGATCTGACCACATTCGCTCACTTACAGTGCTTCAGAGAGCGACTAACAAGCCACAGTTGCTTGCATAAAATCTTGAAGGGTGTGACTGTAGTATCCTGACCACACAAAGGAAGGCCTATGGGTCTGACTATGCCCATAGGACACAAAAATGAGGTTTTGTGCATGATATTATATGTTCACCTAAAAGATGTCTATCCTACAAATGTGGAGTAGACAAAAGAAAGATACGTGAGATGTAAAGTTTGAATTTTTACTATAATATGAATATATAGATTGAACTTGTGTTTACAGGTGTCCAGGACATGCATATAGATATGTCATTATGATTTATCTATTGAAGTTTGTGCTACAAGAGTTTGACATGATTTGGCTGATTGATATAGATGAGAAGTGTTTGGAGTCTTAACATGATACTTGATAATGACTTAGAACTTTGCCTTGATGTTGAGATATGTTTTGGACTATAGATATCACTATGATATTGAATTTGGGATTTGACCTGATGACCAATGATTTGATTTGATGACTGATGATTTTCCTTGATGACAATGCTATGTGGGAAGGATGACTTTCAGTGACTAATATTGGTATTCGATAATGGTTTTGTGTTGGACTCCTCATTCTTAGCACATTGGTTGAAGTCTTGATAGTTGTGTTTTAGTATGAAGTAATCTCTCGATAAGTGGATGGAATTTGCATGACTTATTCTTAGTGTATGCATTTGCATCTAGTGACTTATATTATGAGCATACTATTTGGAAATGACTACTTATTGACATAGATAAATTCATAACTTGACATTTGGATGAATTTTGGGTTGATATTTCTTATGACAACTTGTTAGCACAATAATAGATGAAGTAATGACTTGATGAGAGCTCTACCTGTCACTTGGTCTAAAAAATGTGATAGTATGATGAATTTGATATTAGTTTTGATCTGGCTTCTAAACTTTGATGAGTTGACTTATTTGATTTGATTGTACAATATTTATTTATATGAGACTGAGCATATTGGTTTGGAAAAGTGTTATGTTCGCAGAGAGATTTAAATGGAGCTAGCTCTGTGATCTAGATATGCCTGCATTATCTGTTATCCGGTGAAGCCAAGAAGATCTGTTGATCCAAACCTCTAATTCAAGAAGTGTTCCAAGGTATGACTTTGGTTTTGGTTTTATATACTGATGGTCTACTTCATGAGGATTACTGAGCTCAAGAATGATCTCCTATCTATTGGAGAAGTCATTGGTGGCAGGGAGCTTATTCTTATCACACTTGGAGGCCTTACAAGAGAATGAGATTTGTTCAACACTACCATCCTCAACAATGATAAGATTCAGTGATTTGATGAATTATTGGCTAGATGCACTCAAGAAGAAATAAGGATGATGGAAAGAGACAAGCCCTCAAATGTAAACAATCCTACACCCTCTTTGCTCATTCTAAAAGGAGGAACAATGATGGTCCAAGGAATCGAGGACAAGGGTTCAAGCAAGGATTCAAAGAAAGAAGAAGAGGAATATGCTTAAATTATAACAAGTTTGGCCACTTCACTAGAGAGTGTCATCACAAGAAGGATACTCCAAGAGATGATGACAACCATAACAACAACTTCAAGGGAAATGACAATCAAAGGAACAACAGATTCAATAACAAAGGAAAGAGAAATTCTCTCGCTACTTGAAATGGAAATGGTTGTCCTCCCAAGAAGTCGAGAAACTCTAGGTATGAATAAGTTAATGTTGTAAAGCACAAAGAATTTTATTTTATTTCTTCCCTCACCACTGCCTCTCCTTTGGATACATTGGATCATTTGTTGATTGATAGTGGTGCCTCAAGGCACTTCACTGGGTACAAAGAATCTCTCTCTAACTTGACTGAAAAGAAGACGAATATGGAGATTATACTTGGGGATAATGCCACTGATCCCATAAAAGTAATTGGGATTGTTACTCTCCACTTAAATCAAGTTCAAACTCTTCATTTACAAGAAGTACTGTATGTACCTGATTTGAAAATAACTTGGTATCTATTTATGTGATGGAAGACAAAGGTTTCAAGGTGATATTCATTGATAAAAAAGTTTTTGTTTGGAAAAGGAACCCAAGATATGCATTCACTCTTGGATTCAGGTTTGAAGGTCTCTATTAGGTTGGAGGAAGTTCGTTGGAAGCAATGATTTGTGATACTTCTCTTCAATCCGAATTGTGGCACTTGAGATTTTCTCACGTTCATTTCAAAGCCTTACCTAATGTAAGTAAGATGGTTATAGGTATGCCTGAATTCAACTTAAATCATGAAGGTGTTTGTCAGGGATGTGAAGCTGGAAAATATACAAGGGGAACATTCCCCTCAAGTGAAACTCAAACCACCAATATTATTCAATTGGTCCATTATGATCTATCAGGTATGTTTCTCGTGACATCTTTGGGTGGATATTTGTACTATGTTATTTTTGTGGATGACTTCTCTCACAAATCATGGATCTATTTCTTAAAGAAGAAGGATGAAGTATTCAAATGGTTCCACTCTTTTAAAGCCTTGGTTGAGAATCAAATAGGGAAGAAGATCAAAATATTGAGGACTGATAATGGGACAAGATATGAGTCAAATGAATTCAAAGACTATTGTAGAGAAGATGAGAATAGAGGAACACCACTACTGCATATACTCCTAAAAGAAATGGTGTTTTCGAAAGGAAGAATCATACTTTCATAAAATCCATCTGCGCTAGGCTTCATGATCAAGGTCTTTCAAAATTCTTATGGGGAGAAATTTCCAACACCATTGTGTATGTCCAAAACAGATGCCCACATCAAGCTTTGGACTTCAAGACACCCAAGAAAATTTTCACTAGTAAGAAACATGATGTTTCTCATTTTAGAATTTTTGGTTGTCCCATATATTTTCATGTGCCGGAAGAGAAAAAAAACAAACTAGATGCATCCAGGAAGAAAGGAACGTTTGTGGGCTACAATGAAACTTCAAAGGCATATAAAATCTATGTGCCTAGTCAAAGGGAAGTGGAATTAAGTCATGTTGTCACTTTTGATGAAGATTTATCTCTTAAAGGTTTGAGATCTTCCTATCCCTAGGAAGGACAATGATGATGCTGATGCAGAAAAGTAGGATGAACCTCCATCTGATGAACCCATGTCTGATGCTGAAGGTCCGATGGATCCCATTGATCCACCTCCTAGTGAGCCCACTACTTCAAGAAAAATACCTTTGTGGCTTAAAGATACTCTTGAAGATGTTGATAAACATATTGCACTGAGGAGGACATTTCGTGAAAGCAAGAATTTGAATAGGTACCAAGGGTACCTAGTTGCCATGAGTACCATTGTACAATATGAGCCTTGCACATTTGAAGAATCCATGAAACACCAAGTTTGAAAGGATGTGATGAATGAGGAGTACGATTCGATCATGATGAATGATGTCTGGGATGTGGTTCCTATATCGAAGGATAAGTTAGTGGTCACTTCAAAATGGCTCTACAGATCAAACATTCAACTGATGGGAGTGTTGAGAAGTTCAACTAGATTTGTTGCTCAAGGATTCTCTCAAAAGGAAGTAGTAGACTATGATGAGATATTTGCACCAGTTCCCCGATATACCACCATCCGTTCTATGATAGCCCTTGCCTCTTCGCAAGGATGGAGCCTACACCAAATGGATGTCAAAACTTCCTTCTTGCATGCTTCACTTAAAGAGGAAGTCTATGTGGAACAACCCGAGGGGTTAAAAGTTCAAAATAGAGAGACACATGTATGCAAGTTGAATAAATCCCTCTATGGGTTGAATCAAGCCCCTAGGACTTCGTATGAGAGGATTGATAGCTATCTTATGAAGTTGGGATTTACAAGGAGAAATCCTGACCCGAACCTATACTTCAAGGTTGAAAAGGAAAAGCCTTTCATTCTGGTTCATTTGTGTGGATGGTCTCTTTATGACAAGTGATGACCCTCTCATTTATCAATGCAAGAGGGAGTTGGTTTCCTAATTCGAGATGAAGGACCTAGGATTGACGCATTAGATCCTAAGGCAAGAGTCTTGACAAAAACTAGGTGAGATTTCCCTTTCTCAAGGAAAATACATTGTGAAGCTACTTGAGAGATGTGGAATGGTGGATTGCAAGTCCGTGACTACTCTGATGGAACTCAACTTTAAGAAGCTATGTGGAAGTATTGTTGGGCTCAGATTAGTGAAATCTTCTGAGTATCGTCAACTTGTGGGGGCCCCGATCTTATTGGGCAACTCCCATCCTGGCATATGTTTTGCTGTGAACACGTTGAGTCAATTTATGGTTGAGCCTCATCACATTCATTGGATTGCTACTAAGAGTTTCTTGAGATATCTACAGGGCACAATCCATTATGAACTGAGATACACTGCCAGAAACTTGAGGCTACATGGATATTCAGATGTTGTCTGGGCTGGAAGTGTGGTGGATTGTAAGAACATATATGGGTGTTTATTCTCTTTGGGTTTTGATTCTATATCTTACATGAGAAAGAAGCAAAAATTGATTGCACTAAGCACCACTGAGGACAAATACATTGTTGAGAGTATGGCCTGTTGTGAAGTCGTTTGTTTGAGGAAGCTCTTCAATGAGCTATTTGAGAATGTGTTGGGTACCACCATGATCTACTGTGACAAACATAGTGGGATTCACCTATTAGAGGATCCTGTGTTCCACGATTGCCCCAAGAACATTGATATTAGGTACCACTTTATCCGGGATATGGTACAATGGGGAGCAATAAGGCTCCAACACATCAGGATGGATGAGTAGGACATAAACATTCTCACAATGCCTTTGAGAAAGGTCAAATTATTAACCTTCCGAGAGAGACTTGGAGTCATGGAATGACCCTCATATGAGGGTCTCGCATGAGTTGGACACAGAGCTCTGGGAGCTCTTGGGGGGTTGGGGTACTTCTTGGAGCTATGAGCAACCATAGGGTGATTTTTTCACCTTCCTCTAATGGTGCTCTAGATATAATGTGAGTGGTTCACCTTCCCTTGTGATACCCCATTATGGTTGACATGTGTATAGGATGAGTGGTTCACCTTCCCCTACCCGGACACATGTATGTAGGTTGAGTGGTTCACCCCTATGATTGACATATGCATAGTATGAGTGGTTCACCTTCTCCTATGGAATATGAGCAGGATGAGTGGTTCACTTTCTCCTTTAAATTTCCTAGTGCACATCCTACCCATAGAGTCTAGGGCTCATGGGAAGTACCTCTCATCTAGCCAATGAGTTGGGAAAAGATGGTTAGGGACCATAACACTAGCAATGGATGCATCGTGTATTGGCGTACTCCATATGACTAAGATGCATGGTGTTCAACAACTTGATCTGAGATTAAGGAATAAAGTTTATCAGTGGAGAGTGGTATGATCTTATGACTCACTCTCGATCACTTCTTCTTCATTATTACTTCATGGTTCAACAGAGTAGAGCAAAGAAGTGCACAACAGAGCAAGGCAATAATGACAAGGATGGTATAGGGATGACATAATGGCATGATGATAACAAATGGATTGGCATATAGAATTCTCCCTAGTTGAGAGGGAGTGTTAAAATTGGTAACTAGGGCCAAATTCCACCTTAGGATAGCCCATATGATGGAGATGATTATTGCATTGGATTCCTATTTTTGAGAGGTCTAATTTTGATATAAAGATCATCTCATTCTGACAAGAAGAAATGGAATTTTGAATTTATTCTCTTTCATGCACAAATTTTCAAGGTTAGCCTTAGTCAAATGTAGGCTCATAAGCCCAATAGATGTGTCTCCTCACCCTCAAAAAAGTGCATAAATAGGAGTGACCTCTCTCCTCATTCAGACATCACTCATCTCATCACATATCTCTCTCTCTCCTCTCTTGATTGGTTCTTACATCTTGGAGGAAGCCCTCTCTATTTCACATGTGTGAAAAGAGGATGAATTTCTAGGTTAGTTTACTGGCCAAAAATTTCAGGAAATAGGACAACGTTGACCAACATTGACTTGGGTGATTTTGACCAGCATTGACTTCGTTCTAGTGGGAAACATTTTGATTTTTGGAGGCCGCATTGATTGGCACAGTTTTTGAGGTGATTGGGATAGGTTGACTAAGTTGACTTCAAATTTGACTGCATAATTTACAACACAGTTTTCTCTCTCCTTTGAATGGTTTGACCAATCTTTGGGCTGATTTTGACCCTCTTGGAAGGACGAATTTATTTGCTTTTTACCAAGCTGCTTGGAGGACATTTTGGATTTTTTTTACAACCGTTGACTTTCTGGTTAGGGTTGCAGTTGACTTTTGATTTGATAGGATTGTTTTGGGCAAGCTAATTTGACATTTTTACTCTCTCTCTTTGTTGAACTATTGAAGAATAATAAGAATATTTGATCAAAGGGTTTCCCCATATTGGGGTTTTTCCCAGGCATTTGCCATATCTTGTGTCCTCTTGTCTTGGGTTGTCTTCTACACATATTTTTATGTTCTATCTGCATTTACTGTTGATGTGTTTAAGTTAATGTGATTTTTACTGGATATAATTGGAAATTGTCATTGGGCTGATAAGAAATTTTGAAGTAAATTGTGCTAAAGCATAGAACATACCATTGTTATCTCAAATTAACAAAAAGTCTCCACCATTATCTATCCTCAACACCTTAATATTCTTCTTTATCTAATTTTCCACTAGAGCCTTAAATTCTTTAAACCTGTCAAAGACTTCATATTTCTTCCTGAGAAAATATATCCATGTATTCCTCGAGAATTCATTTATAAATGAGACATAGTACATAGACTTACCCAGTGATGTAACTAACAAAGGTCAAAACACATCATTTTGCACAAGCTCTAATATCCCTTTAGCCATCTTAGCACCCAAGGGGAAATTCACTCGATTCTTCTTCCCATTTACGCAATGTTTATAAAAATAAAAATCCATAGATAAATTAGACATACCTTCTACCATACCATTAACATGCAATATTCAAAGGCATTTCTCTCCAGTATGTCCAAGCCTTTGATGCCATAGCATGGTCTTTTCTCTAGAGGCCACTAGATTTTCTACTCCACTTTCAGGAACCAAAAGATTGTTACACCTATCAATAATAATGTTATCCAAAAGCTTGTACAAAGTTCCAATCCGAACCCCCTACATCAATACCAGTGCTCCCTGAACCATCTTACATGTATATTTCTCAAACATTGTTTTTACTCTTGTATCATCCATCTTACTTACAAAAATCAATTTTTTTGCAAATGCAGATATATGCAGAACATCAGGAAGTGTTCTAATCCTTCCACCTTGCAAAGTCAGCTTGACTTTTCCACATCTGATGATTCTGGCCTTTCTGTCATGTCCTAGGAAGACATCACCACCATCATATTTATCGTACTCATAGAACCACTCCCTATGGGGACTAAAGTGGAAGGATGCACCTGAGTCAATCAACCATGCCTCATGATCTACATGTGTACTTGAAGAATAAAGCAAGTACGCATCCCCACCTTCATTTGAGGTGGTTTTCTTCTATGTAGAAGTAGCATCATCTGATCCCTTTCCTTTCTCAGGAGCCTTAAATTTACAATTTTTTTTGTAGTGCCCTTCTTTTCCACATTTCTAGCATACCTTTATAGGTTTTTCCTGGAGATTTAGATCTCCCACTTGAGGAATTATTTATGTTTCTGTTCTAGGACCGTCCTCTTATAGATAGGGCACCCCCATTCTAGCTCTCCATATTTTTCTGTCTTATCTCCTCTGACAACAAGAATGAGACTATTTCATCAAAATTCAAGGTAGTTGTATTGCTACCTATTGCAACAACCATACTATCCCATGAATTTGGTACAGAACATAGCAAACTCATGCACTTATCTTCGTCTAAAATTTTAACATCAACATATAACAATTGACTTACCACAATATTAAATCCATTTAGATGCTCTGTCACCATGTCTCCATCCTTCATCCTTTGGTTATACAACTTTTCCCACAATCATAGTTTGTTTACCAGAGACTTATAATGGTACAAAGTACCTAAATTGTCCCAAAAATCCTTCATCGTAGCTTCCCTTAATACATTAAATAATACTAAATCTAAGAGACACAATCGTATTGTGCTCCGCACCTTTTGATCTAGCCGCACCCAGTACCAAGATCTATAACAATCCATTTCAGATCTCGATCCACCAACAATTCTGTCATCTTTAGCTTCCACAAATAAAAAATCTGACCATTAACCGAGAAAACTCCTCAATAACAAAGGTATCCCCTTGAAGCCAAAATTGTTCTAATACCAAATGTAGGTTTTAACCTTGCACTTAAATTACCTGCAAATGTAGGTTTTAACCTTGCACTTAAATTACCTGCAAATGTAGGTTACAATACACACACACACACACACACACACACACACACACACACACACACACACACACACACACACACACACACACACACACACATATATATATATATATATACATTCATAAACCCCAATCCATAACCCTGGATTAAAACATAGCCACAGTTCCCTTGATCGGATCTACAAAATACCATGGGCTAAAAACCATCATGCGCAAAGCCATGTGCAAAACCAATGCACAAAACCATGAGTACGTCTGCCCAGCATTTGTGGGTCCACCCCGATCCTTGGGTTTGCCTAACTATTATTGGGTCCACATAAAAATAAAATTTCCTCAGGCACTGCCCTGGACCTTGTGCAAAGGGGGCTATCGCCCCCTTGCAAACTCCCCCAATATAACACACACCCAACAGATTTGAATCTAAAGCACTCCACAAAAACTCATAAACATGAGATATATAAGTGCATATCATAAAAAGGTGAGAGTGGGACTCCTCCTATGCTTTGCATAGGGGGCACCGATTGGGACCAAATCAATGGTACCTTCTAAGCGTGTCTCGGGAGAGTAAATTGTCAATGAGAGCTAGCCATGCAGAAAATTTGGCCTTTAGAGGGGCGTTGGATCCCCATATATATCTCCACAACCAAATTCTTTCCTTATTGAAATATTCTTCAAACCACACCTTATAACCTAAATTGGTAGTGAAAGCTCATGTGTGGGGATTTTTTTTACCAATTTACACATGATTATCCATCAACAAGTTGATGTATCGAGCTCATTCTACTACTATTTCGCCTGCTAGACCCAAGTTTGTAGCTGACTTCAATCCGCTCCAGATTTTATGTCCAAGGGGCTAGGCACTAGCATCTATTAGAGTAGTAATATTCAAATGATCAAGAGAGGATAATAGAGGAACAGAGAGGTTGTAATCATTACCTACACCATACAGGGGGTTACGTCCTATTTTTATATGATGGCCATCCCCTACACACCACACAATCCATTTTCCAACCAAGGGAAAGGCTCTTACCATTGCTTTCCAAACTATTGAGCCTTTAGAGAACTTATTTGGTACTTTGAACGATTCCACAAATAATTCCCTAAGAAAATATTTAGCTTGCATTACTTTTTTTCATAACACAAGACCTAATTTCCATAGGCTAGCTATATATATATATATATAACTTAAAAAATCAAATATTTCTATATGAGAGTTTTTGTTAATGTAAAAAACTATATGTGTGTGTGTGTGTTAATATTTATTAAAAAGTAATATGAAAAACTATTTTTACTTTTTAATGAATATTAATGCATGTGCACACATATATAATTCAAATGTATTAAATAAAAAAATATTGAAATTTTTAAATTCAAATTTATTGAATTTAAAATTATTAAATAAAAAATAATTGTTAATATTAGTTAAACAATGTCTCTTATTGGGGTGAGGGTCCACACTTAGTAATTATGACCTCGACCACAATGAACAATCATATTATGGAGAAGAGGGGGTGATGCCACAACCGTCACCACACTCAATGGAGGAAGGAGGCATGACCATCCCATCCTCCATTTGGTAGCCCGGTTTAAATGAGAATCCAATACACATGGATTAATGATGTTGCAATTAAGGATTTGGGTGGTTGATCTTCCAAAGTTTCTCGATAGAAGCATGCTTAACACACAAGCCAAGTTTCATTCTATTTTAGTTTTCACATTGATGCATTGAATTTTGGTGCTTTTCATTGGAGTTCTTGCCTACTATAAGGAGAATTACCACTATCTCTTTATTGTTTCTTATGCTTTGGAGGGGGCAGGTCCAAGTCCTCCAGAATTGGCCTCCCTCACTACCATTTCTATTTGGACTCCTTCATCGTCCTTTGGTTGCATTTGATGCTTCTGAGTTGGTCCACTGATAAAAGTAGCTTTAGAGGGAGGTGTTTTTCTTTTAGTAGCAACACGAAGGAGGTTAGGAGGTATGCATTTGTAGCCTAATTCTTAGTATGCTCAGCTCAGGAGGGAATCCTTCATGGTGGCAGGCACCTAAAAGTATATAGTTCTCAGTTTAGAACTCTGATTTTCGTATTTTATTTACTCAGTGGTATTTTGCACAAAGAGTTGGATGGGTGGACTATTTTGGTATTAATATAGTTGGTATTTTAGCATCTCAATTTTCTTTTGGAGCATATTTTTAGTCTCTGCTAGCCTGTCCCCTACAATGATTTGAAGCCCTATGTTTCTTTCACTGTCTCTCACCACAACACTGTCCATCCTCTCAAGTTTAGTTGGCAATGTAGCTTTCATTGTCTTTATCATTCACTTGATGATCTCATCCCTCTCACTCCCTCCATTTCCCTCTTCATCGTCCCTCTCCTAATGACATGACAAAGAGCCTAGAGTTGTAGAAGCTTAGCTGGCTCGGTGGAAGGGAGTGCTCACACTCGCCTCTATGCCCATAACGATCCTAGGCGTTATCAAAACTAGACCCTTGAACTTGTCGACATGGAATTGAGAAAACACATGTTAAAGTTGATGCAAACCAAGACGAGTATACTAATGTTGAAATCTTCACTTCGGTGCCCAAATGGGTGCCTAATCATACCCGAGGAAGCCAGAACCAATGTTTGTGCACCATTGAGCTATATTGGAACATTAAATCATTGCTCAACAAGGTCCTTTTGGACCACAATTAGGCCAAAAGCGAGATTGTGTTGTAGCTTAATGAACTCTTGCTAGCGCACCATGATATGGACTTGGAAGTAGAGGCATGGCCTTGGGCCTAGTGAGAATTGAGGCCCTCTTATACAAGGGAAAAGAACCAGCCTTACTAGTATTCCTTATTGATCTAATAGAGGTTTCCACTTTATCTTGAGTCACCTACATGGTTCTAAATTTTGTACATTTTGTTTTTGATCTAGTTGTTTCTATATTATTTATTTAAACATATAATAATAATAATGCTCACAAAGTTTAATTTCCTATTATATATATATAGATATTATCATATTAAAAAACATTGAGTTCACAAAATATAATCTTCATGTTATAGGGCAAACAAAGTCATTATTTTTCTAAAGCTATTTTAGTTTTCCCAATAATAATTAAAAAATTATGATAACCATGATTCATGTTTTCCTCGAAATTTCTCAACCTCAAAGAAAAATTCATCAAAACCATGAAAAAAGATCAACTATATTCTCTTAACTATGCTCTTATTGGTCCCATCCCACAACCCAAACTTTAAATAATTGAATTTTTAAACACCAGTGGTTGATGTGGGGAATTTTCCGGCCATCACCTTGACTTTATCACCTGCTTTTCTTTTCCAGGGAATACATTGAACAATGAAAATTAATTAAATCTACTCCTTCCAATTAAAAAAATTAATAATAATATACTTCTTTCATAAATAGATTATGTTCACTATGCTCTTAGTGATCCCATCCCACGGTCCAAACTTTAAATATTTGAATTTTCCTAGCGACACCTTGACTTTATCACCCACCTTTCTTTTCAAGGGAATACATTGAACAATGAAAAATAAACAAATAAAATAATAATATCTACTTCTTTCATAATTAGATTCTGTTCAATATGCTATTATCCACGCGATTTAAACACCAGTCATTGAGATGGGGTATTTTCCATGCACCACCTAACTTTATCACTTGCTTTTATTTTCAAGGTACCCGTTCACATGCAACTTGCGGGGGAGATTGCGAGGGAGGAAGGAGCAACCTACGAAGTAATTCTATGAAAGAAAAAAGAGGGATAGGTGGTAGACTAATCATTACTTTACAAATACCTATTGTGTGCCCACCAGCTACCCGTCGCTGGCATCCCTTTTTGTGGATTGTGAAATAGGTTTAGATTTTTGCTTAGGAGGGCCAAAATACTTTCCTTCAGTCAATTTATCCATCTCTACTTCACTTCTGCTTGTATCTCTACTTCAATGGAAAACGTACAAACATCCACCGTTCATCCCTCCATCGACACCCCTTCCACATCTGGTGACTACTACTACGATGTGTTTATCAGCCATCACGGCCTGGACCTTAAAAACACCTTTGCCAGCAACCACGGCCCAGACCTTAAAAACACCTTTGCCAGCCACGCCTACCATCGGCTTGTTTCTCATGGATTGTGACCATTTTTCGATAGGGAAGAATTGCGGGAGGGAGAGTGGTTACATCCTCAAATTGAAGGCACCATCAGAACTACCCCTGCTCATATCCTCATCTTTTGTCCTCAATATGCTGAGTTGAAGTGGTGTCTCCATGAGCTTTCTCTTATATGCAAGTCTGGGGCTACTATAATCCCAATCTTTTATAATGTGAAACCTTCT
This sequence comes from Pinus tabuliformis, assembly GCA_031772625.1. NCBI lineage: Eukaryota > Viridiplantae > Streptophyta > Pinopsida > Pinales > Pinaceae > Pinus > Pinus tabuliformis. The sequence goes on along the minus strand of CM062804.1, from coordinate 1,217,008,723 downwards.
GAGCTTAAATGGACAGGGCGGTATGTTCAAGCCCTAACTGTGCATGAGCAGAAGGGCAGATATGACCTCGGAACCCTTGAAGATTGGAGAAAAGCTCTCAAAGACGTCTCGGAGATAAGCGGTTTTGAACTCGAAACCTACAATGGGTTGGAACTTGGAAATCTTAGCCCTATCTGCTCATATAATTAGTCTAACGGGTATTGATAATGTTTTGTTGGATTTATTTTGAATTTACAGGGACGAGGGGAAGCTATTGGATGATCTCGTGAAATGCGTCCTTAAAAAGGTCAGAAAAACAAGTTTGGTTGTGGCAAGATATCCAACCAGTCTTGAAGGGAAAGTAGCAGAGTTTGAAAATATCCTGTCATTGCAAGAGAGGCAGAGTGGAAAAGTGAAGGTGATGGGAATTGTGGGCATGGGTGGAATAGGCAAGACAACACTAGCCAAAGAACTCTTCAATATAAAGAGTTCCAATTTTTTTGAGTCCTGCTTCTTATTTGATGTTAGGGAGAATGCAAGTAGAAGGTCTCTAAATTCCTTGCAAACCAAACTAATAAAAGACTTAGTTCATATAGAGGTGTGGATAGATCACATTGATGAAGGCATAGAGGTGCTCAAAACCTCAAAACTTCTCCATACGCTTTAGTGGTTATAGATGATGTAGATCATGCATATTAGTTGAATGCCTTTTTGCCATTAAAGGACGTCCTTCGTTCTAATAGCCTAATTTTTGTTACATCTCGTTACAAGGATGTCCTCATAAGCTCAAGATTAGTAGAATCGTCAATCTATAGATTGACTAGTCTCAATGAACAACACTCTCAACAACTCTTTTGCTCTTATGCATGTTGCAATCCTAATTCGTCTTCAGGATTCAAAGATTTGGTAGATGAATTTTATAGGGAATGTGATGGAATGCCCTTGTCTTTGAAAGTCTTTGGCGGTTTGCTATGTGGAAGGAGGGACAAATATTATTGGGAAGGGCTATTGAATAAACTTTTCCAAATAAAACTTCCAAAAGAGATTCAGCAAAGACTCAAACTCATTTACGATGCACTAGAGGAAGAGGAAAAGCAAATATTCTTAGACATTTCCTGTTATTTCATTGGGGAAGACAGGGATATGACGATAAGAATATGGGATGGATTAGGCTGCAACCGTTTGGTGGGCCTTGCAAATCTCCAGGACATGTGCCTCGTTGAGGTTGACACAAAATAATACCATAAAAATGCACGATCACCTGAGAGACCCGGGAAGACAAATTGCAAATGAGCTAAAGTCATGTGGAGTAATCCCACATCGTGAATGCCGTGTGATGAAGGACATTCCTGAGTTGTGGTGGCAATATTCTATAAGTGCTTGAATCATTCGTACAACTTTATGGTTTCTTTTTCAGCAAAAGCAGAAAAGAGGAATCTTGTCACTCTATTTAATTTGTTCGTTGCTTGTTTTTAATGAATGAACATATAATAATTGAGGTGTGCGGAATTAGGATGATTCATCGCCTCAAAAAGTACGAAGAACTTTATTTGCCTCAGAAAGCACAAACAATTGCTCATCATGCTGTGAAGAGGTGTCACCGTATCATTTCAATCTTGTTCCAACTAAAGGTGATGATTTAAAAAGCATATTAAGTAGGGTTGAGTTGCAAAATTTGATATGGCTATGCTGGAGTGACTGTCCATACAACTGTCTACCTCCCTGGCTTCTGATTCTAATGAAGAATGTAAGGGTATTAGAAGTGAGCGAAAAGAAATTTGGTACACTATGGCGAACAAAATCTCAGGTGAAAGTTAACGTTGGTTCCTTCGTTTGCATGTCTATTATTCTTATTATATGCTGCTCTATTTTATGGGAGATTATTGTTGCTATTGATATAGTAGTACAGGGTCGGGATATGGGGATGATAATATCTTATATTTGACTATTGCGTTGCAGGCACCTCTAGAGTTGTGGGAATTGACTATTAATTGTCCTCATTATCCTCTTTTCGAGTTTCCAAAGTCCATTGGTCAGCTGAAGCACATAGAAAAGATTGTGGTACACTCTACCATTGGCCTCAAATTGTTACCAAAAGAATTTTGTGATTTTCACTCCCTAAAATACCTCGATCTCTCTAGTTCCCAAAGCTTGCAAATGCTTCCAGATTCCTTTGGGTGCTTAACAAATCTCCAACACCTTAATCTCTCTCACATTAGATTGCAAATGCTTCTAGATTCCTTTGGTTGCTTAACAAATCTCCAACACCTTAATCTCTCTCACACTAGATTACAAATGCTTCAAGATTCCTTTGGGTGCTTAACAAATCTCCAACACCTTAATCTCTCTCAAACTAGATGGCAAATTCTTCTAGATTCCTTTCGTTGCTTAATAAATCTCATGCACCTTGATCTCCATTCTTCCTCTCATTTGCAAATGTTGCCAAATTCTTTCGGGAAATTAATTCACCTTAAATATTTGAATCTCTAGAAACTCCAGGGGTGCAGAGAGTTGACCATATCGTATGAAACATTTACAAATGTCCGTTTGAATTTGAGATGTCATCGTATGGAAATGTTGCATTGGCAAGTTACACATCAACAATCCCTGGAAGGATTACATCTGTGGGGTACAAGTTTACAAGAATTTCCTGAGGATATCATAACCTTAGGAATTTGGAAGTATTTTATGTGGGAAGCGATTGCTTGAAAGAACTACCATGTTTGTTGGGTCACCTGAGCAGATTGAAGCACTTGGAGTTCTATGGATGCAAAGAACTGAAATCTTTGCCCGATTCGTTGGGACTGCTAACTTAGCTATCAGAGTTGAAAATATAAGAATGTGGAATAGAGTCCTTACCGACAAAAATGGAGAAATTGAGCAACCTGGTAAAGTTAACAGTAAAATCCTGTCTAATACGCGAGCTGCCATTGAAAATGGGGGTGGAAGGAGCACTGTCTCGACTGGAATACTTACAGTTGCAGAGAACAGAAATATTGAAGATATCTTTGGTTGAGGGTGTTTGTCCCAACCTTAAACATCTCAAAGTCTATGGTTGCAATGATCTGGAGGAGGTTGGAGCACTGCCACTGACACTCATTGATCCAAAATGGATCTTGGATAGACTTATAAGTCTAAAGTGTTCCTCATAGAGGAAAATGAAAGTCCAAGGATACTCTTGGAAATAGTCCCATTAAAGATATTTTTTCATTTTGAATCTACTGCAACTTGAATGGGCTAAAACAGACTTCGGATGATGAATTTATCACAAAAAGAAGCTTGCCTTTGTTCCTTTGAAAAGGAGGCAAATTCTTTCAAAAATGGCATAAAAGGTCTTATAAAGGAAAATCACATTGGAAGGGTTAAGCGGAGGACTTAAGGCAAGGGTGGAAGGAACCCCCTTCTGTGACCTCCGAATTATCGCATCGGAGGTAGGCCTTCGCCCGATATTGGGACCCCAAGCATAGTGACATGCGACTGAGTGATATGCAATATGCAATGGAGCGATTGCAATATCAGCGTCGGCGTATGCCATGGTATAAGGGAAGAACCCCTGGGCAATAGTGAATGCGATATACCGATAATGACTTGCGATCTGAGCTGTCGGATTGGGAAAAGGGATCAACGATCAGGATTTGATCAGCGATTGGCGATCGGTCATCCTCGATGCTAGGGCCAATGTGATTGCAATAAGTGATGAAGGGTCGAACCCGACGGGATTATAAACTCGATTGCATAAAGTTTGAAATCCGATTTTTCGGGATTTCAATGTATTCTCATGTATTGAGGTTCTTAGACCTCTCGCCTATGTGATGTGATATGCCGACAAAAGGCGGACCCGATAGGGTTTATGAGGGAAATTATATAATGTTTGAAGTCTGGATTTCGCGCCCGATAGTGTATTTTTGGTAAAACTTTGTGTATTGGAATTTTGTTCCATTTTTGGGTTTTGCCTGAAGGAAGGCGATTCCTTTGTAACTGCCCCTGATCATTGTACCACGTTACAAGTGGGCATTTTATAGACAATGATGCATTTGTAATGTAGAGAGAGCCACAAAGCCACAGAGCCAGATGGCCAGTCGAAGAGACAAGGAGCAGAAGAAGCCGCAGAGCCACAAGGAATGATTACATGCAGAGAAACAGATGGGGAAGCCACAGAGCTAGAACGATGACTCAAGAAATCCAGAGAGCTCAATTGACGAGGTAGTGGGAAGCGCAGGTAGCTGAGGGAGTTTTTGGAGTCACTTGGAGGTCGAGCGAAAAACTAGAGAGCTGAAAGTTGCTGAGACAGTCGCTTGGAGGTAGAGCGAACTACTGATAGCTCACAGAACCAGAGCCAAGAGCCAAGAGCCAAGAGCCAGAGCCAGATCCAAGAGCCAAAGCTAAGAGCCAGAGCCAAGAGCCAGAGCTAGAGCCAAGAGCCAGAGCCGAGAGCTAGAGCAAGAGCAAGAGCCAGAGCCAAGAGCAAGAGTTGAGAGCCAGAGCCATGAGCCAGAGTTGAGAGCCAGAGAGAGAGACAGAGCTAGAGCCAGAGCCAGAGCCAGAGCTAGAGCCAGAATCGAGAGCTAGAGCGAGAGCCAAAGGCAAAAAGCCTGAGAGCTTCAGAGCCAGGGATAAGATGGTGTTCTAAGCCCTTTGTGTTCTGTGTAAACCAGTGGAGTTGAGCATGGAACTTATAAAATAACTTATGCCATAATCCCAGAGATCCTAGTTGAGTTGACTAGAGCTCACAGAGACGTAGCCCAAGAGTTTTGGGTGAACTCCTAATTAAATTTTTGTCTTATGTGTTCGTTATTTGCTACATTGTTTTACTGTTACATGTATTCACATATCAGAATAAACAACATAACTTAAGGCATTTGAACAGTTTAAAAATAAACATAATCATACACCTATTTTCAAGCACATTATTAATTCCACAGTTGGTTAATCATAAGGTCTTGGGAATATTTAAGCTTTGGAAGTGGGAGAGGTTCTTGTAAGCTTGACAAGAAGCCTTTAGGTCCCCATTTTTAGATCAGGTGGTATCAGAGCCTGAGATTGATTAACCCCACCTTCAGGAAGGTGATATCAAAGCTGGTTATACCAGAGCAAGTGGTATCATGAAGTAGAATGCTTGATTGACATAGCAAAGGATTTCTTGTCTGAAAGGTGTTTGGGCAGTTAAGGATTGATTGTCTGATTGATTATATGCTTGTTTGCAGACTGGCTATTATTTGAGTTTGCAGAGGTGAAGGGAAAGCTATTGATAGCTCCATCTAGGAAGGACAAGAAGGAAGAAGGGTTGAAGGCATTCTTCTTATCCCAAAGGACCTCAAGGCAATCCTTGAAGCACAAGAGGTTTGTTGCAAAAGGTTTCTTGAATAAGCTCTTTGTTAATCTTGTCTGAAGTTCTTTTGTTCATTTGCATAATGACAACTTCTACAAGTGGGTCCTCAAATTCCTCCTTCATCACAAGATTCTTTGATGGAGACATGAAGCAAGACTTGTTCGTCATGATGGAAAAGGTGAGAGAAATGTATGAGGATGGAAGGAAGAGCAACATTCTTAGAAAGCAGTTGAATTTTGTGGAGGAAGAGAAGCAGTTGCTTTCTGACAAATTGCAGGAAATGGAGAGGCAACTTCATATTGCAAATATGAACCTGAAAAGGATGCATGAGTTGGAGACATAGCTCTTTGTGGCCAAAGAAGCCTTAGTCAAGTATCATCTTGAAGAAGAGGTAAACCATTCCAGTTTGTCTTCAAATTCTTCTAAGAATGCTTATATTGGTTCTTTTGAAAAGCATACCAGAGGCATAGATTCCAAGCTAATGTCCAAGATGGGCTATGAGGGAAAAGGCTTGGGTAAACATGCACAAGGTATTGTTGAGCCAATAATGGTTGAGGAAATGCCTAAGTATTTAGGTCTTGGCTATGGACATTCTTATGGAGGAAGTTCCAAAGCTGCCATGAAGGCCATTGAAACAGTTCCAAGAATGAGTTTCATTTCAGGTCTTCTACCTCAAAAGTGTAAATATTGTATTCAGGAGGAATGCAATAGCTTGAAACATCATTTGCAGGATAGAGGTGTTCAGAAGCATACACTTGAACCAGGGAGTTGTGGAAACTCTAAAAGCCTTGAAGAGATTGATGGTTTTCCAAAGGGAGCCACTTTTTCATTTGATTCCCTCCTCATGAAGGCAATAAAGGTGAAAGAGAAAGGTATAAATATGGTTCTAATCATATTTCTTTTGATTTTGCAAAGCATGATAAATTTCCACATAAGTATGGGAAAAGAATTTCATGTTACTTTTGTGGTTTGGATAACCATCATGTTTCTAGATGTTGGAAGAGGATAGCCACATGCAGTAAACTTTTGAAGGAAAGGAAGCAAGAAGCCAAAGGTCAATTGGACAAGGCAAGTCATGCTATCAAGAGGATGCGCATGTGTTTCACTTACTGCCATAAGAAAGGACATCTTGCTGACAAGCGTTGGACTCTGAATCCAACAATACTTCCACAAAAGTTGAAGAAGGTGGAAAGAAAAGATGGCAGGAATGGAAAGGAAGTTTCCATGATTGATGTGTTTCAAGATGATTCACATGTTGATGCTGATGTGCAGACAAAGGTAGCACCTTTGAAATGGATTGGTAAGAAATGGTTAGAGTTCTTATCCAATTAAGATTGCATGTCTATTGATGCATCTATTTTCATTTCTTTGTTAATGGAATGCAAGTTGAAGGTTTTTACCAAGAAGGTGAATGGAAAAAGTTGAGTATGAGACTCACTTTATTGATGCAACATTATATTTCATTTCAGCTTCGAAAGTACAATGTGCTTAAGCGAAAGTTGAAAGATGAAATGCATGCATGAGCTTGATGTGCATGAACACAGGGATGCTGACGATTTCCTTGTTTTCAAACATGTGTGTGTGATTAACTTGAAGGGTTGATTACTTTGTTGTAACATGCATGTAATGTTGACTTGGGAAAAGTTAACTTGGTCTCCAAGATGGAGATAATGATGAAGTGCTTCATCTTTTGAAAAAGAGTCCTAATGGTCTTTTTATACATGCTTGACTTGAAGGGTCATTTGTTTCAAAGGCATGTTTTGTGGGCTTGTTATCTAGTCCATCATTTGTCTGCAGATGTAAGACATGGAGGTGTTCACAAGCTGTGAAATCTATTTCTTTTGTTGAAGCAGGAGTTTAGGCCATCTAGTTGTTGTCTGTATTTTTGTTGTTGTTAACAGTTGTTGCTGACAACTTGTCAAACAGGTACAAATGAGACTTTTGTGAAGCAGATGTACTTCACATTTGTTTGAGCCACCTTATATCAATGATCAAGGCAAAGAAGTTCAAACTACCTTCTGTAACCTTCTCAACAGGAGTTTTGCATGAAGTCAGGAGGAAGACAACTCTTCCCAGGAGGACCAGCACATCCAGGAAGGAAAGTGGTCAAAGGCTTTGGTTCAGAGGCACTATGCAAAGGCAAGTGTATGGAGGTTGAAAGAAGAGGGTGAGGTACTCTCATTTATTGTTCAGATCAGTATATCAGTCTTTTGGAGACCAAAAGTTCTTTTAGTGGGAAGGCATGATCCAAAATAGATCTTGGATAGACTTCTAAGTCTAAAGTGTTCCTCACAGAGGAAAATGAAAGTCCAAGGATGCTCTTGGAAATAGTCCCATTGCAGAAATATTTTCATTGTGAATCTACTTCAACTTGAATGGGCTAAAATGGACTTCGGATGATGAAGTTATCGTAAAAAGAAGCTTGCCTTTGTTTATTTGAAAAGGAGGCAAATTCTTCCAAAAATGGCATAAAAGGCCTTATAAAGGAAAATCGGATCGGAAGGGTTAAGCAGAGGACTTAAGGCAAGGGTGGAAGGAACCCCCGAATGTGACCTCCTATTTATCGCATCGAAGGCAGGCCTTCGCCCGATATTGGGACCCCAGGCATAACTACATGCGACAGGGCAATATGCGATATGCGATGGAGCGATTGCAATATCAATATTGGCAGATCGACATCGGCATATGACATGGTATAAAGGAAGAACCCCTAGGCCATAGTGAATGCGATATGCTGATAGCGATGTGCGATCTTAGCCATCGGATCAGGAAAAGGGATCAACGATCAAGATTTGATCAGTGATCCCGATGTCGGGGCCAATGCGATTGCGATAAGCGATAAAGGGCCGGACATGACAGGATTATAGACCCGATTGCATAAAATTTGAAATCCAGTTTTTCGAGATTTCAATGTATTCCCGTGTATTAAGGTTTTTAGACCTCCCACCTATGCAATGTGATATGCCTACTAAAGGCAGACCTGATAGGGTTTATAGGGGTGATTCTATAATGTTTGAAGTCCAGATTTCGCGCCCGATAGTGTATTTCCGGTAAAACTCTGTGTATTGGAATTTTGTTCCATTTTTGGGTTTTTCCTGAAGGAAGGCCTCGATTCCTTTGTAATTGCCCCTGATCGTTGTACCATGCTGCAAGTGGACGTTTTATACACAATGATGCATTTGTAACGTAGAGAGAGCCACAAAGCCACAGAGCCAGATGGCTAATCAAAGAGACAAGGAGGAGAAGAAGCTACAGATCCGCAGAGGAATGATTACACACAGAGAAAGTGTTGGGGAAGCCACAAATCTAGAAGGATGCCTCAAGAAAGCCAGAGAGCTCAATTGATGAGGTAGCGGGAAGTGCATGCAGCTAAGGGAGTTTTTGGAGTCACTTGGAGGTCAAGCGAAAAACTAGAGAGCTGAAAGTTGTTGAGACAACCGCTTGGAGGTCGAGCGAATTGTTGATAGCACACAGAGCCAGAGCCAAGAGCCGAGAGCTGAGAGCTAGAGCCAAGAGCAAAAGCCAAAGCCAAGAGCCAAGAGCTAAAGCGAGAGCCAGAGCCAATAGCCAAAGCTGAGAGCCAGAGCAAGAACTAGAGCCAGAGCCGAGGGCCAGAGCTAGAGCCAGAGCCAGAGCCAGATCTAGAGCCACGAGCCAGAGTCGAGAGCCAGAGCCAGAGCCAGAGCTAGAGCCAGAGCGAGAGCGAGAGCTAGAGCTAGAGCCAGAGCCAAAGCGAGAGCTAGAGCCAAGAGCCAGAGCCAGAGCCAGAGCCAAAAAGTCTGAGAGCTTCAGAGCCAGGGATAATATGGTGTTATAAGCCCATTGTGTTCTGTGTAAACCAGTGGAGTTGAGCATGGAGCTTGTAAAAGAACTTTTGCCATAATCCCAAAGATCCTAGTTGAGTTGACTAGAGCTCACAGAGACGTAGCCCAAGAGTTTTGGGTGAACTCCTAATTAAATTGCTATCTTATGTGTTTGTTATTTGTTGCACTGTTTTACTATTACATGTATTCACATATCAAGATAAACAACAGAACTTAAGGCATTTGAACAGTTTAAAAGTAAACATAAGCATACACCTATTTTCAAGCTCATTATTAATTCCGCAATTGGTTAATCATAAGGTCTTGGGAATATTTAAGCTTTGGAAGTGGGAGAGGTTCTTGTAAGCTTGACAAGAAACCTTTAGGTCCTCATTTTTAGATCACTCATAAGGATTTCATTAGATCGTTGTGATAAGGTAAGGGAAATGGAAGGGCTTTATAATCTTACAAACCTTCAAGAACTATGGATCTAATGGTGTAAAGAGTTGGAGGAGTTGCTGACTTTGGAAAGGTTAATATATTTGAAGACGATCTCTTTGAGGGGTTGTGATAAGGTGACGAAAATGGAAGGGCTTCATAATCTTACAAAACCTTAAGAAACTAGAGATCTGGGGGTTTAAAGAGTTGGAGGAGCTGCCCTGTCTTGAAAGGTTAATATCTTTGAAGACGATCTCTTTGAGGGGTTTTGATAAGGTGAGGAAAATGGAAGGGCTTCATAATCCTACAAACCTTCGAGAACTACACATCTGGGATTGTAAAGAGTTGGATGAGCTGCCATGTCTTGAAAGGTTAATATCTTTGAAGACGATCATGGTTGATGTGTGTTGTAAGTTAAAAAGAATAGAGGGCCTGGGGCAGCTGACACAGCTTGAGGAGTGTCACGTGGTTGTATACGATGCACTAGAAGAGATTGATGTTGAGATTGTTGATGAGTACTGGAAATGTGCAATCTACGGAAAGTACCTTAGCATCTCAGACAACCACAGAGACAGCAACAACTCGCTTGAAGTACACCGTGGCTTTATGTGATGCACCAGCACTAGCAGCTTGCTTGAAGTACACCGTTGCTTTATGCAATGCACTAGTGGTGATTGGTGATGAGTACTGGAAATGTGCATTCCAAGAGAGCAACATCTGTGTTGAAGTCTCAGAGACAGATAATTATTGTAACTTTCTTTTTAAGTTTTTAACGTAGAAAATGCTTTATCAATAATTATTTTTTGTATTTTTTATTTTAAATTTAAAAAATAAAAAATAAAATAATGAACCGTAGATGGAATGGTATTTAAATGTCATGTAGTGTTTTCTGCTTCATTCAAAATACTTTTAATTTAATTTATGATGATTATCCTATTTCTATTTATATAGATGATTTCATAATTCACATTAAATTTATTATTAATTAATATTGTTATTTTTTAAATTCAATAATATATTTGATTTATTATTAATTTTTTTTAATATATTATATTATGAAAACTGTTAATCTATAAAAAAGAAATTATCTTATTTTTATTTCCGTAGATAATTTAATAATTCACATTAAATTTATTATTAGTTATTTAATAATATATTTTATTTCTTATTAAAATTTATTTTTTATTTTAAATATATTAGATGATGATGATTAACTTCTACAAACACCAATGTGGTATGTTGGATCTTAAGAAAGTAAGAAATTAATTTATAATCTTTAATATTTTATTTCTATAATAAAAAAGAAGGGGAATAAAGTTTCTAAATCACAATAGTTTTGTTTAATAAGTCGAGAAGGTTGGTAGTGTGACAAATGTTTTGGAAATGAGAACAAATGTGAGTAACAACCTTGTAATCCAAAATAATGTGCTTTTCATCTTTAACCCTTTTAGTATAAAAAATGTGACAAATTCTTTCATCCCAGGGTGTCATGGGAAAAGACCAACACCTGGTTTCACTTCGAAGCTCATACGAATTGGTTCTTATCTTCGCAATATTCATTTTCTTATTAGGATTGGTAAAGACAAACATAATTCTAGTTAGTAAGACTGGGGTTCATTACCTCTTTATAATATCTCAACTTCCTTTTCCCCTCTAGCTCCTCATCATCCCACAACTTATCCTTAAATTTAGAAGTAATAGTATTTTTAATATTATCCTTATTGTCCAAGATGATGTCCTCCTTTATCCGACAATGGTCGAGCCAAACCTGGATATCCTTGTGCCATTCTCGCTTGAGCCTGAGGTGGGGGTTTTGACTAGAGTTAGAAACAATTTTGGGGAACTTCTTAGATTCCATGTTGTAAAACTTCTTCTTATATAACATATACCTAAACATAGCCATGTTTTTAATGGGGGAAAGGCTAGCTTCAATGAAGAGGATAGGATATGGAGTATTTCCTTTAATCTTAAGGTTGTAGGCTATAAATTTCTCAATTCAATCTTCCTTCATGATTCTCTAGATATACTACAACCCCAAACTTCACAACCATATAAAATAATAGGGCTAACAAGAGTCTCAAAGAGGAGTTATTTTTTACTCCAAACCTAAAGGTCAATCGACTTACAATTGTTTTTAAGCTCATAATAAGTTTTCCATCCTCTAATAATCTTTTTCTCAATGTTATAATTCTAGTTGAGTTGATGATTAATGTCAATACCTAAATATTTGTATGAAGAAAACTTATTCGAGTAATTGTTATCGTAAATGAAATTATCATGATTGATCCTTTTGGTTTTACTTATCATGACTTTAGTCTTGTTTGTATTAATAGTCATACCCATCTTCAAGGAAAGTTTTAAGGATGGAAATTTATTTTAAAGTTTAGAAACCTTGGCGAATCTCACTAGTAAAACTATTCAAATTTATAATAAATGATATAATCTCTATATAAAATTTTGGCAATTTTTAAGGTAAAATGATTTTATACTATAAAATTTGGACAAATACTTTTTTAGAAAAAATGGAAATTAACGGATCTTCTTTTTGGAAAAAAACATGGAAAATTAGCCACTTGCGAATATTAGCCCCTAAAATTTTCCCTGCCCATCTTGTAGCAATGATCATGGAGGATTTTATGTTGCTTATCGAGATCATGATGACTTCTACTAGGAGGATGATATCATCAACATAAAGGAGAAGAGTAATGACCATACTCGCAAGCTTGGGGACATTGCACCCCGTAGCTTCCAAAAATTCTTCTAGCTTATCAATGTAAATGCCATGGGTATGGGATAGTGGGCACCCTTGCATAACGTTGATATTACATTTAATTTGTTTAGACCAACCCTTGGCGGTCTTAAGCTTAGAGACAACATTGTCGTATATCCAAATCACAACAACCCTAAACTAGAGAGGAACCATTATCTATTCGAATCTTTACCATATATTATCCCAAGGAACTCTGTTGAAACTTTTCGAAAGTTAACAAAACAATGATGATAAGACTATATTTTTATTTGAAAATAATTTATAATTTTATGCAATTTTGCACATACTAATATTTTCTATGACTACATTAGTTCATTTATTCATATTAATTCATTATTTTAATAAAATATTATTTTACACATTATTTTAGTTTTTCTTTTCTTTTTTCTTATAATAATACAAAAAAATCATAATTCAAAACATACAAAATTATTAACATTATTAGAAAAAAGAAAAAAAAGAAACAAGAAGTAATATAGATAGGTCTATCATATTTTCATATAAAACAAAACTCTACACAATCAATTAAAGAAGTGGGATAACTACATAGCAACATAGTCCCTGCCTCTTTTGGTAGTTATCAGTATGCTAGCATGACTGAGTAAGTGTAGCGTCTACATTTTGTCCTTACTTGAAAATGGATTTTTTACATGGTGCGCCTTTTGTTTCCATAATCTACTATGACAAATATTGATTGCAGAGCCCTCTACACCACCTTCATTTGTTTACAACTAGTAATTATTACATAATGCTTTACGGTAAATGCTATTAAGCACTCAAAAGAGTCTTGGTCACATGTTGATTCGCCCAATAAATGTCAAAAAAATTTACTTTTACTGCTATGGGAGATTTTAATCATAGGATTAAGCCTTAATTAATTGTTTGATATGCATTAATCCACGTTGTGGGAGGTTGATTGAGTTTATGTGTCATTTTTCCAAATCGCTTTCGCAAAACAGTAAAATATGTGTGTCAACTAATGTGAAAATTGACAGTTTACACTTTTTAATTAACCCAAGTTAGCAATAGCCATTGTGGAAAGCTTAGTGTGTAGAGTGATGACATATCACTCCAAAATAAGGAAACATGGTAGTTGCAATACGTGATTTATGCATGTTGATATGGCCAAAATAGGTGACATATGGTAATACAAATCTTGAGGTGTTGGGTGGAGTATAGTACCCACACTAGGCTTAGTGATTCGTTTCTCGATGCAAATTCATAGTGTATAATTTAGAATTGGTGGGGAGCATGGCCTAATAGAAGTTGCGAGATGAGGATCTTTATGTCATTTAACATAAGCATTAATGCTAGTCCTTTTCCAATTAACACATGTCACTGTGTGTTCTATATCATTTGTCCATGTTAGCAGCTAGAACAACTCATCATAGAGCGCTAAATTCAAGGATTAATAGAAAAAATAAATGTCTTATATTATGTAACGAAAGTGACTTCCTATTATGGCACAACATTAATGTTAATCTTACAATTAAAGAATTAATCCATGCATTTTAAGTATTAACATCAGTAATTAAGGGTAATCAAATTTATTATGTTTAATGCGTATATTGGAGGTCATTTCACATTTAAATGGAATTAATCGTCACATTTGTTCAACGAAGAGTCAGGTGTTAGACACATTTTCAGACCTTAATGGAAAGTCATAAACATTTGTACCAGAGTAATGGTGAAATGATAATGTATTTATGGCTTAAGCAAATGAAACCTTATTAAATTTTGATAATGATTCTTTTTTATTCATGTTGCATAGTTCTCGCATTGTTGCATTGTTTAGGCCAAAGACATGGAAAGATCTAGGCTAAATAAGCTCAAAGACACAAAAGATACAAAGAATACCAATCCAATGAAAGTCATTTTAATGTTATTGTTGTATTGAAAGCAACAATTGGTAGTAAGAAGAAATTGTAGTGGGTTCTTCTCATTTAAATGCTCTCCATGTCAAAATAAATGAGAGAACACAAGCTAATGAAATGTGCACTCTTGTTCAGAATCCAAAATTGAAATGGAAGATGAAGCCCAAGTATTATTGTTTCAGTGCTACAAGAAGAAGCATTGGACAACCTACATCAAGAAATAAATCGACAATCATTATGACACCAAAGGCCCAAGTTCAACACACAAAAGGGTATGAAATAAAAATTTCAATCGAGAATTGAGAGAAACTCATAGCTTATAGATGTACACTTTATGGCAAGAGCATTTAAGGCACTACATCTTATCTACTTAGTCATCAACTTGTTGTGAATGAGGATGACAAAGAAGCTGAGTACCTTTGTAATGAAATAGGAAAAAGGGTATGTGACTATGATTATAGCTTATCCAATAATCAAAGCTAGCAATAATAAAAGGTAACACATTATGGAATGGGGTGACAATAGCTCCAATTTTTTTCCAAGAAATATGTAAGTATGTCTAAAGTAAAAATTTTAATCTCATATTTTTGTTTACTTAGCTCATATATATAAGTTAATGTTTAGAGAGAAATAAAAGAACAAATGCCCATATGAGAAAAGATGTCAAAAGCAAGGGAATAAAGGTGGTCACCTCAGGAAGGCTGTCTTAAAATCTACTTGAAAATACTTAATTAAATCATAAATTCTTTCATCAACAATTAAGCACTCGGTGGAAATCAATGTTCAAAAAGTGTCATCTATCACAAGCGATCCATACAGACATAAAAAATAATTTAACTAAAAGGATGATGCCAAAATCAATATGTAGTTGCATAAAATATTTAATTTACTTTCATTATGTGGAACTAGTTAAAGGATAAAGGATATGCTAAAAAGGATTACAATTTTCTAAGAAGAAGGCTTTGCCTTGTTATAAAGCGAAATTTTAAAATTATGAGGACTACATGAGCTGATGATCAAATTCTCTATCTGGTACACCATCTATTTACAAAGAATTACATGAGATGTAGTAAATGTTGAATAGTGTAGCAAGAAAGTCTTAATTTGAATTTGCATTAGTCAAATTGATAAAATTCAAATTTCCACATCAACAAACAACTTGGAGGCAGTAAAATTGTGTGACATGGATCTTGCCACTCAATTAGCTCAGTAAATTCAAGATAGAGGGCTTGGAGCTCAGTTAAGCATGTGTGATTGCTAAATTTTAGAAATCAAATTCAGTTTTATCTAGTTGAGTTCAGTTAAACTAGTTTTAACAGTTGGAGGAACTAGTGGAAGATTAGTTGTGCAATGGGACAAAAGTCTAACTCAGTGATCATCTAGTTAACTGATCAATCAGCCTAAAATAACTAGTGCATGAAGAGAATTCGAGTTCCCATCTATGGTGGAGATTCCAAGGCAGTGTAGCAAACAGTTGTAAACTAGTTTGAGTGTACATGTTTTGCGTGGAGTTAGATGATCAAACCTTGGGAATTGCACAATCAATTGGAGGAAAATTACTAAAAAATAGGGGTTAATTCTCTAGGATTTGTGCAAGGAAATAGAGGCTCAAGCAAAGGCAAAAATTGACTGTCTAGATCAAAGCTTCTCATTAAGCATAGACATAGGTTTTTCACTTGTAGTTTGAGATTAGATAGAGCTAGCAATTGTAATAACCCTCTATTCATTTGATTAATAAAAAGTGACTTGAGGGGTTTTTCCCAGTTGGGTTCCTCCAAAATAAAAATACTGTGCACGTGTGTTATTTATTATTGTTTGTGATTGTTGTTCTATATTGTGAATTGAATTCCACAGAGCAGTAGAGTAGAATTTCATCTCTTTATTTAGATTAAAATTTCTCGAGAAGTTGCAATTATATCACAAAGTTTCTACATGGTATCAGAGCAGGATTCACATTAGAACAAGAATTTCAAAGTTGTTTCTCAAGAGGTTCGAATTTGCAGCTTCAATGTAGCATGATCTCTTCAAAGTTGGGAGAATGGAATTCAATGGACTGAGACTAGAGTATGCCTTAGAAGGAAAATTTAATTTCATTGCATGGAAGGATCGCATGGAGGCGGGGCTTGATGACAATGGCTTGGTAGAATACATCAAGACAGATGTTGCAAAATCGACCGAATCGGAAGCCCAGAACCTAGCCTAATGGAAGAAATATGTAGCTAAGGCGAGGAGAATAATCTTGTAGGGAGTGCGAGGCTACATTGTCTCAAATATCCGTGGGAGAGAAACTCCTTTCGCAATGTGGAAGGAACTGACGGAGATGTTCGAGAATAATAGTGACCATAGAAAACTGGACCTCAAAGACAAACTTCAAAACATCAAGATGCAAAAGAATGATACTATTCCCCGATATCTCACCATATTTATAGAAGTTCGGGACAAGCTTGGTGGGGTTGGTGTGAATGTTGCAGAAGATGACCTAGTGAGCCTAGCTCTTCTAGGCCTTCCCAAAATATGGCATAGCTACAAGGAATTGGTGAATGAGAGGGATGAATTACCGAATTAGGAACACTTGTGGTCCGATTTGGTACAAGAAGAGATTAGGAAAAATACCAAAGATGGAAGTTCATCCAAGGGTGAGGATGAAGAAACTTTTGCATTGGTTGGAAAGGGAAAGAAGCGCAAAGGGAAGAAATATAAAACAAAACACGAATCTAACCAAGGGGGAAAGAAGAAATACTTGTCCAAAATCAAATGCTTCAATTTTCATGAATTTAGGCATTATGCTACGAAGTGTCCACACAAAAAGTCTAGCAAGAAGAACCCAACATGACCAATAGTTGAAGCTTTGGCCTCATAGTTTGAGTTTGACTTCACCCTTATCATATGCATGGATAGCACTATGATGGGGAGTGTGTGATACATGGAATCTGGTGCCTTGTTCCACATGACATGGTGTAGAGAGTTTTTCAGTGACCTGGAGGAGAAAGATCTCCATATGCATATTAAACTTGGGGATGATGAAAGGTACAGTGCTATCGGTATTGGTATATTAACATTTAAGAGGGAATAGAAATCCCCTCTTCACCTCAAATATATCATGGTTGTTTCAGGCCTAAAAAAGAATTTCATAGTTTTAATAGTTTTGGAAGACCATGGTTATGATGTGATCTTCAGCAAAGGGAAAGCAGACTTGAGACACATAGCCACTGGATAGGTGAAGAAGATTGAAGTTCATGTGAAGAACCTTTATACACTTGATGTGGAAGACTGTGTTGCATTAAGAAGTAAGGTAGAGAAAGTGGAAATTCACAATGTCAGTGATCTTTGGCACAAGAGATTGGGACATTTGCATCATGATGCCTTAAAGATTATGTAGCAAATAACCACTAGCCTCCCTAAAGGAGAATTTGAGCAGTAGGATTTCTGCAAAGGTTATACCTTGGGGAAGTATGTAAAATCCACATTCCATGATCGAGAATGTTTGTGGACCTTTCTCGACAGCCTCCATTACTAGACATAAATATTTTGTTATTTTTATTGATGGTTTCTCAAGCAAGTGTTGGATTATTTTCATGCGAAAGAAGGATGAGACATTCTCAAAGTTTGTAGAATTCAAGGCGCTAGTTGAGAAAGAGAACGACAAGAAGATGAAGTCTCTCAGGAGCGATAATGGAGGTGAGTATTTTTCGAATGAATTCAAAGATTTTGATGCAAAATAAGGCATTCAAAGAGAGTTGACAACACCCCAAAACCCACATAAAAATGGGGTAGTTGAGAGAAAGAACCGTAGCATTATTGGAGAAAAGAGAATTATGCTACATGACTAAGGCCTACCACTACATTTCTATGCATAGACATGTAACACAATAGTCTACTTGCAGAACCAAAGTCATCATCGGATTCTTGGTATGATTACACCAAAGGAGGCTCTATCGGGGAGAAAGTTAGATGTGTCTCACTTCAATATTTTTGGAACCTCTATTTACTGCAAGGTATCCAAAGATTCAAGGAAGAAGCTTGAGCCAACAACAGAGTTGGGAGTTTTTATGTGTTAGACCAAAACTCCACACGACTTCTAGGTGCACTTACCTTCCTTCGGAATGATAGTTGTGGAAAGGGATGTAAAGTTTGATGAGGAGAAATCGATGTAGTGCTCTCTTAAGAGGTAGCTTCAGATCCAACAAGAAGAGGAGATTTTAGTTCCAAAGGATCAGCCTCAGGAAGTTGTGAAGCAACCAACAATAGAGGAGGAGAGAGTGGAGACATCCACTCAAGCAAAACAATCCAGAGAAGACAGAAAAAGAACCAGGGAATTTGATAGATTGGCATAGGATGCGAGGGAGAATGTGGGAGCTCATCCAAATTTAGGCAGGAAAATGAGGTCACCTTAGAGGTAGACTCGCTACATGTCTCTAATGACTGAGCTTGTAGATACTGAGCCATCCTCTTTCAAGGAAGCCATTAAGAAACCTGTTTGGATTTATGCAATGGTAGAAGAATATGAATCCATTCTAAAGAACATTGTTTGGGAAGTGGTCCCAAGACAAGCAGATAAATTAGTTGAGGGTTCAAGATGGATATTCAAGGTTAAGCATGCAGTAGAAGGAAGCATAGAGAAGTATAAGGCCAAATTTGTTACCAACGGATTCTCTCAAGTTGAGGGAATTGACTATGAGGAAACCTTTTCTCCCGTAGCAAGGTATTCATCCATTAGATCATTTTTTGCACTAGCTATGTAGATGGGGTAGAAGATCCACCAAATGGATGTAAAAAAACATTTATCAATGGTGTTATTGAGGAGGAGTTGTACATCGAGACTAGAAGGTTTTGAGACATTTGATCAGGAGCCTCATGTGTGCAGACTCAAGTGAGCATTGTACGGTCTCAAATAGGCACCTTGAGGTCGATACACCATGATTGACAATTACCTCACTAGTTTGGGCTTTACCAAAAGTGAAGTGGATGCAAACCTTTATCATATTTTAGTAGAAGGTAATTGTTTATCATCGTTTTATATGTTGATGATTTAATATTAATAGGTGATCAGTAGTTGATTAGCGATTGCAAGGAGGACCTTGCAAGGGAATTTGAGATGAAGAACATGGGTCTTGTTACCCACCATTTTGTGCATGATATCCCTAGATTTTTTTTTATAGAATATGGTCCTTAATCGGAAGCCAATAACCCCTTATAACCACCAGCTATCTCGTTGTGCCACTCCTCTACCACCTGAGCCAACCATATGGTCCCTCACCTATCTGTCATGATCGTATGTTTGAAGGTGGTCCTCCCAAACCTAAAGGTACAACGTGTCATTTGGTAAGTGAGTATTGTAGTTTACTTATCACGGAAACTTTTGGGCATGGATTAATGGGGGGATTCAGTGGAAAGTGTGTGCTAGGTCTATGCTCTTGTCCCCTAAACCTATTTTGGATGTTAACCATGGACCCTAGTCCCGTGGCATCTCTTTTACTGACCTTTGGGATTTAGGGATGATACTTCATGGGAAACCCTAATTTTGGTAGCATGGTCGCGCTCCCTCATCCACATATATCACTCCCCTTTCACTCATTATATGAGATTATTATTGTTATAGATACAAAATAAAATAATGAACTATAGGTTGAACGGTATTTTAAATGCCATGTAGTGTTTTCTGCTTCATTCATAATACTTTCAATTTAATTTATGAAAAAATGTTAAGCTATACAACGTCATCCTATTTCTATTTGTATAGATGATTTCATAATTCACATTAAATTTATTATTAATTAATATTTTTATTTATTAAATTCAATAATATATTTGATTTCTTATTAAAAAATATTTTTTATTTTTAAATATATTATATTATGAAAGAATATTAATCTATAAAAAAATCTTATTTTTGTTTTAGTAGATAATTTCATAATTCACATTAAATTTATTATTAATTAAATTTATTATTTTTTAAATTTAGTAATATATTTTATTTCTTATTAAAATTTATTTTTTTATTAATATTATTATTTTTTTAAATTTAATAATATACTTTATTTCTTATTATTATTATTATTATTTATTTGTATTTTTTTAAATATATTAGATGATGATGATTAACTTCTACAAATACCAATGTGGTCTATTGGATCTTAAGAAACTAAGAGATTAATTCATAATTTTTAATATTTTATTTCTATAATAAAAAAGAAGGGGAATAAATGTTCCTAAATCACGGTAGTTTTGCTTAACAAGTTGAGAAGGTTGGTAGTATGACAAATGTTTTAGAAATGGGAATAAATGTGAGTAAGAATTCGGTAATCCAAGAGAAAGTGATTTTCACCTTCAACCCTCCTAGTATAAAAAGGGTGACAAATTTGTTCATCCCAAAGTGTTATGGGAATAGACCAACACCTAGTTTCACTTTGAATCACATGAGAATTGTTTCTTATCTTCGCAATGTTCATTTTCTTATTAGGATTGGCCAATGCAAACATAATTCTAGTTATTGAGATAGGGGTTGATTATCTCCTTATAATATATCAACTTCCTTTTCCCCTCTATCTCCTTACCATCCCACAACTTATCCTTAAATTTGGAAGTAATAGTATTTTTAATATTATCCTTATCTCCAAGATGATGTCATCCTTTATCCGACAACGATGAAGCCAAGGCTAGACATCCTTGTGCCAATCTCGCTGGAGCTAGAGGTTGGGGTTTTGACTACATTTAGAAGAAATTTTGGGGAAATTCTTGGCTTCCATGTTGCAAAACTTCTTATTATACAACAAATACCTAAACATAGCCATGTTTTCAATGGGGGAAAGGCCAACTTCAGTCGAGAGGATAGGATAGGGAGTATCCCCTTTAATCTTAATGTTGTAGGTTATAAATTTCTTAATTCAATCTTCCTTCATGATTCTCTAGATATACTACAACCCCAAACCTCACTACCATATAAAATAATAGAGCTGAAAAGAGTCTCAAAGAGGAGTTATTTTTTACTCCAAACCTAAAGGTCAATCAACTTACAATTGTTTTCAAGCTCATAATAAGTTTTCCATCCTCCAATAATCTTTTTCTTAATGTTATAATTCCAATTGAGTTGATGATTAATGTCAATACCTAAATATTTCTAAGAAGAAAACTTATCCATGTAATTGTAATCATAAATGAAATTATCATGATTGATCTTTTTGGATTTAATTATCATGACTTTAGTCTTGTTTGTATTAAGGGTCATACCCATCAACAATATAAACTTTGAAACGAGAACTGATACTATTACCCGTTTCGTAGAGATAGCAAAAAAATGACCCGATTTTCAAAAGTGGTGATGCAGAATACACATGTTTTTTTTAGAACATGGTTTTTGGAAATTTTTTTTTTTTTCATGTTCAAGGATGGAATCAAGTTTTAGAATGGTAGTGATTTTCATGCTGATTTTAAAAAGTGAGTATTCTGCATCACACTCTTTTTTTAAAAGACCTATTTTTTGACTTTTAATTTTCTAGTGTGTGAAATGTAAAAAATTATTTTCTAAATTTGATAGTTTTTGAAGTTGTCATTTTATTCATATTTTCTTGTTCTCTATCTTATTTTTTTTTTTTTAGGGGGGTTTTTATTGTTTTGCGTTTTTAAATTAGAAAGTCGATAGTTTGAATTTTAGATCATCTACATATTTATACATCCTTAATTAATTTTTCAATCCACATGAAATAATTGTTTTTAAAAAACAACATTTTTTAACAATGGACATAAAAATAACCATTTTTAACATAAATATAACAAAAAAACTAAACGTTTTGATAATTTTTTTCTAAAATTAACATGTCAAAATCATAATTTTTATACTAAAATATTAACTAAAAATTGTCAAATAATAGTTTTTTTTATGAATTTCATGTCAAAAAAATAATAATAACAACTTTTTTTTTCAAAAAATAATAATTAACTTAAAAATCAATGCGAAAATCACAAATTACAAATATTGAACACATAACAACTTTAATTCATTGATTATTCTTTTCATGAAATGCCAGAGTCAAAACATTGCAAAGTTCGATTTCCAGGTATTACTTAAATTTAATCAACAATGTCACGTAATCCAAACTCTTCGTCCTCTAGAGTTTCATCATTGTTATCTTCCACAATATTTTCTGCTTCCTTTTGCGCAATTTCCTCTTCTAATGGGTCCTTGATGTCTGCAAATCTCCCAATATATGTCTTTCCAAACATTCCATGTAATGGTGGTTGGGGTTCCTTTGCCTTTTTTGCCACACGTGATTCACTAAAGTCCCCTTTCCTCAACCTAATTTCTTGCATTTCATCTGGAAGAAATTGAAGAGCATTAATTCTTTGCTGAATGAAATTGCATTGTAATGGATCTTTCTCAATTGCAATGCAATTTCTTCCTTTTTGAAGGCAGCATGCTAGTGTTGTACCTAATTATCAAGCACAAAAAAATAATGAAGTAAATTAGTACAATGACATATTAATTAAAAAAAAGAACATATTGAAATTCAATTCCATGTGGCAAAACCTATTTGAGCCAGAAAATAAATCCAGAACCTAATCTCCTTCATTTGGCGGGAGGTCAGGTGAGGGATAATGAAGCTAAGTAGACATTTAGGCAAGTATGGGCGAGCCCCTACCCACGCGCCCCCCACAACCATGGCGATAGGACTTTGACATGGTTGTCAAAATACTTGGTCATAACACATTTTATAACTTGAAAAGATTTTATAATGGTCGATGTTTGGCCAACTCATACACTCTACATAAATTTGTTTATATATGTTGTGAGTATTTATATTTCAAATGAAAAAAAAAAAAACCTAAAAAAAAGAAAATCTATAGAGAAATGTAATAGATTGTTATTCAATAAGGGTTGAAATTATATTTATTTTAATGTTATCAATTTATTTTATTTATTTTTAATTTTTTTTATTTGTGATTATGAAATATAAAATAGGCACAAAAATAATAAATGTAATACGGTGATAATTATGAAATAAGTTTATTTAATAGTTAATGGGTAATAAAAAAGGTATTCTTATTAAATTTTATTATTTTACAAATTTATTTTTATGTATTTTAATGAACATAAATATTGAAAAATAATAATAGTGATATATAATAAATACGCCCATTATGTAGTTAAAATAATAATAAATTTTATAATAATTTAAAAATGATTTAATGAAAAATTTAAAAATGATTTAATGAAAACTTATTTTTGTAGTATAAGCAACTTATTAAAAAAATATTAATCAATATTTTTTTAATTATAACATTTCCAATTTTAATTCATTATAATTCTTTTTTGGATTAAAGACCACAAATGAGATCCCATGCTCTAAAAATGTTATCCATTAAATATTTACGAACATTTTATTTATAAGAATAATCGTGTTCCTTTTTCTTTGAAAGGATAGCAACTTTATGTTTGAAATGAACATTTGATTTTTGAAAAAAAATCTAGTGCCAATGGAACATCAACCATACAAAATAAATAAATTAATTAAATCATGGCTTTTTAAAAAACGCTCTCTGAAATTTCAACAACGCCCTTAAAACCATGCTTCCTCCTTGAATAAATGAAACGCATTAAAAAGGTTCTTCCATAAACTTAAGGCTCTTCCATTAACAAGGAAATGTGTTAAATACACGGAAAACTCAACCTATACACGGAAATGTGTTAAAAAGCAACACAAACAAGAATTAGCGATTGAAGCACCAACGCGCGTTATCAGTAAAGACGCGACGTCGATACCCGTCAATAATACCTGTGGAATAAGAATAACTTTCAACTGCCAATATTTATTTTGTTATGAAATATTATAATTTTGCAACTGTGAAAGGTTCTCTCTTTTTTTTTGTTTTGCATGAACGGTGTACAATTATATTCAAATTCCTCTGCTACTCCAGTGCTTCCCAGTTTTGATAGTGTCATGCGATGCGCCCTTCCATTAATTATATATTTATATGTATATATTCTCTTCGCTGTCGACCACGAGACAACTCAGAAGTATCGATACTCTTTGCTCTCTACCTCACATTTAAGAGCTCGAGGTTTGGATCCATTAGTTTCAGCCAAACTTCTCTGGTTTTGCTCGAATAGAATCGATTTATGAAAACAAATATTTGAAGACATAATATATTAACAAGGCTCTTCCATTTACAAGTGGATGATACGATAACTTTCTAAGTTGTGTTTTTTGTGGCGGTGATTGTGATACTTTGTGCTCCAAATGGAGTTTCTCTGCCGCTGACTGTGGAAACCCCGTCATCGGAATTGTCGACACAGTCCCATGACTCATCCAGAAAATTTCTGCCGCGCGCAGCGCCACCCCGCACGACCGGCGGCGGGTCGATTCCGGGAATCGACCCGCCGCGGTCGGGTGGGGCGGGATGGCCCGCGGGTGGCGCTGCCGCTATTTGAAGACATAATATATTAACATGGCTCTTCCATTTACAAGTGGATGATACGATGACTTTCTAAGTTGTGTTTTTTGTGGCCGTGATTGTGATACTTCGTGCTCCAAATGGAGTTTCTCTGCCGCTGACTGTGGAAACCCTGTCATCGGAATTGTCGACACAGTCCCATGACTCATCTAGAAAATTTCTGCCGCGCGCAGCGCCACCCCGGGTCGCCCCGCCCCGCCCGACCGGCGGAATCGACCCGCCGCCCGTCGGGCGGGGCAGGGCGCCCGGGGTGGCCCTGCGCGGGTGGAGGAGGCCGGGGAGGGGGCGAGGGGAGGGACGGGAGGCCGGAGGGGGCGGGGTGGGCCGGGATTGTTTATCTTTTAATCAGCGTTTTCAATGAATGCAGCTAGGAGCAAAAATAAAATTGGCATGTCAATTAATTTTTAGAGTTGACACTAGTTGGCATCTGCTTAAAGTGTTTTTAGTAGATATGTGTATATTCAGTTATCTTGGACAGTGTCTAGACTGTGTACTTAAACATACCTCTTAGTCGAGAGTTGATGAATGTGCCCAGGCAATACTAGAATTTAAAATTAGGAAAGTGTGGCCGTTGATTCTTAATTTTCCATTGAGGGAAAATTTCCCTTGAATTTACCTCAGCAGTATATCGTTGATGATATTTTTCTTGGGCTATTCACAGGAGGAAAAATCTTTATCAAAGTTATTCCAAGTATACATTTGGTGAAAGGCTTTATATGTTCTCGACGATTTCTGCCGCAGCGTTTGAGTAATAGAATTTAGATTTAGCTGAGAATCCATTAAGAATAATTAGCATCCGTGTGTTCTGGCCATGCTTTCCATTAAACTGCCAAAGGATTTCAAGTAATATCTTTAATTATAATCTTTGGGTTGCTTGTAATTTTTGGCATCTAAAATGTTATTGAGATAGAGTTTGTTAGCGGGCACTTAAATTGCTTCGTATATGTTGGAATTCAGCATATGAATCATTGAATAGTCTTTGAAATCACAAATTCAATTGCAATTTGTATTATCAAAATCACGATTTCAACTGTCTGGGTAGATTCAGAAATGCCATATTTTTGTAGAATTGCAGTTTTTTTTTTTCAGTAGGAAAAAATCGGCATATATATATTGAGATATGGATCATGTTACATATAAGACCGTAGTCTTAGAGTATATGGATACATAGCTCCGATATTGCGCATGTAGAGTATCAGCAGCATGAAAAGGCTATGTGTCAAGATATAAAAGAGAGCATCGGCGAACTATTTACCAAGGCAAAAACAACCTGGTATTGGCAGCAAGAAGACTATGAATGGAAATATAAAAGAGAATTACATATATGACTGCAATCTTGGAAAATATGATTGCATGGCACCGATATTGCTCATGTATTGTATCAGCAGCAAAAAAGGCTATGAGTCAAAATTTAAAAGAGATCAGCAGCGATCCATTTACCAAGGCAAAACAACCTGGTATTGGAAGCAAGAAGTTTATGAATGCAGAAATTACAGATTTGCATTGCCCAGAGTTCTCTAACCGTATTTTTGCGAGAAACACTTCCAGAATGAGAAGTGATATGATGACCATTTATCCCATGCCATTTTGTAAAATGCACCTCTTCTTTTAGTAATCATGTACATCACAAATCATTGTATAAATTGTTTGCATTATTCTTTTCATAATCCTTTTTCTACCAAAAATAATTTTTTACGTGTAGTTTGAGAATAGAGATCTGATTAAATTTGAGAATAGAGATCTGATTAAATTTGAAGGGACATTCTTAATTTTCAAGTGGAAGGGTATAGCTGCTTCATCAGCTCTATCATGATTAAAAGTTGGAAATTTAATTGTATTTTAATTGCCATAAGGAAAGCAGAAATATGTTGATAACAAGCATTTTAAATTTATTTAGAAATACTTAAAGATGGAAATTTAATTGTATTTTAATTTACATAAAGAAAGTAGAAATAGGCTGATAAAAAAGTATTTTAAATTTATTTAGAAATACTTAGTTGGAAGTTTAATTGTATTTTAATTTACATAAGGAAAGTAG
Source organism: Pinus tabuliformis (assembly GCA_031772625.1). Lineage (NCBI taxonomy): Eukaryota > Viridiplantae > Streptophyta > Pinopsida > Pinales > Pinaceae > Pinus > Pinus tabuliformis. The sequence continues at coordinate 1,216,982,043 of CM062804.1, read as the reverse complement.
AAATAGGCTGATAGAAATTTATTTTAAATTTATTTAGAAATACTTTTTTTGGGTAGATTGAAGGGTTTGAATTTGTTGGGGTTCCAAGTTTGTTCAAGCATTTAATAATATAGAAAATAATGACAAAAATAATGCACTAAGATTATAGATGATTTGAGGAAACATCCAAGGCAAAGGCTTTTTTTTTTTTTTAATATTAATGGAAAATATAATTATACCACCTCTTGTGTAAGTCATGAAAAACCAAATAACAATGTAATTTCTTTAACAACATTGGTTTCGTAAACATGTTTTCACTATTTTTGGTTAATTTTCCTTCTTTTTTTTTTAAATCTAGTTTGTTTTTAATTTGAATTTTTTTTAGTTTTTTGTTAATGTTTTTTTTTGTTATTTTTCTATTGTTACCTATTTAATTTTATAGTTTTTTAAATGTATTTTTTATTTTTTTTCCAATTTTTTTTATGGTTTACATATTTGTTTTTTCCCCAATTTTTTTTAGATATGTTTTTTTACTATTTATTTGTTTATAGTTTGTAATTTTTTTCTAGTTTTTTAATTCTTATTTTTTATTTTTTATAGGTTAATTTTGTTTTGTTGTTTTTTTTTTACATTTTACATTTTTATGATTGATTTTATTTTTGATGTTTGATTTTTTTTGTTTTGTGTTTTTTATTTTATGTTTTGTTTTTAGTATATATTTTTATTTATGTTTTGTTATTTTTATTTTTTATTTTATTTTTTTGTGTTTTTTCATTGTTTTAATTTTAATCTTAATTTTTATTTTTATTTTTTGAAATTTTAATGTTTTTCAGGGTCATGATAAAATATTTTATGCTATTATTTTGAAATGTTGAAATTTCACCCTTGAAAAAAAAATTGTTATCTCAGCATCAACACTTTTCTTTTTGAGGGTGTTTTTTGCACAAAATTTACCATTGAGAAAAAAAAATTGTTATTCGATCATCAACACTTCGTTTTGAGGGCGTTTTTTGGACAATTTTTGCACCAAAAATTGGTTTTCACCTTCATTTTTAAAACATGTTGAAAATTTAGCTTGGAAAAAAAAAGGTGTTATTCCAGCATCAACACTTTTCGTTTTTAGCACTGTTTTTGATGTTTTTTCGGGGTTTTTTGGCCAGAGTTCCCGTTTTGAGTTTATAGTTCCCGTTTCAATGTTTACATTGTTCATCCTAGAGCAATGATCATGGAAGATTTTATGTTTCTTGTCGAGATCATGATGGCTTCTGGCTAGGAGGAAGATATCATCAACATAAAGGAGAAGAGTAATGACCATACTAGCAAGCTTGGGGCCATTGCATCCTATAGCTTCCAAACACTCTTCTAGCTTATCAATGTAAATGCTAAAAAGGGTATGGGATAGAGGGCACCTTTTCATAACGCCGATATTGCCTTTAATTTCTTTAGACCAACCCTTGGTGGTCTTAAGCTTAGCGACAAAATTCTCGTATAGCCAAATCACAACAATCCTCAACTCGAGAGAAATCATTATCTATTCGAGTCTTTACCATAGCTTATCTCGAGGAACTTTGTCAAAAGATTTTCGAAAATCAACAAAACAAAGATGATAATAGCATATTTTTATTTGAAAATAATATATAATTTTATGCAATTATATATATATATATATATATATATATATATATATATATATATATATATAAACAATTCTCTAAACTCATATTTTCTATGACTACATTAGTTCATTTATTCATATTAATTGATTTTTTAATAGAATATTATTTTACACATTATTTTAGTTTTTCTTTTCTTTTATATTATAATAATAGAAAAAAAGAATTCATAACTCAAAACATAAAAAAATATTAACATTATGTTGTAGCGGCTACAACCACCCTCCAAAATTTTGCCTTAGCTTCGTTTTGGAGCCTCCCTACCAACCATCCTTAGCAGCAAGTCTTGCACTATCTAGGTACATATGCTTCAGTTGAGTTTCAATGGCTTATCAACTTGTGTTTGCTAGCTTGTTTTCCTTCCACCCGCAAGCTGACATCCTGAAACTTGGTCATTTTCTGATTGTTGTGCTCACTTGGGAAATTGCGCAGATCTAGAGGCAAAATAGCCTTATTCTCAAGAATTGTGCAGAACTTCAAGGCAACTTGCTACTCTCCAGAAATTTTCAGAGAAGCAAGCAACCTTCCCTTTGAAAATTGTGCAGAGCAACCCATCACTAGGTTCGATCTCAAAATTTGCACAGATCTGGCTCACAGCCTTGGCTTCAGTCCAGAAATTGCACAGAGCCTGAGGGGCAGCTAGAGCCACTCAACCCAGAAACTATGAAGAAGTCACTCCAAGGCTTGCAGTCTATTGCATGTGCTCCCAAGTTGACCGGTTCCCTCCAGGACTGAGAAATCTTGATTTGCATGCATGGGTTGCAAGAAAACCAAAAAGGAAAAAAAGCATCCCTAGATTTTAGGGATCCATTTTTAGTAGCTGGAGGTTACATGCAAAAGTCATTTTAGAAACCTCCCGCCAAGTGTCACTTTTTACTAGATTTGTGGCATGCACGTCATAAGCCTCGATCTTATCAAACTTTTTTTGACGCTTCAGAGTTCATTCTTCATTTCGATCTTGGAGCTCTAGCATCCCACATCGCATCTAGGAGCATGCGGCACACTCAACTCAGCTTTTTTGGGTAAGTCCGCTTTTCATGTATTTTGCTGCTTTTCTGTCGCTTTTTGTATTTCAGTTTGTGTGAGTGTTGTTTTCTTGTTTTTGTTGAATGCTTGTTGTCGTTTTAATGCATGTTAGCTTGTATAAGCATTGTTTCATGTTTTCCATTACATCTCACTGCTGTCGCATGCATGACATTGTTTTTGCACTAACGATCGTCATTGCAGCGTCTCGCTTCACACACTTACTTGTCTTCCCATTTACTGAATCATGCACTCACTATTTGCATGCATGATAATTCATTCTTGTCTGCACTCAACTTCAGACATGCATTCTGCCTTTACATGTTTTGAGTCGCCCGTCGGCGGGTCTGGGATGCCTTGGCCCAGACCTTGCCTTTCCCAGCTTGCACTGCACATTTATGAGAGTGAAGGATCTGCCTTCCTCCTAGGAATTGTGCAGAGCTTTCCCAACAATGGCCTCCTAATCTTTCTCTGCACAATTTTGAGAGGAAGTGCCCCGTTGGCCCCTGGAATTGCACAGATGAAGTTTGACCGAGTTGCAGTCAAGCTTACTAAAACTGTGCAATGCACAGTTTCAGTCATCAACAAGCCAAGATGGATTGTGCTCTACACATTTTCAGCAGTCATTCACCTCACTGATAGTATAGACTATGTTTTGCGTAGTTCTCAAAGTCAATTTCGCAGCCTCTCAGTGAAAATTGCGCAAACCTTCCAGTCAGTCACCTGGTGTTTTGCATGTCAGTCCTCAAGTTTCTTTTGGTTTTCAACTGAAAGGCCAGGTTCCAACCTCAAGTGTCAAGGTTCGAGTCCAGTTTACACATGGTAAGGCATTAGAGCTTCCCAGGCAAATGCGAGAATATGAAAAGTGAGGCGTAATTCAAGACCTCTATTATGTGTCAAGACCCCTTCTTATCGTGAGTCAAGGCCTTTAAGCTCTCTACCCGTGCTTCCTTTTCTTTTGTTAACTTAATCTCTCTCGTGGTAACATGTCTCAATTGATCTCCAGGTATCACAGGTGTTTGTCCATTTCTTAGCAATATAGGTACAATGGCTTCCAAGATAGCAGGGTGAAAGGACACCGTTGACAGTGCAACTAGAGATGCAGTCGAGAAAGTGTCTATGGGCTTGCCCATCTATGAAGAAACTAAGTTGTTCATAGATAAGGAGATCAAGATGAAATGGAAGGACATCAATGAAACCTTTTCAGGCAGATTTGAGGAGAATTTGGAGTATCCTAGAGTCTATGTAAACATACACAAGTCTGGACTGTACCAGATTGCATGCGGACATGATGCACTGGATTATCTCGCATACTAATACAAAGACAATGGTGTTGAGCAGTGTCAATAGAAGAGAACTTTCTACCTTCAGGGAAAAGGACTTTTAGGCGATGTATCCCTTTCCGCAACCGGTTATCACGATGGATACACCCTTCACTAGACTCAGTAGTAATGAAAAATCAAGAGACATCTTGAAGAGCTGTGTGAAAGAGCCATCTAAGTTCAGGACAACACCCAACCAAGCATACAAGACAAGGACACTGTGGAAGGAATATTAGCTCATGGTCATCTTCGCATGCCGCTTATATGGCCAAGAGAGTACATAAACATTCCCATAGAGTTGGATGATTGTGTTGGATCAGCTGGGGAACAAAGGAAGATCTTTTAACTGGTTCGACATGTTAGCTCTCAGGTTGAAGGAACAAGTAACAGAAGCCTGACATCCGCCCAAGGGTCAACAAGAAAGGGTTTTCATGTCCGCTTACATACTTGATGCAGTCTATGCTTGTCAGTAGTTCCCAAGCTTGGGTTGGGCATGGACACCTTCATAAACCTATGTGCACACTTATTGCAGGTTATTCTCCATATGCAGCTTCTGTGGAGTTATAATACAAATATTAGACCACTTCGCCACCCTAGTGTACAGGATGATCTTTGAGCAAGAACCGCCTTTCATGTTGCAGGAAAATATGGAGGAATTAATTTACATAGCAGATTAGTATGCCTCACCCCTTGGCACCTTCATCCGAATGTACAATTCAGAGAAGGTTCCTCATGTTTTTATTGAAGTTTCCCATGGATAAGCTAGTCATGCAATATGTTTCATATCACATCTCAACATAGTTGTCAGTGAGACTGCATAGGAAGAGGAAGGCACCTTGGCCCACTCTTCCTTTGTAGATTGGGTAGTATGAGATCCATAATATCAAACATGCTGAGGCTGAGACGAAGGAATTCAAGAGGTTCATCTTTGGCACTAGAAGTTTCAATCCATATGACCCACATTTCTTAGTGAAGGAACACTTTGCGAGAGTGTATCATCCTTGGATCCACGAGACGTGTCATTGCCCCGACGAATACCCATGGAGATACTACTATCACTTCTCAAGGCTCAATGAATCGGTCAACATGGATGTAGAATGGTTAGCAGTGCAGAAGGCAACAACATCTTAGAGAGCAGCATCATCAGTAGTAGCAGAAGGCAACAAACCTACGCTTGACAAAGGCAAGAGGAAGGTTGCTGACATCACGTAGGTGGATCAAAGCTGCAAGTTCAAAGAAAATCCACTTGTGCTGAAGGAATCTTTGGAGAGTGAGGCAAAGAGGCGACAAGAGGATCACACAAAGGAAAAGGGAGAAGCACAAGCTGGAGGAAGCAGAAAAGGAGTTGTAGGAGTTGAAGCAGCAAGTCAAGGAAGAACAAGAGTTGCACAGAAGAGAGAAGGAAGCGTAGCAGGGACAAGAACAATAGGATGTGAAGCATGCAAAATTGATGAAACTGTGCCTATACAAGTTATTGATTCATCCGAATAGCTAGCACATGGCAGATAAGGTGAGCAGTCGCAGGAGTAGGACTTTTCTCAAAATATTGAAAAGATGTTGTAGCACATGGACATGATATGATTCAACTCAAGTTAGATTAGGACATTGATCTCATGCCTCAGTACCAAGAGGTCACCCCACCAGCTTCACCAGATTTGGAAGTAGAGCAAGTCCCAACCGATCAAGGAGACACTGAAATCCTTGAGGAAGTGAATGTTTACAACATATCTTTCGATGAGTCACAACACAGAGTTGTGCAGTCGTGCAAAGTGTCCAGTACTGTCACACGGAATCAGTCAAGGGTGCAGACACAGCTGACCTTCCTAGAAGTCTAAGACATTCTAATGACAAACAAAACAAACTGGAGCTATCCTTCTCTAAACATACATTATGATATGAGAAATCAAGTGTTTCGTTCTTACCTCTGTCCAAACGCTGTTGTAGAAGTCCAAGCTTTGTTGATCTGGATGAGCTCCTCCTTTTCTCCAAAACCTGCAATCACCAACAGTCAAACAATTAAATAGCACCTGATTATAACATAAAACAAAGCATATTCAACATATAGGCCAAGGAGTACATGAAATAACCCATAAACAACAAGTTATTGAGAAGAATGGACCAATTTGCATTAAAGGTAATCAAAAGGAACCATTACAACCTGAGCCTTGGTGTTGTGCAAGCTCCTTCCAGGGTCCACAAGAGTCTTCCTCTACTTTGACAAAGCTCACCCACTTCCAAATAGAACAAGCAAAGATGGCAATCTCTCCTCACAAGCTTCTAAATGGGAGTCCTAATTCCTGCAGCATTTACCCTTAGAAATCTATAGCTTTCAGCCTTCTCTCCTTCTGGCCCAATGCCTGTATTTATAGTGCTCAAGAGGAAGTTAATAAGGTCCACCATCAATGGGATAGTCCCCTCTTTGGATGGGATCACTCCCTTATTGATGGGATAAGTTCCTCTTTGGTAGGAGTGCATGAACCATCTAGAGGCGCTCAATACACATCAAACAACCTTCTAGAATGCTCTAGAAATGACCACAAGTAAGTTTTTGAAGATAAAACTTGCGCATTTTAACCTTTTCAGAGGGACGCACCTGCCCCTTTAGATACAGAGCGTCCTTGGACGTAGACCTTATGAACAATAGGTGCGTACCCGCAGGCAAGGTTTGAGAGAACCTGCGTACCCAGAGATAAACATATTTATAAAGACTTTCTCTCTTTCTTGGAGTTTGACATGAATAGCAGAGGCATAAGACTTGCTCAAGAGGGTAGTATGACTGTTGATAGAGCCATACCAACTGTAAATAGCCATGGTGACATTTTTTAGTGTAACAGATTGCCCCCTAAAGTGCGAAGCCTGGAATAGATTAGGGTTTTGTATTATCTAGGAAGGGTGAAGCGCTTTATCATTTCGAGGATTATCTCATGGAGAACCTGGTCAGAACCTGCAATTTTCAACAAAAAATACATGTATAAGATTATATCATCACTGAGGTAGGCATTCCCATACTCAGATTAAAATTTTAACTAACAGACTAACTACTCTGATACAGAAATGATTTTGCAGTACATCATAATCATAGAATTTTGTAGACACAGTATGGGCGCAGCCATCTGTTTATGGTTAGTCTATTTAGATAATGAATACAAAACTCCTCGCAGCCTGGATGGTAAAGATTTGATCCAGGGTCTTCATTCCTACTTCTCGAATTGGTACGATTCTAGCCATGCGAATAAATGAGTCGATGTCGAACATGGTAGAAACCACTTGATTACCAGTCGATGATGTGAACTGTTAACAAGCGTGAGAGAGACCACCAGTAATGTCAATGGTTCTCAAAGTACCCAGTACAATCCATGAGATGTGAATGAATGAGTTAATGTCGAACATTTCACGGAATCCTTCAATCGAAAGTCAATGATGTAAACTGACGTCAAAGGCGAGAAACCTGCCATTGATGCATGCAGACTTCAAGGCACTGACGATTTCTAAGTCATCTCTCTAGATAATGTGCTGATGTCGATAGAAAGTGACCCGTTGCAGGCAAGCCCACAACACGAAATCATTGTTCAAGTTGAAGAAATATTGCTGTAAGGACTGACTCAGGGATGGTCAAATGGATGACAAGTATTTTGCAGATGAAAGTTTTGTTTGCAGACCTCTTGGACACATAACGGCACGACAGATGGTTTGGTGCTAAATAACTCAAAGTTAATCCCCGGAACCCGGTTGAAGACTTTCAAAAGTGGTTTGATTGACTGTGAGGTAAAAGATTTCCCAACCCAGGTGAATGAAAAGTGTCGTGTCCAAGAGTGGTAATAAAGTTTCTTCTGAGACAAAAGGTAACAAATAGGCTCATTCTTCTCTCTTTTCCCCCACCATTTCTGGCAAGTACCTCTTTATTTTTAACAAGCTTGAGGAGGATAACATATGCTTGATTATAAGCTCATCCTTCGAATGAGTCCAACCCAGTTTTGATTCGAACCCTAGGAAGGAGTGGTTTGTTCCTGTTTGTAATTGAACATGTCCTTTACTGTGAAATGTTTAACGAGCCCAGTATAGGAGAAACTCGGCGTTTTTCAATTTTAGAGAGTCTGAAAAACTTAAGGAGGCTCCAAGTTGAACTTTTTCGTAAATTTGTGTCCCTCAAGCTCGGAAAAAGTATAAAATAATACCTGGGGGAACCGCTTGATCTTGCGACCAAGGAGTACTTTCATAATTAGTGCCACTGACCTGAAAAGTATAAAGCGATCAAGGACACGCCGTTTTATTTCCGTATCGAGTTTGAAACGACAAAAACTCGGCAATCTTTTCCTGATTTTACGGTCAGAAAATAGCTATAAAGGGACCGTCTTTTAATTCCGTTTTAACGAGTGTAAAAGAAACGCTCGACAATCTTTTCATGTTTTAGGAGTCAGAAAAGGGCTTAAAAGATGACTCTGAGGTTTCACTTTTTCGTAAGTTTTAACGAGTTCGAAAAAGGGATAAAAATGTACTCATGTGGCCGACTTTCAATTTTATTTACGAGCAAGAAAAGACGGAAAGAACTCAGCATTTTCATTTGTTTTACGAGAATGAAAAATAGCAAAATAATCTCGGGATTTTCATGAGTTTAACGAGTCTTGAAAATAACTGAAATTGACTCGAGATAGGTTTCATTTTTACAAAAGCTTGAAACAAACAAAAACTATGCTTCAAAGTAGTTTCATTTTTACACAAGCTTGAAACAGAGAGAAAACTGTGCTTGATGCCCCCTAAGCATAACGGCTAGAGTGCATGTTGGCGACCACAACCGACCTTCCTAGAAGTCTAAGACGTTCTAATGACAAACAAAACAAATTGGAGCTATCCTTCTCTAAACATACATTATGATATGAGAAATCAAGTGTTTCGTTCTTACCTTTGTCCAAACGCTGTTGTAGAAGTCCAAGCTTTGTTGATCTGGATGAGCTCCTCCTTTTCTCCAAAACCTGCAATCACCGACAGTCAAACAATTAAATAGCACCTGATTATAACATAAAACAAAGCATATTCAACATATAGACCAAGGAGTACATGAAATAACCCATAAACAACAAGTTATTGAGAAGAATGGACCAATTTGCATTAAAGGTAATCAAAAGGAACCATTACAACCTGAGCCTTGGTGTTGTGCAAGCTCCTTCCAGGGTCCACAAGAGTCTTCCTCTACTTTGACAAAGCTCACCCACTTCCAAATAGAACAAGCAAAGATGGCAATCTCTCCTCACAAGCTTCTAAATGGGAGTCCTAATTCCTGCAGCATTTACCCTTAGAAATCTATAGCTTTCAACCTTCTCTCCTTCTAGCCCAATGCCTGTATTTATAGTGCTCAAGAGGAAGTTAATTAGGTCCACCATCAATGGGATAGTCCCCTCTTTGGATGGGATCACTCCCTTATTGATGGGATAAGTTCCTCTTTGGTAGGAGTGCATGAACCATCTGGAGGCGCTCAATACACATCAAACAACCTTCTAGAATGCTCTAGAAATGACCACAAGTAAGTTTTTGAAGATAAAACTTGCGCATTTTAACCTTTTTAGAGGGACGCACCTGCCCCTTTAGATACAGAGCGTCCTTGGACGCAGACCTTATGAACAATAGGTGCGTACCCATAGGCAAGGTTTGAGAGAACCTGCGTACCCAGAGATAAACATATTTATAAAGACTTTCTCTCTTTCTTGGAGTTTGACATGAATAACAGAGGCATAAGACTTGCTCAAGAGGGTAGTATGACTGTTGATAGAGCCATACCAACTGTAAATAGCCATGGTGACATTTTTTAGTGTAACAGATTGCCCCCTAAAGTGCGAAGCCTGGAATAGATTAGGGTTTTGTATTATCTAGGAAGGGTGAAGCGCTTTATCATTTCGAGGATTATCTCGTGGAGAACCTGGTCAGAACCTGCAATTTTCAACACAAAATACATGTATAAGATTATATCATCACTGAGGTAGGCATTCCCATACTCAGATTAAAATTTTAACTAACAGACTAACTACTCTGATACAGAAATGATTTTGCAGTACATCATAATCATAGACTTTTGTAGACACAGTATGGGCGCAGCCATCTGTTTATGGTTAGTCTACTTAGATAATGAATACAAAACTCCTCGCAGCTTGGATGGTAAAGATTTGATCCAGGGTCTTCATTCCTACTTCTCGAATTGGTACGATTCTAGCCATGCGAATAAATGAGTCGATGTCGAACATGGTAGAAACCACTTGATTACCAGTCGATGATGTGAACTGTTAACAAGCGTGAGAGAGACCACCAGTAATGTTAATGGTTCTCAAAGTACCCAGTACAATCCATGAGATGTGAATGAATGAGTTGATGTCGAACATTTCACGGAATCCTTCGATCGAAAGTCAATGATGTAAACTGACGTCAAAGGCGAGAAACCTGCCATTGATGCATGCAGACTTCAAGGCATCGACGATTTCTAAGTCATCTCTCTAGATAATGTGCTGATGTCGATAGAAAGTGACCCGTTGCAGGCAAGCCCACAACACGAAATCATTGTTCAAGTTGAAGAAATATTGCTGTAAGGACTGACTCAGGGATGGTCAAATGGATGACAAGTATTTTGCAGATGAAAGTTTTGTTTGCAGACCTCTTGGACACATAACGACACGACAGATGGTTTGGTGCTAAATAACTCAAAGTTAATCCCCGGAACCCGGTTGAAGACTTTCAAAAGTGGTTTGATTGACTGTGAGGTAAAAGATTTCCCAACCCAGGTGAATGAAAAGTGTCGTGTCCAAGAGTGGTAATAAAGTTTCTTCTGAGACAAAAGGTAACAAATAGGCTCATTCTTCTCTCTTTTCCCCCACCATTTCTGGCAAGTACCTATTTATTTTTAACAAGCTTGAGGAGGATAACATATGCTTGATTATAAGCTCATCCTTCGGATGAGTCCAACCCAGTTTTGATTCGAACCCTAGGAAGGAGTGGTTCGTTCCTGTTTGTAATTGAACAGGTCCTTTACTGTGAAATTTTTAACGAGCCCAGTATAGGAGAAACTCGGCGTTTTTCAATTTTAGAGAGTCTGAAAAACTTAAGGAGACTCCAAGTTGAACTTTTTCGTAAATTTGTGTCCCTCAAGCCCGGAAAAAGTATAAAATAATACCTGGGGGAACCGCTTGATCTTGCGACCAAGGAGTACTTTCATAATTAGTGCCACTGACCTGAAAAGTAAAAAGCGATCAAGGACACGTCGTTTTATTTCCGTATCGAGTTTGAAACGACAAAAACCCGACAATCTTTTCCTGATTTTACGGTCAGAAAAGAGCTATAAGGGGACCGTCTTTTAATTCCGTTTTAACGAGTGTAAAAGAAACGCTCGGCAATCTTTTCATGTTTTAGGAGTCAGAAAAGGGCTTAAAAGATGACTCTGAGGTTTCACTTTTTCGTAAGTTTTAACGAGTTCGAAAAAGGGATAAAAATGTACTCATGTGGCCGACTTTCAATTTTATTTACGAGCAAGAAAAGACGGAAAGATCTTAGCATTTTCATTTGTTTTACGAGAATGAAAAATAGCAAAATAATCTCGGGATTTTCATGAGTTTAACGAGTCTTGAAAATAACTAAAATTGACTCGAGATAGGTTTCATTTTTACAAAAGCTTGAAACAAACAAAAACTATGCTTCAAAGTAGTTTCATTTTTACACAAGCTTGAAACAGAGAGAAAACTGTGCTTGATGCCCCCTAAGCATAACGGTTAGAGTGCATGTTGATGACCACAACCGACCTTCCTAGAAGTCTAAGACATTCTAATGACAAACAAAACAAACTGGAGCTATCCTTCTCTAAACATACATTATGATATGAGAAATCAAGTGTTTCGTTCTTACCTTTGTCCAAACGCTGTTGTAGAAGTCCAAGCTTTGTTGATCTGGATGAGCTCCTCCTTTTCTCCAAAACCTGCAATCACCGACAGTCAAACAATTAAATAGCACCTGATTATACCATAAAACAAAGCATATTCAACATATAGACCAAGGAGTACATGAAATAACCCATAAACAACAAGTTATTGAGAAGAATGGACCAATTTGCATTAAAGGTAATCAAAAGGAACCATTACAACCTGAGCCTTGGTGTTGTGCAAGCTCCTTCCAGGGTCCACAAGAGTCTTCCTCTACTTTGACAAAGCTCACCCACTTCCAAATAGAACAAGCAAAGATGGCAATCTCTCCTCACAAGCTTCTAAATGGGAGTCCTAATTCCTGCAGCATTTACCCTTAGAAATCTATAGCTTTCAACCTTCTCTCCTTCTGGCCCAATGCCTGTATTTATAGTGCTCAAGAGGAAGTTAATCAGGTCCACCATCAATGGGATAGTCCCCTCTTTGGATGGGATCACTCCCTTATTGATGGGATAAGTTCCTCTTTGGTAGGAGTGCATGAACCATCTGGAGGCGCTCAATACACATCAAACAACCTTCTAGAATGCTCTAGAAATGACCACAAGTAAGTTTTTGAAGATAAAACTTGCGCATTTTAACCTTTTCAGAGGGACGCACCTGCCCCTTTAGATACAGAGCGTCCTTGGACGCAGACCTTATGAACAATAGGTGCGTACCCGCAGGCAAGGTTTGAGAGAACCTGCGTACCCAGAGATAAACATATTTATAAAGACTTTCTCTCTTTCTTGGAGTTTGACATGAATAGCAGAGGCATAAGACTTGCTCAAGAGGGTAGTATGACTGTTGATAGAGCCATACCAACTGTAAATAGCCATGGTGACATTTTTTAGTGTAACAGATTGCCCCCTAAAGTGCGAAGCCTGGAATAGATTAGGGTTTTGTATTATCTAGGAAGGGTGAAGCGCTTTATCATTTCGAGGATTATCTCGTGGAGAACCTGGTCAGAACCTGCAATTTTCAACACAAAATACATGTATAAGATTATATCATCACTGACGTAGGCATTCCCATACTCAGATTAAAATTTTAACTAATAGACTAACTACTCTGATACAGAAATGATTTTGCAGTACATCATAATCATAGACTTTTGTAGACACAGTATGGGCGCAACCATCTGTTTATGGTTAGTCTACTTAGATAATGAATACAAAACTCCTCGCAGCTTGGATGGTAAAGATTTGATCCAGGGTTTTCATTCCTACTTCTCGAATTGGTACGATTCTAGCCATGCGAATAAATGAGTCGATGTCGAACATGGTAGAAACCACTTGATTACCAGTCGATGATGTGAACTGTTAACAAGCATGAGAGAGACCACCAGTAATGTCAATGGTTCTCAAAGTACCCAGTACAATCCATGAGATGTGAATGAATGAGTTGATGTCGAACATTTCACGGAATCCTTCGATCGAAAGTCAATGATGTAAACTGACGTCAAAGGCGAGAAACCTGCCATTGATGCATGCAGACTTCAAGGCACCGACGATTTCTAAGTCATCTCTCTAGATAATGTGCTGATGTCGATAGAAAGTGACCCGTTGCAGGCAAGCCCACAACACAAAATCATTTTTCAAGTTGAAGAAATGTTGCTGTAAGGACTGACTCAGGGATGGTCAAATGGATGACAAGTATTTTGCAGATGAAAGTTTTGTTTGCAGACCTCTTGGACACATAACGACACGACAGATGGTTTGGTGCTAAATAACTCAAAGTTAATCCCTGGAACCCGGTTGAAGACTTTCAAAAGTGGTTTGATCAACTGTGAGGTAAAGGATTTCCCAACCCAGGTGAATGAAAAGTGTCGTGTCCAAGAGTGGTAATAAAGTTTCTTCTGAGACAAAAGGTAACAAATAGGCTCATTCTTCTCTCTTTTCCCCCACCATTTCTGGTAAGTACCTCTTTATTTTTAACAAGCTTGAGGAGGATAACATATGCTTGATTATAAGCTCATCCTTCGGATGAGTCCAACCCAGTTTTGATTCGAACCCTAGGAAGGAGTGGTTCGTTCCTGTTTGTAATTGAACAGATCCTTTACTGTGAAATGTTTAACGAGCCCAGTATAGGAGAAACTCGGCGTTTTTCAATTTTAGAGAGTCTGAAAAACTTAAGGAGACTCCAAGTTGAACTTTTTCGTAAATTTGTGTCCCTCAAGCCCGGAAAAAGTATAAAATAATACCTGGGGGAACCGCTTGATCTTGCGACCAAGGAGTACTTTCATAATTAGTGCCACTGACCTGAAAAGTAAAAAGCGATCAAGGACACGTCGTTTTATTTCCGTATCGAGTTTGAAACGACAAAAAGCCGACAATCTTTTCCTGATTTTACGGTCAGAAAAGAGCTATAAGGGGACCGTCTTTTAATTCCGTTTTAACGAGTGTAAAAGAAATGCTCGGCAATCTTTTCATGTTTTAGGAGTCAGAAAAGGGCTTAAAAGATGACTCTGAGGTTTCACTTTTTCGTAAGTTTTAACGAGTTCAAAAAAGGGATAAAAATGTACTCATGTGGCCGACTTTCAATTTTATTTACGAGCAAGAAAAGACGGAAAGAACTCAGCATTTTCATTTGTTTTACGAGAATGAAAAATAGCAAAATAATCTTGGGATTTTCATGAGTTTAACGAGTCTTGAAAATAACTGAAATTGACTCGAGATAGGTTTCATTTTTACAAAAGCTTGAAACAAACAAAAACTATGCTTCAAAGTAGTTTCATTTTTACACAAGCTTGAAACAGAGAGAAAACTGTGCTTGATGCCCCCTAAGCATAACAGCTAGAGTGCATGCCCCCCAACTTCATTTCATTCAATCAGTTGGATGAAATGAAGGTTCAGTTACGAGATCATTTGAAAGACTCAACCTAAAACTGTAAGAAAATTATGCAGAAACTGAAATAACTAACCTAAATATACAACTTAATATTTATGAGATCTAGTCAAACTCTCGACTCAATTAGAGGAGGATTTGTTTCATTTTTTAACGAGCTTGACACAGGAAAAGAACTATGCTCAGATTCAGTTTCATGTTTACGCAAGCTTGAAACGAAAAACTATGCTTGTTATAAGTTCACATGCCCCCAGCATAATGACGCAAAACGAGGTACATGCCCCCCAAGCTTCATTGCATTCAATGAGGTGGATGGAATGAAGATTTACTTTCAAGATCTTGGAAAGACTTGTGGGAGTTGTTTCATTTTTTAGTGAGGTTGACACAGGAAAAGAACTATCCTCAAAACCCTTGTTTCATTTTTTAAACGAGCTTGACACAAGATAAGGAACTATGCTCATAACTACTCTCTACAATCTACCTAACAAAAAACTTTACTCTAAAAACCTTGATTCATTTTTTAACGAGCTTGACACAAGACAAGGAACTATGCTCTAAAATCCTTGATTCATTTTTTAATGAGCTTGACACAAGACAAGGAACTATGCTCATGACTACTTTCTATAATCTACCTACTTAACCTACCCTTGTTTCATTTTTTAACGAGCTTGACACAAGACAAGGAACTATGCTCAAAAAATTTCGCATGCCCCCAGTATAATGATGCAAAGCGAGGTACATGCCCCCCAGGCTTCATTGCATTCAACTAGATGGATGAAAGGAATGAAGGTTTACTTTCAATATTTAACTTGAAAAGGGAGTTGTTTCATTTTTAAGGAGGTTGACACAAGAAAAGAACTATCCTCATACCTGATTCATTTTTTAACGAGGTTGAATTAGTAACAGGAACTTTCCTCACAACCCTACTTTCTACAACCTACTTAACCTAAAATCTACCTGATTCATTTTTTAATGAGGTTGACTCAGTAAAAGAACTATCCTCATGCCAGCCTGTTTCATTTTTTAACGAGGTTGATACAGGAACAAAAACTATCCTCGTACAACTGATTCATTTTTTAATGAGGTTGACACAGGAGAAGAACCGTCCTCATACCATCCAATTTCATTTTTTAACGAGGTTGAGAGAGGAACAAACTATCCTCGTACCATTGATCATGGCTTCCAACTGGAAGAAAGACATGTCAATGGACACTCCTTGATCATGGCTTCCAAAAGGTCTTCATCTGAAGGAAGGATAGTTTTTTGGAAGGAACACACGTCAAGGGACTCAAAAGGGATAAGAACATCGTGTTCAAATAATCCCATAGAGTTTTCCATGTCAATTACCGGATCTAAATCAAAGGAAGATGAGCAAACAGTGAGAGGCTCACTTACATCGGTAACTGAAAACATGGGACCGGTTGCCACATAATTAACCCTTGGCAAGGTAGATACCACTTGAGAATCAGGAACATTTAGGGGTGTCATATTATTGGTAGTTGAAACAAGACTAGGGAATGAAAGCTGGTCTACAGTCACAATACTGCCATTGTGAGGGAAAGACATCACGCGAAAGAGTGTCGATACGACAGCTTTCATTGCATAAACATAGTCTCGTCCAAGGAGTAAATTGAAATCCAAGGGACCTCGAACTACCATAAGATCAATACAGACAGTTTTACCTTCCAAGGTAATAGAAAACTTAGGAAGGATCCCTAAAGGTTCACTAATGGTTCTGTTAAAAGCTTTCAGATTTTGCGTAATAGGCGCAAGCTGAGGGGAACCCAAAGCTTTTCAAACAGTTGAGGATAAAATACTAACAGAAGCACCTTCATCTACCTGAGTACGATGTATGTCCCTACCACCAGCCTTAACAATGATTTGGAAAGGGATGGAGGAAGGAAGACGAGGTTCTGTCAGTCTATTCCAATCAAAGGAAAAGACCTCAGTACTTGGAGGGGGTTCTGTAGAAACAGGTGAAATGCCCCCTGGCGTAGAAGAATCTGATGTAACAAGAAGAACCTGAGCGGTATGAAGTTCACTCTCTAAAGGGAAAGCGGGATCGACCGAATGTGAAATTGAATCGACCACTTGATCAACTAATGGATCATCAACCTGAGTGACATGAGTTTCACTCTCCAATGGAAGAGTGTGATTGACTGTACTTGAAATTAAATCAATCACTCCGTCAGTTGACGGTAGGTTGGGAGAAAGTTTACGGTAACCAGTTGGAAATTCTTGCTGTGGAACAGTAAGTTTTTCCAACAATGTTGAGGCTTCATCCATGTGAGGGCAAATGTGAGTTTGATGACTCCCTTTGCATAACTTACAAGGAAACCTAACTTTACCCTTTTTCCCAGGAACCTGACTATCACTGGTTGATGGATCAACGGAAAGTTGATGAGTTTTTTCTGACCATACTTCCAAGACCTTTGGAATACCAGGACAATTGACAAGGAAGTGGTCACCCTTACAAAGCCTGCAAGGGTATTTTGGTTTACGATGCATGTCGGAATTTTCCTCAACACCACTAACACTTACAGTCATGGTTGGTTGGTTGACTTCTTTCTTATCTTGCTTCTTCTTCTTCTTCTTAGCCTCCTGGTTACTAGCCTCAAGGCTTTTACCAGGCGAAGAGGAAGAAATGGAGGAAGAAAAATTAGGCGAAGAAGGTAAAGGGTCAACAAAGGGTTGGTGATGTTGAGATGGTGAACTCTGTTGAGGTGAAGCATCCGGTTGAGATGGAACAATTGGAGTATTTTGGGACAACGAAGTTGAAAATAACCATATCGGTAATCCTATTGTAAATCCAGGTAATGAAAAAGTAGCCATGTAAGGAGGACCAACATTTCCAAAGTAAGGAAAAGTACTAGGATTCTCGTTAGGAGGGGTTCCTAGGTTGATAAATTACGGAACATTTGCCATTATATTCAACTTCAGTGAATTTTATTAACAATTTAAAACTAAAATTAACAATTCACAATTCACACCTAACAATTAAAATTCACAAATCACACCTATGGTCTCTAAAAGTAAAAACAAACAAATTAACACGCGCTATCAAATCTAGGAGTCAAACCACACACAAACAGTAAGCTCCCCGGACCGAAAACACTAGTTGGTGATTAAGCCCAACCTCGCAGAATCCAGTACAGAAATAGTGGGTGGAACAGTTACCCCGACAACCTGCTTAATGAATAGACCGGCACAAGTTCCTCCACTTTAACCGTCTCGAAGTGAAGTGAACCCCCCGGAAAATCCAAGTGAGTATGACCGACGTCTGCTCCAGGTATAGTGGGATCTTCCCTCCACCGTCACCTTGGGTAGAATCCTAAAGATTATGGTCACTAAGGTTACCAACGGCAACAAGTACACCTGGGGGAACAGTCTAAACTCCGACAACACGCAAGGGCAGAGTAGCAAGCTCAATCCCCTTACCGGCTCCTTGATAGTAATCCAAGGTTTACCGATAAGTGACCCCTGGCTCCTCGACAATGGTTAATCCGAGGTTTACCGTTTGTAATACGTACTGTCTGGCGTCGTTCCCAACGAGGGAGGATGGATCCCCTCACTGGTTCGGACACGAGCTCGTGCTTCTCCTTTAAGAGGAGCTTTCCCAGAGTGTAAATGTAACAATTGGATTTGATTCTATCACAAGATCAGCTACTTGTTTGGTTTTACTGTCTTGGAGAGTTAAGTACTCACCTACTCCAAGACACTAGCCTAAGCTATGTTGGTGCTTCAGAACCCTAGAAATGTAAAAATTACTAGATGAATTTTAATTAAGCGCTGTGTTATTAAGGCTGTTATTACTCAAATGGGTAAATGGAGATGAAACCAATGGTGTTATGACCCGACTCAACTGAATGCAATCGAATATGATAATGTAATCCTTTCAATTCGATGAATCCTAACTAAAGTAAGGAGAGAGTTTCCATGCACTTCCAACAATGCAAAAAATTGATCACTAGAGAAAATATAACAAATTCTCTAATGCACTAATTTCATCAATAAAAACTAATGCAAATCAATTCCAAACCATTTTTTTATTTTTATTTTTGTGTAAATTCAAATCAAAGAAAACTGATCTAAATCTATGATTGATTTTCCAGAATGTAAACTATGCAATTGTAATCTATACACAATTCACTCGAAAAGTATGCAAATGTAATCTATGCACATTTTTCATTCATATTCTGAAAATGAGAATTCTAATTATGCAAATGTGATCTATGCAAGAGAATTCTCAAACACAAGACGATTTTAATGTGATCTAAGAACCAATCAAGTGCAAGTCGAGAAAATTGGGTGAGAGTTCCAAAGATCAAAAAATTAAAACACTCAAAGGCGATTAACACTCATACACAATTTAGCCCCCCCTGGCGAATGAGGTGGAATTTTTTTTGCAAAAACAGAAGCAAAAATATGCAAAATTGTGAAAAGACTGAGCCAAACCTCCAAGTAATGACCAAAGGAAATCAAATTAAGAATTTCTCAAAAAAGAGACTCAAAACACCCAATTGATGAAAGCTTAAAGCAGGAATGCCAATGAAACAAGCTTAGGTGAAGATTTATGGCAGGTAACTAGTGGATCTGGGTAGTAAAAACTAAGAAAAAGCAAAATCTAAGAGCAAAAATGCAAAAAATGGAATTTTCTCAAATTTTAGCAGGGGACGCAGGCAACCCGTTAAGACAGGTGCGGGCCCGCACTGTGCACACAGCGACAGTGCGTCTAGGGACGCACTGTGCAATACTCAGAGGGTGCGTCCTACTGGAAAATTCAAGAAAAACTAAAATAAAACTAATCCTAAGCTAACCCACCCAGAGACAGAATCACAGAGCCAAAACCAGAAAAATAAACCAATTTTCTCAAAGCAAAGTTCACACAAAGGAAAAGACTTTTCTCATCAATGGATTCCCCAGTGGAGTCGCCAATTTGTCACACGGAATCAGTCAAGGGTGCGGACACAGCTGACCTTCCTAGAAGTCTAAGACATTCTAATGACAAACAAAACAAACTGGAGCTATCCTTCTCTAAACATACATTATGATATGAGAAATCAAGTGTTTCGTTCTTACCTTTGTCCAAACGCTGTTGTAGAAGTCCAAGCTTTGTTGATCTGGATGAGATCCTCCTTTTCTCCAAAACCTGCAATCACCAACAGTCAAACAATTAAATAGCACCTGATTATAACATAAAACAAAGCATATTCAACATATAGACCAAGGAGTACATGAAATAACCGATAAACAACAAGTTATTGAGAAGAATGGACCAATTTTCATTAAAGGTAATCAAAAGGAACCATTACAACCTGAGCCTTGGTGTTGTGCAAGCTCCTTCCAGGGTCCACAAGAGTCTTCCTCTACTTTGACAAAGCTCACCCACTTCCAAATAGAACAAGCAAAGATGGAAATCTCTCCTCACAAGCTTCTAAATGGGAGTCCTAATTCCTGCAGCATTTACCCTTAGAAATCTATAGCTTTCAACCTTCTCTCCTTCTGGCCCAATGCCTGTATTTATAGTGCTCAAGAGGAAGTTAATCAGGTCCACCATCAATGGGATAGTCCCCTCTTTAGATGGGATCACTCCCTTATTGATGGGATAAGTTCCTCTTTGGTAGGAGTGCATGAACCATCTGGAGGCGCTCAATACACTTCAAACAACCTTCTAGAATGCTCTAGAAATGACCACAAGTAAGTTTTTGAAGATAAAACTTGCGCATTTTAACCTTTTCAGAGGGACGCACCTGCCCCTTTAGATACAGAGCGTCCTTGGACGCAGACCTTATGAACAATAGGTGCGTACCCGCAGGCAAGGTTTGAGAGAACCTGCGTACCCAGAGATAAACATATTTATAAAGACTTTCTCTCTTTCTTGGAGTTTGACATGAATAGCAGAGGCATAAGACTTGCTCAAGTGGGTAGTATGACTGTTGATAGAGCCATACCAACTGTAAATAGCCATGGTGACATTTTTTAGTGTAACAAGTACGGATGTTCATGTATCTTCTGCGCAGTTTGAAGAGCGAGTGATCTTGTATGATGTGCGCAGACATTCGGCTACATTAGCCGATGCTACCAAGGCATATGCCAAAGCCACCAGCTCGAGTGTTAAATTCTTGATAGCTGAGAACGAGTGCATGGCTAAGGATCTACAAGTGGCCAAGTAGGGAGAAGAACAAGTTACAACATTTGACAGAGTAGAGTTGAGGAAAGTGATACTTGATGAAGTATCATCTCTCAAGAAAGTCATGTGGAAGTTGTACTTCAGGTTCGTCACTGTGAATAAGTTAGTTTGTCATCTTAACAGTTGGTAGAAACGTTGTACTATGAGAGCACACATCTTGTCAGACGTACATGCTATTTTTGATGACATGAAAATATGGACAATGAGTTACAAATGATCCCCATTGCACTTGCCAAAGATGATGAATCCAAAGGCGGTAGAGTTGAAGGCATGCATCCGGAGTTAGATATGAAACTATGAGGAACTCCCGCATCTCATCACCAGCTTGCAGGCTTCACATGCACGAGTGTTTAGGAGCATGGATGTCATTGTGCACGCGCATGAGATTCCATCCATTGGCACACTCATCGAGGGAAAGGCAAAGAGCCAAGTCCGACTAGAGCTAGACATGTACATCGATCAATTGATGCACATAGCCACCAATGCAGACTTGCAGATGAGCACAGAGACTATGCACCAGTATGTTGTTGGTCTATTTGCACTCAAGACTATGATGCACATACTATCTGATGAGTTGTATAAAGGTTTCAAATCAGTGTACCCGAATGCAACAGAGGCACGAGTTCAATTTCAGAAGGATGTCACCATAGAGCATGCAGACACCATAACGGAATACCAAGCTTGACATCAGCTCGCTACCATTGATCATCGAGAGGATATCGAAAAGTTAGTCTTCCCACAGTTGTCCAAGTCTTAGTGATGTCTTTCATGGATTAGTCAAGCCCATTTTTGTCTCACATGGATATATGTGCAGATTGCAATGTAAACATGTTGTAAAGGTGAAATACCAAGTCTCAATAGTAGAATGTAACAGTCATGTGTAAGTTGAAGAGTCATGAGGGCAGTTGAAGAGTCATAAAGGGGAATGTCAAGGGTCACCCCACCCTTTGCTATTTATAGAACCTCATAACTCATTGTACAAGTTTTTGGGAGCCAAGATTCCTATAGGTGTAATTTAGAGAAATCTTGGAGTGTATTGTAATAAGCCTTGGCTTCTCCATAGTGCAGAGCTAGTACATCTCTTTGGAGGAGCAAGCGGTAGTGACTGTAATGTTTTGCTATTGGGGCTAGTGGAAGTCATGGTTTTATGTATGATTGGATATTTCATTCTTTTAATATAACAGAGCCAACATGTTTCATGCATATATTGTTATTGTAGTTCGGCTATCCTGGTTACTTTAATGATGTATGTAGTTGTAATTTACACATGTATGTATGGACTATTCTGTATGTGTTTGCATCAATCTTATCGAAGCGTGTTGTTGGTATAATCCATCACTTTGGATCATAGTCTATCTTGATTTCCATATTGTGATCTCTTTCTACTCGTGTGTTCCCCTTCAAGCTGCGTGCTATCATAGGTTTCTAAGGGGCGCATTCACTCCCACTTCTGTGTGTTAGAGCCTTTCATGCGCCTTCCTTGACTTGCTGCAAGGTCACACCCTTGCTACCGACAAGGACATCTTACTTATCTATGCACACAACCGCAGTGAAGGCGATACCATACTACCCATTGTTGGGACTCCTACTCCAAAGGGTTTGAGGTCTAGTTAGTACTTCCTAATTGGGAGATCCCCTAACATGTTGGTGGATCCAGCACCATCATTAAATTATTAGAAAAAAAAAAAGAAAAATAATTAATATAGACAGGCTTGTTACATTTCAAATAAAGCAAAACTCTGCACAATCAATTAAACAAAACATATTTTGCCACAAAACAGTAAAATATGTGTGTCAAATAACATGAAAATTGACAGTTTACACTTTTTAATTAACCTAAGTTAACAATATCCATCATGGCAAGTGAAATATGTGTGTCAACTAACGTGAAAATTGACGGTTTACACTTTTTAATTAACCTCAGTTAGTAGTAGCCATTATGGAAAGCATAATGTGCAGAGTGATGACATATCACTCCAAAATAAGGAAACATGGTAGTTGCAATACATGATTTATGCATTTTGATATGGCCAAAATAGATGACATGTGGCAGTACAAAGCTTGATGTGTTAGGTAATGTATAGTACCCACATCATGCTTAGTGATTTGTTTCTCGACACGAATTCATAGTGTATCATTTAAAATTGGTGGGGAGCATGGCATAATAGAAGCTGTGAGACGAGTATCTTTATGTCATTTAATAATCCAAATTTAAATAGGAACACAACCAATTACAGATATAACCATACACACAGAGATGCAGTGGAAATAAAACTTCATTTCATTAATATCAAAGAACTAAAATATGCTTACATACAGAATGGAAATAAACTAGCTCAGACGATTGTAGCTTATCTCTGAGAAGAGATGTGGCGGCTACATGCCTCTGAACTATGTTACAATGAGGCTTGAAGGCATATTTATTATTTAGAAACAATGGAAAACTATAAACATCCAAAAACCTAACCCTAGGAGACGAAACGTGAAACTATGGGCCCCGTTGGGGTAAGTTGGTACATCAACTTCTGGGGTCGTAACTTTGGCATATGATCTTCGTTTGACGCACATGATACCTCGTTAGAAAGATCTATCCGATGACTACAACAAATGACAATGAATATCAAGTTGAAGACTCATCTTTATCACCAATGTTTTTCCAAAAAACATCGTTTATGGCCTAAAAATAGCTCCGGAAGTTTAGGACCCAAAAACTACTAAAAATAGTAAACTGTGCTACAATTAAGGAAACTGAAAAACTCAAAGAAACAATGGTGGGGGTCCAGGTAGAATAGGCGGGTGGGCACAAATATCCACCTAGATTATTCCTCCCCCCTTAGGAAGAAATAGTCCCCATTGCATTGGGTTCCTCCACGAGATGAGGAAACTTCTGCTAAACGTGGTCCCTGGTGAGTGACTTTCCCTGGTGAAGGAGTTGGTCTGCTTTGACAACTCGATATAGATGGATCCTTTGTTGTAGGGTGTTCTTGATCTGAATATTTTAGGCTTGTTCCATGTAATCTGAGTTTAACTCTGTTGGTGTGAGTTTTTCTACAATGTTGGATGTGTCCAACAATGGTGGACAGTAGGGCTGAAGGTGGTCCACATTGAACATTGGGTGCAGACCAAGGAATGTTGGAATACTGAGCTTGAAGGCATTGTCCCCTACTACCTTAGTGATTGTTTATGGTGCATATCAGAGTGGGCGAAGCTTGCGGTGGGCCCCAATGAGGAGCTCGTTCTGCAAATGTGGCCAAACTTTATCGCCCACCTGGAACTTGTTTGGCACTCAATGCTGATCATGCCTCTACTTATACTTAGAATTAGCTCTGTCCAATATGTCATGGGCCTATGGCATATGTGATGAATGTGCTCAATGAAGTTGTTTGCCTTGTCGGCTTCGGACTAGACATGAGCTGAATCTACCTGAGTAGTTGCAAATGGTATGGCCACATCAATGGGACATAGTGGTTGGAATCCCAAGCCCACCTGAAAAGGGTTGTGTCTAGTCGAGTTGTGGAGAGCCTGGTTATAGATGTGATTGACATAGGGGAGGCTCTAATCCCATGTGCGTGGATGATTTGAGTTGTACATGCGTGGAATGTGTACGATCATCCTGTTGACGACCTCTGTCTGGCTATCAGTTCATGCACATCCTTGGGTTTCCTTTATAACCTTGTTCATTATCACATTGCATATTTGGATGCATTGTATATTTCCCAAAAATGAGACCAATACTTTATTCAATAGTGAACTATACTATTATTATTATTAATTTCACCTTTTGGTTTGCCATCACATTTCTTTTTCAAACATTACAATTTGGCTCCTTGTAATGTTGCAAATGTTGTAACTATGAGATACATAGTCTTAAGCCTGCAATTGTATGGTTTCCACACTCAAATTTATAAGTAATGGGGCTTTAGTGCTAGTGAGTCAATATTGAAATATGTTGTAAAAGATTTGAACTTAGATTCACCTTTCATCAATGCGGCTTCCTTTACCGTAATGTTTTGTACCATTCTCTGTAGGGTGATATCAACACCATATTATGATATTCAATGCGCAAATTTGTGGTATATTTTTCCTTAGACAGTTCTCCAACACAACCTTTATCACGTCCTTTATTTCTCATATTACATACAAACAACTTTTAAATATTTTGATAACACCATACTTGTGTAGTATGATTGATACATCGACCTGCATTTGTTGCCTCACATGCATGGATTTATCATTATTATATTAGTTGAATTAGATCTTTCATGTGCACTCTATCGCATCCCTTGTGTGTCCACTATATCATTCTTTTATTTCACCTGGCGTAGTCTTCATGATCTGGTCGCATTCTTGAAATGGTAATTTTGCATTAATTACAATTTGTCCATTGTATGATTTTTATAATGTTCCTTAATCCTACCAATGTATGCAATCTTTGAACAGATTCACTCCAATGGTGAGTTCAATCTTTGTATGTGACCTTGGGCATGAGTTCAATCTTTGGATGTGACGGGTGTTCACATAGCTAAGACAACCCAAACACACAAAGACAAACCTTCGAAATCAACAAAACAAGATCTCAAGCATTACAAAGCAATCATCATGCCAAAGACGACAGTTGGTAGAGCAAGCAAAAGGGCGAAAAAGACTCTGAAAAAGCTCAAGGAATGAGCTCAAGTGTTTGCAACCATTAAAGGAAAAACCAAGGAAGGCTCTGAAATTTGAATGCAATCCAAAATTTTGGAAGGTGTTGCAGCCGCTACAACACTTGGAGACACACTAGTTGAATACCAACTTCTCTATTTTGGTATGTTTATAGTGCATGGCCTTCGTCCTTCAGGGAGTATTGATTCATCGTGCAAGTAACTTCAACTTCCCCACTTACCACATGGATATACATGGTTCACCTTGTACCAATTCATTTGAACACAACATAAAATTAGCCTGATCACAGTGTTTCAAATCGGGAAGAGTAATTTGGCTCATGAGGTTAATATTTTCAAAGTATAGTTTTTCATCCATGGTTTTTTCCTACCACCAGCAGGCCTGGATAGTACCCTGATGAAGTCACGCATGAATACAAGCATTTCTCCACTGCCAACGGGCCTGGACAGTACCTTGGTGGAGTTGCCTCCTTCACCTCTCTGCGTAGGAAGGCTTAATCTCTTCTTTTGCCTTTTTTGTTTTGAAATAGAATTGTGCATAGGCACTTATTTATTTTTGGGGTAGAAGAGGGATCCTGACTTATTGATAATAGGAGAGGTTGTTCCTTGAGAAGCATGTAAATACCTCTGATTCAGGTTTTCTCATTTAGATTTTCCCCTTCTCCATTTCTACTAGTTGGATAAGCTTGAACACACTATAGCGAAAAACTAAGTGTAGGCATGAGGTTTCCGAGACCTGACATAGGTTCATGGTTTGAACAAAAATCTCCTTACAGACGAATCATATTTTATGTCAAGACTTCATCGGTCAAAAGTTACAAACAAGGACAAAGAAGATGAACACAGGACTAGCGAAGCGTTGCAGTGTCATAAGACTCTTTGAACTTCAGCCACATACACATTCAGAAGCCAGAATGTAGTGCGGAACAAAACTTATTTACAAAGAAAACAATAGAATAGTAAAGCAAAGAAAAACAACAAGCAAATAAAAGAACAAGCAATGAAAATAATATGTACATAACATAGGGCGCAACCCTAGATCATTGGAAATAACATTTTAAGTCTTGACCATGACAGGGAGGGTGTCGATATTCCCGTCAAGTGATTGAAGATGATACATGTGTTGGCAAAGCTTCTCGTGGATGGTAAATGGGCTAATCCACAAGTATTGAAACTTCGTGTGCTTTCATTTATACTTGTGGGGTTTGTCCCACTTTAATACTAAGTCACCCACACTTAAGCTGGTACTCCCTGCAAACTTTTTGTCGAGCCATCTCTTGATATGATTCTGGTGGAGTGTGAATTTTTATTTTGCTTTCATCCTTTCTTCCTGTAGCTTGTGTAGTGCGTCCATCCTACACTGAGCTAATAGACACAACTTGCCTTGGGATTCTTGGGACAACTGGAGAGTAGTGAAGTAGATGTTCGGCGGGAGGAAGGATTCTTTTCCATATACCAAGAAGTAGGGGGAGGTATTTAGAAAAGGCTTAAGTGTGACTTGGTAATCCCATAAAGAATTCACTAGAGAGGAGTGCTAGTTTTGTTGTTCAGAGTAAATGGTATTTTTGATAATGTGGATGAGGTTCTTTTTTGTAAACTCAACAAGACCATTTCCTTGCAGGTAGTATTTAGATGAATGTTTCAACACACCATTTTGCAATGCAAATTCATTAAGCTTTAATGAAGAAAAGTACATTGCATTGTCAAAAACAAGTGATATAGGAACACCAAACCTGGAGATGATGTTCTACTGTAGGAAGCTAATGACTTCCTATTCGTTAACTTATTTCAGTGGAACTGCTTTTGTCCACCACATGAAATAATTTGTAGCAGTCAGAATATAGTGGTGCTTCTTTGATGAATGTGGGAGAATCTCCCCAATGATATCCAAGCCCCATTGTTGGACTGGTTCTTACACTGCAATAGGTTGCAATGAGGTTCTTGACCTTCAGTTTTTGTCGACACATCTCTAAAATATCGGACACTTGCAGCCATAGGCATGTGAATCCTTGAACAATATTAGCCAATAGAAGTTAACATGCATTACCTTGTGTGATGTTGTGTTACCTGCGAAGTGTTCCCCAGCTGGTTCGTCATGGAGATCACGTAATACATTTTCTGAATCCTGTGCCTCCAGGCGCCTGAGCAGTATACAATTGTGGTGATTTATGTAAATCACTCCATGCACCAACTGATAAGACAAAGTTTTGAGTTGGAGTGCCCTCTTTTGCCACATATAAGAAAGAGAGGGCATGGTGCCATGCTCTAGGAACTGGTGCACTTTTGCATACCAAGAGGTTTCGTGCGAAGTGGGAGGATTTTGCTCAACATTATACATTTTTATTTCTTGCTCCCAGCCTACAAGCTCTTCTCTTTCCTCTTACGCGTGCACTGCTTCCGTTGCTAGTCTACAAGGACTGTGACCCTGGCTTGATTTCAAGGTCGTAATCTTGTAGTCGTATCATCCAATTCGCCCTCCTTTTACAAAGCTCTTGCTGAACAAGTAGTGCTATGAATACTGGGTGCGAGACAAAGACAATGCAATGATTCTTCAAGAGGTAGGATCTGAAACGATTCACTGCCTTGTACACTGAATATGCTTGTTTGTCCACAGAGGGATAGTTGAGTTCAGGTCCCTGCAGGCTCACACTCATGAAGGAGGTGGGTCATTCATTGTTCAACTTGGCCTTCTGAGTGAGCACAACAACGAGTGAAGTGTCGGAAGCAAAGGTCTAGAGAATGAAATATTTGTTGAAGTTTGGGTTGTACAGTGCGAGCGCCTTTGCTATAGCTTGCTTAATATGGATGAACATGTCCTTTTCCTTATTCCCCCAATTGTAAATTGCGTACTTCTTGATCATATCTTGGATGGGTTTGAAAATCTCCACATAATCAGAGATGAACTTTATGAAGAAGTTGATCTTCCCTAAGAAAAATTGCATAGCTTTCTTGGTCACAGGGTAAGGAATATGCGTGATGGTCCAAACTATATCTCGATCTACCTTGATCTTGCTTTTGGCAATGATGTGTCCAAGCAGGTTACCATCGGACATTGTGAAGATGCTCTTCTTGGGATTCAAGGATATCCCATATTTTCGACATCTCTCGAAAATTTTCTTGAGATGGCCCAGGTGGTCTGACTGCTATCTAGAGGAGATTGTCACATCATCAAGGTAGACCACTACACTCTGTCCGATGAGCCCACAGAATGAAATATCCATTGTGCATTAGAATGTTGCGCCTGCGTTCACCAGCCCAAATGACATTCTTCGGAAAGTGAATGTACCGTGCTTGGTATGGAACGTTGTCTTGAGTTTGTTAGGCTCTGCAACTAGAACCTAGTTATATCCTGAAAAATCATCAAGAAAAGAAAACATCTCTGCACTAGATACTATCTACAGTATATTCTCCATGGACAATGGGGTGGTTATCCTTGTCCGAGGTGCGGTTGAGATTTCGAAAATCTATGCACATGCGAATATCCCTGGACTTCTTCCTAACACGAACTAGATTGGAAACCCACGTGGAAGGTTGAACCTTGTAAATGATCTGAGCATCCAACAACTTATTCAGTTCTTTCTATATGAGGGGCTCAAGCGAAGGATGAACCTTCCTCAGATTTTGCTGAAAAGACTTGACCCCTTCCTTGATTGGAATAACATGCTGGATTATTCGCGTGTCATATGCCTTCAGGTCACCGTACATCCACATGAACACATCACGATATTGTCTGAAAAGGTGGATGAAAGGTTGCCTCTCTTGTGATGTACAACATGTACTGAGATTTACGAAATTTAGATCCTTATCTGTTCCCATATTAATATGTTCATGCAACAATATATAGTTGTGGTTTTTGGCATTCACGGGCCCCTAAAAGCGGTTCTTCAAGCCATACATCTTCTCGAGTGATACCAAACCCTTGGGGATGAGGTTTCATTTTCTTTCATCGGCTACATCCTACAGAGATTGTTCGTGCTCATCCTCATCTATCGTTGCATCCTTGAAGATGTCATTTCTACCCATGAAATGTTGTATATGTTGGCATCATAAGAACACGTAAATTAGTGATTTTTTCTGGGACAGATGGTTTATAAAAAATCTCAACAGAAAATCTATCCCTTAATGGTGACATCCTAGCAGCTGCATTTACTAAGGCATCTACAGCTACATTACGCATTCTTGGTATAAAAATAATATTAAAAGCTTGGAATTGAGAAATGATTCGCCATAACTCTTAAGATAGGGTGACACATAGTGTATAGTGTTATGTACCTAATGCACCACGATCTCTTAGTAACTTACAAATTTTAGCACAACAACGTTGAGGCTAATGGCTTTCTGTAATCCCAAGACGAGTGCTTCATACTTTGCGGTGTTGTTTTTGCACTCAAACTCCAAGCGGCTAGATATTAAGTGTTTCCTCTACAGTGGGTCTATTAAAACACTTTGCAGCGGGTCTGTTAAAATACAACCGACTCCAGAGTCGTCCTACATCTTGGATCTGTCAAAGTACATGGCCCACATGTCATTTGTACAAGGACCACTTGCTGCACTAGCACTACTATCACTACTACTACTACTATTACAAACTACTATACATGTTTCATTTTTGCCAGTTGGAAGGAGACCCAACTGTGTGTCTAGTGGGGTAGGGGATGGCTCTACAAGATACCACCCCAACTTTGTTTCGAGAAAGAAATTGTCAAACAAAAGATCTGCAAAATCCAATGACTTGTTTTCTCCGTCCAAGGGAGTCACATTGTGTTTCATATATCTTTCTAACAACACCCAAATCTGATTGTTTTTACTCCTATATGGAAGCCATAAGTGTGATCATTCGATAGAAAAGTATCCTTGCAGCTTGTTGGACCAGTTTCTGCTCAGTGGTACGTCATATGCTTCTGGGATGTCCACAATAACAATGTTAATGCATTGATGAAATCATCCGTTAGATGATAACCAGATGATCACATCTTTGATTTCACCAATGGCTGGTACACATGTTCTATCTAGTTGGATGATCTACGCATTTGTGCTACTCCGTTGAGCATTGATCTTCTTAACAATGGAGAACAACATGACATTGGCTAATGCGCCATAATCAACCAAAAAATTGTGGACATTGAAATTCAATATTTCAAATGATAACAGGAAAGGTGGGCATAGTGAGTTCACCTCCTCCATGCAGAGCGTGTTGAGGACAGATGCGAGTGTTTCAGGAGGCTTACTTGATCCCTTGTTGGAAGAGGTAGAATCATCTGTAGACATTTTCCCAAGTGCACGCAAAAGAAAGTCTTGTAGACTCATGATTTTGGTTAACTCATACAGAGATATGCTAGGTTGAGTCTTCTTCATGTCCTCTACAATGTTGTAATCCAAAGCGGGAAGACTCATCGAGGTTTTTTATGAATGTTGTTCATGGTGGAACGAACAGTGTGAGTCGTTTGTGTTCTTGTCAAGGTTCAACACCAGGTTGGATCTCTGCCCAGATTTGGCTGGATAGTTGTTGTTGTTGCCTGGAGCCACATTCTTCTTCAGTGGGTGCGTGGAAGGCCTACTACTCACGGTTGTCTCACTCGTCTATTGTTTGAGTTCAGCAACTTCGGTAGTCAGTGACTTAAGGAGACGAGTAAGGCTATCAATGTCACTTGCTTCCTTTTCCTTAGCCTTAATCATAGAGGCCTGATATCTCTTACCCGTGTCCTTAGAGTCCTTTGTTGATTTGTCATTTGTAATGACTCCAATAGCACACAGGTCTTTCTCCACTACAATAGCCTCTTCACAATTTTTTGTCAGGGTTTGTCTCGCATTTTGTGCAATACGGGTTAGCAAGGTAGATGTGTAGTAGTCAATGGTGATGGATTCATGAGCTTTGGTGTCTACTGAGAACTTGTTCAGAATGAGTTTAAACCTCTTATTGAAATCTATGACTTTATCTTTCTACTCCATCTTCAGACTACCCAACTCCTTCAGCAACATGACGGGGGTCTTGTCTTTAACAAACTTCTCAAGGAACATTCTCTTGAACACCCCCACAGTTCTGGATGGTATTTGGTGGAAGACTATGGTACCATACTGCTACTCTGCCATCCAAGGTACATGGAAATAATCTACACACAACATCGTCATAGCGTAGCTCGAGAGTCTACAGATATAGGTAGAACGTGTCGAAGTGGTCTTCTGCCTTCACTGTCTTGTCAGGTTCATACTTCGTTAAAATATTCTCTGCGTGTCTTGGCATCTTGTGCAACACACCTGGGGGTGCCAATGGGCCTTGAGTAATCCATTCTAGGTTTTTCTCTATCGTGTTGTCCTTTTCTTCATCCTCATCCTCTTCTTCTGAATCTGATGGTTCTACCTCTGAATTTGTTGGTTCATCTTTGACTCCACCTCCTCCGCTTCCTCCCCTTCACGTCCTATACCGGAACTTGAGCCCAAGTGTAAGAGGTTGTCTTCTTCTTCCTTTCAAAATATTAGAGGTTCCTCTTCTTTTTCCATAGCTCCTACCACCTATTCAAGACTGGCAAAGATTGTTTCTTCCACAGATGAGACTACCAATCCTATGGGAGTAGTATTTCGATTCCTCTGGGAATATGGAAGAGCGTACACTCTTGGAATTATTCCAACAGTTTTATAAAATTGACAAGTGATGGGATGGATAGTGTGGATGTGTTGATACAGGATTTCACATTCGGGTCTTGGAGGTGATAACTGACCAACTTCAGAATTGCATGTGGGGGAGAGGGAGTGTGTGCTACTTCCTTGGCTAGATGATGGATGAGTGGGGTCGGTGGGACAACCAGCCATAAAAAGCTGGTGGCCCTCCTTCTATCGCTAGAAATGCTGACAGTGTTGGACCCGCCAACATTCATGGGATATCCCCAGTATGATGTCCCAACTAGATCTCACACTGTTTGGTGTAGGAGTCCCATCTGGT
This sequence comes from Pinus tabuliformis, assembly GCA_031772625.1. NCBI lineage: Eukaryota > Viridiplantae > Streptophyta > Pinopsida > Pinales > Pinaceae > Pinus > Pinus tabuliformis. The sequence continues at coordinate 1,216,949,483 of CM062804.1, read as the reverse complement.
ACGATGGCCTGGTTGCCATAGTCTTAGAGATTTTCCTTAGCTCTTATTGTTCAACACATGAGAGTGTTATCCTTGTATCTTCAAAAAGTGAGGTGAGTATGCCTAGTGAGTGCATAATGTAACTTGTGTCCAGGTTCTCTTATTGTAAAGGGAGAGAGTAAAGTGAGCCTCTAAATGAGAGGTAGTAGCACGACCTAGGAAGAGACACACGTCGACTAGAAAGCGTGTGTCCAGCATCCAATGGAGTAGTCCACAATGGATGCGGCAATTGTTAAAATCGAAGTGCAAGGGAAAACACGTACACCATCCAACAAAGTAGTTTGCATGGAGGTGAAAGTCATTATAAATAGTACAAGACATGTCTGTCTAATATCTTGTGAAGTAGTTCATAAGGAAGATACAACATTGATAAAGCAATACAACACATCTTCAACAATGTAAGTACAGGTTAAATAAACATACATTACAAATGTTTAAAGAGTAGTCTTACAAACATCTACAAAACATGCGTGAAAACATGTTGGCCTCGACAAGCTTCTGAATTAAGAAAAACTCCCAAGATATATTTGTACACCATACATCACTAGTCCCAGTAATGGGATGTTAGATCCACTCCTCGCTCCTCAAAGAACAAATTGAAAACTCTCAAGGCTAACTGGGAGGAGCCAAGGTGAAAAGTATTTTCTCATACAATGGGAGGGACATATATAGCCAAGGGTGATGCTTGGCCCTTTTGACCCTTGGACTACCCTCATGACCATTCAACTTCCTATGACTTTTAAACTAGCATGAATCTTTAACTTATTGTGTGTGTCCATTGTAATTTCACTTTACATTACATTCAATTACACCAGATATGGCCAATAGTGGTGATGTGGCCATGAAAACTCATGACACAACTCGAGCTAAAACTGTTGACATGTACTGGCTGACTGTGGTGTCCATGTCAAGATGTTATGTTGTTAAGCGATGGATGTACTCTCGGGTTTGTTTCTCTTCTCCTCTGCATGGATTAGTGTTGTAGGGTCTTCGATGGTCTTGGTCTTGCAAGATGGTTTAATACATGTGTTTCTTTCGCTTGTTGCTCTATGTGCTTTGTTCATCCGTCCAACTGCAAGTATGTCTTCTAGCATGTTCGCTTCTTCTTCATCCCGTTCATCATCTCACCATGATCTATCAGTGTACATGTTCCTGCAATTCACTCATGACAAGATGACATCAAATCCAAAATCTCTTAGTATATCATGATGCATTATTTTTTGTGTTTTAGGCTCGGGACAGATGACAGGTTGGAAAAGGGCCTAGAAATTGCATAGTGTGCAGTTCCAGGTGACAAAGAGGGAGGACTAGTCACTGAGACTACATAGAGTGCAACTTAGGCTTGGACAAGGAACTCCAGGGCATAGTCTCTAAAATTTGAATGCAATCCAAAATTTTGGAGAGTGTTGCAACCACTACAACAGAGTCCTTCAAGTCCAAAAAAACACCCTTCATGGGAGAGATGTTAGCAAAAACAGTGGTATCATAAGTGTTATGATATTTTACATACTATTGAACATTTGGTCTAGCTAAAGCTTGGTTAATTGGCACAATGTCGTATTCATATAAAAATTCATAATCACATGAAATCGTTAAACAATTTCACACATAGTTTATTTGCGGAAATTAGATGGCCTCAACTACGATATCGGGAGCATACGATATCAATTTTAAGTGAAACAATTTGAGTTGGATTTATATCACTGAGATCTATCCAATCGTATAGGTTTCGAGTATTTTTTAGCACTTTGAATTTTGAGCACTAAACTGATCCCTTGGATCACTCCTCCCCATTGGAAGCTTTTGGACCTCAAAATGACTACTTTTAGTCAACAAATAAATGAGGGTACAATTCCCTCACCCTTCCAACCTCAATCCATTTAGCTTTTCTTGGAGTTGTTCCTTTGAGACCAACACGAAGGTACTCCACATTCCCTCGTTTCGAAGTTCTTTTCCTTCTCTCAAAGGATGGTATCCTATTGCAATTATTCAATATATTTTGGTGAGAAATATTCTATTGAAGGAATTTAAACATGCTCTCCTTGATCATCAATCAAAGGAGGCACATATACTCTCAAATTCTCGACATTAAAAACTACATACATTTGCATATAAGGACGCAAATCCAAAAGGAAGGCATTGTTACCAATATTTTCGAGAATCCTAAAAGGTCCATACCTTATTGCTTTTAGCTTTTTACCTTCTCCTTTAAGCCTCTCTTTGCTAATGAAATGCCAAAATTCATCTTCAACTTGGAAAGTGTGGTCAACATGATGTTTATCATGCCTTGTATTGTACTTGGCTTGGCTCTTTTTCAACTATTCTTGAACCATTTGATGTACCAATTGAACTTGCTCAATGAACTTCTTGGCCTTATCAATGTCACTATGACCATCAATAGCAACATCCCCAAAGACAAAATCTAAAGGATATTTTGGTAAGTAACCAAAACATTCCTCAAATGGAGATGTTTGAGTCAATGAATTCTTTGCTCAGTTATAAAAATGTTGAATGTAGTGTAAGTGTTCATCACAAAGCTTGGGATGTTTGCTACAATAACCTCAAAGAAGATGTACTACCATTCTGTTCACCACTTTTGTTTGACCATTGGTTTTTGGATGGAATGTTGTGCTCTTTTTCAACTTGGTGTCCATGAGTGCCCATAAGCTTGACTAAAAATTCTCGAAAAATCTAGAATCTCTATTAGAAATAATGGATTTGGGCAACCCAAAATGTACCCATACATGTTGAAACAACATTTGTGTAGTTTGTTAAGCTATAACCTGCTTCTTACAAGGCATCAAAATACACATCTTGTTGAAACAATCCACCACAACATATTTAAGATAATCATGACTTTTTTTAGACATAGGCAATCCTCCTAAAAAGTATATAGAGACACTTTCCAAAGGACGAAAAAGGAACTGGAAGTGGATTATACAATCCTAACTTTCTATTGTTAGGCTTACTTGTAGCACATAAATAACATCCTCTTATATATCGTGATACACTTTCATTCATTCTAAGCCAGTAACAATACCTTTGTAATTGTGCCACTGTCTTTCCTACACCAAAATGACCAGCAATAAGAGAAGTATGCACTTCCCTTATGATGTTGAATCTTGCACCTTGTGGAATGCATAGCTTCCCAAGATGATACAAAATTTTATCATGCACATGGTAATCCAATTCCACTACTTGGTTGTCTTGACACAAAGTTGCATATACATCTTTAAAGTATTTGTCTAAAGCATATTGTTCAACATAGCTCTCATGCGTGATATAATTATGCTTAAGAATAACTGAAGCACTAACCAATGGTTTATAAGGAATGTCAACAACCTTGTTATGGATACATTTCTTATACCTTATGACCAAGTGGAATTGTTGCAAGAAACCCATCCATCTGAAGTGCCTCACTTGTTGTATCTTAGTTTGTGATTGCAAGTATTACAATGGTTGATGATCAGTGTGAATGATAGTTTCCTTTCCCAACAAATAGTGTTTCCACTTTTTCACACTTTGCCCCAATGCATACAATTCATTGTGATAAGTAGGATAGTTAACTACTGCACCATTAAGAGTTTCATAATGGTAACATATGGGCTTACCATGTTGCGTCAAGACTACTCCCATGACATAGTCACTTGCATCTATTTGCATCTCAAATTGGTTTCTTAAATCAGGAACTGCAAGAAATGGAGTTGTACTGAATCTCTCCTTCAATGGATCGAAATATTTTTGTTGCTTTCCTCCCCACTGAAAAACTTTCTTAATGCTTTTCAATGCATGTGATGGAGCTTCAATTGAAGAAAATTTATAAATAAACATTCTCCAATGCTCCCAAAAAGCTTCTCACCTCAGTTACATTAGTGGGTTTAGGCCAATAAAAAATGACTCTGACATTTGAGGGATCTATCTTCTATTCACCCCCTCCAACAATATGTCCCAAAAAAACTAATGAGGTCTTTCCAAACTCACATTTAGACATCTTTAAAAACAAATATTATTTCTTGAAGACATCTAAGACTTGTTTAACCTTGCTAAATATCAATATTTCATCTAAGTAGACAACTACAAAATCATCAAGAAAATACCTTAAGACATCATTAATAACTCACATGAATGTCGCAGGAGCATTACAAAACCCAAATGGAATAACCAACCATTCAAACAAACCTTGCTTTGTTTTGAAAGTTATCTTCCATGTGTCTCCTTCAGCAATCCTAATATGATGATAACCACTTCTCAAGTTCAACTTAGTGAAAAACACATCTTTCAATTGATCAAGCAAATCATCAATTCGAGGAAGAGGGTAATGATTCTTTACCGTTATCTTGTTCAAGGCTCTGAAATGTACACACATGTGCCATGTACCATATTTATTTCGTACTAACACAATTGGTGACCCGCATGGCGTTGTGCTTGGTTTGATGACCCCTTGTCAAGATAATCTTGTATTTGTCTTTCAATATTTTCATTCTCCATAACTAACATCCTGTGCACGCCAATGTTTGGAAGAGGACAATCGTCCTGCAATTAGATCTCATGTTGGATACCTATTTTAGGAGGAAATCCTTTGGGCTCCTGAAACATCTCATCATATGTGTTAACAACCACATACAAATCAGATTTTAACTTTGCATCACATCGTTGGAAAGCTTCATTTTCAGAATTCTCTTTGGGTTTTATCATCAAGAGTACAAAGTTATTACTAGGATTGACTAACCTCTTCATTTGTCTAGCATTTACAAGTGACAAATTCAACTTCTTGTTATGTGCTCTAACAATGTACTCAACTCCATTTTTAAACAAGTGATTATTTTTCTCATGGCGATGAAAGATGGATCTCCTATCATATAGATATGGGCTTGCCAAAACAATACCACAAATATCAAGTGGAATGACATCAAGTTATACCTCATCTATAAAGTTTGTATTGATGGAAAATCTTAATTTACATCTTTTTGTCACATGCAATTTTGACTTGTCACATATCCAACCTAAAGGATATGGTTTAGGATGTAGATATGTTTCCAAATTCAATTTCTTGACAGTGTCTTCAGAAATGAGGTTTTCTTGTGAACCACTATCAAACAATGTATCTATCTTGGTATGTTTTCAAATGACTCTAATGTGGAAAAGCTCTATTATTTCCTTTTCATGTTGAGTTTCATTGAGGCTACTACTTGAAGAACTATTACTTTCAATAGAGTCCTTACCTTTGAATCTCATGGCTGTGATATTTGTTTCATCCCCAGAATTAGATCCTAAATCATGTTGTGTAGTTGCAACAGTGTTTTGTTTCCCTCTGTTGTTAAAATTTTTGGGTCTCATTTCAGGATGAATTTTCCAACAATGGTCTTCATCATGTCCTTCTTTTGAACAATGTTTACAGGTGACAGTTTCTCCTTCTTTCTTGACTAAAGCATTATTCTTTCCTTTGCCTTTGAATTTCCACTTTCCTTTGTCACCATTCTTGAATGGATTTTTGCTACCCACTTGAAGAAAATTCTTCGCACTTGCTTCTAAATGAGTTACATGTACACAAACTTCATCTACTTTTGTAGGATTAAACATGAGAATTGTGTGTCTCAAATAACTATGCAATCCTCCAATATATTTGAGAAAAGTATCTTGAAAAGATAAATCTATGCCCAAATTCAAAGCCCTTTTTCTAAATTCTTGCATATAGATTTGAACATTTTTCCCCTTAGCTTGTCTAAATTTTTTCCAACCCATAATACCTTTCTACATGTATTCTAAAGGATAAAATTGCCTTCTTATTGCAATAAAAAAATCGTTCCAAGATGATAAAACCTTACCTTGTTTCTTCATGTCCTCTTGAGTTTTGGCTTCCCACCAAATTAGTGTTGCACCTTCCAATCTAACAGAAGCAAGCTGAATATTGGTTTCTGTAATATTCCTAATGGAATATTTTCAGTGATAATAAAGACAAACCATAACATTCACAATGAAATTTTATTCAGTAAGGAACATGTAAACACAAATTTCTCATAAACACCCAAATGGCCAATTTTTATTGATCAAATATTCCGTCGTACAAAAAATTTGGATGAGGTGCACCTGGGATTGCACAAGGCAAGCTACAACCCTCAGGGGAATGATACAAAAGTTCCTAGTTGTTGTGACTTTGATGCTCCCAAAAACTGCATTGTCCCCTCAAAACTACACTAATTGCTCACTTTAGGCTCTGATTTAGCCCCTAAAAATAACCCAGAAATTTTTGCAACTTTAGGGATGTACTACTCTCCAAAAACCCGGAAAAACCTTGAAAGGGTTTTCCCTAGTTTTGACCTACCAATTTCGACCCCTTGGGGATTGGCCCTCCTCCAACACTAGAGCTCACTACCTGTAACTAGAACTATTGTAACTTGCTACCACAAAGCCAGGAAACCTCCCCAAATCAAACTCCCAACAATCTCTCCATAACCTAGCTCCCCAATCCTCTGGTTAAGCCTCCAACCAAGTGACCCCCACTAGTGACTGCGCAGTCTTGAGTGATGATGGCGTAGGCCCTTCGACCAATGGCTCGACCTGGGTATTTGACTGCCCTTCCTGCTGAAATTTCTCCTCTACGAAGTGGCAACTCGATGTGGATACATCGAGCAACCTTCACAACTGAATTCCTTGACTCTCCTGCTCCACCAAACGTGCAGTCTCCCCCACTTCGTCCCAACTGCTCCTAAAATACATCCTTGTTGGCCAAGATAGAGTTCTCCTATGTTGGGTGATCTTATATTTGTTTCCAATGGGAAGGGAAGCCCTCCTGGGGTGGCACTTGAAGTCCACCGAAGAGAGGGATGAGCTTCACTCCTTGGGAAGCTCTTTAGCTGAACAACACTTGTAACTTAGCTAAACAACCAAAGCAACAATGAAATTATCAAATTATCAAAAGGCCCCAAATGTTGCTCGCTTCCTCCTATTTATGCTTGCTCCCTTGGGCCCCACTTGGGTCCCATCAAATATTTCAATCCCCACATAGGAAAATCAAACTACCTTCATGGGGTGCGTATTTTGGGTGGGTTGGTGGCCCCCATAATCCACTAAAAGGCACATCGACCGCCTTTCTCCTAAGTTCTCCCATCAAATTTTCCTAAAGCCAAAAATAACAAAATTTCCAAAATTGATTTTCTCCTCACCTTGGGAAAATAATTAGGAAGGGACATTATAGTCCTCCCCTCCCGGATGTTGCTTGTCCCCAAGCAACTGCAAAACTGAATGCTACAAGATTTGTTCACTTTCCCATGTGGCATCCTCTCCTTTCAGATCCTTCCATTTGACCAAGTATTCCCTGCTCACCTTGTTCCTCAACTTCTTCTCTCGGGTCTCCAATACAATCTCGGGTGTCAAAACCAAGTGCCCCTCATCATCCAAGGGAGGCAACTCAACTGTTGTTGTAATATGTTGCCCCAATGCATTTTTCAGGCATGGAACATGGAACACATTGTGAATCCAGCTCTCCTTTCATAGCTCTAATTCATAGGCAACCTCTTGCACCTTCTGCACCACCTTATATGACCCATAAAACTGTGGGCGAAGCTTCTATGATCCTTTCTTCTTGAGCAAAGATTGCATGTATGGATGCAAGTGTAAGTAGACCATGTCGCCTACCTCAAAGTGTCTCTCCACCCTACTTTTATCAGCATATACCTTTTGTTGATTCTGGGCCACTTGCAAGTTGTTCTTGAGATCTCGGAGAATCTCCTGGCTCTCTTGAACCCAATCCTTTGCCCCTGGGGCCCTACTATCTCCAAACACCATGCTAGAAAAAGAAAGTGCATCATTCCCATAAAGTGCTCGAAAAGGGGTCATACCGATGGACATGTGATAAGTCATGTTGTAACAGCACTCCCCGAGGTGTATCCACTTGACCCATGTTCTTTGATGTCCGTTCACGTAGTTGCGCAGGTACCCTTCCAACCACTTTTTCACGATCTTTGTTTGCTCGTCAGTTTGGGTATGATACCTAGTGCTGGGTGTCAGTGTTGGAAATAATACTGAGAGGGGGGGGTGAATCAACATTATCAGATCAATAATTTTTCAATTCATGCAAAGATTTGTATATGCTACTTCAGTTAAATAAAACCGTGTGTATATGCAACTGTGTATAAAGCAACCAGCGTATACTCAGTAAGCTTATAAATCAGTTAGTTACCTCTTTTAATGTGTGTATCAGAACATTAATAACCATCTGATCAGTGACCAGGAGCAGTAAAATAGAATAAATCACAGCACACATGAACACCAAGTTGTAAGGTGGAAACCCAATGTGGGAGAAAACCACTTGCTGCAATATGTCTCTATCTTCTTTTAAATTAGAAACTTCTTTTTACAATGATTTTGTACTAGTGCAGTCTTATACTAGTACGCAGGCTACTACCTGCAGAAGGCTACTACCTTCTCTTGTTTTCCAGCTTCTTCTGGAAGGGAGCTACTACCCCCTTAGCTCTTGTACTAGCTGATGTACTAGTACGTAGGTGCTTACCTACAGAAGGCTGCGACCTTCTCTTTTCTTTCAGGGACCATGTTTCATAAATTTTCACACTAGATCCATGAATAACATCATTCAAACAACAAATATATCTGCATCAACCAATCTACTTTGTACAACCAAATACTGAATCAACCAATCACTTCTCAGAATGTTGTAACCAGAAAATAGTAACAGTAACCAGACACCAAATCTGAACCCAGAACACTACAACAATAAACAGAGGTAGCTAAAACATATTTCATGAGATGTATGCTACTTCAAAATGAGAAACCTGCGTACATACGCAGCTATAACAAGGCCAACCAGCGTATATGCTGTCTTCTTTTGCTGAACCTGCGTGCATACGCGCCTATGCTGCGCCGAACCTGCATATAGATCTATAAACGATAATTCATCCTTTTTCTGAATCAGACATCAGTTATACCCAGGTTATCAGATTTATAGATCATAATCATGCGCCAATTATAACAGATCAAAAACACACAAAGATACTACTATTCAAGCCTTAATGTCATAAGAGCTTATCTATCTTGTAACGCTCAGGTTCCTCCTTAATTTAGATCCATCTGCACATCACAACCAGTCACCAGTATTCCAGATCTTGCTCCTCTTTAGATATTCAACACTTGAGACAATACCCTTGCCAAATGATCTCCTTCCCTTTTTATAGTCTTAGGCTTACTCAAACCATGGTCCAAAACTATTGAGAACTAATACTAGGAACCCAATACCTGGGTTCAATACTTTGAATGCCATACCAAGGACCAAAACCATAGGTTCAAATATATCAGACTAAATACCATGGACCAAAGATAAGATTTTCCACACGTATGTGCTTTTCTTTGCATGAAAGTGCGTGCATATGCATACGCGCCTTTTGATCATCCATCCCATGTGTATAGGTGACTTTGTTAAGAGGAACCTGCGTATACCTCATTTTCTTCCATTTTGAGAGCCTGAACTGAGATCTACCCTTTGAGTGAGTTGCCATCAAGGACAACACCTATGCCATAGTGCAAAACTTTTGTCATAATGCCAACAATCTCCTCCTTTGGACTTGATGGCAACCCTAAGTCACTCAAACTTATTCTCCCCCTTTGACATCAAGGGCAAAGGGTTCTGCTCCCCCTGAGTACAAGCTGAATTCTCTGCTCTGCTGTGTTGTCCAAGCTCCCCCTGACTGTAGGCAAGGTCTGAAAGAAGATGCTCTACAAAAGAAATATGACTTTATACATCATAATGACCTTCCTAGCACCAAAGACTCAAACATACGTCCATCTCCCAACCAAGTGGGAATACACCATGAATTTTCACATGATAAAACAAGAACAGTACGTCATACATCATTCATCCCAGGCATAGTGGGGAAACCAAGATAGGCCGTTACATGACCTTTATAGGAAAAAGAAATACATAACATAGAGACGAATTATCTACAACAAGATTATGACAGTTATCAACAACTATCATCAGCAGCATTTGTCAAACATCATTCAGATCAGCAACCATGTTCTCCTTCTGCACGTGTTCCACCTGAAACCAAAACAACTGTGAAATGAAACCAAGATCTTCTAGGATAATGCCAACAATTCATTATTGGAAGTATATGCTCCCCCTAAACCTGTGCCAGATGGTCTCTGTTAGACCCGTATCAAACTCTTTTCATCCTGAGTTTGGCCCCACTACTTTTTCTTCAAAGCAACATATACAGGACTGTACCCACAGAAACCTACATATGTACGCGGATTCTCCACCTAAAACTCACGTATAACCATTTTTCTTTGAAACAGACAAAATTCAGCAGCAAGATGATGCATCAACTACCCCCAGCTTCTGTCTGAGGTATTCAAAGGTCTCCCTGGGCAGTGGTTTGGTGAGTATATCAACAACTTATTCGTTAGATGGAACATACTCCAATTTGACCTTTTGTTCAAGTACTTGTTCCTGGAGAAAATGATACTTGATACGTATGTGCTTAGTCTTTGAATGCATGACAGGATTCTTAGAAATACTGATTGCACTTGTATTATCACAGAAAATGGAAATAGGTGGAGTACAAGTGATTTGAAGGTCTTGCAATGTTTGCATCATCCAAAGGAGTTGTGTGCAGCAAGATGCAATAGCTACATATTCTAATTCAGTTGTGGATAATGCAATGGAACTTTGTTTCTTGCTAAACCAAGATACTAATCTAGGACCCATGAAGAATGCACCACCACTAGTGCGTTTCCTATCATCCACTAGTGGTGGTGCATTCTTCATGGGTCCTAGATTAGTATCTTGGTTTAGCAAGAAACAAAGTTCCATTGCATTATGAGAGAGAGGAATGCTAGATAGCTTGAAGCTTCTGAGATGGTTCTTCTTGTTTGTACACCTGCCTCGTTCCGCCCCAAAATTTGAGTTTTTGGATGATTCTTCTAAACGTACCTGGATGGGGTCTTTTCTTCTATCCTTATCTATTCTTCTGGTGCCTCATGGGTTTCTTCTTCATCATTAATCTGATTTTATGTTGAAGGATAGTCCTCATCATCTTCGAAATCTTCAGATTTTACTTGCCTAGGAGTGTTTCCTTCTTCATCAACCACTACATCAATACTTTCAACATTTTTTCCAAGTCTTTTATTGTAACACTTATATGATTTGTTGTGGGGAGAGTAACCAAGTAGAATGCCTTCATCTGCTCTAGGTTCAAACTTGCCAAGATTTTCATCAGTCTTTTTAATGTAGCATTTGCTTCCAAAAATTTTGAAGTATTTTACCGTGGGAGTCTTACCATACCAAAGTTCATGAGGAGTCAAAGTGCTGTTTACTCGGACGTTTGTCTTGTTAAGTATAGTAACTGCAGCAAATGCGGCTTCACCCCAGAAGGTTGCGGGAGTTCCAAATTCATCAAGCATAGCACGAGCCATTTGTTGAATGGTTCTGTTCATCCTTTCCACTACTCCATTTTGTTGAGGAGTTCTTGCAGTAGAAAATTCCCTTCTTATTCCATGTTCTTCACAAAAATCGAAAAATTCATCTGAGGTAAATTCTCCTCCTTGATCAGACTTGAGGCATTTGATTCTGCGATCTGATTCGTTTTCTACCAAGGCTTTGAATGATTTGAACTTTTCGATAGCTTCATTTTTATGCTTCATAAGTCCTAACCAACACATCTTGGAAAAGTCATCAATGAACAATATAAAGTATTCTTCTCCTCGAGGTGACCTTTTCCTAGATGGACCACATACATCAGTATGGACAAGTTCAAGTGGCTTGCTAGTTGATCCTTCCTTCTCAGGGAAATTAGTTCTGGTTTGCTTACCAAATTGACAGGATTTGCATATTGTGTTGTTTGGAATTCTGATGTCAGGAAGATCACGAATTGCCTGATATTTGCATGCTTTCCTTATCTGAGAGAAACTTAGATGCCCCAGTCTTCTGTGCCATAGCCAGTGTTCATCATTTTTGCTTAAATAGCATTGTTGTTGTCCTCCCTTTAGTATGTATAAATTATTTGGAGTTCTTATGCCTTTGATCACTGTTTCTCCTGTATCAAGCTCACAAACAATACATCTATTTGATCGAAAAATTACCTCATTTCCTTGATCACACATCTGACTAACACTTAATAGATTATGCTTTAAGCCATCAACATACATAACATTTCCAGCCTTGACCTTTTCTTTCAAAAGAACAAAACCTTTACTTTTTATGAGAGCAGGGGTGTCATTTCCAAATGAGACCTTCTTTTCCTTTTCTAAGGCACTATATGCCTGAAGTTTTTCTTTATCACCTGTCATATGTTTCGAGCATCCACTGTCGATGTACCATTGATTTTCCTGTCCTTCTGCATATAAGGCTATCCCACATCTTTCTGGTTGCGATTCTTTCTTTTTCCATGTTTTGGGACTTAATGAAACTTGTTCCTTTTGAGTTGTTTACCGAAACCTGCTCCTGCATTCAGAATCTTCATGATTGAAGTTGTTACAAATAGAACATTCTATTTCATTCTCAAGTGCAAAAAAGTTATTGTAGGTCCTTTTCATGATTCCAGTCATACTTCTTTGTTTTTGAGCTTCTCTAGTAATGATGGTCTTGTAGGCAACACATTGAGCAGCTTTGTGACCAAAGTTATGACAAGAGAAACATTGGCCATTGAAGAAATTTTTGCGATTATCCAACCTACTGACTGAATGATTGTAGTTTCTATTGACATCCATTCTTGAGGCAAATTGAGAATGATTTACCTGAGGTTGGTTGTAGCTTCTATTCATCCTTGAAGTAGATGGCCCCTAATTTACCTGGTAATATTTGTTCATTCTTGAAGTAAATTGTCCTGCATTATGCTTTTGCTGTCGATTGTCAACTTGTTCACTTCCCCTTGCAGCATCAAGATAACTTTTGGATGTGGATGGCTTCTGTGCTTGCTTCTGAGCTTGAGACACTTCTTCAGTATATCCAAGACCTATCTTGATTAGAGGAGAACGCTGCACTTTGATAATCTCATCTAAAGTTTCAGATCCTTTAGCAAATTTAAGATTAAGAGCTTTTGATTTCTCAATATCTTTTCTAAGTCCCACAATCTCACATTCTAACTTTTCATTGTGTTTTTCCCTTTCAGCAAGTTGAAATGTCAGAGTGTCGATAATCATATTTTTCTCTTCTAAACAAATTTTGAGCTTAGAAATTTCTTCATAAAGACCTTCTTCATTTACAGCATCTAAGAAATCATCATCTTCAAAAGCCATCAAAAGTCTATAATCATTACCTTGTTCATCTTCATCACTATTTGAATATCAATCACTATCATCATGTGTATAATAGCTCTTCTTACTTACATTCTATTTTCTGTTCCATCTAACTGGTTCCTTACCCTTGTCAAGTTTATCTTTATGAGGACACTTGGCAGCATAGTGACCGAATCTTCCACAAGCAAAGCATTTGAAAGGCAACTTACCTTTGAATCTTCCAGTTCCCCTTTGAAGGTTCTTGACAAAGTTTTATTCTTCTTCTTCTTCTGACATATGTCCTGACTCATTGTAATCCCCTTTTCCTGAAGCTTTGAATGCGGCTTCTCTCCTGTCTGATGGTCCCCCTTTTCTCATTTCGTAAGCAGTTAGAATTCCGTGTAGCTGTGACATGGTAAGGCTCTGCAGATTTTGCTTTTCTTCTATGGCAGACACTTTTGAATCAAACTTAGGAGACAAAGATCTTAAAACCTTTTCAACCAAAACAACTTCTTTTATTTCTTCACCCAAGTTTTTCATACAATTCACAATCTCATCTATACGTAGGAAATAGTTAGCCACACTTTCATCATTGTAAATTCTAAGATTTTCATATTGAATCCTAAGAGTTTGTAGTTTTTCTCTTTTTACCTGTTCATCTTCTTCATAGCTCAGAACAATCTTGTCCCATATTTCTTTTGCAGTTCTGAGCTGCATAACCTTGATGAATTCTGATTGGGATAGACTCCCTAATAGAGTATTGACAACCTTTGCATTTGTTTCATACTGCTTCTTACCAGTCGTATCTGTAGGAGTTGTAGATGGAAATGTGTATCCTGTTTCCACAATATCCCAAACTTTTGTACCAAGAGATTGAATATAGGCAATGATTCTTACCTTCCAATAGACGAAGTTTCTCCCATCAAAAATTGGTGGCCTGATTAATGCTTCCTTTTCGTAGTTGCTCATGATGATATATCTTCCTCCAAGCGATCAAGCTTCTTCTGAAGGACCTGCTCTGATACCAATTGTTGGAAATAATACTGAGAGGGGGGGTGAATCAGTATTATCAGATCAATACTTTTTCAATTCATGCAAAGATTTGTATATGCTACTTTAGTTAAATAAAATCGCGTGTATACACAACTGTGTATAAAGCAACCATCGTATACTCAGTAAGCTTATAAATTAGTTAGTTACTTCTTTTAATGTGTGTATCAGAACATTAATAACCATATGATCAGTAACTAGGAGCAGTAAAATAGAATAAATCATAGCACACATGAACACCAAGACGTAAGGTGGAAACCGAATGTGGGAGAAAACCACCTGCTACAATATGTCTTTATCTTCTTTTAAATTAGAAACTTCTTTTTACAATGATTCTGTACTGGTGCAGTCTTATACCAGTACGCAAGATGCTACCTGCAGAAGGCTACTACCTTCTCTCATTTTCCAGCTTCTTTTGGAAGGGAACTACTACCCTCTTAGCTCTTGTACTAGCTGATGTACTAGTATGTAGGTGCTTACCTACAGAAGGCTGCGACCTTCTCTTTTCTTTCAGGGACCACGTTTCATAAATTTTCACACTGGATCCATGAATAAAATCATTCAAACAACAAATATATCTACATCAACCAATCTCGTTTGTACAACCAAATACTGAATCAACCAATCACTTCTTAGAATGTTGTAACTAGAAAACAGTAACAATAACCAGACACGAAATTTGAACCCAGAACACTGCAACAATAAACAGAGGCAGCTAAAACATATTTCATGAGATGTACACTACTTCAAAATGAGAAACCTACATAAATACGCAGCTGTAACAAGGCCAATCAGCGTATATGCTATCTTCTTTTGCTGAACCTGCGTGCATACGCGCCTATGCTGCGTCGAACCTGTGTATAGATCTATAAACAATAATTCATCCTTTTTTTGAATCAGACGTCAGTTATACCCAAGTTATCAGATTTATAGATCATAATCATGCGCCAATTATAACAGATCAAAAACACACAAAGATACTACTATTCAAGCCTTAATGTCATAAGAGCTTATCTATCTTGTAACGCTCAGGTTCCTCCTTAATTCAGATCCATCTGTACATCACAACCAGTCACCAGTATTCCAGATCTTGCTCCTCTTTAGATATTCAACACTTGAGACAATACCCTTGCCAAATGATCTCCTTCCCTTTTTATAGTCTTAGGCTTACTCAAACCATTGTCCAAAACCATTGAGAACCAATACTAGGAACCAAATACCTGGGTTCAATACTTTGAATGCCATACCAATGAACAAAACCATAGGTTCAAATATATCGGACTAAATACCATGGACCAAAGATAATATTTTCCACATGTATGCGCTTTTCTTTGCATGAAAGTACGTTCATATGCATACGCGCCTTTTGATCATCCATCCCGCATGTATATGCGACTTTGTTAAGAGGAACCTGCATATACCTCATTTTCTTCCATTCCGAGAGCTTGAACTGAGATTTGCCCTTTTAGTGAGTTGCCATCAAGGACAACACCTATGCCATAGTGTAAAACTTTTGTCATAATGCCAACAGTAAGTTCCATACCCACTAACCAGAACAACTCCTGCCAAAAAGCCCCCATAAATGTGTTGTCCCTGTCACTCACAATAGTTTTGGGGAGACCATGCAACTGGAAAACCTCTCGAAAGAACAACTCGGCCACCTGGTAAGTTGAAGATCTCGGTGAAATAACAAATAAGTGGGCGAACTTGGTCATTCTATTGACCACCACATAGCTGCAGTCCTGCCCCTGTGCTGTCGAAAGTCTCGTGATGAAATCCGTGGATATGCTTTCCCACTTCCTCTCCGAAATGGGGAGTGACTCTAGAAAACCGGCCAAGTGACTCAGCTCCACCCTGTTTCTCTGGAAATCCACACACTCCCTCACATGTTTCAACACATCCCCTTTAAGTCCCCACCATGAAAACCTCTCCCTAACATCACAATATGTCTTGACGAAACCTGGGTGCCCTGCCAGCAGAGAATCATGGGATACCTGCATGATCCTCTCCTTTAGGTGAAATCGTGGCACTAAATAGATCTGGTCCTTATAGTAGATCACATTGTCCATCACGTGAAATCGGTCATCTCAGTACATGCCATCCAAAATGACACATTCCTGCCTATCCTTAGAGTACTCAACCAATAGTTGAGCCTTCCAATCCTATGTGACATCCATCAAAGATAGAGCTACGGGTCTCCTAGAGAGGGCATCAGCTACCACGTTGTGTTTTCCCTTCACATACTCTATCTCAAAGTT
Source organism: Pinus tabuliformis (assembly GCA_031772625.1). NCBI lineage: Eukaryota > Viridiplantae > Streptophyta > Pinopsida > Pinales > Pinaceae > Pinus > Pinus tabuliformis. The sequence goes on along the minus strand of CM062804.1, from coordinate 1,216,932,909 downwards.
GTAAGCTTGGACCTTACTCACCCATTTATTTTTCCTTTCCTCTAAGGACTGCTGCTCAAGGAGGAAGTGAAGAATGTTGTGATCCGTCTTCACTTTGAATCCATTTCCCACTAAATACTATCTGAATTTGGCTAGTGCATGCATCACTACTAACATCTTCTTGTCGTACACAGAGTACAACCCCTCGTGAGGTTGCAATTTCCTACTCTCAAATGCAATAGATGGCCCCCTTGTGTCAAAAAAACATCTATCCCTTCACTAGACACATAGCACTCCAGCACAAATGACCACGTGAAATCCAGCAAGGCTAAGACTAGACAGCTTCTCATGACCCTATTGAGGTCAGTGAAATCCATAAGAGGTGCTGCAAGCAGTGAGATCTCTCTCACAAATCTCTGGTATTACGTAAAAATGTCGGAGAAACCCCTCAGGTTCGTTACGTTCCTACGTGTGGGCCACTTTATAATTTTCCGAATCTTCTTCTGATGCACCTTCACTCCATCCTCCCTAATCACATGCCCTAAGTACAACATCTATGTTACCCCAAACTCACATTTGGACAACTTCACATACAGTTGCTTCTCCTCCAGTATGTAAAGCACCTCCTCCAAATATTGAAGATGCTCCTCCCATGTTCTGTTATAAATGAGTATGTCATCGAAGAAAAATAGAACAAAGAGTCTCAACTGTCTACGGAACACGTGATTCATACAGGACTTGAATGTGGCTGGAGCATTGGTTAGCCCAAAGGGAATCACCAAAAATTCAAAGTGTCTGTAACTACAAAGGAAAGAAGTCTTTGGGATATCATGCTCGCTAAAGCGAATTTGGTGGTAACTTGAGCGTAGATCTATCTTAGAGAAGTATTTAGCTCCCCTAAGCTTGTCCATCAACTCATCTATGCACAGGATGGGGTACCTATTCTTCAAGGTCTTCTTATTGAGAGCCCGGTAGTCTATGCACATGCATAGCGTCCCATCTTTCTTCTTCACCATCACCATGGAAGAAGCAAATGGACTTGGGCTAGGTCTGATGTGCCCCAACCTCAACAAATCTTGAATGGACCTCTCTATCTCATCCTTATAGGCCTTCGATGCATATAAGGGGTGGTGATGACTGTGTTCAGCCCCTCATCTAGCCCAATGGTGTGCTCAAATCCACAGCATGGCGGTCTATCTAGTGGGACATCCCCAAAAACCCGCTCGTGCATCTCTAACAAGGCTAGTATATCTTGATGTATGACCTATGTCTTTGTCCCTAACTTAAAAATCCGTAGCTCAACTGTCCACTCCACATCTCCATGGTGCAGATCTGCCCCCATTCGGTGGGCTGAAAATATCAGAGGGGGATAAGGGTGCATTCCCCTCATCCGGACCCTAGAACTCCATCTCGAGCTTCTGCCAATCAGTCATGGGATAAGAGTGCATTCCCCTCATTTGGACCCTAGAACTCCATCTTGAGCTTCTGCCAATCAGTCGTGACCTTCCCCAAAGCATACAACCACTGGACACCCAACACCACATTGGTGTCTGGGACATCAAGCATGAAGAAATGGTCAGTGTGTGAGTAGTTCCCCATCTTCAAGGCCAACCTGGGTACGTACTTGGTACACTTAATGGTCGGGTCTCCGAGTACCAAAACTGAGAACCCCTCAAATGTAGTTTTCTGGATGCCCCTACGCTCCACCATCTAGGAATGAATGAAATTGTGGGTGGCCCCATTGTCAACCAAGACTGACACATGTTGTCCCTGTACAATCTCCCTTGTCCTGAGCATCAAATACTTCGGCACACCCCGAAGTGAAGCGAGGACTCCCCCAGTTGGGACAAACGACCCTCCTCTAGATGATGGTGGTGGTGACCCTCCTAATGATGGTCCCCCCTCATCTCCCAACTCCTCTTCTACCTCGGCCTCCTCCTCCTCATGCTCACTATCTGAGAACACCTCGATGAAATGGGCTTTGCCCTTGGTGCACTTGTACCCTGGTGCCTAAGGATCCTGGCACGTGAAGCACAACTTCCTCCTTGTAAGGTCCCTCCAAGTGTCATCATCCAACTGGCTACTCCATCTCCCTATGGTGGCTTTGCATCTCTGTTCCTCGGTGGGGCTGTGGGTCTTGCAGGAACAAAAGCCCGGTCCTTGGGCATCGCACCAATCATGTCTCCGGTCCTAGAAATGGCATCATGTAGTGATGTGAGCTTGTAAGCCCTCACCTAGCCATGCAGAGGATCAGCGAGCTTATGCACAAACAACATGATTAGTCCTGCCTCTAAAATATTTGTCACCATCACTGCAAGTCTCTAGAACTCTGTAATGTAGAACTTTGTGCTGTTAGTCTGTCTCAAGTGGGCCAGCTCTCAGAAGTGTAGCTCTGGATCCTTCCTTTCAAACCTCTCCAATAGTCTCTTGTTGAACTCTGTATAATTGGTCATGTGAAGGTGCCCCAACGTAATCAGCCCATGATACCACCACTCTCGAGCATCACCCTCCAAGTGAAGGGTGGAAAAGCATACGGCATCATCTTCCCTCATGGGATTCAGGTGAAAGTATGTATCAAGTTTTTGGATCCACATCCTAGATGAGCTCTTTGCTGACCCATCAAAATTTGGGAGTATAATATTCCCCGATAGCTTCTACAAATCTTTGTTGGATGCTCCTTCCCTATAGTGGCCTCCAACCCCGTTAGTGTGCCTCTCCTTGAGGTGGATGTACTATCCAAAAGACATCACCCTCTTGATCTGACCATCCAACCCCTCATACTCATCAATGCTTGATGGAATAGAATGTACCAAATTCGCAATTGGGTCTAGCAATCTATCTAGCTCAGCCTCCTCCATGAAATTAGGCATTGTGGGGCAATCAAATTTCCCATGCTATGGGGTGTGTTGAGGCTAATAGGTATGAATGCCTCCTCCTGCTTCCGGAACCCCCTTCACCTTGAGGTTCTCCCTCCATCCTTCCACCCATTTGTAGGCCCATCGCCTACTGCATCATGTCCATCATCAACTTCCCTTGCCTCATCATCTATTGGTTTGTCCTAAAAAACTATTCTAAGACCTATTATACGTTCCTTTTCCTGGCTTGCTCATTCTACTCCTGGTTCTCCATCCGACCTTAGATTTTTTCCACTTTAGTGTCTGAAAATGGGCCTGGCCCCTCTTTTCTACCTTGACCCCTACCTTTGCCTCTACCACAACCTCTCTAGAAAACCAGTCCTTGGTATCTCGGTGGTATCACCCACTCTTGTTACCCACTATGGCCAAGAACATGCTCTAGTACCACTGTAATATTCCTAATGGAATATTTTCAATAATAACAAAGACAAACCATAACATTCATAATGAAAATTTATTCAGTAAGGAATATGTAAACAAAAATTTCTCATAAGCACCCAAATGGCCATTTTTTATTAATCAAATATGCTTGAGTACAAAAAAGTTGGGTGAGGTGCACCTGGGCTTCCACAAGGCAATCTACAAGCCTTGGGTGAATGATACAAAAGCGCCTAGCTGTTGTGACTGCTCCTAGAAAATTGCATTGTCCCCTAAAAACTACACTGCTAGATGACTTCAGGCTCTGATTTATCCCCTAAAAAAAACCCAGAAATTTTTGCAACTTTGGGGATGTACTCCTCTCCAGAAACCTAGAAAAACCCAGAGAGCGTTTTCCCTATTTTTGACTTGCCAATTTCAACCCCTTGGGGATTGACCCTCCTCCAACACTAGAACTCAGTGCCTGTAACTGGAACTGCTGTAAATTGCTACCACAAAGCCAGGAAACCTCCCCAAATCAGACTCCCAACAATCTCTCCACAACCCATCTCGCCAATCCTCCTGTTGAGCCTCCAACCAAGAGAACCTTGCTAGTGATTGCACAGTCCTGAGTGAGGATGACGTAGGCCCTTCAACCAAAAGCTCTACCTGGGCATTTGTATATCCTTCCTACTACAATTTCTCCTCTACGAAGTGGCAACTCGATGTGGATATCTCTAGCAAACTTCAGAACTGAATTCCTTGACTCTCCTGCTCCACCAAACACGCAGTCTCCACCACTGCTCCCAAATTGCATCCTCGCTAGTCAATGTTGCGTTCTCCTCCGCTGGGAGATCTTCTCTTCATTTCCAATGGGAAGGGAAATGCTCCTAGGGTGGCAATCGAAGTCCACCGAAGAGAGGGATGAGCTTCACTCCTTGGGAAGATCTTATGTTGAACAACACTTGTAGCTTAGCTAAACAACCAAATCAACAATGAAATTCTCAAATTATCAAAAAGCCCCATTTGTTGCTCACTTCCTCCTATTTATGCTTGCTCCCTTGGGCCCCACGTGGATCCCATCAAATATTTCGATCCCCACATAGGAAAATCAAACTGTCTTCATGGGGTGCTTATTTTGGGTGGGTGAGTGGCCCCCACAATCCACTAAAAGGAACATCGACCCCCTTTCTCTTAAGTTCTACCATCAAATTTTCCTAAAGCCAAAAATAACAAAATTTCCAAAATTGGTTTTCTCCTCACCTTGGGAAAATAATTAGGAAGGGACATTACATTTTCATCATATTTGATTCTTTTTATCCTGTAATACACTTCAATGTGACGAACCTAATTATCCAATCTCTTTCCATTTACCTCTCCATTGTACATAGGAAATTCAAACTTAATATCAAGCTTACACAAAGGCGTTTTACCATGACCCCTTGGGGAATTTGGAGGTGTTTGTGAAAGGGTAGAAGAAGTTAAATATGAGGACAAGGATCGAGGTGAAGGTGGTGGTTTGTCACCATTCTCTTCATTCCCTTTTGGAGGCTTGTCTCCTTTTCCTCCATCTCCTTTTGGAGGCTTTGAGCTTTCTCCATACAATATGAAATTCCTCTCCTCATAAATAAGCTTAACCATCTCAGATATCTCAAATAATTATTTTCTAAAAAATTTCTCATCTTCAAACATCCCTTCAGGACCTTCTTCATGTGCCATGACTATTGAAGCTTGAGGTGTGTTTGTTCTCCTTGAAACAATTTGAGATATTGGCTCTATAAATTCTCATTCTCCTCTTTTGAGCTTCAACCTTGTAAGCATTAGAAGAAAACTTGAAAACAAATCAAACCTTCACAATAACCTATTTCTATGATAACAAAATGATCTGAATATGTGAACTTGAAGATTTTTAACAATTTCCAAGTGAAATTTATATGTGTTTTGGGTAGAGGATCAATTTAATAAGCATATAAAACAAGTGAATTTAACCATAATTTACATCCAATCAGAGACAAAATAAGCATATCTGAAAAACACAACACAAAACATGATAAAGGAGTTCACCCCTAGGTTACATCTCCTGGTCCAACTTCCAATGCAGGGCCTCTTTCATTAAGCAATAAAAATTGCGTTTACATGTTTTTAAATATCTCAAAAAGAAACACTGATGTCTCCAATGGATACAACACTGTAAAAAACACCCATTTTGGTTCTTTTTGCACCTCATTTGGCCAAAAATTGAGTAAGATATGTTTGTTTCTAGTTTTTGCTCAATTACACAACTAATCATCTTCCAATTCGGCCCAAACCTGGCTTGTGCGCCCCAAACTCGGAATCGACACATAATTTTTGCCTACAATCTCACCCAATGGGCTAAATTGTAGGACAGTTAGTCTGCCCATTAAACTCCCAGTCCTAAACATTTCGGTCATGTGGTGCACATACAACCTCATAGGGGGCCGAGATTCTACGGCCTAACTCCGAGCCCCTTTTCCACTGCGATATGGTCACATGGGCACACATGTGTTCGACACTAGTCCCCTAGGGGCTAGCCCCTCCACGCCCACACTCCTAGCTCTGTGAGGGGTCATGTGTACTGGGGTTGGCCCCTTTTAATTATCTACCCACTATCTTCAATTGGCTCCAGTGTATGGTTTATGGGAGGGTGCCATGACCATGGGGCTGGGGCTAAGCCCTGGCCCTTAGTCATGCCCCTTGGTTTCGAGGGTGCGGGGATCAGGGCTAAGGCTTAGCCCTGACCCCAAAAACCAACATATAATGCGTTAAAATTTAAATGCCACCCAGATCCATAGCCTATTAAGAAACTTGTGCATGGCACGTTGGTGTGGTCTTGTGGTGTTTGTTTCCAAGTCATGGGTTCGATCCCTTGAAGGTCAGTTTTGACCCAAAAAGAAATTAATTCCCTGTCTAGAGGCCACATGGCAGCTAGTCATTGGCCCACATGGCCCTCCTTCATTGTCCCAAAAATGAACCTCAACCAATCAAATTGCACCTTCATGAACCAATAAACAAGTGACACTTGTCAACATACAATTGGCCAAATTATACACAGTCATATGCCAGTCACTTGCGTAGTCAGTGTACAGACTACTGACAATAAGAACACGATATCAGGAGCATACGATATCTATTTTGAGTGAATCGAGTTGTGTTGGATTCAGATAGTGGATATCTATCCAATCATATAGGTTTCGAGCATTTTTTAGCACTATGAATTTTGAGCACTAAACTGATCCCTTGGATCATATATCCACATTTGTACAAATTTTTCTAAGTAAGAATGCGATTCCGCCATACAAGCTAGCAAAATAGGATGGTTTTTAAAGGAGTAGGTGATTTCCAGAATGCTTTGAGCCAGGATCGTGGGGCCTATTCGAAACCTTGGTGAGAGAAGTGTATATAACATTTTACAACCACCACCGAGTGATTCTAAATACTATCATCCCATAATATGGAATCTCCACCTATTCTTTGACATAATCCTGCACCCCTTAATCCATTTTTGAAAGCATTCCAAATCTTGGTGAAATGTTCCGTCAAGATGAGCTATGATACCTCTCTCCATGTTAGATGTACCCCATGCCACCCATTTATCACCTGTCCAAATAAGAAAATACCTTGTTGATGTAAAGCTTCCAAGATTTTCAATGGGAGTCCATAATCCGAGTTGAAACCCATCATACTGTCTCTTCTAATCATGATCTCGTTTCCACCTCTAAATTCCCATCTAATGTGGTGCAGAAAGAGCAATTTTGTTTTCTGGAAACTCCTCGAAATGTATGAGCCTTTTTTTATGCCTATTTCTCCCTTACAAAACCAGTCTGAAAACAACTTACCTTTTAGATATACACTAATGAAGATCTTATGCATAATGCCTTCATTGAACAAAGCTCTCCACAAGGATTTTATGAGAGATTTCCAAAATATTTTGGCATTGAGGATACCCCATCCATAAATATCCCATCGTCTCGTGATGTCGTCCCATTTTATTAGGTGAAATTTTCCTCTACTTTCCGATCACGACCACAGAAAGTGTGCCATGACAGATTGTATCTCATTGCATATACGGGTAGGTAATTAAAAAAGGTGCATCCAATATACGGCCATTTGTTTAAAAACTGATTGAACTAGAGTGAATCTACCTCCCAAGGAGAGAGATTGGTGTTTCCAACACCCTAGTTTTTCCTTGAATTTTTGCAGCAGCCAAGACCAATCTTGTTCCTGGAAATTATTTGGCTTCAACTTATATCCTAGGTATGTGAAACCATCTTGAAGCGGTTTGAAATCTACCTGAAATGTATCCCCAATGTCTATAATCTCATTGATATTGTCATGTGAATGTATAAGAGCTGACTTATGTCCATTGGGGATCAATCCAGATGCCAAACCAAAATGATGAAATATGTGAAATAAAGTTCCCCATTCAACAACAGATAACATACCAAAGGTCAATATATCATCAATGAAAAATAAGTGGGTGTTACAAACCTCATTGTTCATCTGAATACCCCTTAAGTAACCACCTACTTTTGCTAGGTTTATCTTTTTACTTATCCATTCATGTAGGCCTAGGTAAACCTATTGTGAAGTTAAATTTATTTATTACCTATTGTTAAAGGCATTAATGTATGTTGTAAAGGAAACAGTTCCAAACTGGAAACATCTAAATCACATAACATATCACATCTTTTTTAGTGTATCTTATTCTTCCATATGCTAGGTACGCGATTTCTTTTGCAATATGTGGTGGAATTGCTAATATATATTCCACATGAGGAATCTACATATACTATCAATATTGTTAATATTCATCATGTTACTTGTGGGAATTGAATGGATGTAGAGGATTTCATTCCTTTCTCCAAATCACCTAGAATAACCCCAATTGACTAATTTAATTGTGTGTGTGTGTATATATATATATATATATATATATATATAAATTAATTATATAAAAATTCTATTTTCCTAAAAAAATACACTTTCTTTTTTTAGAATTAAAATAATTAAAAGGAATAATAAATTCTCAAATATGAAAATGTTAAATTAACTTTCATTTAATTATAATAATATCAAATATAGCAATTTGAAACTCTTATCACACTTTCTTTAATACTAATTATGACATTCTTAGTTGTTTCTAAATTTTAAAACTTTTTAAATTTCAAAAATAAAATTGGAAATTTAAATTTAAAATAAAACAATTATGTAATATAAAAAACAATATCCACATACACAATACGAACAATACATAATGCATTGTAGAATATACAATATCCACATACACAATGTGAACAAGCATTATAGAAGGTAAATAATATGGATTCTGAGTATCATTGTTTTTGTATGAATTGTATAAGATTCTATATTTTGATAATAACGTCAAAAGAATTACGACCTTATCTTTTCAACCTTATTTTTGAGTAAGATAAATATTTCTTTTATTTAACTTTTATCTGAGATAAAAGAAAATAGAAATTGTGGTTTGAGTAGCACCAATCATGACCATATTTTCAAACACACATTTTAACTAGATAATATTTTTCATTTTGTTTTTCTTTGAAGAAATAAAAGTAAAGAAAATAGAGATAGGATTACCACTTTATTATTATTATTCCATATATCATCATCACTTATGTACTCTAGCAAACACTTTAAATTCCCTTTACTCAAATTTAAAATTAATATTGTCAATAAATCATCCAAAAGTTGATGATAAAGTAATATGTTTCCAAACACATTCAATTTCTTTTCTTAAGGCAAATTAGAAAACGCAAATGGAATGATTGGATTATGTTATTGCAGTCAAGTATTGATAGAAAAGTGTGGGACGTGTGGCTTTACATTGTACTCCTAATGATGTCCAACTTGCAATCAAGTATTCATAGAAAATTGAGGATAAGTCGCAATCAAGTATTCATAGAGAACTGAGGAGTGGTCGCAAAATATCATGTGATAAAATTCCCCACCTTTATTATTATTTCATTACTTTATTTTGTATGGTCCAAAGAGAAGACTCCTTCTTGGAAGATCTTAATGATTATGTGCTTGATTGCTTCTCAAAAGAATAGAAATAAAAGCAAGTGATAGACTTTGGTCTTCTTGGCCCCACCACTCAGACTTTTAATTATTAACTCACTCATTCACACTTCTATGTTGAGTTAAATTTGGATTGTATTTTACAAACATATTTCCTTAGGTAACCAAGTCGACAACCTTGTACACTGTCATACACCGAACACAACATTCGAGGAGATTGTATGCCCATACTTCTCGGTTCGTCGAGAGGTATTATGTAATTCACAGTTGCTTGGTAAACCTTTTGCCTAGATTATCCCTCTTTTGTTTTGATATGTTACTTTGATTAAAATAAAATTAATTGACTGTGGATAAAATCTTCCACGCTCACTCCATAGTTGATCTTAGGTTGAAACATATGGCGACAAATCTGGAGTCCACCGATCAAGGAATTCCTTTTGATGGGAATCCTAGTCCTTTTCCTCCTTTTAGAAATATTGGTGCTCCTTATATGGCTATATTATCCATACTGGGATTTACCATTGGCTTATGAGTATGGTTGTTTTCAACCTCCTTGGTTCAAAATGTCGTGATTTCTCTGCAATCGAGTACTCCTCCAATTGGAAAAAATCAACCTCCAGTTGATCCTAAAGTTGACTGTCACACGGAAAAAAGTCTATTTTGCAGAAAAGACAGACCTTCCTAGAATCTAACAAAAACCTAATGACAAAAAAAACAATCAGACACTATCTTTCTCTAAATATGCTTTAATAAACAAAAGCAAACAAGTGTTTTTAGGTCCAACCTTTGATCCAACACAAGTTGTGGATGCCCTTGCTTCTTCGATCCAAATGAGCTCCTTTGTCACGAATCTACAAACACAAACAAGGCAAACAATTAAATATCACCTGAAGAATTGATGGCATAAAACATATTTAACATGAAAGTCAAGGAGTCCATGAAACAAATAACATGAGATACTTGTTGAGAAAAATGAGTTGATTGCATTAATTCAAATAAAAAGAGCTTTACAACCTGAGCCTTGACGCTGTACAAGCTCCTTCCAGGGTCCAGCAAGAAGTCTCCCTTACTTTGACAAGCTTCACTCACTTCCAAATGGAGTCAAGAGGTATGTGATATCTCCTCTCAAGCTCAACTAAGGAAGTCCTAATTTCACCAGCATTTACCCCCAAAAGTTCAGCTTCTAACCCCCCTAGTCCTCACCCCAATGCCTGTATTTATAGTGCAATGGAGGGAGGTTACTAGCTCCTCCTTCAAAGGGATAAAGCCCTCCTTTGAAGGGATAACTCCTCTTATCAAGGGGTTAGCTCCTTCTCTTTTGGGATGCATGAACCACCTCAGGGCGAACAATCCACATCAAAATTCCTTCTAGAAACATCTAGAATTAATCCAAAGTGAATTTTCAAGATAAAATTTGCGCCTTTTGACTTTCACAGGGGTCCGCACCCACACCTTTAGGGACAGAGCGGGCAGGTCCGCAGGTTTTATAAGCAGAAGGTGTGGGACCATAGGTAACAATGAGAAAAAGTGCGGAACCAAAGTTTTAATTGATTTTCAATGTCTTTCTCCCATTTCCAAAGCTTTACTTGAAGAGCTGAGGTCTGAGACTTTCTTAGGAGGTCAGTACAAGAGATGATGGACCCATACTGACTGCAAATAATCATAGTGACGATATTTTTGTGTAACATTGACCCTTGGTCTTCTTCCTCGGTTGTTTATTCCTCCCGTTCTTCCTCTTTGCCTGGTGAAAGTATTGGTACTAGTAACCAGGTGACGAAGAAGAAGAAGAAGAAGCAAATTCAATAGAGGGGCAACCAAGAAACCATTGATTTGATTGCAACATCTAATGAGAAATAGTCCCTCAAGCTTCACAAAGTTTGATATCCATGCAAACTTTGTGTGGGAGACCATCTTCTTCAAAATTGTTCTAGTATTCCTCAGATGTTAGAAGAATGGCCTTCCTATTCACATCATCTTGTGTCATCAACTTCTGGAGATCATGTTGTTGACACACCATCAACTAGTGGTAGTAAAGTTCATGGAAAGAAGGGTAAAGTTAAGTTTCCCTGTAGGTTATGTGAAGGGAATCACTCCATTCACCTTTGTCCCTATCTAGATGAAGCCCAAAAAGTGTTGGATAACCATCCTGCTTCTCCGCAACGACTTCCATCTGGTTATAGGAGACTCTCCCTTAATCCTTCACTAATTGATAAAGTGACTGACCTAAATCGACCATCGATCGAACCCACTCTCTCTAAATGTGAATCAAATGAGTCTATACTTGACCCATCACAGGTCAAGGAAACAATGGATTTGATTTCACCTTCAGTTAATCGTACCTTTCCCGAAGAGAGTCAATATGATACCACTCAGGTTCTTTTCGTTTCTTCAGATTCTAATGAGCTTGGGGGAAGTCCTCCTGTTCCATCAAGACAAGAGGAAAATACTCCCGCTCTCGTAACTCAAGGGGCTAATTCTCCCGTTTCTACGGTACCCGTTCCAAGTAGTCTGGTCACTTCCTTTGATTGGAATCAACTAGCAGGATTCTGTCTTCCTTCTTATGTGCCTTTCTAAATCATAGTACAGGTTTGTAATATGATTGTATTTGGCTCTATTATAGATGAAGGTACATCTGTGAGTATACTTTCCTCAACTACTTGGCAAGTGCTCAGTTCACCGCCACTTATGCCTGTTACCCAGAATCTATTGGCTTTCAACAAAGGAACAAGTCAACCACTAGGGATCCTTCCTCACTTTACTACTACTTTGGGAGGAAAAATTGTTTATTTGAGTGTGATGGTAATCCCAGGCCCATTAGATTACAATTTACTTCTTGGGCACGACTATGTTTATGACATGGGAGCTATTGTTTCAACACTCTTTCGAGTGATTTGTTTCCCACATGAAGGCAGAATTGTCAACATTGACTAGATTTCATTTCTTGGTCCAAATATGGCTTCCAGTCAACCATCTTCCCTAAATGGTCCTTTTGTACCAGTGGTATCATCCCTGCCATGGGTCAATTATGTGGCAACCCGTTTTGTGCCTACATAAACGGACGATCAATTATGTGATGTTGTGCATTATGTACTAGGGGCATTGGAACCACATCTCTCTAATGATCCCTTCCAGAGCCTCCCATCTGATGAGAACCTCTTGGAAGTCATGACCTCCTATCATGGGTCATGAAACAAGGAATATGAGGAGAATTCCTTGTCCTATGTCAGCCTCATTAAAGAATGAAACAAGGAATATAAGGATAGTTCCTGGTCTTGTGTCAACCTCGTTAAAAAATGAAATAAGGAATATGAGGACAGTTCCTTGTCTTGTGTCAACCTCATTAAAAAATGAAACAAGGAATATGAGGATAGTTCCTGGTCTTGTGTCAACCTCGTTAAAAAATGAAAGCAAGGATATGAGGATAGTTCTTCAACCTCATTAAAAAATGAAACAGCTCCCATGAGGATAGTTCCTTGTCTTGTATCAACCTCATTAAAAAATGAAACAAGAAGTATAAGCATAGTTCCTTGTCTTGTGTCAAGCTCGTTAAAAAATGAAACATGGAACCTGAGCAGAATTCCTTGTCTTATGTCAAGCTCATTAAAAAATGAAACAAGGTCCCCTGGAGGAAGGTTCCATTCGGGTCTTTGATTAGATCTCATAAAATCCCAGTCGATTCTTTCACTTGATCTCGTAAACGAACCTTCATTCCATCCACCTGATAGCCACAAGTAGTCTACTTAGGTGAATGTAATGAAGCTTGGGGGGCATGCACCTGTCCCTATCTGGATGAAGCAAAAAAGGTGTTGGATAACTGTCCTACTTCACTGCAACGACTTCCATCTGGTTACATGAGACTCTCCCTTTCATCATATTGGGGGAATCTAAACCAATCTCAAGCATAGTTTTTTGTTTCAAGCTTGTGTAAACATCAACTAAATCCAAGCATAGTTCCATATGGTTAAAGTTTGTGTAAAAATGAACTGATCTCCCTTTTAACCCTCATGATTTCCATTCTATCAGCCTCTTTCATCAGATGAGCCTTGGTATTTCTCCCTCCATTGTCACTATCTGCTTGGCCAATCATACGTTTTCACTTGGTTGTTTTACCCTTTCTGAGGAACAGTTGTAATGAGTGGTCTTATTAGTCAGCCTCTTCACATAAATCAACATGTTTTGAGAAGTTCAAACATCACGAGAACCAGTTGCTACCCTATACACCACTCATTCCTCAAATTGGAGTCCTCTTTAATCTCTTTTCCAACTCCCGAAATATGAAAAGATTGTCGAGCGCTTGTCCTTTTCAGCTCCTTAACGGATTGGAAATGACATCTACTCATTATAGGCTTAACCATTTTCTGGACTAAGATAGATTATCTACGAAAAAGGAATACGGTGACTAAACATGTTCAATAGGTTCTCTCTCGTATTTCTTTAGGATTTTTTGGGCTTGAGAGATAAATCTAGCAAAAGAACTCGTGGAGTTTTATTTTTGTCCCTTTTCAAACTCTCTAAACATGAAAAGGACTGAGTTATCTTTGTTGTTAAACTTGTTAAAACATCAAATAGAGGCAAACTTGTCCATCTATACAAGACCAAGTTTCACCTTCGCTAGACTCGTTAAAACATCAAATAGCAATGGATTAACCTGAAGGGTGGAATTATACAACAAGAATATGTTATCCTCCTTAAGCTTGATAAAAATAAAGAGGTATTGATCAACAATGACTGGGGATAATGGGAAAAAGGGGAAAACCACTTTATGGTAGCAGGTCGCTCTTGAACATGACACTTTCACTCCATCACCCTGACTACTTGGGTTGGGTTATTAGCTTGATAGTTATCACACCATTGGTATATCATACCATCCATCAATTTGTTTTGGATCAATTCTACCAATTCATTTCAGTGTCACCAACATGTTCAAGAGAAGTCATCCAGTCAAAATTCATCCTTTGCAATACCGTAAACCTTCATTTTCACGACCGCTATTCCTGAACCTTGTGTCGTCAGTCAAATTCCATCTTCGAAATCACTACACTTATTTTATGTCGTTGATAGGGGATACATCAAGGCCCTCCTACGACGAGTTTCTTCTTGTCGACGTCAACACATTATCCAAGAAGTTGATTTAGAAACACCCTTCCAGTACCTTGAGGCTTGCATGCATCAATGACAGGTTTCTCGCTTCCGAAAATAGGTTGACATCAATGGCCTTCAACTAAAAGACTTTGTATGGTGTCCAACATCAAATCATCCATTCACACCATGAAAAATGTACTGCAGTACCTTGAGGATCATTATCATTATCAATGATTTCTCTCGCATCTATTAATAGGTTACATCATTGGTTGGTAATAAGATGGTCTCTTCCCATGTTCGACTTCAGATCACATATTCACATGGTTAGATTGGTACTTGAGCAAATGATTGAATGAGATAGAAGACCCAAGATCTAGTTTCATCCATCTAGGCTACGATTTCAGGAGTACTAAATCATATGTACAATGGCTTTACATTGATAGCCATTCCAATCATGGGTCTATACATGTAGACGATTGTTTATGTACATGTAATGAAAGTTTATAAGTTGAGCATGGGTATGCCTTCCCTCAAAAAATTCATGTAAAAATAAAAAATCATGATATATGTATTGTAATTGATGCAGGTCACCTTCCACTTCGATACCTCCTCATCACATCGTAAAGCATTTCATTTGACATTGGCATTTTTCTGACTTCATGCTTTAGGGGGAAATTATTATAGATCCTTTAGGGCACATCAATCCCATTATCCAGATCAGTGTTTTAGGGCTCATCAAACCCTAATTGCATTTTCTACATGTCCTAAACAAGTGACCCCTTTGAATGCCTCCTTTCTAGACAGTTTCATGACATGAAGACATCCAGAAATGGCCTCTAGAGGGACCAGCATAGGTAGGGCCATGTAATGGTGCAGTGCAGAGAAGTTAAGTCCATGCCAGGGTGCTCTGTAGAGAACTTAGGATTCCTTTCATCTGTGCTGGGCGAGATTGAGCGAAATTCACATAGGGTTTTGGGGAATATTCCTATCTTCTGGAGTCATCTAGAAGGTACACTCGCTTATCAACTCCTATGAGCTCAAAAATGGATGAGGAATGAGTTAAGATGCATCCTATCCTCTCATCCCTTCCTCCATGGAACTAATTCTAAGTATGGAAGGCCATTCAATACCACCATTTATGACAAAACCTCCTTCATCTCCCTATAAATTGACCACTCATCTAAGTGATCAGGGGTTGGATTATGTCTAATTGTAAGGAGATAATGTTGCTATGAGAATTAGCTTTGAAGCAAGTATTGTAATGCTACAAGTTTGTCATGCTTTTTATGTGATGTGGATGGGATCCAAGCTGGAGGAATGACTTTGAATCAGACACAATGGTTGTATTTCCTTCTTCTATTCAATAAAGTATTTGAACCTTTCTCCCATATGTTTGTATTGTCTTATGATGCTTATATGTGTGAAATGAATCTGATTCCATTTACTTGTATTCAATAGATCTTTTTCTTTCATCAGTTCCTTCTCTTCTGTTTGTGTTTACATGTACTTCTCAAGTGTGTTAAGTATGGGAAGGAGAGACATGATCAATACAAAGGAGACAAGAGGAAAGTGGAACTACAAGTAGGTCTTCTTATCTTCTTTGTCTTATCTATTGCTTATAGGAAAAGGCTAAAGTGATTTAAACTATTGTTCTAAATATGGATACTTATCTAGGGAATTAGTATTTATCCGTAGATACCAAATTCTCCAAAAAAAGAATCTTGCCTGCACACAACCTCCACCTCCGTGACCCTGTCAAAAGACCTCCTGTCCAGCTGACGATGAACAATTGTGGAAAAAGAAGTTGAGTCAGCAGGGTAGGAAAAAGGCACCACTTCTGCCAATGGTACACAACCAACATCACTTGCATCACTAATGTTGGGTTCAAACCCAACACAAGGTGGAAGCCCAACCACTGTTCACCAATGAGAAAGGATTGAGTCGTACAAGCCACTTTTCCCTATAAACATCACAGTGGTCCTGAACCCTAGCATTGTACCCGCCACTCCCCAATTCACTCCATAGTCACAAAAAATGCTCCTTGACTCTAGAGGTTTTGGGGCCATCCTCCCTCTGGATGTCTTCTCCATAAACTTCCCTCTTGAGAGTTGGGAATTGGAAGCAATCCATAAGATCATTGTCAACCATAATTGCCTTATCATATTTCCCATATAAATTGTCGACCACCTTAATTCATTCATCTAACAGATCCTATGGGATAGAAACAATCTCCTTCACCATCTCCCTTTGCCTCTAGTGTACAATTGCTATCTAAGGTTTCTTGCTTTTGTGTTTCTATAGTTGTTCTTCAGAGTGAGCCTGGAATTCTTCTGCTATCTACAATTGAAACTCTATGATTTAATCCATTGTCTTGTGAGTTAAGTAGTTAGGTTTGATGCGACATTTCTTGACTAGATCTAAGCAACTAATCACTCCGGCAAATTTCCCCATGTGTTTTAGCCATAATTTGACACCGTCGTCTGACCTGGACCTAACAACCGTGATGCAGACTTGGAAAGGATAGAGTGGGCTGCATGACATATTAAATTTTCCGTGATGGGCTTATTTATTAACTAAAATTGTGCTTAATGGGAAACGATTTTGTTTCTCCTACTTTCATAGTTGCATTATTAGTTACTTATTATGGAAATGACTACTAGTACGGTGGAAAGGATGAGTACAACATGTGATCATAAAGGCTAGAAAAAGCGCCTACCTAAGTGTAATTTGTTGACTGTGACTACTAATTCTATTTTTCCCTCCCCCAACCACAAATGGGTTGCGGCATAATGACAATGTTGCCGCAACATTATCGTCATTTCACTTATTTTTATGATAAAAAGTACGACCCTAACTAGCTTCTGAACATGATCGACTAATTCTTATTTCTTCCTACCTACTTGCGGGCTCGTTTCCGAGACCCTCTTTATTTTGGATTTGTTGTTGGTGCATTGTGGAAGGGCTTTAGGCTTTCACCATTTACCCATCCATGCAGCATGATTCCATCTAATTGTTCCAATCTTACTACTTCAGAATCTCTAATCTCTGTCACTATAAACGGGCCCAGCTAGTGCATCTACAGTTTCCCTGGGAATTTTTGGAATTTGTTTTCATATAGTAGTACCTGATCCCCAACTTCAAATGTCTTCTTCCTGATATGCCTATGATGCCATGCTTTCTACCTTCTCTTCTCGACTGACTGATGGAACTCAGCCAATAACCTTGACTCGTCAAGTTCCATTAGCTGACTCAGTCTCTCTCTCAAGGCCATATTGTTTGTCATTTTGGTTGCTTCAGATATGAACATGCTTGGTATTATAAATTCTATTGGCACCTCTACTTCCCTCCCATATACTAGCTGAACCGAAGTTTGTTTTGATGTCTCTTTACCGTTTTCCTGTATGCCCATAGAGATGCCAGTATTATTTCATCCCAGTCATCCCTGTTGGGTGATACTATCTTTGTTAGACCTTTCTCCAAGATTTTGTTAAATGTTTCGACAATGCCATTAGCCTATGGGTGATACGGATTGCTCTTGTTATGATGAATCATGAAATTCTTCAGCAGAGTCTCAATGGTTTCATTCAGAAAATGTGTTCCTTGGTTGCTTGTGAGGCTCCTTAGGCATCCAAACCTTGAGATCTTGTTCTCAAAAATAAACCTTGCAGTTGTTTCTACTGTATAGTCCTTGATGGATGCTACTTTTTCCCACTTGGTGAGGTATTCCGTTGAGGTTATTATGTATCTTGCACGTGAATTCCTCGCCGGTGGTGTAATGGATACAATGAAGTCTATTACCCATTGGTCAAATATTTGCACTGTGTGAATGAGATTTAAAGGCCGGTCATCCCATCATGAAGGCTTTTCAATCCTTTGACAAACATCGGAACTCTTAGAAAAATCTTTAGAATCTTTATGAATGGTTGGCCACCATAGTCCTTCTTGTAGTATCTTCCTTGTGGTGGCTTTACCTCCAACATGGCCTCATGTGACTCCCGTATGACATTCCCATAGTACATATTTTCTTTCATGTTGAAGGACACAACGCCTCAATACTTGATCTAAGCCCATTTTGTAGAGTTGTCTTGCGATTAATTGGTAATTATTTCCCTTACTATTAGGTGTCGCTTTTGTGTTGTCGTATATCCTTCTGGGAAATGACTTGTAGTTAATAATGTGGTGATCTCTTCTAGGTGATATGGGACTGCCTCTATTCTGAATAAGTCGGCATCAGGCAATCGATCATCCACTTCTCCTTCATTTTCTCCTATCTCCATTAGCGATAAGTGGTCTAGCCCCACATTCAGTCTATCAAGTTTTATGGCCAACTCAAAAGTAAATTCCTAGAACAGAAACAACCATCCACATATTCTTCCTTCCAGTATTGGTTTGTTTACCAAGTATTTCAGCGTTCAATAGTCTATAAAGAATTTGAATGGCATGCCCAACAAGTAGTGCCTAAACTTTTGGAGAGAGTAAACCATGGCTAAGGCTTCTCTCTCAGTTATAGTTTCTTTCCACATTTGATAGACTTCTACTGGCATAATACACCAAGTGGTCCATATTTTTCTCCCCTAGCTGCACTAAGATCGCTCCCAGCGCTATCCCTGATGCATCAATGTGCACATGGAACAATTTTTCCAATCTGGATAGACAAGGATAGTGGTGCTTCCCAGCCTTTCTTTCAACACATTCAGTGCTATCTAACAATCTTCAGTCCAAACAAACTCTTCCATCCTCTTTAGTAACTTTTCCATTGGGGTTGTGATGGACGCATAATTCATGGTGAATCACTGGTAGTACCCAGTATGGATGAGGATTGACCTTAGCTACTTCACGTTGCGCGACGGTTCCATGTTGACAATTGCTGCAACCTTCCCTTGGTCTACACATACTCCATCCTTGCAGATGATATGGCCTAATAGTGTTCCAAATGGGACTGAGAAAATACATTTATTGAGGTTTAACGAAATTTGCAGCTGTCTGCACCTTTCAAACATAAGGCTTAATAAGCTAGTGTGTTTCTTTAGCAGGCTATATACTATCCATTCGTCCATGTACACCTCTAGGAACTAGTGAATGTAGTCTTGGAATGCAGCAATGACAATCATTGAGAAAAATGTTGGTGCATTCTTTAATCTGAATGGCATTACATTGTATGGATATGACCCCCTCTCAGTAGTGAATGTTTCTTTCCTTTTATCCTCTTCGGCTCTTTGAACTTGATGGTAGCCTGAGAATCCATCTCTAAATGAATATGCTTTGTTCCCCATCACATTTTCCAAGACCTCATCACTGAAAGATGTTTGGAACGGGTCATGCACACATGCATTGTTGAGACTTCTGTAATCAAAACATACTTTGATTTTAGTCGCATCCTTCTTGTTTTGTATGACTATCAGACTTATCTACTCCACTTCATCTACCAGAAATATAATCCCTTCTTCCAACATTTTGTCGATTTCTTTCTTCACCTTTTCCTTTACCCTTGGGTTCAATATATATGGTCTGTGCTTTACTGGACAAGCATCCAGCCTAAGAACAATCTTCATTTTTTGTGATGTCTCCCTTTATCCCCTTTAGCTCTACTACTGAAGCTGGAAATAGGTCCTGGTATTCTTGTAATTGGTCAAAATTTTCTTTTGCGGTCTGTTCATCCTTGTAGTCTCCTACAGACGCCATTTTGGGCTTATCCTCTGTCCCAACATTTTGTTTTCTCAGCTTCATTGGTAGAAGGTGAGCACCTTCTCTTGAGGGGCTCTCCCAAATGTCTCTTTCTCCTTCTGTTTCCTCGAAGGTCAGGTATCCTAGTCCATCTAACCCATCCTCTTCTAGCTCCACGTCTACCTTGTCATAGGTCGCATATTCTAGAGAATCTATTTCATACAGAAACTATGGAAAACTTTCATCAGGACATCCTTCACCCAACTGTCCTGGGGCTAACATAACCCTTTTGATCACCTAGAGTGTCTCATTCATGCATTCCTAATTACCTCTAAATTAAAAGCTACTAACAAACTATACCTCCAAAACATCCCAATCTACCGTTTTTCGACAGAGCTCCTCCTATATGTACCAATCTCAGGGAATAGTTCCCAGGGTATGTATAAATACATGTACCCATAGATCCTTCGTTATTCCCTAGTTTTTTGAATATTTTATGCAATCTTCGACATGCCTCTTGGGACTTGAATTCCCTTTGTATCTTGCCTTATCTTGTGGTAGGCATTCATCCTCAGCAAATCTTTCCTTCATGGCTTGCTTGATGCTTGCCTAGTCTCTTAGTGCATTGTAGTGCATTCTCCACCATCTTTTCAGTGTCACCATGAGAGAAATATCAAGAAAGGGAATCTTTTGATTCTCTGTCATTTCCCTGTCTACCCTGGTCAAGAAGGTGTCTACCGGTTCAATGTTGTAGTACTTGGGATAGTTGCTTATCTCTGTTCCTATCCAATTTACTTGGTTTATCATTGCACAACATCTAGTGTTTAGTTCATACCTGCCTTCATGCCATGCATCCCATGCAGCTTTTGAACCAGCCTCCGAGCTTTGGATACTTCGCTAGCTAACGGATCCTCCTACAGTAGGATTTATGTAATATTCCTCTTTCCTTTTGTTAGCATGTATAAATGGTCTAGCATTCCCGGTTCATCCCTGTCATCTACTGGTTTTGTGAACCTGGGTCCTTGATACAGGTCCAAGGGTTGGATCACCCTCATTCCTTCTGCTTCGAAAATAATCAGCTCTTTCTTCAGGTCAATAACGACATAGTTTTCATTGGCCCAATCAATCCCAAAGAGTGTTGGTTATGGGTCCTTATCTCACATTATTTCAAATACCTCGAATTCAGTGTGTATCTTCACCCCCGCCACATCTACTTCCATGTTTTCTAACCTTCCAATGGGCAGTATACAATACTGGTTTGCCATTCTTAGTTGAATTGGTGAGTATTTCAGTTGTGGCTTCCCCATTGCCTCCCATGTTTTCCTAGGTAGGATGTTTACATCTAATCCCAAGTCTAGCATTGTGTCCCTTATCTAGAATCCTGCAACCTAAGAATTAATTCGTAATTCCTTCCCACTTCTCTTCTTGTTTCGTCTCACTCTTTTGGAATGCTTTTCTGGTAAGTTGGCAAGTGGTCGTTCCACTTCCCCTTCTTCTACTGATAATGCAGCTTTTAAGCTTTTTCACAATTCCTTCAACATGTATTCATCTTCAACAATCTTCAGGAATAGTTTAAACCATTCTTCAATCGGCTGGTTACAATCAAGCACGTGGCCATTCGGTCTCTGGTCTTCCCTCCTCTCAGTCATCCCCTCGAACAACTTAGCCACTTCATGATAATACTACTTTTAGTGCTTAGGCTGATACACTTTCTTTGGAGATGTCGCTTTAACAATCAAGGGTGGGTCCGTTGTGCTACGATCCTCCCCCATCTTCTTTCCTCCTCTTGTGACTATATTAATATTAGTTGTGGGAAGACTGTTGTCGGTACGAGGTTCGACATTAACCCTGGGTATTAATCCTGCATTATGAGCACCAGGGTCTCCTAGGGAGTGTGCATTCCCTGGCGACATGTCGTTCATGGTCGTAGTTGTAACACCTTACGGGGCCTCTTCCTCTTGTTCTTCCTCCTCTCCCATTTCCTCCTCGTCCTCCCCAGTTTGACTCATTAATTCTGAACGTCGATTTGTCCAACCGCTTTTCTAGAGCATCCACTGTTCAACACTAGTTAGCATGATGTGTTGTATATGCACAAAACTAACAGTAGGTGTTATTGGGGCTGTTGGAGTACTTATACAATATCGGCCACATTTGTGGTAGATGTCCATACATTCTACAGATCTCACAATAGTCTTGGTTATTCCATCTGAGAAAAACCCCTTGCACTCCTACTATTGCAACTCCTGCGGTTGGTGGGGTCCTTGATGACCCCGCAACCCCCCCGGATGATTAATTCCTCGCAACCTCAATAATTCTATCACAACATGTCCTTCCACCATGCAGTGGGTGCACCATACATTGGGTCTGGTTGGTCGCACTAGTTGAAGATCCTTCAGTTTCTTTGTTAAAGTTGTGATCTGATTCTAAAGGCCCATGATTGACAGATCTTGCAAACTCATACCTTGCCAATATTCTTGAGGATATCTAGCCATGGCCTCTATGCATGATGCTTTCTCCAAAGCATCTTGGAGGGTTCCACTTTTCTGTTTCGATATTGGCGTTCTAGTTAGGGGCAAGAGTGCTTTGATAAACCAATCCCATTAGTGATTTGATAATCACCCTATGAGTGACCTCAGTTAAAGATTTATTAAACACAAGGTATTACAGACTCATGTGCTGGTGTGTGTGTCTGTGTTATTGAAACAACGGATTGATTAGATTGCCAATACACAGAAAATAATTGTAAAGCCAGTAGAGAAATATAGTAAGCAACACAAAGACATAAGCATTTTTAATAAGGCGTTTACCCTATTCTCCAGGGCTAAGTCTCCAGCCCAGCTTCAGTGGTGGCCTTGTTTTATTGTGTCTTTAAGCATAGAATTACAATTACAGGGACTCAATGCGAGTTCTCCTAAAGCAGGTTTGCTTGGCAGGGTGGATCTTGGATTCCCCAAGCCACTCAGAGTACACAGACTCTTGTTCTTCCTACCAGCTCTGTGACCCTCGGTCTACAGTGGAAAGAGCCAACTGTGATGCTCAATCCAAACAGATTCCTCTATGGGAAGGCTTGAATATTCAAGCTCTCTGGTGCTCAATGCTGCCTATGGTCAGCTCGACCCTCTGTCTCCTTTGCTTGGCTTTATTGTTCTTCGTGCTCAGTCCTCCTCTCAGGGTGCATTGTTCACTGTCTCTCTGGGTCACTTGGACTCCTCTCAATCCTTCTTCTCCCCTTTTTCTGACTGTCTCTGTTCATGGCTTTAGCCATTCGATCCTTATGCATGTTCAGTTCCTCTCCCGCCTGCGTTGATTCACCTTCTTCAGCTGTGCTTGGAGTTCCCTGTTCAGCGTCAGCATGAACACTCGGTAAGTGGCCATGTGTCTCCATCTAACTAGTGCCATCATGCTTTTTCAGTTTGCTTCTTCCGTTACGTTGTGTATGCATTCTTTCTCCACCGTGGCAGTCAAACGGACTCCAAATCCCTTTAGAACGTGGCTTAATCCCCTGTCGATTTCGCTTCCTCCATCGGGCACAATCTCAGCTGTCCGATTTGGGATCCTCCAGATCCAACGGCATATGCACATCAAGCGCGGTTGACTTTCTCAACCGATAGCGTGCGATCACGGTGGTTTTTCTCTCACCTCCACTGCCACAAATCGATTACTGAGTGGGATCGCTCTGCTCTCTTCCAAAACCTCTTACCATTCAAGGGTGACCCAATCAATACTGTCGATTTTCCAGAACATAGGTCCCGCCATTGTCCTTTAGCGCTTTTTGTTCTCTGCCCGTGGTTCTCCAGCTCCCAACATGACCGAGCGCTTACAGCCTTTCCATTTTAGCCCTGTTTGCCCAACGATGCGCGATTAGCGCATCAAAGCGCCTCCTTTTCCCGATCTGGGGCTCCCAGGGGCTGTTTTGACCTCCTGCACAGTCTCCAAGGGCCTCGTTTAGCACGTTTTGACCGAGTTCCTCGTCGTTCAACATTGGCGGCCATTGCCACTGGTTCAAGGCATTTTTGATCGTTGTTTTGGAATTTTCAAGGGTTTGTTAAACTTGAAACAGTCAAGGTTCTTGACAGTCTTTTTGTGGATCAGATTCGGATCACGGCCTTGTCACTAAAAAAGCTTTTGGACCACCAAAAGTTATTTTTCTTTAAGCATCGACTAAGTGAGGAAACTATCGTTTCACTTGTCCAATCTCAATCCACTTCGCACTACTCGGCTTCAAACCTTTAAGCCCAATCCTGAGGTATTCCACTTGTCCATTGTGCATTGTCCTTACCTTCCTGTCCAGCACTGTATCTTCATGCAACTCATTAAGATATTCAGGTAGCAGGTCGTCAACAGAAGGTAATTGACTCTACTCTTCAGGGTCCTCAATCATTGAAGGTTCAAACAACCTCAAACAGTCTGCATTTACGACTGAGTAGATGTGCATGTAAGCTGATAGCTCAAGGCAGAAGGCATTTTCACCAATCTTCTCAAGTATCCTGAAGGGTCCATACCTGATAGGTTTTAGCTTTTTACCTTCACCTTGCATCCTATCCTTTCTGATATACAGCCAGGCTTGGTCTCCAACTTGAAAATTATGCTCCATCCGATGCTTATCATGCCTAGCCTTGTACTTGGCCTAGCTCTTCTCCACCTATTCCTGTACTGCCTGGTAGATCTCCTGGATCTGTTCAATGAACCTAGTTTCCTTGTCCACATCACTATGTCTATCAACCATGGTATCTTTACCAAAGACAAAATCCAAAGGATACCTTGGTATGAGACCAAAACAGGTCTCAAAAGGAGATCTCTGTGTAGAAGAGTGTTTGGCTCTATTGTAAGCATGCTGCACATAACACAAGTGTTCATCACAAAGCTTAGGATGTTTGCTGCAATATCCTCTCAGTAACTGGATCACCGTCCTGTTAACTACTTCTGTCTGGCCATCTGTTTGTGGATGAAAAGTTGTGTTTTTCTTTAGCTTGGTGTCCATTAGTTCCCACAGACTTTGTTGGAAATAATACTGAGAGGGGGGGTGAATCAGTATTATCAAGACAAATAATCCTTTTTCAAAATCAAATGATATACGCTACTTCAGCTAATTAAACCTCCGTATATACGCAATTATGCAGAAGGAAACCAGCGTATACAATGCAAACTTTTAATTTACTTTATCTTTCTGATGTTGATTATTAATCTGTGTTTCAAAATCAAATAACCAGTAACCAGAAACAATAAAACAAAGCAGAGAGACAATCCCACACAAGAACACAAGATATAAGGTGGAAACCCAATGTGGGAGAAAACCACCTGTTGCAATTCGTCTCTATCTTTCTTTAATTAGAAACTTATTTTACAATGTACTGGTGCAGTCCTTTACGAGTATGCAGGCTACAACCTGCAGAGAGCTACAACTCTCTCTCGTTCTCCAACTTCTCCTGGAAGGGAGCTACAACCCCCTTAGCTCTTGTACTAGCCACGATACTAGTACATAGGTGCTAGCCTACTGAAGGCTACAACCTTCTCTTTCTTCCAGGGACCACGTTTCATAAATTTTCAAACTGGATCCGTGAACATCAATCAATCATCAAAATTTCTGCTTTACCCGAACTCCTTTTCAACCGAACAAACTGATTAATACTTCTCTGATAACTATACCCAGAACACAGTAACAATGACCATATACCAAATTTTGAACCCAGAACACTGCAGCAACAAATAGAGGGAGCTAGATCACAATAAAATACATATACGCTACTTCAACAACCTGAAATGTGTGTGTATACGCTCTTGTATGAGGAGAAACCTGTGCATCAGTTTTCCTTTGCTGAACCTGCGTGTATATGCGTCTTCGCCTCACTGAACCTGCGTACAGATCTATAAAGGATAATTTGCTTATTCAAACAATCAAATACAAGTTAACCCAGACTATTAGATTTATAGATATAGCGTGTGCCTTACAGAACATATCAAGATCATACAGATATACTATCATTCAAGCCTTAAAGATTATGATCCATCAATAGATCTTATCCTTCTTTATGTGCTTAGGTTCTTCCTTCATTCAGATCCAAATATGCACCATAACCCAAATCACCAAAGTTTCAGATCTAGCATAGATTAGATATTCAATTGATTCCAAAGATGCTTTGCCAAATGATCTCCTCTCTCTTTTATAGTCTTAGGCCTCTCTCAATACCATGATCCAAAACCATAATAACAAAATACCATGGTCTCAATACTTGGGGGTAACACTTCTGACAAGATACCATGGTCCAAAACCTTAGGTTCAAATACCAAGGACTAACTACCATGGACCAAAGGTAAGTTTTCCAACATATACGCGCTTTTCCTTGCATGAAAGTGCGTGTATACACATACGCGCCTTCGAAACATCCAACCAGCGTGTATACATGAGTTTGTCTAGATGAACCTACGTATGTGACTTTTCCTTCATTTTGAAAGCCTGAACTGAGATCTGTCACCAGATAGAGTTTCCATCAAGGACGACACCTATGCCATAGCTCCAATCCTGTATGATAATGCCAACAATCTCCCCCTTTGGACTTGATGGCAACCCAAGATCTTCAAAGACATTCTCCCCCTTTGTCATCAAGGGCAAAGGGTTGTGCTCCCCCTGAGTGCATGCTAAAATCTCTGTCTTGCTGAGCTGACCATACTCCCCCTGACTGTAGACAAGATTTGCAAAAAGATGTTCTTGAAGATGAACCAAGACTTATACATTATAGAAGACCTTCCTATCACCAAAAAGACTCACTACATACATCCATCACCCAACCAAGTGGGGATCATCCTCCCAAGCAAGTGGGATACATCAGAAAATTACATATGACAGCCAAAATATTACCTCTTCATCCCAGGCATAGTGGGGAAACCAAGAAAGGTCGTTACATGACCTTGACACCATAAGAGAGATACATGACATAGAGATGAAATATCTAGAGCAAGACTTATGAAAGTCACCAATAACTAATAGTAGCAGCATCTGTCAATCACCATTTAGATCAGCAACCAAGATTTCCTTCTGTTCTCCCTCTGCCGCTGTTCCACCTGAAACCAGCAAAAGTTGTGAACTAGAATCAAAAGCTTCTAAGGTAATGACATCAATGCATTATTAGAATATTATCTGCCCCCCCTGAACCTGTGCTGAATGGTCTCTATCAGACCCATATCAAAATATCTTCAACCAGAGCCTGTCCCTACTGATATCCATCAAACCTCCATATATGCGACTGTCTATGCACAAACCGGCGTATGTATGCGGATCCTCCTCAAGCAACTCGTGTACACCCATATTTCTCTAAAATAGATAAGGTTCAACAGCAAGATGATGCATCAACTACCCCCAACTTCTTACTGAGGTATTCAAATGTCTCCCTGGGCAGAGGATTGGTGAGAATATCAGCAACTTGTTCCTTAGAAGGAACATACTCCAACTTGACCTTTTGTTCCAACACTTGTTCCCGGAGAAAGTGATACTTGATTGGTATGTGCTTGGTTTTTGAATGCATGACTGGGTTCTTTGAAATGCTGATTGCACTTGTATTATCACATAAGATGGAGATAGGTGGTGTACAAGTGATTTGAAAGTCTTGCAAGGTTTGCATCATCCAAAGTAGTTGAGTGCAACAAGATGTAGCAGCCACATATTCTGCTTCAGCTGTAGATAAATCAATCAAACTTTTTTCTTGCTGAACCAAGATACTAGTCTAGAACACATAAAGAATTCTCCACCACTTTTGCTCCTTCTATCATCCACGCTTCTGGCCCAATCTGCATCCATATAAGGATGTAGAGTGAGATCTGTATTTCTAGGATACCATAAGCCATAGTTTTGAGTTCCTTGAAGATACTTGAAAATTCTCTTTACTACCTGAAGATGGGTTTCTTTAGGATTTGCCTGAAATCTTCCAACTATTCCCACTGCATGCATGATGTCTGGTCGAGTACCTGTCAAATAAAGAAGACTTCCAATCATGGATCTAAAGGTTGGTTGATGTACTGCTGCAGATTCATCATTTGCACTGAGGCTGCATCCTGTAACCACAGGGGTACACACTGGTTTTAAATATTCCATGCCATACTTCTTCAAGATCTGCTTGAGATACTTGGTTTGAGACAAGAAGATACCGCCTTCATTTTGTTGGATTTGCAATCCAAGAAAGTATGTTAGTTCTCCAAGAAAAGACATTTCAAATTCTTTCTGCATCACCAAGGCAAATCTTTGACTCATAGCTTCTTCATTACTGCCAAAGATAATATCATCTACATACACAACAAGTATTAGTAATTTGTTATTTTCAATTTTCATATACAGATTGCTATCTGCTGATCCTTTTGAGAATCCTTGTTGATGAAGATATTTGTCCAAATGGTAGTACCAAGCCCTTGGAGCCTGTTTAAGACCATAGAGAGCCTTTTTTAGTCTGCGTACAAGATTTGGATCATTCCCAAGAATGAAACCATCTGGTTGCTCAATGTACACTTCTTCTAAGTCTCCATTCAGAAAGGCTAACTTCACGTCCATTTGAAATACCTTGAACTTATGAAAGCTTGATAGAGCAAGGAACATTCAGATGGCTTCAAGTCTTGCAACGGGAGCAAATGTTTCTTCAAAGTCTATTCCTTCTTGTTGAGCATGCCCTTTACAAACAAGTCTGGCCTTGTTTCTAATCACTTCCCCATTTTCATTCAACTTGTTCTTGAAGATCCATTTTGTTCCTATGACATTCTTATCTTTTGGTCTGGGTACCAACTCCCAAGTGTTGTTCTTTTCGATCTACTCAAGTTCTTCATCCACTACCTTGACCCAACATTCATCTTTGCATGCCTGTTTTACATGTTGTGGTTCAGTGGAGGAGAGCAATGCCAAATAGTTTGAGGCTTCTGTGATTGTTCTTCTTGTTTGTATACCTGCCTCTTTCTGCCCCAGAATTTGAGATTCTAGATGATTCTTTTGAACGTACTTGGATGGAGTCTTCTCTTCTATCCTTATCTATTCCTTTGGTGCCTCTTGAGGTTCTTCTTCATCATCAGTCTGATTTGGAGGGTAGTCTTCATCCTCTTCGATATCTTCATGATTTACTTGCCTAGGAATGTATCCTTTTTCATCAACCACTACATCAATGTTGTCAACAATTCTTCCAAGTCTTTTATTGTAACACTTATATGCTTTGTTGTGGGGAGAATAACCAAGGAGAATGCCTTCATCTGCTCTAGGTTCGAGTTTTCCAAGCTGTTCATCATTATTCTTAATATAGCATTTGCTTCCAAAAATTTTGAAATTCTTTACTGAAGGAGTCTCACCATACCAGAGCTCATGAGGAGTTTGAGTGTTGTTCACTCAGACATTTGTTTTGTTGAGAATAACAACCACAGCAAATGTAGCTTCACCCCAGAAGGTTGCGGGAGTTCCAGACTCATCAAGCATGGCATGAGCCATTTGTTGAACCATTCTGTTCATCCTTTCCACCACTCCATTTTGCCGAGGAGTCCTAGTTGTAGAGAATTCCCTTCTTATTCCATGTTCTTCAAAGAAATAAAAAAATTCATTTGAGGTAAACACCCCATCTCTGTCAGACCTAAGGCACTAAATTTTGTGATCCGATTCGTTTTCAGCCAAGGCTTTGAAAGATTTGAATTTTTCGAATGCTTTGTCTTTGTGCTTCATAAGTACTAACCAAACCATCCTAGAGAACTCGTCAATGAATAATATAAGGTATTCTTCTCCTCGAGGTGACCTTGTCCTAAATGGACCACATACATCTGTATGGACTAGCTCAAGAGGCTTGCTAGTTGATCCTTGCTTGTAAGGGAAATTAGTTCTGGTTTGCTTACTAAACTGACGTGATTTGCATATTGTGTTGTTTGGAATTTTGATATCTGGAAGACCACGAACTGCCTGGTATTTGCATGCTTTCCTTATTTCTGAAAAATTAGATGCCCCAATCTCCGGTGCCATAACCATTGTTCATCATCCTTGCTCAAATAACATTGTTGTTGTCCTTCTTCACATATGTATAGATTATTTGGAGTTATTCTTCCTTTGATCACTGTTTCTCCTGTATCAAGATCACAAACAATATATCCATTTGATCGAAATATTACCTCGGTTCCTTGATTGCACATCTGACTAACACTTAGAAGATTATGCTTCAACCCATCAACATACAAAACATTTCCAGCTTTGACCTTTTCTTTCAACTGAGCAGTGCCTCTTCCTTTTATGACTGTAGGAGTATCATTTCCAAAAGAGACTTTCTTTCCCTTTTCTAAAACACTATATGGTTCAAGCTTTTCTTTATCACCTGTCATATGCTTTGAACATCCACTGTCGATGTACCATTGATTTTCCTGTCCTTCTGCATAAAAGGCTATCCCACATCTTTCAGGTTGTGGTTCCTTTATTCTCCATGTTCTGGTGCTTGAGGCTTGTTCCTTTGTTTGTCGAAACCTGCTCCTGCATTCAGAATCTTCATGACCGAAGTTATTACAAATAGAACATTCAATTTCATTTTCAAGAGCTGAAAAGTTGTTATAGGTTCTTTTCGTAATCCCAGTCATACTTCTTTGTTTTTGAGCTTCTCTAGTCATGATTGTCTTATAAGCAACACATTGAGCTGCTTTGTGGCCAAAGTTATGGCAAGAGAAACATTGGCCATTGAAGAAACTTATGCGGTTATCAAATCTACCAGCCATATGGTTGTAGTTTTTATTGTCATCCATTCTTGAGGAAAATTGAGAAGATCTTACCTGTGGCTGATTGTAGCTTTTGTTCACCCTTAAGGAGGATTGCCCCTTATTTACCTGGTAGTATTTGTTTATTCTTTATAGAATTCGTCCCTGTTTTACCTGGTGATCTCCATTTGGATTTTGCTCATATCTCCTTGCTGCATCGAGATAACTCTTTGAGGTGGATGCTTGAGATGCTTCTCCATTATACCCCAGACCTGTCTTGATTAGTGGAGAGAGCTGTACATTGATGATCTCATCCAGAGTTTCAGATCCTTTAACAAATTTAAGATTAAGAGCCTTTGTTTTCTCAATTTCCTTACGAAGCCTAACAATTTCACATTCTAACTTCTCAAGAAATTATTCCTTTACTCAAGTTGGATTTGCAAAGTGTCAATGATCATATTCTTTTCTTCTAAACATGTTTTGAGTCTAGAAATCTCTTCATAAAAGCCATCCACATCTATAGCATCCATAAAATCATCATCTTCAAAAGCCATTAAAAGTTTATAGTTAATACCTCGTTCATCTTCATCATGTTGGAAATAATACTGAGAGGGGGGGTGAATCAGTATTATATAATTCTTTTAATAATTCTTTTTTATTTGTTCTTTGAATTATTTTTGCATGTCAGTACCATAAAATAATGAGCATGAACAAAAGAAAACAGATAGTCACACCAAAGAACACAAGATGTAAGGTGGAAACCCAATGTGGGTGAAAACCACCTGCTGCAATATGTCTCTATCTTCTTTCAAATTAGAAACTCCTTTTACAATGGTTTTGTACTGGTGCAGTCCTTTACCAGTACGCAGGCTGCAACCTGCAGAGAGCTACAACTCTCTCTCGTTTTCCAGTCTCTCCTGGAAGGGAGCTACAACCCCCTACTTCTTTTCTTACAAGGACCACTTTTCATAAATTTTCAAACTGGATCCATAAGCATCAATTGATCATCAAGTATAAGAGAATCACCCAATCAACTGTAGTAACCAGATCAACAATAATAGGACCAAACCCAGAACACAACAATGATAAACAATGATTTTAAGAGAAGTAAGCACCCTGCTCAACTGCTTGCCTGCTTACGTAAGCACCCTGCTCAATTGCTGGCCTGCTTACTGTACTCACCCTGCTCAACTGCTTGCCTGCTTACAGTACGCACCCTGCTCAACTGCTAGCCTTCGTACTGGACGCACCCTGCTCAACTACTAGCCTGCGTACCTCGCTCTGAGTCTATTGAACTGCCTGTGTATGTACGCACCTGCAACCCTTCTGTGCCTGCGTATCGGCGCACCTGCAGCTCTTCTGTGCCTGCGTACCGGCGCACCTGCAGCTCTTCTGTGCCTGCGTACCGGCGCACTTGAACCCTTCTGCGCCTACGTACCGGCGCACCTAAAACGCTTCGTTTCTGCGTATGTACGCACTTTTCTCTTACTGCACCTGCGTACCTCCGGGCATAGATGATTTCAAGACTTCAGAAGTAACCCAGACAGTCAGATCTACAGATCTGAACATGCGCCGAAGAGATCTCGGTCCATCAGTAGATTCGCCTTGTTTAGATCTAGACCAGATCTAGTCCTCATACGATATTCAACCCAAAACATGTACAAGCCAAAAGATCTCCTTTGCTTTATATAGGAAAGCTCTTCCTTAAATCATGGATCAATACCACGAGCCGACACCATAATAACACAATACCGTCGGCTAAATACCAAGAGTAAAACATAAGAAAACCCCACATGTGAATTTCTTTGCCTTGAAATGTGTGCACTGGGGGTACGCACCTCCTGAATGGGATAACTGCGGGTATGTACGCACTTTATGTAATACTGACCTGCGTGTACGCACCTTATGCAAGGTGTACCTGCGTACCCTTTATTTTCTTCAATATTTGATAGCTGACCATCAATCTCTGCTGCTGACTTGAAGTACTGTGATCTACCACCTGAATGGGTTGCCATCAAGGACAACACTTTAGCCATAATGCCAACAATCTCCCCCTTTGGACTTGATGGCAACCTCAAAGCTTCAGCTTCATTCTCCCCCTTTGACATCAAGGGCAAAGGGTTATGCTCCCCCTAAGAACATGCTCCCCCTGAATATGAACCAGATCTGCAACGAAGAACCATAATCCACCATGAAAGGGATAGAGACATATTGCAGCTACTTCCAAGATCTCCTTTTGCACATCTTCCATAATGCCAACAATGCATTAGATGCTCCCCCTGAGCCTGTACCATAAATCAGAAGAGGTTCAGTAACAAGATGATGCATCAACAACCCCCAGCTTTTTCCTGAGGTATTCAAAAGTGTCCCTGGGCAATGGTTTGGTGAGAATATCAGCAACTTGTTCCTTAGAAGGAACATACTCCAACTTGACCTTCTGTTCAAGCACTTGTTCCCGGAGAAAATGGTACTTGATTGGTATGTGCTTGGTTTTTGAATGCATAACAGGATTCTTTGAGATGCTGATTGCACTTGTGTTATCACATAAGATGGGGATTGGTGGTGTACAAGTGATTTGAAAATCCTGCAAAGTCTGCATCATCCAAAGGAGTTGGGTGCAACAAGACGCATCAGCAACATATTCCGCTTCAGCTGTAGAAAAGGCAATTGAACTCTGTTTCTTGCTGAACCAGGATACCAGTCTGGAACCCATAAAGAACGCACCACCACTTGTGCTTTTCCTGTCATCCATGCTTCCGGCCCAATCTGCATCTGTATAAGCATGAAGTGTAAGATCTGTATCTCTAGGATACCATAAGCCATAATTTTGAGTCCCTTGAAGATATTTGAAAATTCTCTTCACTGCCTGAAGATGAGTCTCCTTCGGATTTGCCTGAAATCTTCCAACTATTCCAACTGCATGCATGATGTCCGGTCGGGTACCTGTCAAATAAAGTAAACTTCCAATCATAGATCTGTAGGTTGGTTGATGTACTGCTGCAGATTCATCATTTGCACTGAGGCTACATCTTGTGACCATGGGTGTACATACTGGTTTTGCATCTTCCATACCATATTTCTTCAAAATCTGTTTGAGATACTTGGTTTGAGATAAAAGGATTCCTCCTTCTTTTTGTTGGATTTGCAAACCAAGGAAATATGTCAGTTCTCCTAGCAAGGACATTTCAAATTCTTTCTGCATGACCAAGGCAAAATTTTGACTCATAGCTTCTTCATTGCTCCCAAAAATAATGTCATCTACATACACAACAAGTATTAGCAATTTGTCATTTTCAACTTTTATATAAAGATTGCTATCTGCTGATCCTTTTGAAAAGCATTGTTGATGAAGATATTTGTCCAAACGGTAGTACCAAGCCCTTGGAGCTTGTTTGAGACCATAGAGAGCCTTCTTCAATCTGCATACAAGATTTGGATCATTTCCAAGAACGAACCCATCTGGCTGTTCAATGTACACTTCTTCTTCCAAGTCTCCATTCAGAAAGGCTGATTTCACGTCCATTTGAAATACTTTGAAGTTTTGAAAACTTGAGAGAGCAAGGAACATTCGGATGGCCTCAAGTCTTGCAATAGGAGCAAAGGTTTCTTCAAAGTCTATTCCTTCTTGCTGCGCATACCCTTTACAAACAAGTCTGGCTTTGTTTCTAATTACTTCTCCATTTTCATTCAATTTATTTTTGAAGACCCATTTTGTTCCAATAACATTCTTATCTTTTGGTCTAGGAACTAGCTCCCAAGTGTTGTTCTTTTCGATCTGCTCAAGTTCTTCATCCATTGCTTTCACCCAACATTCATCTTCGCATGCCTCTTTCACATTTTGTGGTTCAGTAGAAGAGAGTAATGCAAAATAGCTTGAAGCTTCTGCAACTGTTCTTCTTGTTTGTACACCTGCTTCTTTCTGCCCCATAATCTGAGATTCTGGATGATTCTTCTGAACATATCTGGATGGAGTCTTTTCTTCTATTCTTGTTTGCTCCTCTGGTTCTTCTTGAGGTTCTTCTTCTTCATCATTCTGTCGTTGGGGGTAGCCTTCATCTTCTTTGATGTCTTCATGATGTACTTTCCTAGGAATGTATCCCTTCTCATCAACCACTACATCTATGCTATCAACAATTCTGCCAAGTCTTTTATTGTAGCATTTGTATGCTTTGCTATGTGGAGAGTAACCAAGAAGAATGCCTTCATCTGCTCTAGGTTCAAGTTTGCCAAGCTGCTCATCAGTATTCTTGATATAGCATTTGCTCCCAAAGATTTTGAAGTGCTTTACTGAAGGAGTCCTACCACTCCAGAGCTCATGAGGAGTTTGAGTGTTGTTCACCCGGACATTTGTTTTGTTGAGAATAACAACTGCAGCATGTGCAGCTTCACCCCAGAAAGTTGCGGGAGTTCCTGACTCATCAAGCATAGCACGAGCCATTTGTTGGACTGTTCTGTTCATTCTTTCCACAACTCCATTTTGCCGAGGAGTTCTTGCTGTAGAGAATTCTCTTCTTATCCCATGTTCTTCACAGAAATCGAAAAATTCATTTGAAGTAAATTCCCCACCTCTGTCGGATCTGAGGCACTTAATTTTGTGACCTGATTCATTTTCAACCAAGGCTTTGAAGGATTTGAATTTTTCGAATGCTTCATCTTTGTGCTTCATAAGTCCTAACCAGACAAACCTGGAGAAATCGTCAATGAATAATATCAAGTATTCTTCTCCTCGAGGTGTTATTTTCCTTAAAGGACCGCATGTATCTGTATGTACTAGCTCAAGAGGCAAGCTAGCTGATCCTTCTTTCTCTGGAAAGTTAGTTTTGGTTTGTTTTCCAAACTGACATGATTTGCATATGGTGTTGTCAGGAATTTTGATATCTGGAAGATCGTGAACTGCCTGATATTTGCATGCTTTCCTTATTTGTGAAAAGCTTAGATGTCCCAACCTCCGATGCCATAACCAGTGCTCATCATCCTTGCTCAGATAGCATTGTTGTTGTCCTCCTTCAAATATGTACAGATTATTTGGAGTTCTTTTGCCTTTGATCACTGTTTTACCTGTATCAAGATCACGAACAAGACATCCATTTGATCTGAATATAACCTCGGTTCTTTGATCACACATCTGGCTGACACTTAGAAGATTATGCTTCAATCCATCAACATACAAAACATTTCCAGCCTTGACCTTTTCTTTTAACTGAGCAATGCCTTTTCCTTTTATAGTTGCAGGAGTATCATTTCCAAAAGAGACTTTCTTTCCCTTTTCTAGAGTAGAGTAAGACTCAAGTTTTTCTTTATCACCTGTCATATGCTTCGAAAATCCACTGTCAATGTACCATAGATTTTCCTGTCCTTCTGCATAAAATGCTATCCCACATCTTTCTGTTTGAGGTTCCTTTATTCTCCATGTTTTGGTGCTTGAGGCTTGTTCCTTTTTCTTCTGAAACCTGCTCCTGCATTCAGAGTCTTCATGACCAAAGTTATTGCAAATAGAACATTCAACTTCATTTTCAAGAACCGAAAAGTTGTTATAGGTCCTTTTTGTAATCCCTGTCATACTTCTTTGTTTTTGAGCTTCCCTAGTCATGATTGTTTTATATGCAACACATTGAGCTGCTTTGTGACCAAAGTTATGGCAAGAAAAGCATTGTCCATTGAAGAAACTTCTGCGGTTATCGAATCTTCCAGCCAATTGATTGTAATTTCTATTGTCATCTATTCTTGAACCAAATTGAGAAGATTTTACCTGTGGCTGGTTGTAGTTTTTGTTCACCCTTAAGATGGATTGCCCCTGATAGTTTCTGTTTGTAATTCGTCCCTGCTTTACCTGATGATCTTCATTGTGCTTTTGCTCATTTCTTCTTGCTGCATCAAGATAACTTTTTGAGGTGGATGCTTGAGAAGTTTCTCCATTATAGCCCAGACCTGTCTTGTTTAGTGGAGACCGCTGCACATTGATAATCTCATCCAAAGTTTCAGATCCTTTGACAAACTTGAGATTAATAGCTTTTGTTTTCTCAATCTCTTTTCTAAGACCAAGAATTTTACCTTCTAATTTTTCAAGATGTTTTTCCTTTTCAACAATCTGAAATTGTAGAGTATCAATGATCATGTTCTTTTCTTCTATACATCTCTTGAGTCTAGTAATTTCATCATAAAGGTTATCCACATTTATAGCATCCATATAATCATCATCTTCAAATGCCATTAACAACTTATATTCATTACCTTGTTCATCTTCATCACTGTTTGATAGACCATCACTATCTTCATGAGTGTAGTAGCTTCCCTTATTTGCATTCTGTTTCTTGTTCCATCTAACAGGTTCCTTTCCTTTATCCTTATAAGGACATTTTGCAGCATAATGACCTACTCTTCCACAAGCAAAGCATTTAAAAGGTAACTTACCTCTGAACCTTCCAGAACCCCTTTGAAGATTTCTGACAAAATTTGATTCTTCTTCCTCTTCTTCTAGGACGTGGCTTGCTTCATAATAATCTCCTTTGCCTGATGCCTTGAAAGCAGCTTCTCTTCTGTCTGATGGACCTCCATTTCTCATTTCATAAGTAGTTAGAATTCCATGTAGCTGAGACATAGTAAGAATTCGTAGATTTTCCTTTTCTTCTATTGCAGATACTTTAGATTCAAACTTGGGGGATGATGATCTTAGAACCTTTTCAACTACAATAGCCTCTTTTATTTCTTCACCCAAATTTTTCATACAATTAACAACCTCATCTACCCGAAGAAAATAGTTAGCCACACTTTCATCATTATACATTTTGAGAGTCTCATACTGAATTCTAAGAGTTTGAAGTTTAGCACGCTTTACCTGTTCATCTCCTTCATATCTCGTGACAATTTTGTCCCATATCTCTTTTGCGGATTTATAGTGCATTACCTTCATGAATTCTGATTGAGATATACATCCTAATAGAGTACTGACTACAATGTCCCAAACTTCTGTACCAAGAGATTGAAGATAGGCAGTAACTCTTACCTTCCAATAATTGAAGTTTGTCCCATCAAAAACCGGTGGCCTGATTGATGCTTCTCTCTCGTAGTTTCTCATGATGAACGATCTACCTTCAAGCGATCAAGCTTCTCTGAAGGACCTGCTCTGATACCAACTGTTGGAAATAATACTGAGAGGGGGGGTGAATCAGTATTATATAATTCTTTTAATAAATCTTCTTTATTTGTTCTTTGAATTATTTTTGCATGTCAGTACCATAAAATAATGAGCATGAACAAAAGAAAATAGATAGTCACACCAAAGAACACAAGATGTAAGGTGGAAACCCAATGTGGGTGAAAACCACCTGCTGCAATATGTCTCTATCTTCTTTCAAATTAGAAACTCCTTTTACAATGGTTTTGTACTGGTGCAGTCCTTTACTAGTACGCAGGCTGCAACCTGCAGAGAGCTACAACTCTCTCTCGTTTTCCAGTCTCTCCTGGAAGGGAGCTACAACCCCCTACTTCTTTTCTTACAAGGACCACTTTTCATAAATTTTCAAACTGGATCCATAAGCATCAATTGATCATCAAGTATAAGAGAATCACCCAATCAACTGTAGTAACCAGATCAACAATAATAGGACCAAACCCAGAACACAACAATGATAAACAATGATTTTAAGAGAAGTAAGCACCCTGCTCAACTGCTTGCCTGCTTACGTAAGCACCCTGCTCAACTGCTGGCCTGCTTACTGTACTCACCCTGCTCAACTGCTTGCCTGCTTACAGTACGAACCCTGCTCAACTACTAGCCTGCGTACCGGATGCACCCTGCTCAACTACTAGCCTGCGTACCTCGCTCTGAGTCTATTGAACTGCTTGCGTATGTACGCACCTGCAACCCTTCTGTGCCTGCGTACCGGCGCACCTGCAGCTCTTCTGTGCCTGCGTACCGGTGCACCTGCAGCTCTTCTGTGCCTGCGTACTGGCGCACTTGAACCCTTCTGCACCTGCGTACCGGCGCACCTAAAACGCTTCGTTTCTGTGTATGTACGCACTTTTCTCTTACTGCACCTGCGTACCTCCGGGCATAGATGATTTCAAGACTTCAGAAGTAACCCAGACAGTCAGATCTACAGATCTGAACATGCGCCGAAGAGATCTCGGTCCATTAGTAGATTCGCCTTGTTTAGATCTAGACCAGATCTAGTCCTCATAAGATATTCAACCCAAAACATGTACAAGCCAAAAGATCTCCTTTGCTTTATATAGGAAAGCTCTTCCTTAAATCATGGATCAATACCACGAGCCGACACCATAATAACACAATACCGTCGGCTAAATACCAAGAGTAAAACATAAGAAAACCCCACATGTGAATTTCTTTGCCTTGAAATGTGTGCACTGCGGGTACACACCTCCTGAACGGGATAACTGCGGGTATGTAAGCACTTTATGTAATACTGACCTGCGTGTACGCACCTTATGCAAGGTGTACCTGCGTACCCCTTATTTTCTTCAATATTTGATAGCTGACCATCAATCTTTGCTGCTGACTTGAAGTACTGTGATCTACCACCTGAATGGGTTGCCATCAAGGACAACACTTTAGCCATAATGCCAACACATCACTATTTGAAAGACCATCACTATCTTCATGAGTGTAGTAACTTTTCTTAATTGTATTCTGTTTCTTGTTACATCTAACCAGTTCCTTCCCTTTGTCAGTTTTATCCTTATGAGGGCATTTGGCAGCATAGTGACCGACTCTCCCACAAGCAAAGCATTTGAAAGGTAACTTACCTTTGAATCTTCCAGTACCCCGTTGAACGTTTTTGACAAAATTTGATTCTTCTTCTTCTGATGCATGTCCTAACTCATAGTAGTCTCCTTTGCCTGAAGCCTTGAAAATT
Organism: Pinus tabuliformis; assembly: GCA_031772625.1. NCBI lineage: Eukaryota > Viridiplantae > Streptophyta > Pinopsida > Pinales > Pinaceae > Pinus > Pinus tabuliformis. The sequence continues at coordinate 1,216,893,290 of CM062804.1, read as the reverse complement.
TCTTCTTTCCTGTCTGATGGTCCTCCTTCCCTCATTTCATAAGCAGTTAGAATCCTGTGTAGCTGTGACATGGTAAGGTTTCGAAGATTCTCCTTTTCTTTTATTGCAGAAACTTTAGATTCAAACCTAGGAGACAAAGATCTTAGAACTTTTTCAACCACAACGACCTCTTTTATTTCTTCCCCTAAGTTTTTCATACAATTAACAATCTCATCTACATGAAGGAAATTGTTAGCCACACTTTCATCATTATGCATTCTGAGATTTTCATACTGAATCCTGAGGGTTTGAAGTTTTGCTCGTTTTACCTGATCATCTCCTTCATAGCTCAGAACAATCTTGTCCCATATTTCTTTTGCGGATTTATACTGCATGACTTTGACAAATTCTAATTGAGATAGACATCCTAATAGAGTATTGACCACCTTTGCATTTGTTTCATATTTCTTCTTCTCAGCCGGATCCGTAGGAGTTGCTGATGAAAAGTATACCCTGTATCTATGATATCCCAGACTTCTGTACCAAGAGATTGAAGATAGGCAGTAACTCTTACCTTCCAATATACAAAGTTTGTCCCGTCAAAGATTGGTGGCCTGATTGATGCTTCCCTCTCGTAGTTGCTCATGATGAAAGACCTTCCTTCAAGCGATCAAGCTTCTTCTGAAGGACCTGCTCTGATCCCAATTGTTTGAAATAATACTGAGAGGGGGGGTGAATCAGTATTATCAAGACAAATAATCCTTTTTCAAAATCAAATTATATACGCTACCTCAGCTAATTAAACATGTGTATATACGCAATTATGCAGAAGGAAACCAGCGTATACAATGCAAACTTTTAATTTACTTTATCTTTCTGATGTTGATTATTAATATGTGTTTCAGAATCAAATAACCAGTAACCAGAAACAGTAAAACGGAGCAGAGAGACAATCCCACACAAGAACACAAGATATAAGGTGGAAACCCAATGTGGGAGAAAACCACCTACTGCAATTCGTCTCTATCTTTCTTTAATTAGAAACTTCTTTTACAATGTACTGGTGCAGTCCTTTACCAGTACACAGGCTACAACCTGCAAAGAGCTACAACTCTCTCTCGTTCTCCAGCTTCTCCTGGAAGGGAGCTACAACCCCCTTAGCTCTTGTACTAGCCAAGATACTAGTACGTAGGTGCTGACCTACTGAAGGCTACAACCTTCTCTTTCTTCCAGGGACCACGTTTCATAAATTTGCAGACTGGATCCATGAACATCAATCAATCATCAAAATTTTTGCTTTACCCAAACTCCTTTTCAACCAAACAAACTGATTAATACTTCTCTGATAATTGTACCCCGAACATAGTAACAGTGACCATATACCAAATTCTGAACTCAGAACACTGTAGCAACAAACAGAGGGAGCTAGATCACAATAAAATACATATACGCTACTTGAACAACCTGAAACGTGTGTGTATACGCTCCTGTATGAGGAGGACCCTGCGTATACGCCGTTTTCCTTTACTGAACCTGCGTGTATACGTGTCTTCGCCTCACTGAACCTGCGTACAGATCTATAAAGGATAATTTGCTATTTCAAACAATCAAATACAAGTTAACCCAGATTATCAGATTTATAGATCTAGCGTGCGCCTTACAGAATAGATCAAGATCATACAGATATACTATAATTCACGCCTTAAAGATTATGACCCATCAATAGATCTTATCCTTCTTTATGTGCTTACGTTCTTCCTTCATTCAGATCCAGATTTGCACCATAACCCAAATCACCAAAGTTTCAGATCTAGCACAGATTAGATATTCAATTGATTCCAAAGATGCTTTGCCAAATGATCTCCTCTCTCTTTTATAGTCTTAGGCCTCTCTCATTACCACGATCCAAAACCATAATAATACAATACCACGGGCTCAATACTTGGGGGCAACACTTCTGACGAGATACCATGGTCCAAAACCTTAGGTTCAAATACCAATTACTAACTACCATGGACCAAAGGTAAGTTTTCCAACATATACGCGCTTCTCCTTGCATGAAAGTGCGTGTATACGCATACGCGCCTTCGAAACATCCAACCAGCGTGTATACGTGACTTTGTCTAGATGAACCTGTGTATGTGACTTTTCCTTCATTCTGAAAGCCTGAACTGAGATCTGTCACCAGATAGAGTTGCCATCGAAGGACAAAACCTATGCTATAGCTCCAATCCTATATCATAATGCCAACAGACTTGACCAAAACTCTCCCACAAATCGGGTGTCTCAATCAGATACAATGGAAGTGGGTAATCCAAAATGAACCCATACATGTTCAAAGAATAATTTTTCAGTTTGTTCAGCTGTAATCTATTTACTACAGGGTATCAAAATACACATTTTGCTGAACCTATCAAAAACAACATACAAATAATCACGACCTTTCCTAGATTTAAGCAATCCTCCAACAGAATCCATGGAAATGATTTCCCAAGGGTGAGAAGGAACTGGTAATGGAGTGTATAAGCTTAGATTTATGTTGTTGGGCTTTCTTTTTGCACACATAGCACATCCCTTCACATATCTAGAAGCTGTCTCATTCATTTTTTGCCAATAGCAGAACCTTTGCAGCTATGCAACTATTTTACTTACCCCAAAGTGACTTGATATCAGAGAAGTGTGTGCTTCCCTAATTACCTTTACTCTCTCAGGAATGTAGAGTTTCCCACAATGATATAAGAGTCAGTCCTTCACATGATAGTCCAATTCTTCTACTCTTTTTCCTTGAATCAAAGTTGCATATACATCTTGAAACTCCATGTCCTGAGCATACTGTTCTATGTAGCTTTCATGTAGCACATAATTATGCTTAAGTATGGTAGATGCATTTATAATGTGTCTAGATAACATATCTACAACCTTGTTATGTATGCCCTTTTTATATCTGATGACTAAATGAAACTGTTGTAGAAACCCCATCCACCTGTAATGTCTTGATTGTTGCAACTTAGTTTGGGAGTGTAGATATTGAAGTGGCCGATGATCAGTATGTATTACTGTTTCTTTGCCCATTAAGTAGTTTTTCCACTTTTTCACACTCTGAACTAATGCATACAATTCTTTATCATAGGTAGGATAGTTAACTACTGCAGGATTAAAAGTCTCAGAATGATAACATATGGGTTTACCGTGCTGTGTCAAGATTGCTTCCATGGCATAGTCATTGGCATCAGTTTGGATCTCAAATGGTCTTTGTAAATCTGGCAGTGCTAGTACAGGTGTTGTACTAATATTTTCTTTCAAGGTGTCGAAGTAGGGACTTCCTAAAACAATTCCACATATAAATAAAGGAATTACATCTAACTCAACCTCATCTACAAATGTTGACTAGAAAGAAAACTCAAGTTTACACTATCTAGTCACTTGTAGTTGTGCTTTATCATTCAACCATCCTAATGGATATGGTTTCTTATTAGGAGTAGTTGCTAATCCCAATTTATTTACAATTTCTTCATAAAGATTTTGATTTTTGGAAATAACTCGAATATGGAAAAGCTCATGCCTTTTTCTCTCGTGTTCTTCATTAATAACAGATTGAGCAGAATTACTAGTAGATGATTCAAAATTCTTACCTTTTATACCTGTGGTTGCAATGATTGTTTCATCTCCTGAGTCTGACCCCAAATATTTCTGAATAGATGCAGCAGTCTTCTTCTTCTTGCCCTCAGACTTCTTAGGTCTCAGCTCTGGATGCAGAATCCAACAGTGCTCATCATCATGCTCCTCCTTTTTACATTGAGTGCATGAAGCTTTGCCTTTTTGTGCAGTGTTAGCCTTCCTTGATTTCCACTTCTACTTCCTTTTCTCCTTGCTATTTCTTACAGTGGGTTGGGATGGTACCCTAACTTCCGGATTTCCATTCTTTCCTCTAGCTTCTAGATGAGTAGCTTGTATAGATACTTCATCTATACTAGTGGGATTAAACATGAGGATGGTATGCCTCATGTAGCTGTGTAGACCACCAATGTACTTCAAAAGAGTCTCTGGTGAGTCTAATGAGATACCCAACATCAATGCTCTCTTTCTGAACTCTTGAGTATACCCTTGTACACTTTGCCCTTTCAACTGCCGAAGAGTTTGCCAACTCATCATGGCTTGTTGCATGTAGGCCAATGGATAGAACGTTTTTTTATTGCAGCAACAAATTCAATCCAGACAGAGATGGTCTTACCATGTCTTTTCATATTAGCTTGGGTTCTGCCTTCCCACCAAACCAAGGCAGTGCATCCTAGGCGTAGGCTTGCCAGCTGAATTTTACTCTTGTCTGAGTCTATGTTTTGTACCCTGCAATACACATCAATTTGTCTAATCCAATTGTCCAACTTTTCAGCATTTAGCTCTCCATCATATATAAGAAAATCAAATTTTACATCTAACTTAATCAAAGATGCTTTCTTATTATGCACAGGGCTATTAGGAGGTGTGCGAAAGCTTTCCTCTTTCCCCTTTCCTTTGGAGTGGTCATCAGAATGAGACTTGTCTTTTTCTTTATCTTCTTTAGAACCTGATGAATCTTCATCTCTATGCTTTCTAAAGTCCCTATACATTTCTTCTACCATAGACTTTATAGCTAGGAAACTTTCTATTAATTGAGGGTCTGGCCCTATAGAACCTTCCTCTAACATTGTCTTCCGAGAATACAATCTCCCAATTTCAGGATTAGTTTCCACCAACTCTCCTTCTAATTTGAGCTTTGATCTAGTGAGCATTCACAACTAAACCAACGCAAGCTTGTCTAACCTTACAACCTAAAGCTCTGATACCACTTGATCTGATAATCACCCTATGAGTGACCTCAATTAAATATTTATTAAACACAAGGTATTACAGACTCATGTTCTGGTGTGTTTGTTCTATGTTATTGAAACAACGGATCGATCAGATTGCCAATACATAGAAAATAATTGGAAAGACAACAGAGAAATACAATAAGTAACACAAAGATGCAAACATTTTTAATAAGGAATTCACCCTATTCTTCTGGGCTACGTCTCCGGTCCAGCTTTAGTGGTGGCCTTATTTTGTTGTGTCCTTAAGCAGAGAATTACAATTACAGGGACTCAATGCGAGTTCTCCTGAAGCAGGTTTGCTTGGAAGGGTGGATCTTGGATTCCCCAAGCCACTCGGAGTACGCAGACTCTTTTTCTTCCTACTAGCTCTGTGACCCTCGGTCTACAGTGGAAAGAGCTAATTGTGATGCTCAATCCAAACAGATTCCTCTATGGGAACGTTTGAATCTTCAAGCTCTCTGGTGCTCGATACTGCCTACGGTTAGCTCGGACCTCTGTCTCCTCTACTTGGCTTTACTATTCTCCATGTTTAGTCCTCCTCTTAGAGTGCACTGTTCACTGTTTCTCTTGGTCACTCGGACTCCTCTCAATCCTTCTTCTCCCTTTTTTCCGACTGTCTCTGTTCATGGCTTTAGCCATTTGATCCTTATGCCTATTCGGTTCCTCTCCCGCCTGCGTCGATTCACCTTTTGCAGCTGCACTTGGAGTTCCCTATTCGGCATCAGCATGAACGCTCGGGAAGTGGCCACGTGTCTCCATCTAACTCCTGCCAACATGCTTCGTTGGTTCGCTTCTTCCGTTATGTTGTGTATGCATTATTTCTCCACCGTGGAAGTAAAACAGACTCCAAATCCCTTTAGAACGCAACTTAATCCCCTGTCGATTCCGATTCCTCCATCGGGCGCAATCTCGGCCGTTCGATCTGGGCTCCTCCAGATCCAATGTCATATGCACATCGAGTGTAGTTGACTTGCTCGACCGATAACGCACAATCATGGTGGTTTTTCTCTCACCTCCGCTACCACGCATCGATCGCTGAGTGGGATCACTCCACTCTCTTCCAAAACCTCTTACCATTCAAGGGTGCCCCAATAAATACCACTGGTCTTCTAGAGCGCGGGTCCTGCCTTTGTCCTTTAGCGCTTTTTGTTCTCTACCCGTGGTTCTCTAGCTCCTAACGTGACCGAGTGCTTACGGCTTTTCAATTTTAGCCCTGTTTTCCCAACGATGCACGATTAAGCACTAATCGCACATCAAAATCACCTCCTTTTCCTGATCCAAGGCTCCCAGGGGCTGTTTTGACCTCCTGCGCAGTCTCCATGGGCCTCGTTCAGTGCGCTTTGACCAAGGTCCTCGTCATTCCACATTGGCGGCCATTGCCACTGGTTCAAGGCGTTTTTTATCACTGTTTTGGAATTTTCAAGGATTTGTTCAACTCAAAACAGTCAAGGTTCTTGACAGTCTTTTTGTGGATCCGATTCGAATCAATTAGTGATTCGAGTATAGAGTGTAACTCGGCTTAGAAATGGCATCCTTAAACCTTTGCATGAGTTCCCAATCCATCTCACCCTCTTTCTGCTTAATCTCCCACAGTTCTGATAGCCCTTGCTAATCTATTTGGAGTACTTTGAATTCTTGAACAAATACTCTCTTGATATCATCTATCATGGGATTCTTGTTCTGCTCTGCCCACTTTACAAACCGACGCAGAGCCCTCTCCCTTAGCGTGGTCTGGAACTCCGCTGTCCTGAAATTTTCTGGAGTCTAACATGCTCTCCAAATAGATTCACAGAGATACCAGTGTTTTTCCACATCCTCATTTCCCCTCCCTACAAACTCTGGATATCTGGTAAAATATCTCGCCATACTAGCTTGGGTATGAGCTAGTAACATAAACCCTTTGTTCTATGTCTACTGGGATCTCTGTAGTCCCAAGTTACTAATACCATTGGTTCCCTTGTTGATTCCAATATTAAAACTGACCTTATATCTCTCACACACATTGTGTACCCGTATTTCCTTGGCTAATTTAATAACAAATTTCTCCGGATTGTAATAAGGTACCAGGGGAAGGTCAGGAGAGATGCTACCTATGTCTCGAGGGAATTGTTGTTGACTCCTAGTGGATGCATCTCCTTTGTTAAATAACCTTCTCATAACATCGCCCATGTCCTCTTCTCTCTCCTCTTCATACCTACTTGGAATTTTCCCTTCCAATATCCCTCCCTTAACTTGTAAGGAAGGGCCCTCTCCATCCTTCTGGCTCCTATACCTCCTGTCACCAATCTTTCTCTGTCTTACATCTTCCTTTTCTCCTGCTTCGTCTTGGGGTTTTCCCAACATCGCTCCTACTTGGTGTGCTCCCATCTTTCTTTTCTTCAGAGTCTGAACCACCCTTGTCTTCCACTTATCCGCCAGCAGCACTCTCCTCTGCACTCTAACATCTCTAGCTTTCTTCAACCCTTCCACATCCATCCCTTAAGCAACATCTCTATTCCCCAACCAACATCATTACCCACCTTAGGTTCTTCCCCTAGTACTAGGGTTTTATGCTACCATCTCTGCAGTGTGTGAGGCTAGTAGTCCTTCCTCTACCATAAACACCTTAATCCACATCCGTACTACCCTCATCAACCTTCCTCTTTATCTAGATCCAATTACCACTTCTACTTTTGCAAAGAATTGATAACTCTCAGCAGCAAACTCAACTATATATTCCTCCAACATCGTCTTTACCCAGAAATTGACTACTCTATTTAGATCATTGCCTAACTACTGAAGCAGTACGAGATCTGAGGGAGTCCAACTGTAGCGAGCTATTGTCGACCTCCCTAATCGATTTTGCTCATTCAATCTTCTTGACCAATTGTATAGGTCTTCTAGAAACTTGCACCAGAATATGTTGGGTCCCTATAATACTAGTGATTACCCCATTAATATTGTAGTTATACCCCTTATTAATATTGTTATGCCCCTATTGCCCCCATATTGTTATTACTGTGCCCCATAGAATCCCTCTATTGTTATTTTTGTGGCTTTATATTATTATTGTTAGGTCGGCTGGATTATATTGTGACTCCTTAGACTCCTATATATAGAAAGGAGGTTTTGTCATTTGAATCATTAAAGAATTTTTCATTTATGTAATTTAAAGGAGGTTGCCCCTTCGAAGAGGCTGAATTCTAAGGCATTAATCTATCTTTTCTATCTTTTCTTCAGTTGGTTTCATAACATTTGGTATCAGAGCTTTGGATTCTAGGGTTTCGCTGCTCCAAACATGTCATCGTGGAATTTTCGCTATAACTTTTTTCTACGACATTTCAGAGGTTACAAAAAAAACCCATTTGAGAAGAAATCGCATTGAACTTGGGTCCGAATTTCAGAGCTTTTTGCACTATATTTGTGGAGATATGATCTGAGGAAGTTGGTCTTTTTGAAGACTCCTGAATTACATTCCAAACAGGTGACCTGGGGAAAATCATCATAACTTTCTCTCTGGGGATCAGATTGAAATTTCATAAGAAGGTACACAAAGAGGACGGACTGTAGTTTCTCGTATGCATTCTCAGATCCAAATGTCGAAACAGTGACTCGTGGTCTGTCGTACAAGTTTGCTCTACTGAACTAGTCTATAATCAAGTCGCGGTGGGAGATTTCGCATAACTCTTCCTTGGAGAATCCAATTTGGGTCAGACTTGTGGCATTGGAAAGAGGACACAAAGGACTACTGTAGGTCACAAATTTAGAACTAGATGATCGGAAAGTACAGAGATACATCAGAGGCAATATCGAGCTCCTATAAAGTGAAAAAAGCTATGTAGATTTTCTTAAATTTTTTCTTAAGCTTGGTTTGAAAATTTATTTTGAAGGAATTTAAAGGGCATAATAGAGCATTATCGGTATCTGATGCCCCAAGGAAAGAAAATGCAAACACCTAGTAAGTAACCTGAAAGCTGTTGGCATTTTGGCACAGGTGTAGCGCTATGGTACAAGTGTTTTCCTTGACGGCAACTCACTTTGGTGACAGATCTTAGTTCAGGAGCTCAGAATGAAGGAAATCTTGTATACGCAGGTACACCTTGCCGAAGACGCGTATACACGCGGTTTATTCGTTCCGAAGTCGCGTATGCGTATACACGCACTTTTATGCACATAAAAGCGCGTACATGATGGGAAACTTATTTTTGGTCCGTGGTTGTTAGTCCTTGGAATTTGAACCTATGGTTGTGGACCATGGTATCTCGGAAAAAGAGTTGACCCCAGGTTTTTGGCCCTTGGTATTGGTTTATTATGGTTTTGGACCGTGGTATTGAGGAAGGCCTAAAACTATAAAAGAGGAAGGAGATCATGTGGCAAGGTATCATCTGAATTATTGAATATCTGATATAGTGATAGATCTGGAATACTGGTGATTGGGTTATGGTGCAGATCTAGATCTGAATAAGGGAGGAACCTGAGCGCAAGAAGGATAAAGACTATTGATGGATCAAAATCTGAAGGCTTGAACATTGGTATCTCTGTATGATTTTGATCTGTTAAATGTGGTGCACTCTTGATCTATAAATCTGGGCTAACTAATGTCTGAATGCTTAAAAGAATAAATTATCCTTTATAGATCTGTACGCAGGTTCAGTGAATTGAAGGTGTGTATACACGCTTTTTCAGTGAATGAAAGTAGCGTATACGCAGGTTGGTTGTGGTATAGAAGCGTATACTTGCAGGTTGATGAACAGTGAAGTAGCGTATATATCTTGATTTATGTTCTAGCTGCTTCTGTTTTATTGTTGCAGTGCTCTGGGTTCAGAATTTGTGTTTGATTACAGTTACTGTGTTCTGGGTACCGTGGTCAGAGAAGTGCTTATTTGTTTCAGCTTTTGATTGGTGAAAAGGAGTTTGGGTTATGCAGAAATTCTTGAAGTTTGATTGATGTTACTTGTGGATCCAGTCTGAAAATTAATGAAATGAGGTCCCTGAAAGTAAAGAGAAGGTTGCAGCCTTCTGCAGGTAGGAGCCTGCGTACTAGTATCTCAAGCTAGTACAAGAACTAAGGGGGTTGGAGCTCCCTTCCAGGAAAGCTGGAAAATGAGAGAGAGATGTAGCTCTCTGCAGGTTGCAGCCTGCGTACTGGTAAAGTCTGCTCCAGTACAAGACATTGTAAAGAGAAGTTTCTAATTAAAAAGAAGATAGAGACGAATTGCAGCAGGGGGTTTTCACCCACATTGGGTTTCCTCCTTATATCTTGTGTTCTTGTGTGTGACTGTCTTCTGCTCTGTGTCACCATTTCTGGTACTGTTTATGTGCATCTGAATCACAGATTAATAACTGACATCTGAAAGATAATTCAAATTATAAGTCTACTTGATATACGCGGGTTTCTTTATCTATAGTTGCGTATATACGCGGTTTTTATTAACTGAAGTAGCATATATAATCTAGAATTTAAAAAGGAAATATTTGGCTTGATAATACTGATTCACCCCCCCTCTTAGTATTATTTCCAACAATTGGTATCAGACCAGGTCCTTCAGAGAAGCTTGATCGCTTGAAGGAAGATCATTCATCATGAGCAACTACGAGAGGGAAGGATCAATCAGGCCACCAATTTTTGATGGGACAAACTTCAATTATTGGAAGGTAAGAGTTACTGCCTATCTTCAATCTCTTGGTACAGAAGTTTGGGATATCATAGATACAGGCTACACTTTTCCTTCAGCTACTCCTACAGATACAACCGAGAAGAAGAAATATGAAACAAATGCTAAAGCAGTCAATACTCTGCTGGGATGCTTATCTCAAACAGAATTCGTGAAGGTTATGCAATATAAATCCACAAAAGAAATATGGGACAATATTGTATTGAGCTATGAAGGAGATGAACAAGTAAAGCGTGCTAAACTTCAAACCCTCAGGATTCAGTATGAGAATCTCAGAATGTATAATGATGAAAGTGTGGCTAACTATTTCCTTCGGGTAGATGAGATTGTTAATTGCATGAAAAAATTGGGTGAAGAAATAAAAGAGGCTATTGTGGTTGAAAAAGTTCTAAGATCATTATCCCCCAAGTTTGAATCTGAATCTAAAGTGTCTGCAATAGAAGAAAAAGAAAATCTACGAACTCTTACTATGTCTCAGCTACAAGGAATTCTAACTGCTTATGAAATGAGGAAAGGAGGTCCATCTGACAGGAGAGAAGTTGCCTTCAAGGCTTCAGGCAAAGGAGAGTACTATGAATCAGGACATGGGTCAGAAGAAGAAGAAGAATCAAATTTTGTCATAAATCTTCAACGGGGTGCTGGACGGTTCAGAGGTAAGTTTCCCTTCAAATGCTTTGCTTGTGGAAGAGTAGGTCACTATGCTGCCAAATTTCCTCATAAGGATAAGATTGATAAAGGAAAGGAACCTGCTAGATGGAACAAGAAACAAAATACAAATAAGAAAAGCTACTACACTCATGAAGACAGTGATGGTCTATCAAATAGTGATGAAGATGAATGAGGTAATGACTATAAACTTTTAATGGCATTTGAAGGTGATGATTACATGGATGCTATAGATGTGGATAGTTTTTATGAAGAGATTTCTAGACTCAAGACATGTATAGAAGAAAAGAATATGATCATTGATACTCTACAATTTCAAATTGATGAAAAAGAAAAATATCTTGAAAAGTTAGAAGATGAAATTGTTGGCCTTAGAAAACAAATTGAGAAAACAAAGGCTATTAATCTTAAGTTTGTCAAAGGATCTGAAACTCTGGATGAGATCATCAATGTACAGCGTTCTCCGCTAAACAAGACAGGTCTGGGGTATAATGGAGAAACATCGCAAGCATCCACCTCAAAGAGTTATCTTGATGCAGCAAGAAGGAATGAGCAAAAGCACAATGGCGATCACCAGATAAATCAGGGACGAATTACATCAAGAACGAACAAAGACTATCAGGTAAACCAGGGGCAATCTGTCTTAAGGGTGAACCAAAGCTACAACCAGCCAGAGGTAAAATCTTCTCAATTTGCTTCAATAATGGATGACAATAGAAATTATAATCATTTGGCCGGTAGATTTGATAATTGCAGAGGTTTCTTCAATGGGCAATGTTTCTCTTGCCATAACTTTGGTCACAAAGCAGCTCAATGTGTTGCATATAAAATAATCATGACTAGAGAAGCTCAAAAACAAAGAAGTATGACCAAGATTACAAAAAGGACCTATAACAACTTTTCAGCTCTTGAAAATGAAGTTGAATGTTCTATTTTCAATAACTTTGGTCATGAAGATTCTGAATGCAGGAGCATGTTTCAGCAGACAAAGGAACAAGCCTCAAGCACCAGAACATGGAGAATAAAGGAACCACAAACAGAAAGATGTGGGATAGCATTTTATGCAAAAGGACAGGAAAATCTATAGTACATTGACAATGGATGTTCGAAGCATATGACAGGTGATAAAGAAAAACTTGAATCATATTCTGCTTTAGAAAAGGGAAAGAAAGTTTCTTTTGGAAATGATACTCCTGCAGCTATAAAAGGAAAAGGCACTGCTCAGTTAAAAGAAAAGGTCAAAGCTGGAAATGTTTTGTATGTTGATGGATTGAAGCATAATCTTCTCAGTGTCAGCCAGATGTGTGATCAAGGAACCGAGGTGATATTTAGATCAAATGGATGTCGTGTTCGTGATCTTGATACAGGTGAAACAGTGATCAAAGGTAGAAGAACTCCAAACAATCTATACATATTTGAAGAAGGACAACAACAATGCTATTTGTGCAAGGATGATGAACACTGGTTATGGCATCAGAGGTTGGGGCATCTAAGCTTTTCACAAATAAGGAAAGCATGCAAATATCAGGCAGTTCGTGGTCTTCCAGATATCAAAATTCCAGACAACACCATATGCAAATCATGTCAGTTTGGAAAGCAAACCAGAACTAACTTTCCGGAGAAGGAAGGATCAGCCAGCATGCCTCTTGAGCTAGTACATACAGATGTATGTGGTCCATTTAGGAAAAGGACACCTCGAGGAGAAGAATACTTGATATTATTCATTGACGATTTCTCCAGGTTTGTTTGGTTAGGACTTATGAAGCACAAAGATGAAGCATTCGAAAAATTCAAATCCTTTAAAGCCTTGGTTGAAAATGAATCAGGTTACAAAATTAAGTGCCTCAGGTCCGACAGAGGTGGGGAGTTTACCTCAAATGAATTTTTCAATTTCTGTGAAGAACATGGGATAAGAAGAGAATTCTCTACAGCTAGAACTCCTCAGCAAAATGGAGTGGTGGAAAGAATGAACAGAACAGTCCAACAAATGGCTCGTGCTATGCTTGATGAGTCTGGAACTCCTGCAACTTTCTGGGGTGAAGTTGCATATGTTACGGTTGTTATTCTCAACAAAACAAATGTCTGAGTGAACAGTACTCAAACTCCTCATGAGCTCTGGTATGGTGAGACTCCTTCGGTAAAGCATTTCAAAATTTTTGGGAGCAAATTCTATATTAAGAATACTGATGAGCAACTTGGCAAACTTGAACCTAGAGCAAACGAAGGCATTCTTCTTGGTTATTCTCCCTACAACAAAGCATATAAGTGTTACAATAAAAGACTTGGAAGAATTGTTGACAGTATTGACGTAGTGGTTGATGAAAAAGGATACATCCCCAAGCAAGTAAATCATGAAAATATTGACGAGGATGAAGACTACTCTCCAAATCAGGTAGATGATGAAGAAGAACCCCAAGAGGCACCAGAGGAATAGATAAGGATAGAAGAAAAGACTCCATCCAGATATGTTCAGAAGAATCATCCAGAATCTCAAATTTTGGGGCAGAAAGAGGCAGGTATACAAACAAGAAGAACAATAGTAGAAGCTTCAAGCTATTTGGCATTGCTCTCTTCCACTGAACCGCAAAATGTAAAAGAAGCATGCAAAGATGAGTGTTGGGTTAAGGCAATGGATGAAGAGCTTGAGCAGATAAAAAAGAACAACACTTGGGAGTTGGTTCGTAGACCAAAAGACAAGAATGTCATAGGAACAAAATGGATCTTCAAGAACAAGTTGAATGAAAATGGGGAAGTTATTAGAAACAAGGCCAGGCTTGTTTGCAAAGGGTATGCTCAACAGGAAGGAATAGACTTTGAAGAAACTTTTGCTCCCATTGCTAGACTTGAGGCCATCAGAATGTTCCTTGCCCTCTCTAGCTTTCAAAAATTCAAAGTATTTCAAATGGACGTGAAGTCAACCTTTTTGAATGGAGACTTAGAAGAAGTGTACATTGAGCAACCAGATGGCATTATCCTTGGAAATGATCCAAATCTTGTATGCAGACTTAAAAAAGCTCTCTATGGGTTTAAACAAGCTCCAAGGGCTTGGTACTATCGGTTGGACAAATACCTTCATCAACAAGGATTTTCAAAAGGATCAGCAGACAGCAATCTATATATAAAAAATGAAAATAACAAATTGCTAATACTTGTTGTGTATGTAGATGATATCATCTTTGGGAGCAATGAAGAAGCTATGAGTCAAAGCTTTGCCTTGGTGATGCAGAAAGAATTCGAAATGTCATTACTTGGAGAATTGACATATTTTCTTGGATTGCAAATACAACAAAATGAAGGCAGTATTTTCTTGTCTCAAACCAAGTACCTCAAGCAGATCTTGAAGAAGTATGGCATGGAAGATTCGAAACCAGTATGTACCCCCATGGTTACAGGATGTAGCCTTAGTGCAAATGATGAATCAGCAGCAGTGCATCAACCAACCTATAGATCCATGGTTGGGAGTTTGCTTTATTTGACAGGTACCCGACCAGATATTATGCATGCAGTGGGAATAGTTGGACGGTTTCAGGCAAATCCAAAAGAAACTCATCTTCAGGCAGTGAAGAGAATCTTCAAGTACCTTCAAGGAACTCAAAACTATGGCTTATGGTATCCTAGAGATACAGATCTCACACTTCATGCTTACACTGATGCAGATTGGGCCGGAAGCGTGGATGACAGGAAGAGCACAAGTGGTGGTGCATTCTTTATGGGTTCTAGATTAGTATCTTGGTTCAGCAAGAAACAAAGTTCGATTGCTTTATCTACAGCAGAAGTGGAATATGTGGCTGCTGCATCTTGTTGCACACAACTCCTTTGGATGATGCAAACCTTGCAGGATTTTCAAATCACTTGTACTCCACCTGTCTTTATCTTATGTGATAATACAAGTGCAATAAGCATTTCAAAGAACCCAGTCATGCATTCAAAGACCAAGCACATACCGATCAAGTATCACTTTCTCCGGGAACAAGTGTTGGAACAAAAGGTCAAATTGGAGTATGTTCCCTCTAAGGAACAAGTTGCTGATATACTCACCAAACCACTGCCCAGGGAAACTTTTGAATATCTCAGACAGAAGCTGGGAGTCGTTGATGCTTCATCCTGCTGTTGAAGCTTGTCTGTTCCAAGAAACGTTTGTGTACGCGATTTGGATGAGGGGTATCTGCGTACATACGCCGATTTATGCAAGGTGTAGTCGCTTATATGGAGTGCTGAAGAAAATCAGCAAGGGCAGACTCTGGTTGGAGAAAGTCTGAGGTGGGTCTGTCAGAGACCATCAGGCACAGGTTCAGGGGGAGCAGTTAATCTTCTAATAATGCATTTTTGGAATTATCTTAGAAGGTCTTGGTTCTAGTACTCAAGTTGTTTTTGGTTAAGGTAGATCAGCTGCAGAAAGGAGATCAGAAGGAGAACATGATTGCTGATATCTACAGTGATTGTCAGATGTTGCTGATAATTGTTATTGGTGATTTGCATAGTCTTGATATTTCGTCTCTATGTCACATATATTTTTTATCAAGGTCATGTAACAGCCTATTTTGGTTTCCCCACTATGCCTAGGATGATTGATGCAATTGGTTGTCATATGTGAATTTCTGATGTATCCCCACTTGGTTGGATGGATGATCCCCACTTGGTTGGGTGATGGCTGTATGTATTGAGTCTTTTGGTGATAGGAAGGTCTTTTATGATGGTTAAGTCATGGTTCTTCTTGAAGAACATCTTTTTGCAGATCTTGCCTACAGTCAGGGGGAGCATGTTCAGCACAACAGAGATATCAGCATGTACTCAGGGGGAGCACAGCCCTTTGCCCTTGATGACAAAGGGGGAGAATGACTTTGAGGATCTTGGGGTTGCCATCAAGTCCAAAGGGGGAGATTGTTGGCATTTTGGCACAGGTGTAGCGCTATGGTATAGGTGTTGTCCTTGATGGAAACTCACTTTGGTGACAGATCTCAGTTCAGGAGCTCAGAATGAAGGAAATCTTGTATACGCAGGTACACCTTGCCGAAGACGCGTATACACGCGGTTTATTCGTTCCGAAGTCGCGTATGCGTATACATGCACTTTTATGCACATAAAAGCGCGTACATGATGGGAAACTTATTTTTGGTCCGTGGTTGTTAGTCCTTGGAATTTGAACCTATGGTTGTGGACCATGGTATCTCGGCAAAAGAGTTGACCCCAGGTTTTTGGCCCTTGGTATTGGTTTATTATGGTTTTGGACCGTGGTATTGAGGAAGGCCTAAAACTATAAAAGAGGAAGGAGATCCTGTGGCAAGGTATCATCTGAATTATTGAATATCTGATATGGTGATAGATCTGGAATACTGGTGATTGGGTTATGGTGCAGATCTAGATCTGAATAAGGGAGGAACCTGAGCGCAAGAAGGATAAAGACTATTGATGGATCAAAATCTGAAGGCTTGAACATTGGTATCTCTGTATGATTTTGATCTGTTAAATGTGGCGCACTCTTGATCTATAAATTTGGGCTAACTAATGTCTGAATGCTTAAAAGAATAAATTATCCTTTATAGATCTGTACACAGGTTCAGTGAATTGAAGGTGCATATACACGCTTTTTCAATGAATGAAAGTAGCGTATACGCAGGTTGGTTGTGGTACAAAAGCATATACTCGCAGGTTGATGAACAGTGAAGTAGCATATATATCTTGATTTATGTTCTAGTTGCTTCTGTTTTATTGCTGCAGTGCTCTGTGTTCAGAATTTGTGTTTGATTACAGTTACTGTGTTCTGGGTACCATGGTCAGAGAAGTGCTTATTTTTTTCAGCTTTTGATTGGTGAAAAGGAGTTTGGGTTATGCAGAAATTCTTGAAGTTTGATTGATGTTACTTGTGGATCCAGTCTGAAAATTAATGAAATGAGGTCCCTGAAAGTAAAGAGAAGGTTGCAGCCTTCTGTAGGTAGGAGCCTGCGTACTAGTATCTCAAGCTAGTACAAGAACTAAGGGGGTTGGAGCTCCCTTTCAGGAAAGCTGGAAAACGAGAGAGAGTTGTAGCTCTCTGCAGGTTGCAGCCTGCGTACTGGTAAAGTCTGCTCCAGTACAAGACATTGTAAAGAGAAGTTTCTAATTAAAAAGAAGATAGAGACGAATTGCAGTAGGGGGTTTTCACCCACATTGGGTTTATATCTTGTGTTCTTGTGTGTGACTGTCTTCTGCTCTGTTTCTAGTACTGTTTATGTGCATCTGAATCACAGATTAATGACTGACATCTGAAAGATAGTTCAAATTATAAGTCTACTTGATATACGCGGGTTTCTTTATCTATAGTTGCGTATATACGCGGTTTTTATTAACTGAAGTAGCATATATAATCTGGAATTTAAAAAGGAAATATTTGGCTTGATAATACTGATTCAACCCCCCCCTCTCAGTATTATTTCCAACAAAATATCTAGCATGACTCATGAATAAGAAGAAGAAATGAAACATGACATATCAAAATTACGAGACCAGGTGTAACAATTGTCACTTTCACAAAAAGGAACAGAATCTAAGATGGATGGGTTAAAGAAAGATGTAGAAGCTAAGATGGATGGTTTAAAGAAAGGCGTAGAAGCTAAGATGGACGATTTGAAGATAGATTTTAAGACAGACATGGACGAATTGAAGATAAATATGAATAAGTTGCTACAAGAAATGGTCACTAAGGGTGAAAGGGTACTAAAGGAAACTCATGATGAGAACAAAAGAAATGTTAATCATGATTCCATAGACGCTAATTTTGGATCGAAGACTCACCATATTCCAAAAATCGATATGAGGAAGTTTGATGGCAAGGATCCCGCCACATGGATATTACAGATGGAGCAATTCTTCGATCTCAATAATGTGCAAAACACACAAAAGGTACATATGGAAACTTTATATTTGGAACCAAATCAATTTGTATAGTATCAATGGCTTTGCTCTCGTAAACAATTTATCACTTGGACAATTTTTATGGAAGAATTGATAGCACATTATGAGGATACAAAAAGCAACATTTTTTTTAGCCAATTCATAAGTCTCAAACAAAAGGGTTCAATAATGGAGCACATTGAGGAGTTCCAAAAATTGAACATAATGGTAAAAGATATTCCAGAGGAGCATAGGATTGATGTGTTCACAGGGTATTTAAAGGATAATATCCAAGATGATGTTCGCCTTTGGGAACCTGATTCATTAGAGAAGGCATTCAGGTTAGCAAGAAAAATGGAAAGCAAAATTATGGCAACCAGGAAGCATACCAATCACAACTATAAAGACGGAAGTGTTGTTGCCCCTAGCCTTCAACAACCTATAAGGTTGAAACCAAAACAATTGGAAGAAAAAGGAGCAATAGGGCTTTGTTACAGTTGTGATAGCAAATACACTAAAGGTCATAAGTGTGCTGAGAAGAAATTATTCTACATAGAGTGTGAAGAGGAAGAAGAAAAGGAGCAAGAAAGGTCAAAAGAAGAGGATATACTCCAGGAACAAAGCCTAGATGAAGAACAAATAAATCTGACCATATCTTGTAATGCATTGGCGGGAATTACAACTCCTCAAACCATCAAGATAGAAGGACAAATCAAGAAGAAAAAGGTAATAGTGTTGATTGATTCATGAAGCACCCACAATTTTATTCATTGTAAGGTAGAAAAAGAATTGAATTGCTTCCTATATCCAGCACCAGAGTGTCAAGTGATGATTGCAAATGGAGGAACAATAAATTGCTCTAGAAAGTGCCATAATATCAAGCTATCCATGGGAGAATATGTATTGACTAGCCCAATGCTTTACATTCTAATGGGAGGTGCTGATGTTGTACTAGGAGTCCAATGGCTACAATCCTTGGGTACAATAGCTTTTAATTTTCAAAAACTTTTCATCAAATTTTCTACGGAAGGAAAGGAAGTTGAAGTAAGGGGTATTGCAGGGAAACCAGGAAATATAATCAGCTCTCATGGTATGACAAAGCTTCTAAAAAAAGAGCAAAGAGTTGTAATTGTACAATTATGCTTGCTAGATGCTTCCACATTGGAATCATCTATTTCTCCAGATCTCCAAAAAGTCCTGGACAATCATTCCAAGGTATTTGATACTCCCAAAGGTCTCCCACCTATGCGTGATCATGATCATGCTATTCATCTGATTCCAGGAAGTGTTCCTCCAAACATTAGGCCGTACAGATATCCCTATGTCCATAAGAGTGAAATTGAATTATACTAGTGGCTGGTATAATTCAACTGAGTCAAAGTTATTTCTCTGCTCTAATAGTATTGGTGCACAAGAAGGATGGATCATGGCGGATGTGTCCGGATTATAGGGAGCTCAACAACCTCACTATTGATGAATTACTGGATGAATTGCATGGATCAATTTACTTCACCAAGTTGGATCTTCGTTCAGGATATCATCAAATCAAAATGAAGACTGAAGACATTCTGAAAACAGCATTTACAACTCATGAGGGTCATTATGAATTTTTGTTCATGCCTTTTGGCCTTATCAATGCACCTTCAACATTTCAAGGTTTGATGAATTCAATTTTCAAACCATTCCTTAGAAAATTTGTGTTAGTATTTTTTGATGATATACTAATCTACAACAAGTCTTGGAAGGATCATGTTGAACATGTTGACAGGGTGCTATAATGATTGGAGGAGAAACAATTATATTGCCAGAACTTGACGAGGAAGGAAAAATTATATTGGAACCCGAAGCAGTCACAGAAACAAGAACTCGACAGCTACGAAATCATTCAATTTCAGAGTATCTTATCAAGTGGAAGAACTTATCCGCTGAAGATTCCACATGGAAGGATGAGAATTTTATGCAGAAGTATCCAGAACTACTCAAGCGTTGAGGACAACACTTTTTTGAAGGAGAGGGGCATGTTGGGTCCCTATAATACTAGTGATTACCCCATTACTATTGTAGTTATACCCCTTATTAATATTGTTATGCCCCTATTGCCCCCATATTGTTATTACTGTGCCCCATAGAATCCCTCTATTGTTATTTTTGTGGTTTTATATTATTATTGTTAGGTCAGCTGGATTATATTGTGACTCCTTAGACTCCTATATATAGAAAGGAGGTTTTGTCATTTGAATCATCCAAGAATTGTTCATTTATGTAATGTAAAGGAGGTTGCCCCTTCAAAGAGGCTGAATTCTAAGGCGTTGATCTATCTTTTATATCTTTTCTTGAGCTGGTTTCATAACAGAATATCTCATATTGGTGATTGATACCATTGGCATATAAGATCCATTCACTCACTTTGCCAATCAGGCGATTTCTGTGGATAGCTTGCTCCGCTACAAACTGATTTATCTTATGATCCACCAATCCCTAATCTCCTTCTTGAATATCCTCAACACCATGTTTCAAACTAGTTCTTGTCACTTCAGTTCCCAACAATGGAACCATTTTTTGGCATGAAAGAGTCATCAGGGGAAGACCCTAGGTTCAAGCACGGGGATCTAATAATGGTTTGTTGTAGTCTAGGTCAATGCCAACATTTTCACCTTACCCAAGGGGTAAGGAGTCTCACCTGAGGCATGCTACCACCAGAAGTAAGAAGGTTTCATCATGCATTCAAGGGAGCATCAAACAAAGCATCAGCTGCTAACAAATATTAACATTACACACATAGTAGAGATAACAACATACCATCTAATACACGGAAACTACTAAATGCATGCATTTGACAAGACATTACAAAATTTTAAATAGGTCATCACATCATGTATGCTTATACACATTATACTTCGCAACCAGTCTGGAATTTCCTTTATATTAATTCAACAGTAAAACACTACAATACATCTCGATATTCGCCGTAAGTAAATATAAGGAATACCTATGTACATACTCACGGGATTGTTCTCACTCCCAAAGATCCTACTCAACTGAACTCATGTCTTCTAGTATCAGACTTCTGCAACCACTACCCTCTCCGCAACGCCAACCTCCAAAGCCTCACCAACCAACGCTTCTTCCTTACTGGCCCTCTCCTTTTATATTTCTCTTTGTCGCCTAGACTTCCAGTTCTTGCTCGACTTTTCTTTCCCTCAGATGCTCCTCCTCCTCCCTGCCTGCTTGGATACCTTTGTCTTCCACTACCACATTGCAGTAACCCACCCGCAACTACCAGTTTCTACCTTGTTGTCCAGCTGACTCCCCTGCAAGCTAATCGTTTCTACCACCCATTTCCTCCTCGTTCTTGGGTCAACCAAAATTGATCAAAACCTTTTCAAAATTAAAATGAAGGCCCCAAAAACAAGTTATGTCATTATATCAACTATCCACTTTCCTTGCTCCTAAAATCATCTATGCAGAGTTATGAGCGACGTTCAGGAGATTCCTTTGGTTTGGCACATCCATGGACCAGAAATTCCTTTAGTTGTCTGGCATAAACTTTGTCTTTCCAAGTCCATGGGAGGCTCAGCTTGTGAAATCCATTTGTCTTAAGCAACACCCTCAGTGCAAAGCTCTGGTGGAGGTAGCTTCAAGGGAGGGACAAAATCTGGAAGGCAATCCAGTCTCAGAAATATGGATAAGGAAAAACATAGGGAGCCCTCCTTTATGAACCTCTTTCGAGCACGAGGTCTACAATATGGAACCAAGCTAATAATAATAGTGATATGATTCAAGACCACTTCTTTTGGGAAGTAAGAAATGGGTAATCCTCCCTCTTTTGGTAGGGCTCATGGTAGCAACTCCCTCAAATTGATCAAGAACAATCTCTCTCTGACATGATGCCCCTCTTCCACTCATCCAAACCTTCCATGTGGAAGATTATTGGCTTGAAGGTGGTGACAATCAAGGATGGCAGAGATGGAAGTCTAGAACAGAATGGTCAGGAGTGATCTCATAAGAGGACAATGCATTTCTAGGGATTCATCTCTCACAACATCGAGTCCATATAATCCAGGAGGTGGAAAAAATAAGATGGGGATGCTCTACATCGGGATCCTTTTCAGTAAAAGAAGCCTATCTATTCCTGCCTAATGGCTGGGCACAATCAGCTCACCTCTTCTGGAGGCATATCTGGAGAAGCAATTTGTGGCCCAAGGTTGCTCACTTCCTTTGGCTGGTGGTTCATAAGTAGATACTAACCTAGGATATACTCCATAAATGAGGATTTGTTGGCCCATCGATGTGCCCCTTATGAAAGTAGGAAAAGTAATCCTTTCCTCATCCCTTTGAAGGATGCCCCATAACATGTGAAGTATGGAATCAAGCTTCAAATATCTTTGGCTCAATAGTTATTCAACCTGAAGACATCTGAGAACTCCTTGAAAATTGGAAACTTAATCGGTTCTCCAATTAGGTGGTGAACTATGAATGGTGGATCACATTGGGATTGCTTTTGTGGAACACCTGGAAAGAGAGGAATTAGGCCATGTTCAATGGTCAAATGCCTTCTAACACACACATATGGAGTCTGATGACATCGAACATCGCGAAACCATCTTATCTGACAAATGGTCACCAGATGACTAGAACGTGGACCCACCTGAAGCACGGATATTAGCCCATCTAAACCTCTCGTTTGCCGTGATTTATCCCCCATGCCTACCCTACGATCTCCCCCTACCCATTCTCCCTCTTCATTTCTCCCTCCCCCTGATGGCCGCCTTCAGATTAACTTTAATGGGGTTTCCAAGGGTAATCCTAGCCTGGCAGGCTTTGGTGGCATCGTTCAAGACTCTATTAGTTCCCCAAGGGAAGTTTATTCAAGATTTTGTGATCTATCAACAAACAACGTGGTTGAACTGAAGTGATTGGAGGTGGGAATGAGCTTGGCCACCCACCTACGATACAAAAGAATAAGAATAGTGGGGGACTCGCACCTCATTATAGACATGGTCTAGAGGATCACCAACGACTCTCCCCCTTAGAAAGTGGTCAAGAGTTGGATATTGGAATCTCAACTTTTTTGCATCCAGCATGCCCTAACCCAATTTGAGTACATCAACACTAGCCATGTACTTTGAGAAGGTAATAAAGTAGCAGACTAATTGGTCAGTTATGGTGTGAACCATTCGCATAAAAACTTCAGGATGACCTGGTCAGATCTTCGAACCAAAGATGACCTGGGCCCCGGGGAAATGCAGGCTCTTCAAGAGTTTATACACAAAGACTTAGAAGTCCCCGATGGGGGCATCCAATCTATGGGACAAGTGGCCATGCATTGGATTGTGGAGCCATTTGGGCCTCCACGCACATCAATATTTCCTTAAAGGCCCATTGGGACCTGGGTTGGACTGCAGCGAGTGATACTTAATGTGCGACGTAGGTAGGAGGGTGTCCATTTGTAGTTGTTAGGCGATGAGGAGAGAGTGTTTGGTGCGACATATTAGTGAGCTATTAGCATCCTCTCTTAGTCTGAGGCTTGGGGTGACAATGTAGGACAAGCTAGGGGTAGGCAACTGTGCAGGGGACTGGAACCTGCTATTAATCTGGTCATGGGATCTAAGGGAAAATTGGAGTAGCTGGCACGATGAGGCATAAAATTTAGTATTTGGAGAGTGTGGTTGGTGTGCATTTGTTTCCCCTTGCTCACTCTGGTTCTATCTCTGGAGAGGGGTTTCACCTTTTGAGAGGTAGTGCGTTGGAGAATTGGGGTCCTAGTTCTTTCCCTGGAGTGGTCTATCCACTCTAGAGATCAGTAACGTTCTCCCTAGTTCTCCGGAAAATAGTGGAGAGGGATATGATAATTTCACCAGTGCGTCAGCGCTCCCTAACGTTCGGGTGGTAAGCAGTTTGTTTTTGTTTTGGGTTCATATCAGGCTTATGTGTGGGT
Organism: Pinus tabuliformis; assembly: GCA_031772625.1. Taxonomy (NCBI): domain Eukaryota; kingdom Viridiplantae; phylum Streptophyta; class Pinopsida; order Pinales; family Pinaceae; genus Pinus; species Pinus tabuliformis. The sequence goes on along the minus strand of CM062804.1, from coordinate 1,216,869,333 downwards.
TGCATAGGGTAGCCAGATTTGTCCCTATGGCGGTGCAACGGGTGGTGGTGTCGGTTGTATGTTAGGACAAAGAGGGCATGCTCATAGAGGAGGTGTTGGTAACCTCATGGAAAATCATCCATAGTAGGGGGTGCCCAATTCAGGCTCGGAGTCTATCGAGAGATTCCATTCTGATGCAGAGGAAGCCATGTTCCTAGGTCGCTCCCTGGGTCATGTAAAGGCTCCAACCACCTTGGACTCCATTTCGACACAATTGAATAATCTCCACCTGAGCACAGATACTATGGGGGTGAAACATTATGATGATCGGAATGAACTGGTGGCCTACATCAACAATCTCCAACTATTAAAATTGGCAACTAGGGCCAAAATCCATGTGGGTCACCTTATTTATGGCATCTGACATTTTTCTTAGACTCCTCTCATCGAGGGGTGTAGGATTGATCTAAAGATCATATGATTCTAATAAGTATTCATGGAGATATGAATTTATTTGTGTTATGGGACATTTGTCAAGGTCGGTGAGCAACTACATTGCCCCCACTTGTGCTCCACGTTTTGGTATGAATACAAGTGCTTTGCAAGTCATTTGCACACACAACTCTCTTGAGATTTCTTCTTCTCTACTTGTCTTAGGTCTTAGTGGAAAGAATAATCTCTAAGGGATCAAAGTTGTCCTAGAGGATGTTCATAACGTAGTCCTAGATGATACCCTAGTAGCTCTACGCGTGACCTAGATCTAGGATGCAGTCAACCCTAATCCAAAAGTGAAAACTCATTAGAGAGGAGGAATATCTTTGAACTAGCTAGAAAAGAAGGTAGGGATAGCGTGGGTGTTTTAGGGTTTTTGGGGCCTCTTGGTGACTACGTGAAGGGTTGTTCTGTGCTATAGTCAGGCCGATTTTGAAGAAGGGAGCACACAGTTCTGTGTGGGTGGCTTCAAGGTAAGGATAACACTGGTTAAGTTGGCTATAGGTGATAGCAAGTCCCTGTAGTGGACCACAAGCCTTGACGAACTAAAATAGGGATAGCGTGGAGGTTTCTTGTGCTAAAAAGTGCCCAGAATAGTGACACGTATGGAGGAGAACCTTCCTTGATAAGGTCGTAATATTTGAGGGTTGTCGTAGCACATGGGTGCGCTAACCAGTCAGAGTAAGGAACAACAACAAACATAGACTTGGACACCACCTATCTGTTGTAAGAAAGAGACATTGTTAATAGTTCTAAAAATGTGTTTTAGGTGCACATCTTGGCTGCATTCCTAAAGACCAACAACGCTGTAAGGAGAGGCAGTGTTGCAGCATGAATAAAGTAGTGTGGTAGCATCATAGAAGTAATGTCACTCCTTATGGAGGAGGTAGACAACATTATAGGAGATGTAGCATAATGGTTGGATTTTACACGGTTTATGCAACATGTTTAGATATAGCCCATGGATGTTACTACATATCTAAGATGCAACAGTTGGATGTAGCATGGTGCTAGAGGCAATAGTGTAGTGCTGCATAATTATTGAGTGAAACTTGATGATGGGAGCATGTGATGAAGAGCAACTTAATGACAGTGGTGCAACATGATGAAAAATTTTAGTATACATTGAGCACAGTGATGGGTACAATCATGATTAGTGAAGCATGATGAGATGCAACATTGTAATGATGGATGCAGCATGGTGCAACACAGTGATGGGTAGCATGATGATGAGGAGCAACACAATGATAGGTGCAACATGGTGATGGAGTCACCTTGGAGAATCAATTGAAGCAACATGTCTTCAACTGAGTTCAACAACCTCATGTGTCATCTTCTTAAAGATGATCCCTACTCTTATATAGATAAGTCAAAGTGATGACTTCTATTGTAAATGTACTATCTCTCTCTTTGTTGAACTATTGAAGAACATATAAGAAGAATTGCTCAAGGGTTTCCCCACATTGGAGTTTGTCCCTGGATAGCACCACATCTTGTGTCCTCTTGTCTTGGCTTGTCTTCTGCGATTTATGTTTATGTTCTATCTGCAAAATTTACTATTATGCTGATGTGATTTCTAATCTGGAAAAGATATTGAGCTAACTGTGAAAATTGAAATAAATTTCTCTACGCATAGAACATACCTAAAATTAACATGGTATCAGAGCTAAGGTGAAGACAAATCCCAAGCAAGAGTGAAAGAGAAATCACCAAAGATAGTTGGGAAAGGAAAAAAGGCTCAATGAGTTCCTCATCACTCTTCAAATTCACCAAGGGTGAGGTCAAAGCAGAGAATATTATCCGAGTGGTGCAATGGAAGTATCTGATGACCTACCTAAAGATCACTTCAATGAGAAGTCCAGATCTAAGGGTGGAAGGAAAGGAGTGTTTTAATGGTAGGGACACATCACTTGATGAAGATAACAATCATTCCAGAGACATCTTCATTGATCAGAGGAATGACAAGTAATGCAGGTCAAAAGGAAATAGCTGACTCTTCAAAGAAAGTAAGGAACCCTACGTATGAAGAATCAAATGATGTTTCTGATAAGATAAAGAAGAATTATCTTATATTTTCCCTCTCCTCTAGACTCTTTGGGAATTTATCTTATTGATTGTAGTGCTTCAAGGTACTTCATCGGATAGAAGGGTGCTCTCTCTAAATTGGTAGAGATGGAAACAATCATGGAATTATACTTGGAGTCAATGCCACCTATCCCAGAAAGGGTGTAGGGAATGCTACCCCTAAATTTGAATTAGGGTAACTCGATTCATTTACAAGAATCTATTTTATGTACCTGATGACAAGAAGAACCTGGTGTCCATTTCGGTAATGAAAATCAAAGGTTTCAGGGTGGCATTCATCGATGGAAAGGTACATGTTTGAAAATAGAATTTTCAAAGATTCTTTTACTCATGGGTTCAGGGCTGGAAATCTATATCAAGTTGCAGGAAGTCCATTGGGGACCAAGTCAGTTGACACATCTCATCTATAGCAATGGTGATCTGCTTATTATGGGGCCCTACCCAATGTGAATCAGATGGTGACAGGGATGCCTGAATTCAAGAAGAGCATGAAGGTACATGTTCGAGATGTACCGAAGGAAAATCTTACAAGGGGACCATTCCCCTCATGTAGCAAGTCCACAGGTTTGGAACAACCTAAGGGGTTTGAGATTTATGATTGGGAATCTCATGTATGTAGGTGGAAGAAATCCTTCTATGGCTTGAAGCAAAACACCCCGGGCTTAATATGAGAGGATTGATAGCTGTCTGATGAAGCTGAGATTCACTAGGATTGAAGTCGATCAAAACCATTTCTTGAAGCCTGTGGATGATAGACCTCTCATACGGGCACCTTATGATGATGACCTCTTTCTAACAGGTGCAAACCGTCTCATTTGCAAAAGTAAGAGGGAGTTGGATTCTAGATTTGGAATGATTAACTGAAAGCCTATGACTACCTCAATGGATCTTTACTATTAGAAGTTATGTGCTATGGATGTCGGACATGATTTCGGAAATGCCTCTGAGTTTCACAAACTTATTCTAGGATTGTTGTTCTTCGTGAACTCTCATCTAGATATATGTTTTACAGTTAGTATGTTGAGCTCATATATGGTTGAGCCTCACTCGATTGGTGCCAAGAATATTCTAAGATATCTTCGGAGCACAATCTCTCATGGATTGAGATAAACTTTCAGAAATGTGAAGTTGCATGATTATTCAAATGTTGACTGAGCAGGTAGTGTGGAGGATCACAAGATCACTTCTGAGTGTTGGTTCTCTTTGTGTTCTGCTTCGATATCCTGGATGAGTAGGAAGAAAAATACATTGCTTTGAGCACCACTGAGACCGAATATATAGCTACAAGTATGACCTCGTGTGAATTTGCCTGGTTGAGGAAGCTCTTTAGTGAGTTGTTTGACACATGATGTATACCACCATGATCTTCTGTGACAACCAAAGGGGGATTCAACTATTGAGGAATCCCTTGTGTTATGATCACTCCAAGCATATAGATATTAGGTACCACTTTATCTAGGACATGGTACATCAATGAGCAAGAAGGCTCCATCGCATTAGGACTGATGTGCAGGTCGCAGACATTCTATTAAAGCCCCGAGGAAAGGACAAATTTGTGACTTTCCAGAATGACTTGGAGTCATTGAGAGACCCTCTTATAAGGGTCTTGTATGATGCATGCATTGAGCTCTGGGAGCTTCGGGGGTTTGGGGTACTTCTTGGAGCTACAAGTGACCATAGGGTGACTCACCCTCCCCTAGTGGTACGCTATGTATAGGGTGAATGGTTCACCCTTCCCCTATGATACCCTGTGATGACTTATGGGCAGGATGAGTGGTTCTCCTACAGAGGCATCCTACCCATGCTATCTGGGACTCATGGGAAGTACCTCTCATTTGGATAATGAGCAAGGAAATGAGGATAGGGACCATAGTAGTACCAATGAATGCATCATGTATCTATCGTAATCCCTATGCTAGGATAACCGAAATTGATCTAGGATCATGTGGAACTGACTTCGAGTTAGTAAGAGTGATATAGCTCACTCTCTCTTGGAACTGATCTAGGATCAATATGAGTGGTTTCAGACACACTCTCTTGATATTGATCTTGGATCAATGAAACTGACTTCAGGTCGGTATGAGTGGTTTGAGACACTCTCTCTTGATATTGAGCTGGGATCAATTGGAACTGACTTCGGGTCAATAAGAGTGATATAACTCACTCTCTTTCAGAACTGATCTGGGATCAGTAAGAGTGATATGACACACTCTCTTCATATGGGATTGACTTCAGGTCAGTAGAGAATGGTATGATACATTCTCGATCAATTCTTCTTCTTCATGGTCCAATAGAGAAGAGCAGAGCAGAGCAGTGTAGGGCATTGATGGCAGAGATAATACAGTCTGGCAGATGGATCAGCAGATGGAGTTCTCCCTAGTTGAGAGGGAGTGTTAAACTAGGAAACTAGGGCCAAACTCGATGTGGGTCCATCTTATTTATGGCAGCTGATATTTTTCTTGGAATCCTCTCATCAAGAGGTTAGGATTGATCTAAAGATCATCCGATTCCGATAAGTATTCATGGAGATATGAATTTATTTGTGTTATGGGACAATTCGTCAAGGTCGGCCAATAACTAAACTGCCCCCACTTGTGCTCCATGTTTTGGTATAAATACAATTGCCTTTCATGTCATTTGCACACACAAATCTCTTGATATTTCTTCTTGTCCACTTGTTTTGGGTCTTAATGGAAAGAAGAATCTCTAAGGGATAAACGTTGTACTAGATGATTCTCTTAACGCAGTCCTAGATGATACCTTAGCAGCTCTACGCATTACCTAGATCTAGGATGCAATCAGCCCTATTCCAAAAGTGCAAACTTGTTGGAGAGGAGGAATATCTCTGAACTAGCTAGCAAAGAAGTTAGGGACAACGTGGGTGTAACAGGGTTGTTGGAGCCTCTTGGTGACTACGTGAAGGGTTGTTCTATGCTATGACCAGGTCGAGTTTGAAGAACAGAGCACGGAGGTCTGTGTGGGCAGCGTCAAGGTAAGGGTAACATTGTTTTGGTTAGCTATAGGTGACAACAAGTCCCTGTGGTAGACCGCATGCCTTGCCTAACTAAATAGGGATAGCGTGGAGGCTTCTTGGGCTGAAAAGTGCCCAGAACAATGACACAAATGGAGGATACACTTCCTTGATAAGGCCACAGTATTTGAGGGTTGTTTTGGGTGATTGTTTGAGGGTTGTTGTAGCACATGGGTTCCCTAACCAGTCACAGTAAGGAACAACAACAAACGTAGACTTGGACAACACCTATCCACTATAAGAAAGAGACATTGTTAACAGTTCTGATAATGCATTTTAGGTGCACATCTTGGTCGTAGTCTTGAAGACTAGCCACACTGCAAGGAGAGGTCTCTTTAGATATTTTATGAGGAGATCCTAATCACCGTCACAACCTAGGACTATGGGATCATAGTATATCTTGCTGCTGGGCTAGGCCATAGGCCATAGCCAACAACTAAGGCAGTGTTGCATCAGGACTAAAGTAGTGTGGCAGCATGATAGAAGTAATTTTCCTCCTTATGCAAGAGATAGAAAACATGCTAGGACATGCAGCATAATGGTGGGATTATACATGGTTAATGCAACATTTTTAGATACAACCCATGGATGCTCCTACATATCTAAGATGCAACAGTTGGATGCAGCATGGTGCTAGAGCTAGCAAAGTAGTGCTACATAATGATTGAGTGTAGCCTGATGATCAGAGCATGTGATGAAGAGTAGCTTAATGGAGTAGCCTGATGAAACATTGCATTATACATTGAGCACAGTGACAGGTACAATAATGATTAGTGAAGCATGACGAGATGCAACATTGTAATGATGGGTGCAGCATGGTGCAACATAACGAGGGGCAACATGATGATGAGGAGCAACACAATGATAGGTGCAGAATGGTGATGGAGTCAGCTTGGAGAATCAGTTGAAGCAACATGTCTTCAACTGAGTTTAGCTACCTCATGTATCATCTTCTTAAAGATGATCTCTGTTCTTGTATATATAAGTCAACGTGTTGACTTCTGTTGTATATGTACTATCTCTCTCTATTTGCTGAACTATTGAAGAACATATAAGAAGAATTGATCAAGTTTTTCCCCACATTGGGGTTTGTCCCTGGCTAGCACCACATCTTGTTTCCTCTTCTATTGGCTTGTCTTCTGTAATTTATGTTTATATTCCATCTGCAATTTACTATTATGCTGATGTGATTTCTAATCTAGAAATGATATTGAACTAACTGTGAAAATTGAAATAAATTTCTCTAAGCATAGAACATACCTAAAATTAACACCAACACACACAAAATGAGCTCCTGGATTCCATAAATGGCCTTCGGCAATAGCTCCAGCGAACAAATGACTACCTTCGGGCTCTCGAGACTCGGGTGGAACATATTAACTACCATACGCATGAGCGGGTTGTGTTCTTTGCTGCCCCACCATCGTTTCCTCCCAACCCACCCCTGTAATGTGTGTTTCTGGTAAATTCTCCTTTTTTCCAACTTTTGTATTGGAAATAACCAACGACGCGGGTTGTCTTGGCCTCTTCTCATGCTTAATCTTGTACAAAGCAAGTCTTATGTTAGCTCTCAAGGCTAATACTTTGCTTGGTGTGGCACATATCTCCAATTTGGAAATAGAACCCAAGAATAACATCAACTACACCTCTTCTTGAGAAAATTGCGTGTGTTTCTCTTTTGAATGTTCGTTCACCTATGTATTATTTATTTCATGTTACTTGAAGCTATTCAATAGATCACATTTCTCTTTACCACTAATCTCCTGGATGTCTCCCATGTTATTGTTTTAATCCAACAGATTATGCTTAAGGTAATCTAACCCATGTAATATAGTTAAAATAAATGTAGAGATCAATGATCAACATTTAAACCATTTTATCTTGAAAATCAAGTGTGGTCCATAAGCCCCACAATGAAAATACACCAACTAAAAATACTGACCACACCTCATCTTGGTTTAAAATAATGGACCCAAAATTTATATAACCTAGAGGTTGTTTTGGTACAATTTCTCCATATTTCTTCTTGATCACCTCCTCCTACTATAGACAACCTTAATTAGTATGAAGTAATTTTTTTATAGTTTGAAACATGTGTCTACAAAGGAATATAACAATTTTATAAATAAATTTTGAATTTCTATGTGAATTAAGATTCACCCTTGAATAAAACTGCACATATCTCCAATCTGGAAATTGAACCCAAAAATAACATCAACTACACCTCCTCTTGAGAAAATTGTTTGTGTTTCTCTTCTGAATGTTGACTCACTCTGTATTATTTCCTTCATGTTCCTTGAAGTTATTCAATAGATCACATTGCTCTTTACCACTAATCTCCTTGGTGCCTGCCATGTTCTTGTTTTAATCCAACAAATTCTACTTAAGGTAATGTAACCCATGTAATGTAGTTAAAATTAATGTATATATCAGTGATCAACATTTAAACCATTTTATCTTGAAAATCAAGCGAGTGTGGTCCATAAGAACCACAATGAAAATACTTATTATGTACATCGAAAGATCAAACTAGTGTGGTCCATAAGCACCAAATAAAAATACTGAGCACACCTCACCTTGGTTTTAAAATAATGGGCCCAAAATTTATATAACCTACTCATCTGGCTGGTAAAAACATGAAAGAGTTATTGTGAATTTCACATTTTCGACAAGAAACATAGGTTCAAATTTGACAAAAAAAAATGGATGAAGAAAAAACATGCACGTGGAAATTGCAAATAGTGACCTGTATGGTCCCATGAGAATTTAGTCATTGGAAATTCCAAATTATTTTATGACATCCATCAATGCCCGTCCAAGAAAAATTTGGTTGTGCTTTCTCAAGTACAAGTCATTAGCTCTTATAACATTGAAGGAATATGAAGCAATGGTTGAAACTTGAAAGAAAAATTGATAAGGAGATTAAGGTTCTCATAAATTAGAGTTTGGGTTATAATACGAAGTACTTGCAATATGTTCATGGGTTATAATAAAGATCGACAAGTTAAATGGTTGTACAAATCAAAATTCAGTTGACAACTGAAGCAGTGGGATCTAACGGTGGAAGAAATTTCAATCGTTTAACATTAGATCTCACGGTGCAGAGGAGTGAAAAGTGGCAACTCGGGGAGTTCTTCATATAGGAACTCCTTATGGCATAATTATTCAAAATATACCACCATATTCATGTAATAATCATTTGCATTGAATTTAACTTTAATCATCTTTCAAAAACCAAAGAAAACATAATGAAATGTTGCATTTTGATGTGATAAATAGATAACCATTGTTGAATGCATAACATACCCAAATTCTCAACAAGATCCACGTGGTTGCAATGTCAATGCCTTTTGTTTTCCTCCACATTTCCGCCGCGTTTTTGTTCACACATAATTATTGTTATGCAAATTTCTTTAGTTTCCACAATAGTTTTGACGATGCATGCATATTGTTGAGGTCGGTGTGAGTAGACTAATGTAGTGTATGCAATAAACTGAAATTACACTAAATTTTAAGAGTGCAAGATATTACTTCCTAATCCAATAATATAAGCACCATTTTTTTAACTTATCAAAAATATTACATATTCTAATATCAAAACTTAATTGTTGCCTAAATTAAAAGATAAATATGTTTAAGTGCATAAATTTTTTTACACCAAATATTTATTACTGCACTTAAATAGCTTCAGAGATTATTAAAAGAAGACAACTCCGCAAACTATAGAAAAATAAATAAATGAAACATTTTCCCAATTAAATTAAATTATATACTTTACAAACTAATAAAAATAAATTATTACAAATAAAAATAAATTATTACAGATAAAAATTTCAATAAAATTTTAAATATATCATATAAATTTCATGGAAAAAAATTTAATGTATTAAAAAAGGAAAAAGCTCAATGTATATGAATTATTTGTAAAAAATATGTATGTCTCTCCAAATTTACATATTTTAGAGAGGAAATTAAGAAGATCTCCAAAAATATATTTAATTAACAAAAAAATATTGATGTGGAAAAATAAAATTTCATTTTTAAGTAACTACAAGATTTGAGATTTGTTATTTTCAAAAGTTGAATAGGAAAGAAAAACTTGGTGTCATATTAGTTCTTGCATTTGAAATGTTTATTTTAAAAAAATTAAATAAAGAAAAAATAAGTGAGATTGGATATTAAAATAGTTATGAGATAGGTGGATAAATCCAATTTTTCCAAACATTTTATCATCTCATAATAAAAAAGAGGGGCTTATACATTAAATCAAGTAATAAATGAAATCAATACTAGTATGTAGTGCTTTTATGCATAGAATTAAGTAAAAATGAAACAAATATTACTATGTAGTTTAGTTTTAGAATGTTACTTTGTTGAATTCTTGTAGAGGGTTTATATTTAAATTAATGAAACAATAATATTAGAGATATTAAGAAAATTCAAATATGGTTTAGGTTGATAACTATCTACACTAAATTCTTAAGAGATGTATGATGTGTAAAAATGATTGGAAAGAAAATAACTACTTGATTTATCCTTATATTTATAGGCCTTGTGAAACGAATGACAAGTTTTTTTTTTTAATAATAATAATGCTAGTTATCAATTTTTTTAACCTATTAGTTTAATAACATATTGCAATTTTTTAATTAATCTAATAAATTTGCAATATATTTTGGTTTAAGTAACAAGAAGTTTAATAGTGGGAAACAAAGGGAAAAAATATTTAATAATATGTTTAGATATTATTAAAAATTTATTAAATCAAAATTCAAAAATAAATTGGTGGAAGGAAAACAGAAAACTAAGATATAAGGGAGTGATCAACCTGATTTTAAAATAACAAAAAATCATTTATACTCTAATGAGTGTGAAGAAGAAAATAAATATTGTTATGACCTTTCTGACAATACCATAGTTGAAGATAAAAAGTGCTTTCTTTTAAAATGCCTTGCGTTTATATTTTATTTTCAATACTATTTTCCTGCAACCAACTTTAACCTTCAAATTTTTAATGTTTTCCGAAGAAAAAATCCAATAAGCCTTCGTATTACCTTCTTAAATATGTTCGAATGATGAGTTAAATGTTAGGTTTACATATTTTTGTCGGCTTGGTTTTTTATATAATTTGTTATATAAGAAGATAAATATCTCTGGAAAAGTTTGAGTTTGTTAGGAGATATTTCCTTTTTATTAACTAATGTTGTCATCCAACTTTGTTTTATCCCTTTCTTTGATCAAAGATGTAATGTATTTATTAAATTCCACTGCAATGGAATGAATATGTTCTCTATGTGTTGCTTCTTAAGTTATGTGTTTCTTCTTAAGTTAATAGGGGATAACATTATGGTGTTTGTTGTTAAATTATTTAATTGTTATAAAATTGTGGAGGAAAATGAGCCAAAAGAATATCCGAGAATTCCTCCCATGTTAACACAGTTGCATGTTGGTAGACTCTATTCTATTCAAGAAAGAGCATGTGCACAGGAGAGGGAGAGAGATAGAAAACGGTGCAATCACCAACTCAGAAATGTTGGTCACTGTCCAATAAATAATCGCCACGCACGGAGGAACAACCCAAAACTACATGTATCTCAGTCGGTAATATAAAAACACGATTCATTGACACGTGTATCTGGCATGCACTTTATTATCAGCGCGAGCAATACACGTATCACATGCATTGCTTAACGCAGTTGTCTATAATGAGACTTTTTGAAAGTTTTTCTGGTGGGTTTTTCTGGGCAAAATCCGGCAGCAATTTATTGGAATCGTAAGTTTGATAGCTAGTTTCTACATAATCAAAGCGTCCCAGGTGTTTTTCAGGGTGCTGAATCCAAATATGTAGTTAAAAAACTATTTTAACTGCAACAAATCAAAATTTAACCTCAATTTCTTCCGCCGGATTCTGTCATCGGAATCTCCAAAAAGTCGCATTATAGACAACTCCTTGCTTAACAACTCACACCAAAAGAATTCCCTTAAAAAGATTACAGTACGCTATAGAAAGAGATGAAGGCACTTTGCGTTGCGGCCAGGAGAATCAAGGCACTTTGACGATGCAAACAATGATCCAAATTACCCATCAATATAAATAATTTTATTTTTAATCAATATTCACAAGATACTTTTCACAGTTCATAGTTTATTTCAAAGTCCTTGATATAATTGACTTTAATTTTATTTATTTATTTAACTTTAATAATTAAAAAATACATTTATAGTAAATCATATCATATAATTTCTGCATCTATTTAATTATATAATTTAATAGGTATTTAATATTCAACCTTAATAATTTAACAAATACATTCACAATTATACTAAAAACATATAATTTTTTACATATGTTTGGTTGTACAACTTATGGGTACTTGATATTATTATTACAATTACTTTGTTGACTCACTATGCAAGGATATAAACGTAAAGGATAACTTTAAACCCCTATTTATTTAACTTTAATGATTTAGAAGATCACAATTACACTCCAAAACAATGAAACTTACAATTCCTACCTCTATTTGGTTGTATAACTTAATGGTTATTTAATATTATCATGCTATGTGTTATTATATAATAATGATTTAGAAGATCACAATTACACTCCAAAACAATGAAACTTACAATTCCTACCTCTATTTGGTTGTATAACTTAATGGTTATTTAATATTATCATGCTATGTGTTATTATATAATAACACATTAGGTAGGTTATACATTATTATTATTTATAATTTTAAATTACTATGAATTTGGTTTATTATGATTTATATATATATATATATAAATAAAATAATGATTATAATATTTTATTTGTTTATATATCAGATTGGATGGTATAATATTTTTTAAAAGGGTGTAAACATATTTATTTTTTAGACCATGCAAAGGAATAAGTAAGATATCTTTTATAGGTATTTGGTAGGCCATGCTATTTTAAACCTACACATTCCAAATAAAGGTGGATTGAGTAGACAATGATATAATATTGTTGTAGCAGCTATAACCACCCTTTTGTTGAATTTTCTGAGTCTATCCCTTAGAAAATTAATCTATATTCTGCTTGTTTATTTCTTCTACTTGTAAATTCTGAACAAGTTATTTAAAACATTTAAATATCTAAATAAACACAATACAATCACAACACCTACAGATCATAAATTGAAAGAAAACAAGCACATAAGTGACACCATTATTTTTGGACAAATGTCCCCGAAAAAACACAATGCGAGAAAACTGGTGTAGCTATTCTGAGAGTTTATTATTATGTAGTATTTCCTTGAGTATAACTCAGTGCCTAATCAGCTCACCTGACAGAAAAAAAAATACACGGCATCAATACCTCTATATTCAGAAACAGGTATTCAGAAAACCTATCCCACGAAACCCTCTCCGGCACAATTGAAGATTAGCGCTAGCACTTTTGGCCTCTATGTCAGCCTCCTACTAACTTGCGTCAGACCCAAGACCCTCTATGCCATCCCTCTGAGGCATTGTGTAGCCTCTAGGACCCTCTGCATCACTCCAGCAGCCTTTGCGTGGATGATGCAGTCCCTCTGCCTCTACATTGTCTCTACTAGGCTCTACGTGGCCTGAACTGGCTACTTCTCTCGCTCTCTCTGCTTTTGCATTGGTCTCTTAGTGCCGTCTCTGCCTCTCTATCCAGTACTCACTGCCCCTCGTTGTTGATCACTGATTCACTTTTTGTTAGCAACTTCGCTCTAGCAAAATGAATGATTGATCTCTCTTGTGTATTCTTCAACTAACCCTCAAACCTCCTCTTATACTTTTCTCGTCAGTCCTTCAACGACCGAGATTAAATCTCTAATCAATGACTAAGATTAGATTTGGCCTAATCCATGAATTTTGGAACCTTCTAACCTAGTTTTATATTAATACCCATTAATATTTTACTTTTCCTAAGTTTAGACTTAGGAACTCTATTAAAAATATTAATTATTTTAATATCTCCCAAACTCGGTACAATCTATCCAAACTATTTATGGGTCTTAGAGATCTCATGTGCTTTAGCCTCTCCACTAATTTTCATGGCTAGAGCACATCCAATGCTACCCCAAATCAACACTCCCTCTTAATGAGGATTGTGCTCTAGTAATACTCTTCATTGAGCATCACTCTGATTATTTGGCACCAATACCTGTGCTGCTACTAGGCCTCCCCAGCCAACATCCTCTGCATTGCTGCATCATATACTGCTGCTTGTGGCTCTACCACTTCCACTGCTACATCCATACGACAACTCACTCTACATCCGTGTTGCAGTTGGTCCATCCTCCCAACAATGCATCTGCACTGCATCCCCTCTCATCATGCTACATCATGCTACTGCATACTACTACTGCACTGCAACTTAGTTACTGAGAAGTAAGTAACTAATCCACCCAACTTCTGACATCCTTGTCAAACTAGAAACACTCCCGATGTTGAATCTCCCTCTGTCGATAACAAGTGCTCCCTCTACTGACCTTTATGCTACTGCAACAACTCCTTGCATCTCGCACCATTGCACAGCTCTATCTGCCATCCTACACCGGTACCTCTCACACTGTTGCATCCTGCTAGCCTCGCGCTACTCGGGGACTCTTGCACTGTAGCACTCTCTGCTGCTTCATCTGCATCTATTTCTACCTACATCTGCTAGTCTTGCTACTCCTCTTTGGGGCTCTCATAGAAAGGTATAATCCAAGAGGTTGGGTGCCTCAAGGATCCTGCCCCTTATTGCATGTAGCCATTCTGACTACAACTCGATGTCTCCCCACTTCTTCTCAAGTGCCACATGAGCACTCATGACACAATCATCATCCTCCTCGACTTCTTTCTCCACCTTCGTTGGTGTTGCCTTCAAGTCATAAACCTCTATGTTACTCTTCTTCCTTAGACACTAGTTCACATAGTGACCTAGTTCCCCATAATGGAAGCACTTGACCTTCGATAGGTCCTTCTTCCTTCTCTTCTCCTGCTTTCCCGTAGATGCTAGAGCCTCATCTTCTTCCTCTTCCTTCTTTAACCTGACCCCTCTGCTGCTACACCCCATCTTGGTTAGTTGTCTGATCTCATCCTGATGAAGAGCTACCCATAATTCTTCCCAATTTGGAAGACTCACCTTGCCCAGTATGCTCTGGACAAATGTCTCCCAATCCTCGGAGACTGTGTTAAGTGCGGTCCTTACCATCAACTCCTAATTTGGCGTGGCCCCTATGGAAGTCAGTTGGTCATAAATCTCCTTCAATCGACTGAGGAATACATTTATCCACTCTCCCTTCTGCATTTATTATGACCTTAGCTGATTCTCCAGGAGCTTCTTCCTCTGTACAAAAGTATAATGCTATAATGTCTTCAAAGTGTCCCACATCTCCTTTTCCATTTCCTTCTCAGAAATATGTGGGAACACATGATCCTTGACCCCATCAAGGATGATACACTTTGCATTATTCATTGCCTCCTTGTACCTTTCATTAGCTATCGGGTCAACTGGGATAACCATCACTCTCAAGGCGAAGCACTTGATGCGATGTATGTCTAGAATAGATAAGATCTTGGCCTTCTGGACCACAAAGTTGGACACTCTGTCCAGATTTTCCTCATCTCTTAGCCCAATGACAACCATCTCATTTCCCTTCTATCGACTCCTCCAAGTCTCTATACTTACCTCCTATTTGTTTTCGGTTTGACTCCTACTGAGTCTCTCTACTTCCCGTCTGGAAGTTCTTGGTTCGAATCTTGCTGAGTCTCTCTACTTCCTGTTTGGAACTTCTTGGTTCAACTCCTCTGGTCCTCTCTACTTCCCATCTTGAAGTTCTCTTCTAGACTCCCTCTGAGTCAGGATTTCCCTCCTAGAAATCCTTCTGCCAACTGTCAAGTTTCTCCTCTCCGATCTTCTGTGTAACTGCAACATTAATCTGGATTCCTTGGCTAGAATTCCACCTCGGCAGCAACTCCCTCTACCATGGTCTTGTCTTGTTAGGTACTTTTCTAACCATAGTACCCCACCAGCATCGCTCTCGCAAACTACCCACAGCTTCCTTCGCCCCAACAACTAAAGGATTGAGCCTCTTGGCTCTGCGCAATCCTAACACCAGCAAAAAAACTCCCTCATCCAACTGTGTCAACCCTCCTGGCCTCTGCATGGCTTTGTATGAGCCTCTCTCTACTCTCCTCAACCTCTACACTAGCCTCTCTTTGGCCCAGATTGATAACACATTCCCTCTTCGTCAACCCTTCCTCTGTCACTTCTACAAGGATAAACTACTGTCACTTGGGATAACTGATTATGCTACAAATTCTCTTCTCAGTTGATGCCTTTAGCTCTCCTGTAATTTGCAACCACCCTCTAATACCATGTTGAATTTTTTAATTCTATATGTTAGAAAATTAATCTATGTTCTGTTGGATTATTTCTCCTACTTGTAAATTCTGAACAAGTTATTTAAAACATTTAAATACCAAAATAAACACAATACAATCACAACATCTACAGATCATCAACTGAAAGAAAACAAGCACACAAGTGACACTGTTACTTTTGGACAAATGTCCTCGGAAAAATCCAATGCAGGAAAACCGGTGCAACTATTCTGAGGGTTTATTATTATGCAATATTTCCTTGAGTACAACTGAGTACCTAAGAGGCTCACCCAATAGAGAAAAATATATAGAAACAATACCTCTATATTTAGAAACAGGTATTCAAAAAACTTGTCCCACAAAACTCTCTCCAACACAACTAAAGCTCAGCATTATCCCTCTTGGCCTCTGCGTTAGCCTCCTACTGACATGTGTCAGCCTCCTGCTAACCCGCGTCAACCCCAGGACCCTCTACATTAGCCCTCTGAGGCATTGCGCAGCCTCTGGTACCCTCTACATCACTCCAGCAACCTCTATGTGGATGACACAGTCCCTCTACCTCTGCTTTGTCTTTGCTAGGCTCTACATAGCCTGAACTAGTTGTTTCTCTCGCTCTCCCTACTTCTACACTGGTCTCTTAGTATTGTCTTTGCCTCTTTTCCCAGTACTCACTACCCCTCATTTTTGATCATTGATTCACTTTTTCTTGGCAACCCCGCTCTAGCAAAATGAATGACTAATCACTCTGGTGTATTCTCCAATTGACCCTCAAGCCTCAAAATATGTTTTTAAACTCGTTGGTCCTTCAACGACCGACATTAAATATCTAATCAATAGCTAAGATTATATTTGGCTTGATCCTAGATTTGTGGCTTGTGCATCATAAACCCTAATTTCACAAAATCTATTTAAATGATGCTTCAGAGCTCATTCTTCACATTCGATATTAGAGCTCTGGAATTTCTGAGGAATCTAGGAACCTTCAGCACAATTGGTGCAACTTTTCTGGGTAAGTTTTGGTTTTCATGCCTTTTGCCACTTTTCTATTGCTTTTTAGTTTTTTGCTTGTATGTGTGTTTTTACCTTGGTTTTACTGAACAATCGCTGGCATTTCAATGCATTTTAGCTTGGAGAAGTGTTGTTTCAAGTTTCACATTACCTTTCCTTAGTATCGCACACATAACATTGTTTTGTTAGAAAATTATATATTATAGAGCAATGGAACACATAGAATATTGCAGAAATATAAACACGGAAAAAGCATAAAACCAGAGAGACACAGATATACGTGGTTCACCTAGTTTGGGCTACGTCCACCCCGAATAGCCAGCCCTTCCTTTCTATTATCCAGAAAAATGAATAGACACAATCTACAGTAGATCCACTATAATATCCTATGTTTTCTCTCATAGTCTCACCTCTCTGTTTCTTTCTAGGAGAATACAAATCTATTACATAGCCTCAATACAATACCCTCATACAAAGAGAGAGGTTGCCTTCTAGGGAAAATAACCCTAAACTAAACAAAAGTTATACCGTCAGATCAACCACCCAATGAACGGCCCAGATTGACTAGAAATTACTATACTTTTACAAGGCAATTTTATATATATTTTTAGCTTCGATGGCGCTACCCCCTAAACCCCCGCCGGGGGACCGTTGGCCCCCAGATCCCCCAGCCGGGGGGGATCAGCCTCCCCAAACCCCCCCGAGGTGGACAAGTCACCTCGCACCCCCCCCCCCCCCCACGTGGAGGGGTTTACAAACTTCCTAGGGTATACATCTGGCTGAAACAAAGACTTCTAAATAATCATGCTCCACAACCAACATGTTTTTGCACTCATAGTCGTTGTTTAAGCGACTTGCTTCTAAGCTTTTTGATATTTTGTTTTAACTAATTTATACACTCGCTTGAATCACATGCATGTTTATTTCACTCAGATCTGCACCAAATTCTCACACACATTCACTCCTTCATGTTTTCGGGTTACTTTTAGGTAGATCTGGGCTTTCTTAGCCCCGATCCTATGTCTCCCAACAAGTTTTGCACATTCCTGGTAGTCAAGGCTCTGCATTACCTCCAAGAATTGTGCAGAGCCTTCCCACAGTGTCCCTGAGCTGTGTTCTGTGCAATCCTGGGAGGCAGTTCCTAGTCCTGCCCACTAGACTACACAATGCGTAGTTCCATCTAGCAACCCAGCATGACTATTCTGTGCATTATGCAGTTTCACTCAACATTTTGCCTCTCTAGACTGTGCATTGCGTAGATCAAACCAACAATCAGCCTCGTTGGTAGTTGGGATTGCACAATGTGTAGTTCTAGTTGATAGTCTCCAAGCTTCCCGAGGTCAGTGCTGCACAATCTCGCCCAACAATCACCAATTTGTTGCCGAAATGTTTCTCGAAGTTCTTTGATGCTTTTGGCTGACATTGTATCGCCATGAGTGTCTTCTCTATCTCCAGGTACCAAAGGTCTTTGAGTAGCTTCTCAGCAGTACATGTATCATGGCCTCTAAGAGAGTTGGATCAAAAGACAGTTTAAAGTAGTACTTGGAACATGGTTGAACAAGGGTCAATGAGCTTCCCCATGTACATAGAAACACGCTTTTTCATTGAGAAGGAAATCAAGATCCCATCGAAAGACATCAAAACCATCTTCTCAGGAAACTTTGAGGAGAATCTAGAGGATCAACAGGTTTATGTGAACATCCATAATTCAGGACTATACAAGGTTGCATGTAGGTTTTTCATCTTCCCTTGTGTAGATGTGATCCACTAGATTGTCTCACACACTAGACCTGAAACAATGATACTAAGCAGTGTAAATGGAGGAAGGCTTGCTTCCTTTGGGATGGAGGTTTATGAGGAGATATATCATTTTACATTCCTGGTGAGTAGGATGGATACACCATTTTACACTCGCAACGATAACATGAACACAAGAGATATCTTGAAGTATTGGGTAAAGGAGCCAGTAAAGTTTAGGATGACACCCAACCAGATATACAGGATGTAGACACTTAGGAAGGCACATCATTTATTGGGCATCTTCACATGCTGCTTGTATGGCCAAGGGGGAGTACAAAAACCTTTCCACATAGTTGGTTGCTTTTTGGATCAATGAGCAAGTGAAGGAAAACCA
The DNA here is from genome assembly GCA_031772625.1 of Pinus tabuliformis. Taxonomy (NCBI): domain Eukaryota; kingdom Viridiplantae; phylum Streptophyta; class Pinopsida; order Pinales; family Pinaceae; genus Pinus; species Pinus tabuliformis. The sequence goes on along the minus strand of CM062804.1, from coordinate 1,216,850,236 downwards.
TTCAACTGGTCTGACATGTTGGCTCTCCAGTTGAAAGTGCATCTATCCAATGCTCAGAATCCACCCAAGAATCAACAAGAAAATTTCTTCATGTCTGCCTACCAGCTCGACGCAATTTGTGCCTGTCAATAGTTTCCTGGCATGGGTTGGGCATGGACACCTTCAAAAAATGTTTTGAACAAATATTGCAAGTTGCTCTCAGATTGCAACTACCGAGGAGTCATGGCTAGAATATGTGACCATTCCATCTCCCCTTTGTACACAATGATTTTGGAACAAGGTCTGCCCTGCATCTCCTAGGCAGCAATGGAGGCATTGTTGAACATTGCAAATTGGCACGACTTGTTGAAAATAATGTAACTAAGTTCGGTCTTCATCATGTCAAATATTGTAACAATGTATTTTTGTATCAAATAATTATTTAATTGTTGCTTGAGTCATGGGTTTCATGCTCAAGAAGTTTATCCTCCAATTGAGAACCCTAGATAAGTCATGTAAAATGAATATAGTCATGTATTATTGTTCACGTAAATATAATGGATTTAAGTCAAGAATCCTTCTAGATCATCAATGAAATACTCCAACATGTACCCAAAGAATTGTTACAAGGAAACTTCTCAAAGAGATTATGGAATCCTTCTATATTCACGCCGGCCTAATAATTTGATCAAAGGAACATTTCGGCCTAATATAGGTTCATGTCAGCTCAATAGATGAGATGGAAAGCCTATATATAGGCTACATTGGCTCCTCCTCAATCTGGAATTCACTCTCACTAACTCACGAAGAGAAGCAGCAGTGAAAGGGTCGAAGAAAGGAAGGGTAGCCACAACAATTGAGGAGGTATGTTCCCTCACGCGAATATATCAACAAGTCTGCTCTCCCATATGGCAATCCGATCTGGACTAGGGCTTCACAGTTCATGACTATGTCGTTGGGTTAAAGAGTTGTTCTAGCCATAGATGCAAGGAGAAGATCACAACCGAAAAGGTCGAAGGTATTGTAGGGATATAGGTTCCCTAACCTTACTCTCCTATGTGACTACAGTTTGAAACAAAAGAATTTTGTTCTCACTGTATTGGATAGTCACTATTGTTGCATTACAAAACCCTAAATATCAAGCCCTAATCATCGCTCTAACGATGTATGCAAGGTATTTATGAAATGCAAGGATAGAGAGAGGCTAGAAGAGCCTATCCGAGATTGTTGGTGTAGACTATCATGCTCATGCTACAGACCTAATATATTGCATAAATATACAATATGTTTGGGTACATGTTTTGAGGTATTGCCATTTAATGTTGAAGGCATTTCTCACTCAATGTTTGGGTCATGTAATTTCTCAATAAATATTCTATAAGAAAGAGTTCAAAGGGTTTTTCCTCTCAAGTTTAGGAGAGTTTTTTCCCCTATCTTAATGCCAATATCTTGTGCACTTGCATATCTTGATCTTCTTGTTTAACTGTTTGAAGATAATAATGCATAAAAGGAAGAATCTAAAGAAGTAATATCTAAAGAAGCTATCATAGTTAATAGAAACTTAATAATTAAGATTGGCCTTAATTTCTCAACATGGTATGAGAGGGGAGGTTATACAAAGGGCATGAAGAAGATCAGAACTTCACACTTTCTGTTTAAAATTTTGTGTGAGTATTGGGTGTAGGAATACACAATCTAGAAGGGATATATCTCACATAAGAAGGGACATATCTCTCATATCTTTGAGCACTGGTATGGATCAGATACACATTGAAAAGGATTCAAGGGTCTATCTGCATCTTAGATGGGTATAAGGGAAAATAGACCAGGTCTCAAATCTCATGAAGAAAGATGGAGAGGCATTAAGATTGTCTTGGAGTTTATTCTAGAGAACAATCACTCATGGATGAATCAACCTTAGCTCATGTATACACTATCCCAGTCATGAACTCGGCATACACATATTCGTGACATAATTCTGTTGAAGGGAATTTCGATGAAGATAGTAACTACTGCAATCTCAGTGAACAAAGGAATACGACCTATACAATTAGTCTTGGTGGACATTACAGTATGTAGATCTGTCTCCTTGTGATATTGATATATAGATATCTTAGTACAGTGTCGCTATAGCATTGTCATACCTGTAGGTATAGTCAAGATGGAACTCAAATGGATGGAGCAGTAGATCTCGGATAGAGGACCACGGCTTAGGACACAGTAGTAGCATGAAGTCTAGATTAATAATATCTGTGTATCTATACTCTACTCAAATCCTAGCGTAGTGATATACTTTGCTACAGTAATGATTAGATCAAAGATGCAATCCTAACCACTGTCATCTCATTTACATATCAGTGGTAAGAAAAAATAGTCTCGGTAACAACTACAGTGTCGGCATCAAGAGAAATGGTAAGGATCCATAACATTATCATAGTCTTGATAGATGTAAGACTCACAGTCTCGGCATAAGGAGGATCACAGTGATCCCTCAATTATCCTTATAGTCATGATCACGAAATACACTCTTGGTATATGATCTCAGCTAGAAGTGATGGAGTTATGATGAATGAGTCATCATGGTGATTGTCACAGTGAAGAACTCAACAGACCTCGTTGACATAATGAAGAAGTAGAAATGATGATCTTGGTGAAGGAGCAACAAGGATGATTGCAGTCATGGTGCAATAGTGACCTAATTGAAATGCTAGAAGATGTACTCTCTGAATGCAGTAAAGAAGGTCATCTTGATGAGATCTCAATTGGGAGATCTCAGAAAGATGATAAGCAGAAAATCATCTATTTTTCTTAATAAGCAATATCTCAAGTGTCGTTAGGACAAGGAAGCTTCCTCATCTAACAACTTATGGTACCTGGTAAAAGGATAAGTTGTATAAAAAAGTGCTGAAGGTTAAAAGACTAAAGCATGAGAAGGGAAGTTTGGTCCTAAAACAAGATAGTTTAGTATAGCTAAGATTCAGTGCCATGGGGAGATTATGGAAAGAATCTCATATCGTCGGAAGAAGGGAGGTAATTGAAGAAAAGGGCCAAGGAAAGAGGAAGTAACATAACTCTACTATGAGTGAGAGGGTGTCCCTCACAAAAGGGTACTATCACAAACCCCAAATCTCCTGCAGATATGATCATGATGTTAAGATGCATCATGGCATCATGAAAATAAGAACTCGTAATCATGAAGGACAAAATCCATGGAAGTTAAGCATGAAGGGCATAACTCTTGGGAATATCATTGGACATTAAAGGAAAGGATAAGAAGTCAAAAGGGAAAACATTTGTCAGATAGAGACATGCAAGATGCTCAATACTCTCTGATAGAAACCTCAGCATAGGATCCTCTAATATGGGAAGGTAGCAATTGTTTCATTAGGAAATCCAACTTTTGGAATTCATGAGATGATGGTTTGATAACTTGAGAAATGAAGATTTTTTCAATCAAGGAAGTTGTTGGAAGTAGAAAAGGTAAAACAAGGTGTGTATTCTTATGTTTATATTGTAATATCATGACATATGGTTGCAAGTAACATTGATCACGCATGATCAAAAGGAAAAATGACCTCCTCATCTGAAAGGATGCAAAATAACATAAGTCACATTAGATGAAATCAACATAATATCCTCATCTGAAGTATGAGGTAGTTGACTACAATCGAAGAACTCTGAGAGCTCTTGTGAATGAAATATGTGAGGATGAGAGAGATAGTGAAGTATGCAACCTTGATGAAGGCAATCAAAATCCACAAGATTAGAAAGACTTGACCAAGAAATCTCCCAGAAAGATGTGAATACTCCGATAGAAATCTGAAAAGATGAAGACCCTTGACAACATATATCATTGGGAGATGTGTCAACACGTATGCAGGATGTTGATGCTTACAAGAAGATGTCACTGATAGAATACCATCACTAAAAGGTAACATGCGATTTGTTTTTGGTGTCTGACCTCTTGGAAAATTATGGATATGTGTGTAGGGCCAAGGTAAGGAGTGTTGTGAAGGATGTCACAACTATGTACCTTGTAAATCACCGTTGAAGAAAAGGTGAAGATAGACGGCCTTATGAAGGAAACCCCAGATTCAAAACCAAGGAGGATACTTTATGGGAAAGAAGGATTGACATGATGGAGCAAAGTGATGGATGGTTGAACCCTACATGTGAAGAAATTGATGACATCGAAGTCTTGGATCATCAGTCAACTAGAAGACCCTATAAAGCACTGATGATAGAGTCCTTGGGTAAGAGGAAGCTTTGGGAGGTTCCCTTGAGTAAAGTAACTCGAGCAAGTTTCTGAGTGAAGGGAAACTTGGAATTCATCCATAGTTAAGAGGGATAGTTAGACACGACATTCTTGTCTTTAATTTCGAAGAAAGAATGGAGGATTGTGTAATCATCTGGCATCCGACACACTTTGAGGATGAGGTAGGGAATCCAAGATAAGAGTGGGCAAGAGGACCGATATTCTTGAGGGTTGGGAACCCAATATGAGAATAGTCCTAGTGGGGAATACTCGTAGACCACCGGGGAGGGTACGACCCTGAGAGAGACAATGATGATGCATGTCTATCAGTCATTGGTCTCGCCAAAAATATACTATGATCTGAGCGAGAGATGGAGTTATTAGTCAAGGCGTTTCTATATGGAAACAATGTTGGTTGAAATGATGCTAGAATATATGGATAAATAATTCAACTCTTTGCTTATGAGAACTCTTGTATTTAGAATGTCCATGTACCATGTATGTATGAATACCTCCCTAGTTAAGAGGGAGTGTTGAAAATAGTGTAACTAGGTTCGGTCTTCATCATGTCAAGTATTGTAACAATGTAATTTTGTATCAAAGAATTATTTTATTGATGCTTGAGTCATGGGTTTCATGCTCAAGAAGTTTTTGCTCCAATTGAGAGCCCTAGATAAGTCATGTAAAATGAAGATAGTCATGTATTATTGTTAATGTAAATATAATGGATGTAAGTCAAGAATCCTTATAGAACATCAATGAAATACTCCAACATGTACCCATGGAATTGTTGCAAGGAAACTGCTCAAAGAAATTATGGAAGCCTTCTATATTCACGTTGGCCTAATAATTTTATCAAAGGAACATGTTGGCCTAATATAGGTTCATGTCGGCTCAATAGATGAGATGGAAAGCATATATATAGACTATGTTGGCTCCTCCTCAATCCGACATTCACACTCACTAACTCATGAAGAGAAGTAGCAGTGAAAGGGTTAAGGAAAGGAAGGGTAGCCGCAAAAATTGAGGAGGTTTGTTCCCTCATGCAAAGATATCAACAAGTCTGCCCTCCCACATGACAATTTGATCTGGACTAAGACTTCATGGTTCATGACTATGTGGTTAGGTTGAAGGTTTGTTATAGCCGTAGATGCAAGGAGAATATCACAGCCGAAAAGTTCGAAGGTATCAAAAGGCTAGAGGATCCCTAATCCTACTCTCATATATCACTACACTCTAAAATAAAAGAGTTTTGTTCTCTCTATATTGGACAATCACTATTGTTGCATTATGAAACCCTAAATATCAAGCCATAATCATCACTCTATCGATGTATGAAGGATATTTATGAAATGTGAGAATAGAGAGAGGCTAGAAGAGCCTATCCGAGATTGTTGGTGCAGACTGTCATGCTCATGCAATAGACCTAATACATTTCATAAATATACAATATGTTTGGGTACATGTTTTGAGGTATTGTCATTTGAAGTTGAAGGCATTTGTGAGCCAACGTTTGGGTCATGTAATTTATCGATAAATATTCCATAAGAAAGAGTTCAAAGGGTTTTTCCTCTCAAGTTTAGAAGAGGTTTTTTCCCTGGCTTAGTGCCAATATCATGTGTACTTTTGTATCTTGATCTTATTGTTTTGGTAACTGTTTGAAGATAATAATACATAAGAAGAAAAATCCAAAGAAGTAATATCTCAAGCAATTATCATAGTTAAGAGAAACTGAATAATTAAGATTTCCCTTAATTTCTCAACATGCCTCACTAGAGGGAACCTTCATCAATATGTACAGCACAGAGAAAGCTTCATATGTGTTGCCAAGGTTTTCCACAGACAAGTTGGTCATGCAGCAGGTTGCATACCACATCTCAACAAGGTTGTCAGCTGGATTGCACATGAAGAAGAAGGCACCATGGCCCACACTTCCTATGCAAATTGGGTTGTATGTGATTGAGAGTTTGAAAGAAAAGGATGTCGAAGTGGAAGACTTCAAGAATTTTAAGTTTGGCACCAGGAGTTTCAACTCGTACGAACCACATGGTTTATCCAGGGACCACTGTGTGAGAGTGTACTATCCTTGGCTCCACGAGGTGTGTCATTGGCCAGAGGAAAACCCATGGATATATTGTTACGACTCCTCTAGGCTCAATGAATTGGTCATAATTGCAGTGGAGTAGTTAGCAGCACTCAAAGCAACAACACCACAGGGAGAAACAACAACAGTAGTAGCAAGCAGGAAACTTGTGCAAGAAAAAGGCAAGAGGAATATTGTCGAAAGCACAGAGACGAAGCATGACTAGAAGTTTAAGGAAAACCCACTTATGGAAAGGTAGCTTTAGAGATAGATGCAAAGAGGCAACAACATGATAGGAGGATAGCACAAAGAAAGAGAGAGAAGCAAAGGCTAGAAGATGCATAGAGGATGTTGCAAGAAGTTTGGAAGAAGCTCAAGGAAGAACAAGAGCTACGTAGAAGAGAGAAGGGAGCGCAACATGAGCATGAACAGGAATAAGAACACGAACAAGAGGAAGTGCAAGGCACACAGACAAAGAAAATTACACCAATATAGGTTGATGACACTGAACCAGCAGTAGATGAGGAATATGGTGAATAGTTGTAGGAACAGGAACTTGCTCTGTAGGATGAACATAGAGTAGAATAGATGGACATGGAGATGGAGTAGCTGGAACATTATCAGGATACCAACCTCATGCCAAAATAAACCAAGGTCACTCCACCGGCTTCACCAGCTCAAATAATGTAGCAAGTATGGAGTGAACAAGGGGATACCATTCTCCTTAAGGGCCATCCGGAAATAGAGGTGTACAACATAGCCTTTAATGAGTCACAACACAAATTTGTACAATCACGTATAGAGTGTACCTTGGATGAGCATGCATCACCTGCGCACTTGGAAGAATGGGTGATTGTGTCAAATGTACGGAGACATCCAGTCGCCTTGGATGATGCTATAAAGGCTTATGTTGAAGCCACAAGATCGAGTGTTAAGTTATTGATAGAATAAAATGAGTGCATTGCTCAGGAGTTACACGCAGCTAAGAAAAGAGAGGAACAATCAACAAGATCTGTCGGAGTAGAGATGAAGATGGCCATACTTATTGAAGTATCGTCTCTTAGGACAATCATGTGAAGACTTTATGATAGGTTCGTCACAGTGGTAAAAGCAGTTTTCCAGCTACATGGTCATTAGAACCATTGCACCAAGATAGTGCAAACACTCATAGACATACATGCTGCAGTTGATCATGTACAAACATGGACAATGAGGTACAAGGGAGCCCCGCTTCATTTGCACAGGATGATGAAACCACAAGTGGAGTTGGACAAACTACACACTCGGAGTTAGATCCAGAACTATGGGGAGCTCTCACTGCTCATCTCTAGTATTGAGGCTTCGTATGCATGGTTGTATAGGATTTTGGATGTCATGGTGAGGAAGTGTGGCACCCCGTCAATCGGTACACTCATCGAGTCCAAAGAGAGGAACCAAGTCAGACAAGAGCTCGATGCATACTTTGATTAGTCAGATTTGCAATTCAGCGTAGATAACATGTGGATGTACAACGTCGGTCCGACCTTGCTCAGGACTAAGCTGCATATGTTATAGGATGAGTTGGATCGAGGTTCCAAATCAGTATACCTTGAATCAATGGAGGCAAGAGTGTGCTTCTAAATTGACATCATCAAAGAGTACGTGGATGGCATTAGTTCTCACTGAGGATCATGGAGAGAAGATTGATGAGCTAGGCTTTCCATAGCCATCCCTGTCTTAGTGTTGTCTTATCTGGCTTACTCAAGCCAATTTTGTCCCACATGGGTATATGTGGAAAATGTATCATTTTCGTAAACATGATGTAAAGTGAATTTCCAAGTGTCATTAGTGGAATACAAACAATCATATGTAATGTAAAGAGTCATGAGAGCAGTCCAAGAGTTAAAAAGGGGCATGTCTAGGGTCTCCACACACTTTGTTATAAATATAACCTCATAACTCATAGAACAGGCTTTCGGGAGCCAAGCTTTTTCTAGGCATTTCTTAGAGATGGTTTGGAGAGTATTGTGATGAGCCTTGGCTTCTCCATAGTGCAGAGTGAGAACATCTCTTTGGAAGAGCAGACGGTGTTGACTGTAACATTCCACTATTGGAGCTAGTGGTTTTCATGGTTCTATGTATGAATGGAACTTTCACTTTATATAATATAATAGAGACAACATGTTTCATGCACATGTTGTTATTGTAGTTTGACTATTTTGGTTACTTTAGCGATGTATGTAGTTTTACTTACGCATTGATGTATGGACTACTCCATATGTGATTGTATGAATCTTATTAAAGCACGATGTTGGTTTAACTCATCACTTTGGATTGTCGACTCTCCTGCTTTTCAGCTTGTGATGTCTTTCAGCTTATGTGTTCCTTTGAGGTTGTGTACTTTTATAGGCTTCTAAGGGATACACTTATTTTCCCCCTTCGTGTGTTAGAAACTACCCATGCATCTCTCTTGACTCATTGTAAGGTCACACACTTGCTTCCGACAAGGATATCTTGCTTACCTCTGGTGCTATCGCAGTCAAGGCATAACTTTACTAGCCACTGCTAGGACTCCTACTCCAAATGGTTTGAGGTCTAGTTGGGACTTCTTACTAGGGGGATCCCCTCACATGTTGGTGGGTCTAGCACCGCTAACATTTTTGGCACTAGATTGAGGGCTAGATGACAAAATGAGTCCGCGAAATATGTTTTGAATCTTCACACATCTATCATGTCTTATGTTACTCTTCGTCCTTTGAGATGTTTGTCTTATAGATATGACTTTGAAACCCTAGAGGATTTCTAGAATCTCTTGTCACAGAACATATATGAAGGTGAAGGCGGAACAACTTGGGAGAGGCATAGTATTTCTCTTTCCAATCTATGTGAAAAAAATTAATCCCTTGAGGATTATGTGATCTGCATGCTATTCACATTCACGCCTCATGAGCACCGATTACAATGGCTTGTCACACTGCTCGAAAAATCTATTCACTCATTTGGTCACTTTGTTTTTAGAGTTGTGTCATGCTTTCCATAATTTTGACTGCTAAGCATTTAATAAAAAAATTATCGAATTAGGGAAAGACCCTAATGAATCCATGTCATAATTCTGGTATCGCTTTCTTAATCTCGCATTTCAATTTCCAGTGGATGAAATTGATTGGAAATTTCTCAATGAAAGATTTCAGCATCTTCTTTACATATCTAAGAATATGCATATCTTAGAATCATTCAAACCGACCACAGCATACCTCGATGTTAGAGTTGCTAAATCCATGGGGGGCATGGTTGTTGTCACAAGTGACTGTCCGTGTTCATCTCATCAAACATCTCTAGCCCTGCAATGCGAGGTGGGAGAAGGTGCACATCTAGATTTTGAACTGTCACATCCTCCCACCCCACCTATTATTGATTGTTGTACAAATTCGGTTGACAAGACTGTTGGTTGTCATGTGGAATTGTTTCCTCAACCTCCATCCACGTGTTCTGTTGATCCTCCGGATTGTATGTGTTGTGTTCTCCTATTCCAGACTCCACACTTGTTGTTCACAAGGATCAAGTTGTCGACGGAGTTGGTTTTGAGAATCCAACCTGTGCTACCATTTATGATGAGTATGTGTGGGAATCTGAAGAGAACCAGGCGATGAAGGAAGACCTCCTTTCATCTGCACCTCATACACTTTTCCCTGAACTCTTTGGTGATTCTGCCATTGTTGATTTTCCGTGTGAGAATACATTCCTGGGTGCATCTAAATCTTATCATTCATAGAATACACTAGATGTCATTCTATCATTACATATATGAGAGGACACATCTATGTTTGTAAATCCACTCAATATTTCATCATTCATTTCTAAAAATACAGAGGGTGAACATTGTTGCTTCTCATCAACCCCTTTATATGATTCATCAGACTATGAGGATGCCAATGGAAATATTGAATTTTTTTATTGTGGTTGTCCTGATCTCTTTTTTCCTTCATTCAATCACTATGTTGATTCATTCGTTGTTGATATTTCTAAGCCAACCGTCTTCGATGATCTACCTGTTGATGAAGTGGAAACCCCACAAGCTGTCGCGGCACTTCAACCCGAGTTGATGGTTATGTCAGGTCCTTACTGTCTTGAGGTTGATTCCACTCTAGATTAGAAGTATGTTGAAACACCCAAGGCTCCTCGTCACTCACCTGTTTGCATTGAAGATCAATCTAGTTCACATCATTCAAATCCTCCACCTAGATTACACAACTCCATCACTCATGCATTGGATGAATCCTACATAACGAACACTCTTGCCAAGCGTAAGCTGTCTTTCTTTATCATGTTTTCTCATTTTTAAAAATCAAAATAGTGTACATGTTTGTCGTCTCCACGTAATGTGAAGCATGACCATCACACATCTACAAAAGGCTTTCCTTGTGCTTTTATTCTTTTCTTCTATGTGGATATTATTAAACTCAGAGCATGTTAGTATTCACTCTTATATCTTTCCTATTTACTAGTTTACATGCTTATCATTCTCGTAAACCGCACCTTCACCAACATGGGTCAACCAATGTGTCAATGGCTACATTGGAAATATCACTTCACATGAGCTGGCCCATGCACTATTTAGATTAGGAGTAGGAGTAGGAGGAGTGTTTTCTTTCTTGATTTTCTTTGTTTTCATGCTTGGTTTGTTTACTTTTCTTGTGTTGCTTATTTGTTTTCTTGCTTTGCTTTCATTTACTTTTGTTCTTTGATTTCTATTTTGTTTTCTTGTTTTTCACCCATAGTGTTGTGGGGAAAAGTATCCGACTCGGATGACCCTATCCCTACTCTAAAGGTGACAGTCTTTAGCAACAACTGAAAGTAAAGCTTTGATATTTTCCTTTATGAAAGTACAGAGAGAAGGAAGAAAAGATTAACCAACCTGGTGTCTTTCGCTTAGTCGATCCTTATCCTCTCTCTTTGTCTCTTGTTCCCAGCTCCTTGCTCTCTTTGCCGGTCCAGCTACACACAGATCCTGCACAAAACAAGAGAGGAAACTACAAGATACATGTACTCATAACTGATGCATGGATTAGAGTGAATCAAATATACAAGTAAATACAATACATCAATGCAATACAAGTATATAGGAGAACATGCAAAACTTTATTGATAGAAGTAACAAGGTTCTGAGAAGGTTACAACCAATGATGGCTCCAATCCAGCAGCACCTCCCCAGCAGCAAGAACTCTCCTCTTCACCTCTAGTAAAACAATCACCCAATAGCTCTAACTGTAAACCAACAGCACCTCCTTGCTTTACACAAAATTCCAGCCTCCTTAGACCTCATAGAAGAGCTCTATATATAGGAGAGAAGAAGAAAGGATGAGTCAGCTTGAGACTGACATGAAGCTGCCTTGTGTCCTCTCCCTCTTCAGTTAATCTTCAGTTCTTGAGTCCACTTGGAGATCCTTGCTTACACATGGTGATCAAGTACCTCTTACTCATCACAGGGCGAATCTCATGAACCAAGTGTCAGTTTGGAAGCTTCCTGGGCAGTTGACACCTTGCAGAATGACTGTGCCACTTGGCCAATCTCGCCCAGCGCAGGTAGCCTTCATTAGATTTGACTTCCAGCGCAGGTACAAGGAGGAACAGTTGCATTCCAGCGCAGATGCTCAGTGGAGCAGCTGACATGATCCAAAATTAGCCTATTTTGAAGTGTTTTCAGGTGGAGAACTGATTGGAAGTGCTATTGTTTGATGACCTTGTTCTTTTAGGGGTAAGAACAACATGTTTAGGGACTGAGGATCCCTGTAATTATTGACATTTCATGCTCCATGTCGCGAGGCACAAAAATGTCTATAACAGTTGCCCCCTAAAGTATGAGGCCGTTTATCGGGTGAAATGCTTTATCTAGAGGGTCCGAAGTTCATTCCAGTGCTGAGGAGGCGCCCTGTAATACAATACAATACAATACATTATTTTTCATTCTGTTTTCATGATCTAGCTGAGGCGGGCATTCCCATGCTCAGCTTTATAAACACATTTTGGTACATAGAACAGACGATCGTCTGATGGTAGACTAATAATTTTCTGCTGAAATTATCATCCTTTGAATAGGATGATCATTTGCTGTAATGATGTACATGACAAATGCTTTTATATTTCCTGAATATATATCACAGCCCGGATGGATGAAACTAGATCCGGGGTCTTCAAACTCGTTCGATCTTCACTCTAAGTACAAGTCGATCCATGTGAGAATTTCGCTGAAGTCGAACATGGAAAGACATCGCTTGATTACCGGTCAATAATGAAAACCGTTAACAAGCGCGAGAGGAATCACCAATAATGACGATGACCCTCAAGGTACTGCAGTACAATTCACGTGGCATGAATAGAGGACTTGGCGTCGAACGCCACGCAAAATCTTCTGGTCGAAGGTCATTGATGTATACCTGTCGCCGGAAGTGAGAAACTTGCCATTGAGGCATGCAAGCTTCAAAGTACTGATGGGGTTGTCCCTAGATCAACTTCTTGGATAATGAGCTGAAGTCGACAAGAAGCGATCCGTCAAAGGAGGGCCTTAATGAATCCCACATCGATGACACGGAACGGAGCTAATGATTTTAGTGGAGGTGAAAACAAACTGTGATATATGACTCAGGGTGGCGATCATGAATGGATGAAGGATAATGTATGGCAGTGGATGGGACACGGTTGACATTTTCAGAATGACCCCTCTTGAACATATAACGACACTGATGCGATGGATCGGTAGCATTACCCCAAATGTGGATGGTTTGGCGAGGACCACGGTGATGAGACCGGTGAATGAAACAACCCAACCCGATGTGGTACGGAGGAAAAGTGTCATGTTCAAGAGTGACTTGCTACCATTAAACTTTGATGTTCTCCCAATTTTTCCCCAGTCATTTCTGACCAGTACCTCTTTATTTTTGTCAAGCTTGAGGAGGATAACATATGCTTGTTCTATAACCTGCCCTTCGGGCAAGCCCATCGCTATGATTTAACGAGCTTAGCGATAGGGAAACTCGTTCTCGTCTAAAGACAAGTTTGTCGCTATTTAATCATTTTAACGAGTCTAACGACAAAGAAAACTCGGTCCTTTTCATCTTTAGAGAGTCTGAAAAGGTACAGAAAGTTAACTCCATAATTCCTTTTTCGTCAGCTAATCCCTTAAGTCTGAAAAAGTATAAAACAATATAGAAGGGATGGCTGTTCGGTACTTTTAACGAGCCGAACAAGACAAGCGCTCGATCCTTTTGTGCAATAATCCCTCAGGTCCAAAAAGATTAAAATTTAGAGGAGGGATAGCGTTCCGGTCATTTAACGAGCTAGAAGGCCAAAACTCGGCAAACTTTTCATATTTTACGAGTCAGTGAAAAGAGCTCAAAGAAGACTCGTCTTTTGAGGAACGAGTGATAAACAGGGATAGCAGCAGATTCCAGGTACAGGTTGGAATTTTCCAATCACGGCAGTGTCACAAGGATGGCTAGGTGAAATCACTCTTCGCAGCTGTTTCTCAAAAGAGGTAAACACACAAATGGAAGTGAATGATCAGCCAAATGAACAATGGAGGTGATGGATGAAAACACGATCAAGGTTCTTATGGCTGATGAATTTACAATCTCAAAAGGTGATTTACCGGTTCATTTTTTCCATGAGCTTGAACTCTGGGGGAAACTTTTGCTCACACTTTTCTATTTTTTAACGAGCATAAATTCAGTCATAAAACTGCTCGAATTTTGCGTTTATTTTTTAACGAGCATGAACTATATGCTAAAACTGCTCGATATACCAGTCATAATAAGAACGCCTCCTATGAGATAACTATTTTTTAAGGAGCTTTATCTCACAAAGCTATGCTCCAATTTCGGCAAATTTTACTTTTGCCCCACAGGCTTTCTTCATGCAAGGTCGGAAACGGCTAATCCTACGAGTTTAAAGGGTTAGACCTACAGGTTTAAAGGGAGGAACTAAAAATTTAAAAAATAAATAGTCGTCCCTTGCTTGCATTCCAAAAGCTTGCATGCCCCCAGGTATAAGGTAGAATTTCGAGACTGCCCCTTTATCAACGAGGTTTGCCTCTTTCTTATTATCCGAAGAGGGTTCTATTTGCTGCCGCAAATCAATCCCTTTCTTCGGCGGTGTCTATCATTGGGTTGTCCAAAGATGGTTACCCTCTGTCACAACAATATAGTCCCCTACTTTGTAGGCTGCCCCTGCTTATCCTTCAAAACATATGTTTTAATGGGCGAGGCTTGAATTCAAAGATGGTTACTATTCGTTGCGATAAGGGAATTCCTACTTGGGCATTGCCCACTTTTTTAGACAAAGGTGAATGACTCTTTTGCCAAACACATAATTTTAACAAAAGAACACTATTCCAGAACAACCCCACTTCCTTCCACGGACGGGGTACGGACTAGTCATATTCTTCTGCGGAAATTCTTCCTTATACCCGGGGTTTCTTCTGCCCGAAGCAGACCAGGGCGCATGCCCCCTGGGTCCTAGTCTTTCTTTCCGAATCACTCGCACTCATCGGGAAGGAGGACTGGGGGTGGAGGCGAATCTTGAGTGAACAGACCATTTAGGAATGGTATTTGACTATTTGCGATGCGAGATCCCGGAAACGAAAGTTGGTCTACGAGCTTGACCACCCTTCCTTCGTGTGGAAAACACATTACTCTAAAGAGTGAGGAGACTATCGCTCCCATGCAATAAATATAGTCGCGTCCAAGGAGTAGGTTATAATCCAAGGGTCCTTGGACGACCATCACGTTCATATTAACGGTCTTCCCTTTCAATGTAACAGGCACATTGGGGAGGATTCCTAATGGTCGACTGGTTCCTTTATCAAAACCTGAGAGATTTCTCAACTCAGGTAAAAGCACTGGGGAACCCAGTGCTTTCCAAGCAACAGAGGAAAGGATACTCACAGACGCCCCTTCATCAATGATAGTACCAGCCATGATCATTCTATAGATCTGGACAATGATTCTGAATGGTACACTGGCTGGTAACCGGGGTCTGCCTAGTTGATTCCAATCAAAAGATACAACCAGGTTGCTTGGTGGTGGGACCGAATATACGGCCGGATATGACTCTGATGATGTTCCTTCCTGCGATAAAGGAATGGGCACATTGCCCTGACGCTCATCGGAGTCGGTGCTGATGAAAAGAACCTGGATGGTGTCATCCTTATTCTCTTCAGTGAGGGTGTCGCATGAAGATGACTCTTCGGCGACGGTGTCATTTGAAGACGGGTCTTCAATGACGGAGTCATTGGACGATAGAACCTCTGAAGGAAGAACCGGGTCAACTGCCGTTTCGACCTTTAGACTTTCGTCTGGTCTGGATTCAGTAGGTTCATTCTCAATGACCGACACTTCAGCTGACCACTTGAGCGGGCCAGCTATATTTTCAACTATCGAGGGATTAGGCACGAGTTTTTGGTATCCAGGAGGAAGTCGCAACGGTGATACCGGACGATCTTCCAAAACTCTCTTTGCCTCATCTAAGAATGGACATTTGTGGATGGCATGATTGCCTTCACACAATAGACAGGGTGATCTTGGTCCCCTTCTTCGTCCTTCACTCTCGTTAGTTGACGGATTGCAATCAACATGACAACCAGAGGTTGATGCTACCGGATTGTGCAACCTTGGGGACCAGTCCCTTAGTATCCGGGGAATACAAGGACAATCACGATGGAAGTGGGTCCCTTTGCAAATGACACATGGCGATTTAGGCCCGGTCGGTGCAGTGTGTGGGTTTTTGTCAGCCTTCTTCTGCTTGCCCCCAGTCGCCTTCGCCAGAGGCTCCTTCTGCTTCTTTTCTCTCTTCTTCTTTTCCTTCTTCTCCTTGGGAGGCTGACTTTTGCCAGCTCTACCTTGCGAAGATGAAGGATCAGAGGAAGTATCATAAGAAGTGGAGGGCTGGTGGGTAGTTCTAGATTGTTCTGACTGTTGATTCGACTGCTCAGGATTAGTGGCGATCTGGACTACATTGGTTGAAAAGAGCCATACAGGTAGGCCAATTGTCAATCCTGGAAGTGATAATGTTGCCATATGAGGCGCACCAACATCTCCCCAAGAGGAGAAGGGATTTGGACTTCCACCAAGGTTACCTCCTTGGTTGGTGGGCTCCATACTTTTCAACTGAAAGATCAACGTGGGAATAACAGGTGATTATGTTCCGCTTAAAATAAATTTTATTAACGACGCTTTTAGACACAAACTTGCTTTTTCATGTTTTAAGAGTCGAGAAAAAGCTAAAGATGACTCTAGTCACCTTCGATGTTTTAACGAGCCCGAAGTGACAAATGCTCGGTTGGACTTTTTAAGTTATAGAGTTTGAAAAAGGCCAAAAGAAACTGCTCTGGAGATCTAGGCAGAGGGTGTGCCAAACCTTTCGCGAAACCACAGAATACGTTTTACGGTACGGGTGGTCGATCTTCGTGAATGCTGTGTTCACTGCATCGCGATCAGTAGGGCGGCCGACACGGTTTCCTAAGGATAAAGGATAAAAGCCTATAGGGGTCTCCCAATATACGCGACGGTACGCGGGAGCACAAGTCCGTGTTAGTGCCACCGACTCTCAGGAGGAATCACCCACCTTCGTAGAGATCGACAGTCACTATGTTTAACGACGCCGGAACACGTCTCTACCTAGACCTCTAGATGTTTGCGTTATGTTACAAAGCGTTGTTATGTAAATTGGGTTTATTTTAATGTTGATCTTGCTTAACAGTTTGCCTTTCAGGGTCGCCACGAGATGTATATATACAACTTCCTATATGCAATCTAAGATGAGAAGCAAATCTTTTCAATCTTTCAACTTTGAAAACCTTAATCTACTGAGGGAAAAGAAAGACACAACTTTTTCCACAGATCATAGAACACACACTAAAATGCACATTTTCCTAAATCGTCAAGCACACAGTCAAATGCAAAATGCACAATGCATGTATTTCTTTTCGTTATCCTTAATGTTGATGTAAGACAGAAAGGAAACTGTTGTATAATTTTGAATCTAATTTCAAGTAGAAATAAACAAGCTTGTCCAATAATCAAAAAGACACCTTATGATCGACTTGTTTAAACACAGGAAATGTATAGATCCAAACCATAAAATGAAAAACAAACAAACTCAAACAGCCATGAACAGTAATAAAACTAGCTCTTAAGATCACAAAGACACTTTTACAGTTCAGGATCTAAGAGGCCACAGCTATACTGGTTCGCTTTTCACAATGGGAAACTGTAACTGAAACAAGAAATACTGAAAGAACATTTACAGTTTCATCACACAACTGAGGCGGAATAATGTCAAGGAGAATGGTTTACAGCAAGTACAATGACCAGCAAGCAATCAACAAAAATCAGTGAAAACAGGGCCAAGACACAATGGTAAAACTGAGCAAGACAATGGCTAACTGGACCAGCGCAGGCTCTGGTCTGTCAGTTTGACTCTCAGCGCAGTTCCCGAAGGGAGCACCTGCGCTGTAATGCAGACTGCCTGTGGACAGCCTGCTCTGGGACACGAGAGTTGCGTCTACAAAGTTTTCCGGGTCATAAAAAGCTCAAAAATGCACTGTTTTTGCTGAAATAAAAAGCTATAGGTCAAGTACAGGCTAAGGGATGATCAAGAAGATGAAGATCTATCACAAAGAGTAAAGAGTCTTTTGTAGATAAGCTCTTCAAATCTTGAATTTGCTCAGCAAGTGAGCAAGAGTAACAGTCCCTCTACTTCGCTTTTGATATAGTCAAAAGCTTTTCGATTTGGTACTCTTTTCTTCAAGAAATGAATAGCAAAATACTACAAACACCAACAAGATACTAGGCTCCCCAGTGGAGTCGCCAGTTTGTTGTGGGGAAAAGTATCCGACTCGGATGACCCTATCCCTACTCTAAAGGTGACAGTCTTTAGCAACAACTGAAAGTAAAGCTTTGATATTTTCCTTTATGAAAGTACAGAGAGAAGGAAGAAAAGATTAACCAACCTGGTGTCTTTCGCTTAGTCGATCCTTATCCTCTCTCTTTGTCTCTTGTTCCCAGCTCCTTGCTCTCTTTGCCGGTCCAGCTACACACAGATCCTGCACAAAACAAGAGAGGAAACTACAAGATACATGTACTCATAACTGATGCATGGATTAGAGTGAATCAAATATACAAGTAAATACAATACATCAATGCAATACAAGTATATAGGAGAACATGCAAAACTTTATTGATAGAAGTAACAAGGTTCTGAGAAGGTTACAACCAATGATGGCTCCAATCCAGCAGCACCTCCCCAGCAGCAAGAACTCTCCTCTTCACCTCTAGTAAAACAATCACCCAATAGCTCTAACTGTAAACCAACAACACCTCCTTGCTTTACACAAAATTCCAGCCTCCTTAGACCTCATAGAAGAGCTCTATATATAGGAGAGAAGAAGAAAGGATGAGTCAGCTTGAGACTGACATGAAGCTGCCTTGTGTCCTCTCCCTCTTCAGTTAATCTTCAGTTCTTGAGTCCACTTGGAGATCCTTGCTTACACATGGTGATCAAGTACCTCTTACTCATCACGGGGCGAATCTCATGAACCAAGTGTCAGTTTGGAAGCTTCCTGGGCAGTTGACACCTTGCAAAATGACTGTGCCACTTGGCCAATCTCGCCCAGCGCAGGTAGCCTTCATTAGATTTGACTTCCAGTGCAGGTACAAGGAGGAACAGTTGCATTCCAGCGCAGATGCTCAGTGGAGCAGCTGACATGATCCAAAATTAGCCTGTTTTGAAGTGTTTTCAGGTGGAGAACTGATTGGAAGTGTTGTTGTTTGATGACCTTGTTCTTTTAGGGGTAAGAACAACATGTTTAGGGATTGAGGATCCCTGTAATTATTGACATTTCATGCTCCATGTCGCGAGGCACAAAAATGTCTATAACACATAGGTTTAGTTTTTCATGAAACCATGTGTGGCTCTCGAGACACGCAAGGTAAAGTACAAGAGGACTTGTACAACTATCAAAAATTGGTTATCTGTTTTCCTCTCTCTTTATGAAAGAGCTTGTTGTATTTATTCGATGATACCCTGATGGGAAATACGTTATGTTTAGAGTCAGTCTTGACGAAAACATGACACTTGCACTTTAACTAGTACCACCTACTCTAATCGGTTCTTTTCGGTTAACCCTTGTCAGCGAAGCCAACTAGAGTAAGGTGAGGGGGAAAACCTTAACAAGTAGTGTCAGAGGTATACATAAAATACGTCTCTGAAGGGACAACCTCTTCTGCCTCTGAAATAAATAAGTGCATATGCACAGATCTTTGAAAAATGAAAAAATAAGTGAGGAGAAAGAACAGAAATGCTTCCTGCATAGAAAGGTGATGCAAGTAACTCCGTCGAGGTACTGACTAGGCTCACTGGCAGCGGAGTGATGCTTGTGTCCCTATGTGACTTTGTTAGGGTATTGTCTAGGCCTGTTGGTAGCGGAGCAACACCAGAGATGAAACTAAGTCTCTAACATCTTTATTGTTTGTGCACCAATATACCCTCATCCCCAATCAAAACAACTGACTTGAGTTGGCTTGGAATGTGTGCTGACTAGTCAAGAGAATGGTAAGGGACTATATCTTTAACTCAAGCTTAGTGTTGAATCCATGACGATCAAAGAATCGAACAATACTTACATAGAAGTTAGACTCACTTTTCATGAAAACGGTCCATACAAAGAGTTGGAGTTCTACGAGTGTGCTGCCAATGTTGTAGTGGTTACAACCATCCTCCAAAATTTTGCCTTCGCTTTGTTTTAGAGCCTCCATCCTTGAAATCATAATAACTATCTGCACTAATCATAACTTGTGTTTATTTGAGTTCATCTATCATTTCATAGATTGTGTTCAACTCAATTGTTCAGTCGATCAACCACAAGCACACCCACCACTTGGTTGACATCCAGTAACCTCACTATTGGGTAAAACTGCTCAAACCCGGAGGGCAGCTTTCCTTATTGTTTCTTGGAAAACTAGTGTCTTGTTGAAAAACTAGTCCTCTAGGTTTGGCATCCACCCTAGAAACAACAGTTTAAAGCAATTCAACAATTTGTTCTATGTGTGATAGATAAGAGAAAGATAATGGAACCAACCTAGAACTTCTGCTTAGTCCCTTGATTGATCTCTCTGCCCCTTGACAAATCTTGCAACTGCTCTCCATACTTAACCCGCTTGGAGAGTACCTGTACAAGTACAGTAACAAATAACTGTCAAAGTATCGTGATCTATTACAACATAAACATTACAGAATCAGATATATAATGAACATATAATAGCATTCACAAATGATAACATTCACAATTGCACAATTATATGGAAGAAAACTTGAAGAAATTTATTAATAGAAGGGAGAATTACAACACAGTTGTTTGATCCAGCATCATCCTCCCAACTTCAATCCCTCTTCACCTCATGAAATAGTAAGATCACTCCAAAAATGCAATACTTTTTCCTCAATTACAAACTATCAGCACTTCCTTGCAATTCACAATATTCTAGCATCCTAGATCTCATAGATGAGGGATCCATTTATAAATGTGTGCAAGGGTGTGAGTCATCCATGGGGTTTGATTAGTGTCATTCCACTTGTTACAATTAGTTCCACTTGGAGATTTCTTGGATCTCTTACTCATCCCTAGGCGAATTCAGAGAGGCAAGTGGCATAGGAGAAGTTTCTAGAAGATTCCATGATCAACCACCTAGCAAACTATCTCGGAAATTTGTCCATCCTCGCCCATCACACCTTATAGAATGCCAAAATAGTATGCATCGGACTTTGCCAGTGGAGCAGTCAATATGGTTTAGTTTAGGCCATTTCTCGATGGTTTCTCAGGTGGAACTTTTGGGGAATGATGTAATCAGATGACTATGTTCTTTTAGGGTATGAAACTACTTTTTTAGGGTTTGATGAGCCCTAGTTTATCGACATATAAGTTTGGGATTGATGTGCTGAAATATGTCTATAACAGTTGCCCCCTAAAGCATGAAGTCGTAAATATTGATGTCGGGTGAAATGCTTTATCATGAGGATTCGAGGTTTCGAACTGGAAGGTGACCTGCATAAGTTACAATACAATACATCATCATAATATAATTTTTATGATCTAGCTGAGGTAGGCATTCCCATGCTCAGCTTTATAAATTCAATTCATGTACATAGACCAAATAGTCGTCTGTAGATGCAGACTAGTGATTCTTCGAATGTAGAGTCATCAGCCATTGTTCGGATGAACATCTGTGCAACACCTTTGTACATTTTATTATTTTATATTCCTAAATATATCGCAGCCCATATGGATGAAACTAGATCTGGGGTCTTCAAACTTGTTCAATTTTCACTCGATGTACAAGTCAATCCATGTGAAGAGATGTTTTGAACTCGAACATGGAAAGACATCACCTGATTACCAGCCAATAATGTGAGTTGTTAACAAACATTAGAGGAATCACTGATAACGATAATGACCCTCAAGGTACTACAATACAATTCACGTGGTGTGAATATATGATCCAATGTCGAACACCACGCAAAATATTTTGGTTGAAGGCCATTGATGTCAACCTATCGCCAGAAGTGAGAAACTTGCCATTGATGTATGTAAGCTTCAAAGCACTGAAATGGTTGTTTCTAAGTCAACTTCTTGGATAATGTGTTGATGTCGACAAGACGTGACTCATTCTAGGAGGGCCTTGATGTATCCCACATCTACGACACGAAACGAAGAAAATGATTTTTGGAGGTGAAAATGGACTGACGACACAAGGTTCAGGAATGGAGGTCATGAAAAATGAAGGTTGGAGGTATTGAAGTGGATAAGAGATTAACTGGATTGTGGTTTCTTAATTGAATGAATTCTCTTGAACATGCCAGCAAAACTGAGATGGATTGGTAGTGTTAACCCCAAAAGATGGATGGTATGAAAAACCAATGGTGAGATGACCGGTGAACGTAATAACCCAACTCGACTCAATCATGGTGATGAAGTGAAAGTGTCATGTTCAAGAGCGACTTGCTACCATAAATTCTTCAAGTTTTTTCCCTTTTTCCCCAATCATTGCTGACCAATACCTCTTTAGCTTTGTCAAGCTTGAGGAGAATAACATGTGCTTGTTCTATAATTTCCCCTTCGGGCAAACCTATCGCTATGTTTTAACAAGTCTAGCGACAGTGAAACTCGGTCTTGTCTAGAATGGACAGGTTTGTTGCTATTGTTTTAACGAGTTTAGCAACAAGGATAACTCAGTCCTTTTCATGTTTAGAGAATTTGAAAAGGGACGAAAAGAAAACTCCAAAATTTCTTTTTCGTAAAATAATCTCTCAGGTCTGAAAAAGGATAAAATAATACAAAAGGGATGACTTTTCCGATCATTTTAACGAGCGGAAAAAGACAAGTGCTCAACTTTTTCATGAGATAATCCCTCGGGTCCAAAAAAGTATAAAATCATACATGAGGGATGACATTTATAATCACTTTAATGAGCTGGAAAGGCTGGTGCTCGACAATCTTTTCATATTTAACGAGTTTGAAAAGGGTTTAAAGGAGACTCAATTTTGACATTTCAAATCACTTTAACGAGCTGGAAAGGTCGGCACTCGACAATATTTTCATATTTAACGAGTCTAAAAATGGTTTAAAGGAGACTCGATTTTGAGGAATGAGTCGTGTCTAGGGTAGCAACTGGTTCTGGTGAATTTGGAACTTCTCAAAACATGGTGAATTATGTGAAGAGGCTGGCTAATAAGACCACTCATCACAACTGTTCCTCAAAAAGGGTTAAAAAACCAAGTGAAAGCGTATGATCGGCCAAAGGGATGGAGGTGATGGGAGGTACACAACCAAGGCTCAAACGCTGATAGAATGGCAATCACAAAGGTTAATTACATGAAGGTGGGTTCATTTTTACACAAGCTTGAACCATGGGGGAAATATGCTTAGTGGTTTCATTTTTTTTTTACAAGCTTGAACCATGGGGGAACTATGCTTGGTGGGTTGATTTTTTGACAAGCTTGAACCGTGGGGGAACTATGCTTGGAAACAATTTCATTTTTTTACATAATCTCTAAACGAAAAAACTAAAAATTGAAAATGGAAATGAAAATGGTTTGCGTGCCCCCAGCATGATTAAAAGGAGAGTCTCCTATAACCAAATGGAAACCACTGTGGTTAGGCAGGATGGTTTCATCTGGAATAGACAAAATACGTCCTTGGCTTTGTCCAAAATAGACAAAGGTGAATGGTGTGTCAGACCAATCACATAACCTACGGGGAAACTTATCTTTACAACTAGGTGCGTCCAGTATAGACAAGGGTGCATGCCCCCTAAGATTTGTTATATTCTCAGGAAGCTTTGAGGAGAAATTTGGATGATTGACAGGTCTATATGAACATCCATAAGTCAGGACTATACAAGGTTGCATGCAGGTTTCCCATGTTCCATTGCAGAGATGTGATCCATTGGAGTGTCTCACACACTGACCTTGAGACAATAATGCTGAGAAGTGTTAGTGGAGCAAGGCTTTCTCGCTTCAGGATGGAGGATTATCAGGAGATATATCATTTTCCATTCCTAGTGAGCAAGATGAATGCACCGTTTTAAACTTCCAATGACAATATAGACACAAGAGATATCTTGAAGTGTTGTGTAAACAAGTTAACAAATTTCAAGATGGCACCCAACCAAATATATAGGATGAAGACACTCAAGAAGGCGTATCAGTTCTTGGTCATCTTCGCATGCCTCTTGTATGGTCAAGGGAGTACAAAAACCTTCCCCGAGAGTTGGGTTGTTATGTTGGATCACCTATAAAGTGAAGGAAAACCATTCAACTGGTTTGACATGTTGGATCTACAGTTGAAAGTGCATCTATCCAATGCTCAGAATCTGCCCAAGGATTAGCAACAGAAGTTCTTCATGTTTTCCTACCTGATCGATGCAATCTATGCCCGTCAATAGTTTCCCGGCATGGGTTGGGCATGGACACCTTTAGAAAATTCTATGAACATATATTGCAAGTTGCTGTAAAATTGTAACTACCAACGAGTCATGGCTAGAATATGTGACCAATTCATCTCCCTTCTGTACACAATGATTTTTTAACAAGATCTACCCTGCATGTCCTAGGCATAAATGGAGGCATTGCTGAACATTGCAGATTGGTATGCCTCACCTGAGGGAACCTTCATTAGGATGTACAACACGGAGAAAGCTCTGAATGTATTGCCAAGGTTTTCCAAGGACAAGTTGGTCATACAAGAGGTTGCATACCACATCTCGACAGGGTTGTTAGTTGAATTGCACATGAATAAGAAGGCACCATGGCCCACATTTCCTATGCAAATTGGGTTGGGAGTTTGAAAGAAGCATATGCCAAAGTGGAAGACTTCAAGAAGTCTAATTTCAGCACTAAGAGTTTCAACCCATAAAACCCACATATTTTATGTAGGGACCACTGTGTAAGAGTGTACTATCCTTGGATCCATGGGGAGTGTCATTGGCCAGAGGATGACCCATGGAGATATTGTTACAACTCTTCTAGGCTTAATTAACTAGTCAGCATTGCAGTGGAGTGGCTAGCAGCACTCAAGGTAGCAACATCATAGGGAGCAGCAATGACAACAGCAGTAAGCATCAAACATGTGCAAGACAAAGACAAGAGGAGTATTTTCGAAAGCACAAAGATGAAGCAAAGCTACAAGTTTAAGGAAGACCGAATTGTGGCAAAGGTAGCTTTGGAGATATATGCGAAGAGGCGACAACACGACAGGAGGATAGTGCAAACAAAGAGAGATAAGCAAAGGTTGGAAGATGCAGAGAGGATGTTGCAGGAAGTTCGGTAGAAGCTAAAGGAAGAACAACAGTTGCGTAGAAGAAAGAAGGACGTGTAGCATGAGAATGAACAGGAATAGGAACAGGAACAAGACAAAGTGTAAGGAGTAGAGATAGTGCAAACTACACCAAGACAGGCTGAAGACTCTGAACCAGCAATAGATGAGGAATAAGGTGAGCAGCCGTAAGGGCACAGGAACTTGCTCTGCAGGATGAACAAATAGTAGAATAGATGGACATGGAGATGGAGCGGCTGGAATAGGATTAAGATACTGAACTCATGCCAAAATAAACTGAGGTCACTCCACAAGCTTCACCATATCCAATAGTAGACCAAATCTCGAGTGAACAAGGGGATACCATTCTCCTTGAGAGTCATCCAAAAATAGAGGTGTACAACATAGCCTTTGATGAGCCACATTATAGAGTTGTACAAGAATGTAGAGTGCGTACCTCAGATGGGCATGCGTCACCTAAGGACTTGGAAGATAGTGTGATTGTGTTAGATGTATAGAAACATCCAACCACCTTGGCTGATGGTACAAAGGCTTATGTTGAAGCCACTAGCTTGAGTGTTAAGTTCTTGATAGTAGAAAACAAGCGCATGGCTTAGGAGTTGGAAGTAGCTAGGCAGAGAGAGGAGCAATCAATTGGATCCTCCAGAGCAGAGATGAAGATGGTCATAGTTGCTGAACTATTGGCTCTTGAGACAGTCACACAGAGACTCTATGGCAGGTTCGTCATCATGCACAAGGCAGTTGTCCACCTACATGCTCATCAACAACGTTGCACCAAGATAGCGCGAACACTCATAGACATACATGCTACAGTTAATCATGTACAAACATGGACAATGAGGTATAAGGGAGCCCCGCTTCACTTGCACAAGATGACGAAGCCATAGGTGGAGTTGGACAAAGCATGCATCCGGAGTTAGATCCGGAACTATGAGGAACTCCTACCACTCATCACTAATATTGAGGCTTCGTATGCACTTTTGTATAGGAGTTTTAATGTCTTGGTGAGGAATTATGGAACCCCGTCAATTGGTATGCTCATCGCAGCCAAAGAGAAGAACCAAGTCATACTAGAGCTCAATGTGTACTTTCCTCAGTTGATGCTCACGGCCACCAGTGCATATTTGCAAGTCATCACAAATAACATGCAGATGTACATCGTTGGTCTGGCCTTGCTCAGGACTAAGCTGTGCATGTTACAAGATGATTTGGATCGAGGTTCCAAATCAGTATAACCGGAAGCAATGGAGGCAAGTGTTCACTTCCAGAAGGAAATCATCAAAGAGTACACAGACACCATTGCGCACTATCAAGCATGGCATCAGTTCATCACTAAGGATCATGGAGAGGAGGTGTATGAGCTAGTCTTTACACTATCATCCCAGTCTTACTGTTGTCTTGTCTAGCTGACTTAAGCCAATTTTGTCCCACATGGGTATATGTGGAAAATTTATCCTTTTTGTAAACGTGATGTAAAGTGAAATTCCAAGTGTCATTAGTGGAATAAAAACAGTCATATGTAATGTAAAGAATCATGAGGGAAATTCAAGAGTCACAAAGGGGAATGTCAAGGGTCACCCCACCCTTTGTTATAAATAGAACCTCATAACTCATAGAACAGGAATTTGGGAGCCAAGAGAGCACATCTCTTTGGAGGAGTAGGTAGTGTTGATTGTAACATTCCACTATTGGGGCTAGTGGTTGTCATGGTTGTATGTATGGATGGAACTTTCACTTTATAAAATATAATAGAGCCAACACATTTCCTGCATATGTTTTTATTGTAGTTCGACTATTCTAGTTACTTTAGCAATGTATGTAGTTTTACTTACACATTGATGTATGGACTACTACGTATGTGATTATTTGAACATTATTGAAGTGAGTTGTTGGTTTAACTTATCACTTTGGATTGTCGACTATTCTTCTTTCCAACTTGTGATGTCTTTCAGCTCATGTGTTCTTTTGAGGCTGTGTACTGTTACAGGCTTCTAAGGGATACACTTCTATAAGGTTACACACTTTCTTCCGGTAAGGATATCTTGCTTACCTCTGCATGCTATCGTAGTCAAGGCATAACTTTACTACCCACTGCTAAGACTCCTACTACAAACTATCTGAGGTCTAGTTGGGACTTCTTACCAGGAAGATCCCTTGACATGTTGGCGGGTCTAGCACCATCAATAACTATCAAAGAAGGATACCTATTTTTTATATTAAATTCATAAATTCCTCCAAAAGGAAAATTATGGCATAATATTTGGGAGGATTATTCTATTCCCAAAATCAATGTCCTTTGTTGGGTTATAACTCATGGTAAATTGTGGATATATGACCATCTTTAGAAGATATGAATATAAGGTCTTACGGAATTCCCTCTATTTATTGACCAAAATGAAATAGTCCATGATATTTTCTTAGAATATAATTATATTCGACAAATCTAGTGTGATATCCCATGTGGGTTAATTTCCCTTGCAATAATTGTAAATAGTTCCCTTGTAATTATGTAATTACAAAAAATAAAAAAGACTGAGAAACGGGCACATATTCCATTGCTTGAGGAGTTTTTTGTTTTAAATATTGGTCATGGGCTCACTGATTGGTGTTAATGGAGTTGACTTTGTTACTAAATTCAACATGAAAAATGAAGGATATGTCCATGTGTGTTTTGGGCATGACTATGAGCAAGAAAGGGACAACATTTAATGAAGAAGAGTAACGACTTTGCCCAAGGTAGTTAGATCATGTAGAACCTGTCGGAAGAGGACTCCTTTATGGAGAGAGAATAAAGAATGATGGGGGGAATGCGGGCTAGGAAAATCATCTTAGACACTAAAGGAAGAGAGGAGGGGTTCGAAGTAGGAAAAGAGAAGGTTGGGGAAGGTTCCTGGGGGAAATAAATAACCATACAAACACCATACACATGGGAAAAGAAAGGGAAACATGAAAATAGGAGGTCGAGAGGATATTGAGGACCAACCACATCATTGAGAGAGCAGAGAAGATACAAGAACTTAGAGAATTCAGGGAGAAGAGAAACTTTGATGACAGCTAGTTGAGAAACTCATGGGACTTGTTGGATGACAATCATAAAGTAATGGATATGCCTTACAGAGCTAGCTGAGAGGCCTTTTCAACACATCCCCCAACATGTCCATGATATATTGGACAAAGCCAATGCTAAGTACAAGCAACGCCATGATCAACATTAGGTGGGCAACAAAGTTTGTTTACATTTACAAATGGAGCACCTCGTTGGACCCCACCGCAAGCTTTTCCCACTTTGATATGGGCCATAAACCATCACCAATGTTTTAAAGGACAATGCCTTCAAGCTCAACATTTCCCCATTCCTTGGTCTACACCTAGTGTTCAATGTAGATCTCCTTCAACTATACTTTCCACCATTGTTGGACACATCCTACATTATAGAAAAACTCACACCAATAGAGCTAAATACAAACTGTATATAACAGGATATAATTGATCAAATCATGGACACGCATATCAATAACACTTGCCAACAGAGGATCCAGCTATATCGAGTTGTTAAAGTAGGCCAACTCCTTCAATAGGGACCAGGTTTAATATAAATTTTCTCACCTCTGGAGGATCTACACGCATTGGGGACCATTTCTTCCTAAGGAGGGAGGAATGATCTAGGTGGATATTGGCGGACACCCACCTATTCCACCTAGACCTCTAGTCAATTTCTCTCGTTTACTTGTTCATTGCTATACTTACTATTTTTAGCAGTTTTTCAGGTCTTGAACTTCCAGAGAAATTTTTACCCCCTAAACGAAATTTTTTTCAGGTTTGTAGAAGGCTTATGCATATCAAAAATCCTATAGTACTCAGAGAGATCTTTTCCAACAAGGTATTATATGTGGCAAACATAGATAATATGACCAAGTTACGATCCCAGAAAGTTGGCTTCCCAACTAACCCCAACGGGGCCCACAAACTCTTCGTGTTCCATCTTGTGGGGTTAAGGTTTTGGTTGTTTAGGGTTTTCCCTTATTGTTCAATAATAAATAGGCCCTTGAGCCTCATTTTAACATAGTTCAGAGGCTTGTAATCGCCATTTCATGTATTATTGTTAACGTAAATATAATGGATTTAAGTCAAGAATCCTTCTAGATCATCAATGAAATA
Organism: Pinus tabuliformis; assembly: GCA_031772625.1. Classification (NCBI taxonomy): domain Eukaryota; kingdom Viridiplantae; phylum Streptophyta; class Pinopsida; order Pinales; family Pinaceae; genus Pinus; species Pinus tabuliformis. Next base: position 1,216,820,899 of record CM062804.1, on the reverse strand, counting down.
CTCCAACATGTACCCAAAGAATTGTTACAAGGAAACTTCTCAAAGAGATTATGGAATCCTTCTATATTCATGTCGGCCTAATCATTTGATCAAAGGAACATTTCGCCTAATATAGGTTCATGTCAGCTCAATAGATGAGAGGGAAAGCGTATATATAAGCTACATTGGCTCCTCCTCAATCTGGAATTCACTCTCACTAACTCACGAAGAGAAGCAGCAATGAAAGGGTCGAAGAAAGGAAGGGTAGCCACAACAATTGAGGAGGTATGTTCCCTCATGCAAAGATATCAACAAGTCTGCTCTCCCATATGGCAATCCGATCTGGACTAGGGCTTCACAGTTCATGACTATGTCGTTGGGTTAAAGAGTTGTTATAGCCATAGATGCAAGGAGAAGATCACAACCGAAAAGGTCGAAGGTATTGTAGGGATATAGGTTCCCTAACCTTACTCTCCTATGTGACTACAGTTTGAAACAAAAGAATTTTGTTCTCACTGTATTGGACAGTCACTATTGTTGCATTACAAAACCATAAATATCAAGCCCTAATCATTGCTCTAACGATGTATGAAGGTCTTTATGAAATGCAAGGATAGAGAGAGGCTAGAAGAGCCTATCCGAGATTGTTGGTGTAGACTATCATGCTCATGCTACAGACCTAATCTATTGCATAAATATATAATATGTTTGGGTACATGTTTTGAGGTATTGCCATTTGATGTTGAAGGCATTTCTCACTCAATGTTTGGGTCATGTAATTTCTCAATAAATATTCTATAAGAAAGAGTTCAAAGGGTTTTTCCTCTCAAGTTTAAGAGAGTTTTTTCCCCTATCTTAATGCCAATATCTTGTACACTTGCATATCTTGATCTTCTTGTTTAACTGTTTGAAGATAATAATACATAAAAAGAAGAATCTAAAGAAGTAATATCTAAAGAAGCTATCATAGTTAATAGAAACTTAATAATTAAGATTGCCCTTAATTTCTCAACATGGTATGAGAGGGGAGGTTCTACAAAGGGCATGAAGAAGATCAGAACTTCACACTTTCTGTTTAAAATTTCGTGTGAGTATTGGGTGTAGGAATACACAATCTAGAAGGGATATATCTCACATAAGAAGGGACATATCTCTCATATCTTTGAGCACTGGTATGGATCAGATACACATTGAAAAGGATTCAAGGGTTTATCTGCATCTTAGATGGGTATAAATGAAAACAGAACAGGTCTCGAATCTCATGAAGAAAGATGGAGAGGCATTAAGATTGTCTTGGAGTTTATTCTAGAGCACAATCACTCATGGATGAATCAACCTTGGCTCATGTATACACTATCCCAGTCATGAACTCGGCATACATATATTCGTGACATAATTTTGTTGAAGGGAATTTCGATGAAGATAGTAACTACTACAATCTCAGTGAACAAAGGAATACGACCTATACATACAGTCTTGGTGGACATTACAGTATGTAGATTTGTCTCCTTGTGATATTGATATATAGATATCTTAGTACATTGTTGCTATAGCATTGTCATACCTGTAGGTATAGTCAAGATGGAACTCAAATGGATGGAGCAGTAGATCTCGGATAGAGGACCACGGCTTAGGACACAGTAGTAGCATGAAGTCTAGATTAATAATCTCTGTGTATCTATACTCTACTCAGATCCTAGCTTAGTGATATACTTTGCTACAGTAATGATTAGATCAAAGATGCAATCCTAACCACTTTCATCTCATTTACATATCAGTGGTAAGAAAAAATAGTCTCGGTAACAACTACAGTCTCGGAATCAAGAGAAATGGTAAGGATCCATAACATTATCATAGTCTTGATAGATGTAAGACTCACAGTCTCGGCATAAGGAGGATCACAGTGATCCCTCAGTTATCCTTATAGTCATGATCACGAAATACACTCTTGGTATATGATCTCAGCTAGAAGTGATGGAGGTATGATGAATGAGTCATCATGGTGATTGTCACAGTGAAGAACTCAACAGACCTCGTTGACATAATGAAGAAGTAGAAATGATGATCTTGGTGAAGGAGCAACAAGGATGATTGCAGTCATGGTGCAATAGTGACCTAATTGAAATGCTAGAAGACGTACTCTCTGAAATGCAGTAAAGAAGGTCATCTTGATGAGATCTCAATTGGGAGATCTCAGAAAGATGATAAGCAGAAAATCATCTATTTTTCTTAATAAGCAATATCTCAAGTGTCGTTAGGACAAGGAAGCTTCCTCATCTAACAACTTATGGTACCTGGTAAAAGGATAAGTTGTATAAAAAAGTGCTGAAGGTTAAAAGACTAAAGCATGAGAAGGGAAGTTTGGTCCTAAAACAAGATAGTTTAGTATAGCTAAGATTCAGTGCCATGGGGAGATTATGGAAAGAATCTCATATCGTCGGAAGAAGGGAGGTAATTGAAGAAAAGGTCCAAGGAAAGAGGAAGTAACATACCTCTACTATGAGTGAGAGGGTGTCCCTCACAAAAGGGTACTATCACAAACCCCAAATCTCCTGCAGATATGATCATGATGTTAAGATGCATCATGGCATCATGAAAATAAGAACTCGTAATCATGAAGGACAAAATCCATGGAAGTTAAGCATGAAGGGCATAACTCTTGGGAATATCATTGGACATTAAAGGAAAGGATAAGAAGTCAAAAGGGAAAACATTTGTCAGATAGAGACATGCAAGATGCTCAATACTCTCTGATAGAAACCTCAGCACAGGATCCTCTAATATGGGAAGGTAGCAATTGTTTCATTAGGAAATCCAACTTTTGGAATTCATGAGATGATGGTTTGATAACTTGAGAAATGAAGATTTTTTCAATCAAGGAAGTTGTTGGAAGTAGAAAAGGTAAAACAAGGTGTGTATTCTTATGTTTATATTGTAATATCATGACATATGGTTGCAAGTAACATTGATCAAGCATGATCAAAAGGAAAAATCACCTCCTCATCTGAAAGGATGCAAAATAACATAAGTCACATTAGATGAAATCAACATAATATCCTCATCTGAAGTATGAGGTAGTTGACTACAATCGAAGAACTCTGAGAGCTCTTGTGAATGAAATATGTGAGGATGAGAGAGATAGTGAAGTATGCAACCTTGATGAAGGCAATCAAAATCCACAAGATTAGAAAGACTTGACCAAGAAATCTCCCAGAAAGATGTGAATACTCCGATAGAAATCTGAAAAGATGAAGACCCTTGACAACAGATATCATTGGGAGATGTGTAACACGTATGCAGGATGTTGATGCTTACAAGAAGATGTCACTGATAGAAGACCATCACTAAAAGGTAACATGCGATTTGTTTTTGGTGTCTGACCTCTTGGAAAATTATGGATATGTGTGTAGGGCCAAGGTAAGGAGTGTTGTGAAGGATGTCACAACTATGTACCTTGTAAATCACCGTTGAAGAAAAGGTGAAGATAGACAGCCTTATGAAGGAAACCCCAGATTCAAAACCAAGGAGGATACTTTATGGGAAAGAAGGATTGACATGATGGAGCAAAGTGATGGATGGTTGAACCCTACATGTAAAGAAATTGATCACATCGAAGTCTTGGATCATCAGTCAACTAGAAGACCCTATAAAGCACTGATGATAGAGTCCTTAGGTAAGAGGAAGCTTTGGGAGGTTCCCTTGAGTAAAGTAACTCGAGCAAGTTTCTGAGTGAAGGGAAACTTGGAATTCATCCGTAGTTAAGAGGGATAGTTAGACACGACATTCTTGTCTTTAATTTCGAAGAAAGAATGGAGGATTGTGTAATCATCTGGCATCCGACATACTTTGAGGATGAGGTAGGGAATCCAAGATAAGAGTGGGCAAGAGGACCGATATTAATGAGGGTTGGGAACCCAATATGAGAATAGTACTAGTGGGGAATACTCGTAGAACACTGGGGAGGGTACGACCCTGAGAGAGATAATGATGATGCATGTCTATCAGTCATTGGTCTCGCCAACATTATACTATGATCTAAGCGAGAGATGGAGTTATTAGTCAAGGCCTTTCTATATGGAAACAATGTTGGTTGAAATGATGCTAGAATAGATGGATAAATAATTCAACTCTTTGCTTATGAGAACTCTTGTATTTAGAATGTCAATGTACCATGTATGTATGAATGCCTCCCTAGTTAAGAGGGAGTGTTGAAAATAGTGTAACTAGTTCGGTCTTCATCATGTCAAGTATTGTAACAATGTAATTCAGTATCAAAGAATTATTTTATTGATGCTTGAGTCATGGGTTTCATGCTTAAGAAGTTTTTTCTCCAATTGAGAGCCCTAGATAAGTCATGTAAAATGAAGATAGTCATGTATTATTGTTAATGTAAATATAATGGATGTAAGTCAAGAATCCTTATAGAACATCAATGAAATACTCCAACATGTACCCATGGAATTGTTGCAAGGAAACTGCTCAAACAAATTATGGAAGCCTTCTATATTCACGTCGGCCTAATCATTTGATCAAAGGAACATGTTGGCCTAATATAGGTTCATGTCGGCTCAATAGATGAGATGGAAAGCATATATATAGACTATGTTGGCTCCTCCTCAATCCAACATTCACACTCACTAACTCACGAAGAGAAGTAGCAGTGAAAGGGTTAAGGAAAGGAAGGGTAGCCACAACAATTGAGGAGGTTTGTTCCCTCATGCGAAGATATCAACAAGTCTGCCCTCCCACATGACAATTTGATCTGGACTAAGACTTCATGGTTCGTGACTATGTGGTTAGGTTGAAGGTTTGTTATAGCCGTAGATGCAAGGAGAATATCACAGCCGAAAAGTTCGAAGGTATAAAAAGGCTAGAGGAGCCCTAATCCTACTCTCATATATGACTACACTCTAAAATAAAAGAGCTTTGTTCTCTCTATATTGGACAATCACTATTGTTGCATTATGAAACCCTAAATATCAAGCCATAATCATCACTCTATCGATGTATGAAGGATATTTATGAAATGTGAGAATAGAGAGAGGCTAGAAGAGCCTATCCGAGATTGTTGGTGCAGACTGTCATGCTCATGCTATAGACCTAATACATTTCATAAATATACAATATGTTTGGGTACATGTTTTGAGGTATTGTCATTTGATTTTGAAGGCATTTTTGAGCCAACGTTTGGGTCATGTAATTTATCGATAAATATTTCATAAGAAAGAATTCAAAGGGTTTTTCCTCTCAAGTTTAGAAGAGGTTTTTGCCCTGGCTTAGTGCCAATATCATGTGTACTTGTGTATCTTGATCTTATTGTTTTGGTAACTGTTTGAAGATAACAATACATAAGAAGAAAAATCCAAAGAAGTAATATCTCAAGCAATTATCATAGTTAAGAGAAACTGAATAATTAAGATTTCCCTTAATTTCTCAACATGCCTCACTAGAGGGAACCTTCATCAAGATGTACAACAGAGAGAAAGCTTCATATGTGTTGCCAAGGTTTTCCATAGACAAGTTGGTCATGCAGCAGGTTGCATACCACATCTTAATAGGGTTGTCAGCTGGATTGCACATGAAGAAGAAGGCACCATGGCCCACACTTCCTATGCAAATTGGGTTGTATGTGATTGAGAGTTTGAAAGAAAAGGATGTCGAAGTGGAAGACTTCAAGAATTTTAAGTTTGGCACCAGGAGTGTCAACTCGTATGAACCACATGGTTTATCCAGGGACCAATGTGTGAGAGTGTACTATCCTTGGCTCCACGAGGTGTGTCATTGGCCAGAGGAAAACCCATGGATATATTGTTACGACTCCTCTAGGCTCAATGAATTGTTCATAATTGCAGTGGAGTGGTTAGCAGCACTCAAGGTAACAACACCGCAGGGAGAAACAACAACAGTAGTAGCAAGCAGGAAACTTGTGCAAGAAAAAGGCAAGAGGAATATTGTCGAAAGCACAGAGACGAAGCATGACTAGAAGTTTAAGGAAAACCCACTTATGGAAAGGTAGATTTAGAGATAGATGCAAAGAGGCAACAACACGATAGGAGGATAGCACAAAGAAAGAGAGAGAAGTAAAGGCTAGAAGATGCATAGAGGATGTTGCAAGAAGTTTGGAAGAAGTTCAAGGAAGAACAAGAGCTGCATAGAAGAGAGAAGGGAGCGCAACATGAGCATGAACAGGAATAAGAACAGGAACAAGAGGAAGTGCAAGGCACACAGACAAAGAAAATTACACCAATATAGGTTGATGACACTGAACCAGCAGTAGATGAGGAATATGGTGAATAGTTGTAGGAACAGGAACTTGCTCTGTAGGATGAACATAGAGTAGAATAGATGGACATGGAGATGGAGTAGCTGGAACATTATCAGGATACTAACCTCATGCCAAAATAAACCAAGGTCACTCCACCGGCTTCACCACCTCAAATAACGTAGCAAGTATGGAGTGAACAAGGGGATACCATTCTCCTTAAGGGCCATCCAGAAATAGAGGTGTACAACATAGCCTTTAATGAGTCACAACGCAAATTTGTACAATCACGTAGAGAGTGTACCTTGGATGAGCATGCATCACCTGTGCACTTGGAAGAATGGGTGATTGTGTCAAATGTACGGAGACATCCAGTCGCCTTGGATGATGCTAGAAAGGCTTATGTTGAAGCCACAAGATCGAGTGTTAAGTTATTGATAGAATAAAATGATTGCATTGCTCAGGAGTTGCACGCAGCTAAGCAAAGAGAGGAACAATCAACAAGATCTGTCGGAGTAGAGATAAAGATGGCCATACTTATTGAAGTATCATCTCTTAGTACAATCATGTGAAGACTTTATGATAGGTTCGTCACAGTGGTAAAAGCAGTTTTCCAGCTACATGGTCATTAGAACCATTGCACCAAGATAGTGCGAACACTCATAGACATACATGCTGCAGTTGGTCATGTACAAACATGGACAATGAGGTACAAGGGAGCCCCGCTTCATTTGCACAAGATGATGAAACCACAAGTGGAGTTGGACAAACTACACACTTGGAGTTAGATCCAGAACTATGGGGAGCTCTCACTGCTCATCACTATTATTGAGGCTTCGTATGCACAGTTGTATAGGATTTTGGATGTCATGGTGAGGAAGTGTGGCACCCCGTCAATCGGTACACTCATCGAGTCCAAAGAGAGGAACCAAGTCAGACAAGAGCTCGATGCGTACTTTGATTAGTCAGATTTGCAATTCAGCGTAGATAACATGTGGATGTACATCATCGGTCCGACCTTGCTCAGGACTAAGCTGCATATGTTATAGGATGAGTTGGATCGAGGTTCCAAATCAGTATACCTTGAATCAATGGAGGCAAGAGTGTGCTTCTAAATTGACATCATCAAAGAGTACGTGGACGACATCAGTTCTCACTGAGGATCATGGAGAGAAGATTGATGAGCTAGGCTTTCCATAGCCATCCCTGTCTTAGTGTTGTCTTATCTGGCTTACTCAAGCCAATTTTGTCCCACATGGGTATATGTGGAAAATGTATCATTTTCGTAAACATGATGTAAAGTGAATTTCCAAGTGTCATTAGTGGAATACAAACAATCATATGTAATGTAAGGAGTCATGAGGGCAGTCCAAGAGTTAAAAAGGGGCATGTCTAGGGTCGCCACACACTTTGTTATAAATAGAACCTCATAACTCATAGAACAGGCTTTCGGGAGCCAAGCTTTTTCTAGGCATTTCTTAGAGATGGTTTGGAGAGTATTGTGATGAGCCTTGGCTTCTCCATAGTGTAGAGTGAGAACATCTCTTTGGAAGAGCAGAGGGTGTTGACTGTAACATTCCACTATTAGAGCTAGTGGTTTTCATGGTTCTATGTATGAATGGAACTTTCACTTTATATAATATAATAGAGACAACATGTTTCATGCGCATGTTGTTATTGTAGTTTGACTATTTTGGTTACTTTAGCGATGTATGTAGTTTTACTTACGCATTGATGTATGGACTACTCCATATGTGATTGTATGAATCTTATTAAAGCACGATGTTGATTTAACTCATCACTTTGGATTGTCGACTCTCCTGCTTTTCAGCTTGTGATGTCTTTCAGCTTATGTGTTCCTTTGAGGTTGTGTACTTTTATAGGCTTCTAAGGGATACACTTATTTTCCCCCTTCGTGTGTTATAAACTACCCATGCATCTCTCTTGACTCATTGTAAGGTCACACACTTGCTTCCGACAAGGATATCTTGCTTACCTCTGGTGCTATTGCAGTCAAGGCATAACTTTACTAGCCACTGCTAGGACTCCTACTCCAAATGGTTTGAGGTCTAGTTGGGACTTCTTACCAGGGGGATCCCCTCACATGTTGGTGGGTCTAGCATCGTTAACATTTTTGGCACTAGATTGAGGGCTAGATGACAAGATGAGTCTGCGAAATATGTTTTGAATCTTCACACATCTATCATGTCTTATGTTACTCTTCGTCCTTTGAGATGTTTGTCTTATAGATATGAATTTGAAATCCTAGAGGATTTCTAGAATCTCTTGTTACAGAACACATATGAAGGTGAAGGCGGAACAACTTGGGAGAGGCATAGTATTTCTTTTTCCAATCTATGTGAAAACATCCAATCCCTTGAGGATTATGTGATCTGCATGCTATTCACATTCACGCCTCATGAGCACCGATTACAATGGCTTGTCACACTGCTCAAAAAATCTATTCACTCATTTGGTCACTTTGTTTTTAGAGTTGTGTCATGCTTTCCATAATTTTGACTGCTAAGCATTTAATAAAAAAATTATCGAATTAGGGAAAGACCCTAATGAATCCATGTCATAATTCTGGTATCGCTTTCTTAATCTCGCATTTCAATTCCCAGTGGATGAAATTGATTGGAAATTTATCAATGAAAGATTTCAGCATCTTCTTTACATATCTAAGAATATGCATATCTTAGAATCATTCAAACCGACCCCAGCATACCTCGATGTTAGAGCTGCTAAATCCATGGGGGGCATGGTTGTTGTCACAAGTGACTGTCCGTGTTCATCTCATCAAACATCTCTAGCCCTGCAATGTGAGGTGGGAGAAGGTGCACATCTATATTTTGAACTGTCACATCCTACCACCCCACCTATTATTGATCGTTGTACAAATTCGGCTGACAAGACTATTGGTTGTCATGTGGAATTGTTTCCTCAACCTCCATCCACGTGTTCTGTTGATCCTCCAGATTGTATGTGTTGTGTTCTCCTATTCCGGACTCCACACTTGTTGTTCACAAGGATCAAGTTGTCGACGGAGTTGGTTTTGAGAATCCAACCTATGCTACCATTTATGATGAGTATGTGTGGGAATCTGAAGAAAACCAGGCGATGAAGGAAGACCTCCTTTCATCTGCACCTCATACACTTTTCCCTGAACTCTTTGGTGATTCTGCCATTGTTGATTTTCCATGTGAGAATACATTCCTGGGTGCATCTAAATCTTATCATTCATAGAATACACTAGATGTCATTCTATCATTACATATATGAGAGGACACATCTATGTTTGCAAATCCACTCAATATTTCATCATTCATTTCTAAAAATACAGAGGGTGAACATTGTTGCTTCTCATCAACCCCTCTGTATGATTCATCAGACTGTGAGGATGCCAATGGAAATATTGAATTTTTTTATCATGGTTGTCCTGATCTCTTTTTTCCTTCATTCGATCACGATGTTGATTCATTCGTTGTTGATATTTCTAAGCCAACCGTCTTCGATGATCTACCTGTTGATGAAGTGGAAACCCCACAAGCTGTCGCGGCACTTCAACCCGAGTTGATGGTTATGTCAGGTCCTTACTGTCTTGAGGTTGATTCCACTCTAGATTAGAAGTATGTTGAAACACCCAAGGCTCCTCGTCACTCACCTGTTTGCATTGAAGATCAATCTAGTTCACATCATTCAAATCCTCCACCTAGATTACACAACTCCATCACTCATGCATTGGAGGAATCCTACATAACGAACACTCTTGCCAAGCGTAAGCTGTCTTTCTTTATCATGTTTTATCATTTTTAAAAATCAAAATAGTGTACATGTTTGTCGTCTACACGTAGTGTGAAGCATGACCATCACACATCTACAAAAGGCTTTCCTTGTGCTTTTATTCTTTTCTTCTATGTGGATATTATTAAACTCAGAGCATGTTAGTATTCACTCTTATATCTTTCCTATTTACTAGTTTACATGCTTATCATTCTCGTAAACCACACCTTCACCAACATGGGTCAACCAATGTGTCAATGGTTACATTGGAAATATCACTTCACGTGAGCTGGCCCATGCACTATTTAGATTAGGAGTAGGAGTAGGAGGAGTGTTTTCTTTCTTGATTTTCTTTGTTTTCATGCTTGCTTTGTTTACTTTTCTTATGTTGCTTATTTGTTTTCTTTGTTTTCTTGCTTTTCTTTCATTTACTTTTGTTCTTTGATTTCTATTTTTTTTTCTTGTTTTTCACCCATAGGTTTAGTTTTTCATGAAACCATGTGTGGCTCTCGAGACACGCAAGGTAAAGTACAAGAGGACTTGTACAACTATCAAAACTTGGTTATCTGTTGTCCTCTCTCTTTATGAAAGAGCTTGTTGTATTTATTCGATGATACCCTGATGGGAAATACGTTATGTTTAGAGTCAGTCTTGATGAAAACATGACACTTGCACTTTAACTAGTACCACCTACTCTAATCGGTTCTTTTGGGTTAACCCTTGTCAGTGAAGCCAACTAGTGTAAGGTGAGGGGGAAAACCTTAACAAGTAGTGTCAGAGGTATACATAAAATACATCTCTAAAGGGACAACCTCTTCTGCTCTCAATAAGTCGAGATCCCTCTTCTGCCTCTGAAATAAATAAGTGCCTATGCACAGATCTTTGAAAAATGAAAAAATAAGCGAGGAGAAAGAACAAAAATGCTTCCTGCATAGAGAGGTGATGCAAGTAACTCCGTCGAGGTACTGACTAGGCTCGCTGGCAGCAGAGTGATGCTTGTGTCCCTATGTGACTTTGTTAGGGTATTGTCTAGACCTGTTGGTAGCGGAGCAACACCAGAGATGAAACTAAGTCTCTAACATCTTTATTGTTTGTGCACCAATATACCCTCATCCCCAGTCAAAACAACTGACTTGAGTTGGCTTGGAATGTGTGCTGACTAGTCAAGAGAATGGTAAGGGACTATATCTTTAACTCAAGCTTAGTGTTGAATCCATGACGATCAAAGAATCGAACAATACTTACATAGAAGTTAGACTCACTTTTCATGAAAACGGTCCATACAAAGAGTTGGAGTTCTACGAGTGTGCTGCCAATGTTGTAGTGGTTACAACCACCCTCCAAAATTTTTCCTTCGCTTTGTTTTAGAGCCTCCATTCTTGAAATCATAATAACTATCTGCACTAATCATAACTTGTGTTTATTTGAGTTCATCTGTCATTTCATAGATTGTATTCAACTCAATTGTTCAGTCGATCAACCACAAGCACACCCACCACTTGGTTGACATCCAGTCAACTCACTATTGGGTAAACCTGCTAAAACCCGGAGGGCAGCTTTCCTTATTGTTTATTGGAAAACTAGTGTCTTGTCGAAAAACTAGTCCTCTAGGTTTCGCAGCGACCCTAGAAACAACAGTTTAAAGCAACTCAACAATTTGTTCTATGTGTGATAGATAAGAGAAAGATAATGGAACCAACCTGGAACTTCCGCTTAGTCCCTTGCTTGATTTCTTTGCCCCTTGACAAAGCTTGCAATTGCTCTCCATACTTAACCCACTTGGAGAGTCCCTGTACAAGTACAGTAACAAAGAACTGTCAAAGTATCGTGATCTATTACAACATAAACATTACAGAATCAGATATATAATGAACATATAATAGCATTCACAAATGATAACATTCACAATTGCACAATTATATGGAAGAAAGCTTGAAGAACTTTATTAATAGAAGGGAGAATTACAACACAGTTGTTTGATCCAGCATCATCCTCCCAACTTCAATCCCTCTTCACCTCATGAAATAGTAAGATCACTCCAAAAATGCAATACTTTTTCCTCAATTACAAACTATCAGCACTTCCTTGCAATTCACAATATTCTAGCCTCCTAGATCTCTTAGATGAGGGATCCATTTATAAATGTGTGCAAGGGTGTGAGTCATCCATGGGGTTTGATTAGTGTCATTCCACTTGTTACAATTGGTTCCACTTGGAGATTTCTTGGATCTCTTACTCATCCCTAGGCGAATTCAGAGAGGCAAGTGGCATAGGAGAAGTTTCTAGAAGATTCCATGAGCAACCACCTAGCAAACTATCTCGGAAATTTGTCCATCCTCACCCATCACACCTTATAGAATGCCCAAATAGTATGCATCACACTTTTCCAGTGGAGCAGTCAATATGGTTCAGTTTAGGCCATTCTGGATGGTTTCTCAGGTGGAACTTTTGGGGAATGATGTAATCAGATGACTATGTTCTTTTAGGGTATGAAACAACTTTTTTAGGGTTTGATGAGCCCTAGTTTATCGACATATAAGTTTGGGATTGATGTGCTGAAATATGTCTATAACAGTTGCCCCATAAAGCATGAAGTCGTAAATATTGATGTCGGGTGAAATGCTTTATCATGAGGATCCGAGGTTTCGAACTGGAAGGTGACCTGCATAAGTTACAATACAATACATCATCATAATATAATTTTTATGATCTAGCTGAGGTAGGCATTCCCATGCTCAGCTTTATAAATTCAATTCATGTACATAGACCAAATAGTCGTCTGTAGATGCAGACTGGTGATTCTTCGAATGTAGAGTCATCAGCCATTGTTCGGATGAACATCTGTGCAACACCTTTGTACATTTGATGATTTTATATTCCTAAATATATCGCAGCCCAAATGGATGAAACTAGATCTAGGGTCTTCAAACGCGTTCAATTTTCACTCAATGTACAAGTCAATCCATGTGAAGAGATGTTTTGAACTCGAACATGGAAAGACATCACCTGATTACCAGCCAATAATGTGAGCTATTAACAAACATGAGAGGAATCACCGATAACGATAATGACCCTCAAGGTACTACAGTACAATTCACGTGGTGTGAATTTATGATCCAATGTCGAACACCACACAAAATATTTTGGTTGAAGGCGATTGATGTCAACCTGTCGCCAGAAGTGAGAAACTTGCCATTGATGTATGCAAGCTTCAAAGCACTGAAATGGTTGTTTCTAAGTCAACTTCTTGGATAATGTGTTGATGTCGACAAGAAGTGACTCATTCTAGGAGGGCCTTGATGTATCCCACATCTACGACACAAAATGAAGCAAATGATTTTTGGAGGTGAAAATGGACTGACGACACAAGGTTCAGGAATGGAGGTCATGAAAAAATGAAGGTTGGAGGTATTGTAGTGGATGAGAGATTAACTGGATTGTGGTTTCTTAATTGAATGAATTCTCTTGAACATGCCAGCGACACTGAGATGGATTGGTAGTGTTAACCCCAAAAGATGGATGGTATGAAAGACCAATGGTGAGATGACCGGTGAACGGAATAACCCAACTCGACTCAATCATGGTGATGAAGTGAAAGTGTCATGTTCAAGAGCGACTTGCTACCATAAATTCTTCAGGTTTTTTCCCTTTTTCCCCAATCATTGCTGACCAATACCTCTTTAGCTTTGTCAAGCTTGAGGAGAATAACATGTGCTTGCTCTATAATTTCCCCTTCGGGCAAACCTGTCGCTATGTTTTAACAAGTCTAGCGACAGTGAAACTCGGTCTTGTATAGAATGGACAGGTTTGTTGCTATTGTTTTAACGAGTTTAGCAACAAGGATAACTCAGTCGTTTTCATGTTTAGAGAATTTGAAAAGGGACGAAAAGAAAACTCCAAAGTTTCTTTTTCATAAAATAATCTCTCAGGTCTGAAAAAGGATAAAATAATACAAAAGGGATGACTTTTCCGATCATTTTAACGAGCCGAAAAAGACAAGTGCTCAACGTTTTCATGAGATAATCCCTCGGGTCCCAAAAATTATAAAATCATACAGGAGGGATGACATTTATAATCACTTTAACGAGCTGGAAAGGCTGGTGCTCGACAATCTTTTCATATTTAACGAGTTTGAAAAGGGTTTAAAGGAGACTCAATTTTGACATTTCCAATCACTTTAACGAGCTGGAAAGGTCGGCACTCGACAATATTTTCATATTTAACAAGTCTAAAAATGGTTTAAAGGAGTCTCGATTTTGAGGAACGAGTCGTGTCTAGGGTAGCAACTGGTTCTGGTGAATTTGGAACTTCTCAAAACATGGTGAATTCTGTGAAGAGGCTGGCTAATAAGACCACTCATCACAACTGTTCCTCAAAAAGGGTTAAAAAACCAAGTGAAAGCGTATGATCGGCCAAAGGGATGGAGGTGATGGGAGGTACACAACCAAGGCTCAAACGCTGATAGAATGGCAATCACAAAAGTTAATTACATGAAGGTGGGTTCATTTTTACACAAGTTTGAACCATGGGGGAACTATGCTTAGTGGCTTCATTTTTTTTGACAAGCTTGAACCATGGGGGAAATATTCTTGGTGGGTTGATTTTTTGACAAGCTTGAACTGTGGGGGAACTATGCTTGGAAACAATTTCATTTTTTTACATAATCTCTAAACGAAAAAACTAAAAATTGAAAATGGAAATGAAAATGGTTTGCATTCCCCCAGCATGATGAAAAGGAGAGTATCCTATAACCAAATTGAAACCACTATGGTTAGGCAGGATGGTTTCATTCGGAATAGACAAAATACCTCCTTGGCTTTGTCCAAAATAGACAAAGGTGAATGGTGTGTCATACCAATCACATAACCTACGGGGAAACTTATCTTTACAACTAGGTGCGTCCACAATAGACAAGGGTGCATGCCCCCTAAGATTTTTTATATTCTCAGGAAGCTTTGAGGAGAAATTTGGATGATTGACAGGTCTATATGAACATCCATAAGTCAGGACTATACAAGGTTGCATGCAGGTTTCCCATGTTCCCTTGCAGAGATGTGATCCATTGGATTGTCTCACACACTGACCTTGAGACAATAATGCTGAGAAGTGTTAGTGGAGCAAGGCTTTCTCCCATCAGGATGGAGGATTATCAGGAGATATATCATTTTCCATTCCTAGTGAGCAAGATGAATGCACCGTTTTACACTCCCAACGACAATACAGACACAAGAGATATCTTGAAGTGTTGTGTAAACAAGTTAACAAATTTCAAGATGGCACCAAACCAAATATATAGGATGAAGACACTCAAGAAGGCGTATCAGTTCTTGGTCATCTTCACATGCCTCTTGTATGGCCAAGGGAGTACAAAAACCTTCCCCAAGAGTTGGGTTGTTATGTTGGATCACCTATAAAGTGAAGGAAAACCATCCAACTGGTTTGACATGTTGGATCTACAGTTGAAAGTGCATCTATCCAATGCTCAGAGTCTGCCCAAGGATTAGCAAGAGAAGTTCTTCATGTTTTCATACCTGCTCGATGCAATCTATGCCCGTCAATAGTTTCCCGGCATGGGTTGGGCATGGACACCTTAAGAAAATTCTATGAACATATATTGCAAGTTGCTCTAAAATTGTAACTACCAACTAGTCATGGCTAGAATATGTGATCAATTCATCTCCCTTCTGTACACAATGATTTTTTAACAAGATCTACCCTGCATGTCCTAGGCATAAATGGAGGCATTGCTGAACATTGCAGATTGGTATGCCTCATCTGAGGGAACCTTTATTAGGATGTACAACACGGAGAAAGCTCTGAATGTATTGCCAAGGTTTTCCAAGGACAAGTTGGTCATACAAGAGGTTGCATACCACATCTCGACAGGGTTGTTAGTTGAATTGGACAGGAAGAAGAAGGCACCATGGCCCACACTTCCTATGCAAATTGGGTTGGGAGTTTGAAAGAAGCATATGCCGAAGTGGAAGACTTCAAGAAGTCTAATTTCAGCACTAAGAGTTTCAACCCATAAAACCCACATATTTTATGTAGGGACCACTGTGTAAGAGTGTACTATCCTTGGATCCATGGGGAGTGTCATTGGCCAGAGGATGACCCATGGAGATATTGTTACAACTCTTCTAGGCTTAATGAACTAGTCAGCATTGCAGTGGAGTGGCTAGTAGCACTCAAGGTAGCAACATCATAGGGAGCAGCAATGACAACAACAGTAAGCATCAAACATGTGCAAGACAAAGGCAAGAGGAATATTTTCGAAAGCACAAAGATGAAGCAAAGCTACAAGTTTAAGGAAGACTGAATTGTGGCAAAGGTAGCTTTGGAGATATATGTGAAGAGGCGACAACACGACGGGAGGATAGTGAAAACAAAGAGAGATAAGAAAAGGTTGGAAGATGTAGAGAGGATGTTGCAGGAAGTTCGGTAGAAGCTAAAGGAAGAACAACAGTTGTGCAGAAGAAAGAAGGAAGTGTAGCATGAGCATGAACAGGAACAGGAACAGGAACAAGACGAAGTGTAAGGAGTAGAGATAGTGCAAACTACACCAAGACAGGCTGAAGACTCTGAACCAGCAATAGATGACGAATAAGGTGAGAAGCCGTAAGGGCACAGGAACTTGCTCTGCAGGATGGACAAATAGTAGAATAGATGGACATGGAGATGGAGCGGCCGGAATAGGATTAAAATACCGAACTCATGCCAAAATAAAATGAGGTCACTCCACAAGCTTCACCATATCCAATAGTAGACCAAATCTCGAGTGAACAAGGGGTTACCATTCTCCTTGAGAGTCATCCAAAAATAGAGGTGTACAACATAGCCTTTGATCAGCCACATTATAGAGTTGTACAAGAATGTAGAGTGCGTACCTCAGATGGGCATGCGTCACCTAAGGACTTGGAACATAGTGTGATTTTGTTAGATGTATAGAAACATCCAACCACCTTGGCTGATGGTACAAAGGATTATGTTGAAGCCACTAGCTTGAGTGTTAATTTCTTGATAGTCGAAAACAAGCGCATGGCTAAGGAGTTGGAAGTAGCTAGGCAGAGAGAGGAGCAATCAATTGGATCCTCCAGAGCAGAGATGAAGATGGTCATAGTTGCTGAAGTATTGGCTCTTGAGACAGTCACACAGAGACTCTATGGCAGGTTCGTCCTCATGCACAAGGCAGTTGTCCACCTACATGCTCATCAACAACGTTGCACCAAGATAGCGTGAACACTCATAGACATACATGCTACAGTTAATCATGTACAAACATGGACAATGAGGTATAAGGGAGCCCCGCTTCACTTGCACAAGATGACGAAGCCATAGGTGGAGTTGGACAAAGCATGCATCCGGAGTTAGATCCGGAACTATGAGGAACTCCTGCCACTCATCACTAGTATTGAGGCTTTGTATGAACTTTTGTATAGGAGTTTCAATGTCTTGGTGAGGAATTATGGAACCCCGTCAATTGGTATGCTCATCACGGCCAAAGGGAAGAACCAAGTCATACTAGAGCTCAATGTGTACTTTCCTCAGTTGATGCTCACGACCACCAGTGCATATTTGCAAGTCATCAAAAATAACATGAAGATGTACATCGTTGGTCTGGCCTTGCTCAGGACTAAGCTGCGCATGTTACAAGATGATTTGGATCGAGGTTCCAAATCAGTATAACCAGAAGCAATGGAGGCAAGTGTTCACTTCCAGAAGGACATCATCAAAGAGTACACAGACACCATTGCGCACTATCAAGCATGGCATCAGTTCATCACTAAGGATCATGGAGGGGAGGTGTATGAGCTAGTCTTTACACTATCATCCCAGTCTTACTGTTGTCTTGTCTAGCTGACTTAAGCCAATTTTGTCCCACATGGGTATATGTGGAAAATTTATCCTTTTTGTAAACGTGATGTAAAGTGAAATTCCAAGTGTCATTAGTGGAATAAAAACATTCATATGTAATGTAAAGAATCATGAGGGAAATTCAAGAGTCACAAAGGGGAATGTCAAGGGTCACCCCACCCTTTGTTATAAATAGAACCTCATAACTCATAGAACAGGAATTTGGGAGCCAATAGAGCACATCTCTTTGGAGGAGTAGGTAGTGTTGATTGTAACATTCCACTATTGGGGCTAGTGGTTGTCATGGTTGTATGTATGGATGGAACTTTCACTTTATAAAATATAATAGAGCCAACACATTTCTTGCATATGTTTTTATTGTAGTTCGACTATTCTAGTTACTTTAGCAATGTATGTAGTTTTACTTACACATTGATGTATGGACTACTACATATGTGATTATTTGAACATTATTGAAGTGAGTTGTTGGTTTAACTTATCACTTTGGATTGTCGACTATTCTTCTTTCCAACTTGTGATGTCTTTCAGCTCATGTGTTCCTTTGAGGCTGTGTACTGTTACAGGCTTCTAAGGGATACACTTCTATAAGGTTACACACTTTCTTCCAGTAAGGATATCTTGCTTACCTCTGCATGCTATCGTAGTCAAGGCATAACTTTACTACCCACTGCTAAGACTCCTACTACAAACTATCTGAGGTCTAGTTGGGACTTCTTACCAGGAAGATCCCTTGACATGTTGGCTAGTCTAGCACCATCAATAACTATCAAAGAATGATACCTATTTTTTATATTAAATTCATAAATTCCTCCAAAAGGAAAATTATGGCATAATATTTGGGAGGATTATTCTATTCCCAAAATCAATGTCCTTTGTTGGGTTATAACTCATGGTAAATTGTGGATATATGACCATCTTTAGAAGATATGAATATAAGGTCTTATGGAATTCCCTCTATTTATTGACCAAAATGAAATAGTCCATGATATTTTCTTACAATATAATTATATTCGACAAATCTAGTGTGATATCCCATGTGGGTTAATTTCCCTTGCAATAATTGTAAATAGTTCACTTGTAATTATCTAATTACAAAAAATAAAAAATACTGAGAAACGGGCACATATTCCATTGCTTGAGGAGTTTTTTGTTTTAAATATCAGTCATGGGCTCACTGATTGGTGTTAATGGAGTTGACTTTGTTACTCAATTCAACATGAAAAATGAAGGATATGTCCATGTGTGTTTTGGGCATGACTA
Organism: Pinus tabuliformis; assembly: GCA_031772625.1. Classification (NCBI taxonomy): domain Eukaryota; kingdom Viridiplantae; phylum Streptophyta; class Pinopsida; order Pinales; family Pinaceae; genus Pinus; species Pinus tabuliformis. The sequence continues at coordinate 1,216,801,740 of CM062804.1, read as the reverse complement.
TGAGAAATAAAGGGACAACATTTAATGAAGAAGAGTAACCAATTTGCCCAAGGTAGTTAGATCATGTAGAACCTGTTGGAAGAGGACTCCTTTATGGAGTGAGAACAAAGAATGACGGGGGGAATGCGGGCTAGGAAAATCATCTTAGACACTAAAGGAAGAGAGGAGGGGTGCAAAGTAGGAAAAGAGGAGGTTGGGGAAGGTTCCTGGGGGAAATAAATGACCATAAAAACACCATACACATGGGAAAAGAAAGCGAAACATGAAAATAGGAGGTTGAGAGGATCTTGAGGACCAACCACATCATTGAGAGAGTAGAGAAGATACAAGAACTTAGAGAATTCAGGGAGAAGAGAAACTTTGATGACAGCTAGTTGAGAAACTCATGGGACTTGTTGGATGATAATCATAAAGTAATGGATATGCCTTACAGAGCTAGCTGAGAGGCCTTTTCAACACATCCCCCAACATGTCCATGATATATTGGACAAAGCCAATGCTAAGTACAAGCAGCGCCATGATCAACATTAGGTGGGCAACAAAGTTTGTTTACATTTACAAATGGAGCACCTCGTTGGACCCCACCGCAAGCTTTTCCCACTTTGATATGGGCCATAAACCATCACCAATGTTTTAAAGGACAATGCCTTCAAGCTCAACATTTCCCCATTCCTTGATCTACACCTAGTGTTCAATGTAGATCTCCTTCAACTATACTTTCCACCATTGTTGGACACATCCTACATTATAGAACAACTCACACCAATAGAGCTAAATCCAAACTGTATAGAACAGGATATAACTGATCAAATCATGGACACGCATATCAATAACACTTGCCAACAGAGGATCCAGCTATATCGAGTTGTTTAAGTAGGCCAACTCCTTCAATAGGGACCAGGTTTAATATAATTTTTCTCACCTCTGGAGGATCTACACGCATTGGGGACCATTTCTTCCTAAGGTGGGAGGAATGATCTAGGTGGATATTGGCGGACACCCACCTATTCCACCTAGACCTCTAGTCAATTTCACTCGTTTCCCTTTTTATTGCTATATTTACTATTTTTAGCAATTTTTCAGGTCTTGAACTTCCAGAGAAATTTTTACCCCCTAAACGAATTTTTTTTTAGGTTTGTATAAGGCTTATGCATATCAAAAATCCTATAGTACTCAGAGAGATCTTTTCCAACAAGGTATTATATGTGGCAAACATAGATAATATGACCAAGTTACGACCCCAGAACGTTGGCTTCCCAACTAACCCCAACGGGGCCCACAAACTCTTAGTGTTCCATCTTGTGGGGTTAAGGTTTTGGTTGTTTAGGGTTTTCCCTTATTGTTCAATAATAAATAGGCCCTTGAGCCTCATTGTAACATAGTTCAGAGGCTTGTAATCGCCACATCTCTTCTCATAGATAAGCTACCATCATCTAAGCTAGTTTATTTCCATTTCGTTTGTAAGCATATTTCAGTATTTGATATTAATGAAATGAAGTGTTATTTATATTGCATCTTTGTATTTATGGTTATATTTGTAATTTGTTACATTCTTGTTTAATTTCGTATCAAAGAGCAAGGAAACTTGTCATTGATGTATACAAGCCCCAAGGTACTGGATGAAGAGTCTCTAAGTCAACTTCTTGGATAATGAGCTAATGTTGACAGGATGTGGCTCGTCGCATGATGGCCTTGATGTATCCCCCATCAACCACATAAAATGGGTAATCCAGCCACACTGGCCCACAGTTCCACGCATCTGTAGGCTGTGACGTGTTCACTATCATTCAGTTGTTATATCTGCGTGGAAATTGTTCGTTGATATTTTAGCTATTGATTGGTACTGTGAGTTAATGTTGCATTCAATGGCCACCCATCTGCCTTGGGCCTAGTTCCCGACTCGCTCTTTGCCCCAATCACTTGGTTCCTCGGCTATTTTGGATTGTTCTGCCCGCCGAGAGAGTTTTGTGAGGGTTTCTGGAGTCGTGTTGTGTAGCCTCTGCTCTGATGGATGCGGTGACTTCTGGTGCACCTACGGTGAAGGCTATGAACATGTATCACTCTATTCGACTTGATTGTGAACTCATGGAAGGCTTTCTCTGGTGTTTTGGTGTTACTCTGGCTCTGTGGTGCTTATTCGGCTTCGTTTCACCTGGTGAGTTCTCGGTTGTTATGTTTTCCGACTGTAATTGTGTTTGTAAACTTCGGCCCGTCAGGGGACTGCTCTCTAGTTCTGGTTCTTCTCTACTGCTCACGCTTGATTTTTTTTTGCTCGTATTTTCCGCTGCCTTCGGTCTCTGTCTTATGTATGTAATGGTTGTCCTGGATTCAGGGGTACTCTGGTGGTTGTTCGCAGGTTCGAACAGGTAATGCTACCCTTCCCTGTTTCAACTCGTCCTCCTTGTAGAATCGTTGCTTACCAATGCCATTCCTTTGGTCTCAACTCTGTAAATTCATTTGCGATGGCTCTATTCCTCGAGCTCAGCTCTGCCTGCTCAGGTAAGCTACAACATTCCTCTTAGCTTGCACAGTTTCGTTTCCAAGTTTTATTGCCGTGCATGCATATTAATCTCAATGGTTTTCTGGTGCAGGTCTGGAATGCGACTTGGGTATGTGGGCTATCCATCTCCTATTCCACACAAAGGAAACCTATCGGTAGGCCCTGGCTCTTCAAGATTTTGACGTGTTGTTAGGTCCTGTAGGTTAATGGTCACAGTTCGTCGTAGCTTGTCTGTAATTATTGTCTCTGTCGATAACTGTGCTTTGGTTGTTCACAACGGCTGTTGGGTGGAAAGAGTATTGGTGACTGTGTTCAAAGCCTCGTCTAGGGTTTTGCCCTTAACTTAAATTATAGTCGCGGCACTTGGTTTATTTATTTTACAGGAAAGAAAACCCTCGATGTTTATGTTTTGTTTGACAACATAAGCAATAGAATTGTAGCATTCAATGTTCGATTTGTAATGACTATGAAAATGTGTGATGAAAATACCTCTGTTCTGGTTGTCTTCTGTGTATTGTTTTCTTGCTCACGTTGTTTGACTATTGCTCGGTCCTCAGACTATTTTTCCCTTTCTGTTAGTAAACTTAAGAGTGTCATAATAGATATCAATTGAATGACTTCTCTTGAAGATTTCAACAACATTGAATGGAGTTGGCAACATTGACCCAAAACCAAAAGTAGAGGCTTTGATATGGTATGATGAACCAAAAATAGAAGCATATTTCCTAACTCAATAGCCACAGAGATGAAGTGGAAGACCGTCATGTTCAATAGTGACTCGCTACCATTAATAAGTGGAGTATCCCATTTTCCCAATTTCCCCAACTATTTTTTATCAGTACCTCTTTATTTTTTACAAGCTTGAGGAGGATAATATATAGTAATCGTATTCTAGAAAATAAATAAATTAACACATCTAAGAAACCCTTAGAAGAGAAACAATATGCTTATATACATTAAAAAAAGACAGGAAAAGTATAAATTCAATAAAAGTAGAGTGTTATGTTGGAATCTTTTTAGAAAGAAACTAATGGATAAACTAAAAAAAAGAAGGAAAAGTTGTTGTTTAGCATTTAGGACAAAGAAAATATTCTTGAAAGAAAATTTAAACCTACAACGTTGAGCCTCAATGGTTTTAAACAAGATGTATGTTCATATCAAGCAACCATAATTCAACCATCACTATAATAAGAAGGTGAGAAAAAATTCATACATATATATTTAAATATATATTAATCTGCAAGTGAAGAAAGAAACCTACAATTGTAGCCAAATGAATTGGTTGAGCAATGGAAAAAATTTAAGACACAGAAATAAACTCTCTGAGGGAAGAAGAAATCCTCGTATAAAAAAGAGAGTACAAAACTTTATTCATACGAAACAAATTATTTACAAGGAAATGGGCATTTCCCTTAAGCGTTCCTAGTAGTAATTCTAGAAATGAAAAAATATGTTTATTATAAGTCTGGTGCCTTAAGTTTAAAAAGCCTAACATTAAATCCAAGCTAGCCCAAAGTAATTATGAAGGGAATGTTATTTTTTGTAGCTTGGGAGGTAATCCAAGCCTTGGCAATCGAGGGTTTGGAGGAAGGAGCTCCACAAGTGGCCTTGTGGGCTTGAAACCCAAGTTTGGGGTATTTCACCCATCGACATTTGGGCCAAAACCATGGAGAAAATTGGACATATTATGGATGGAGATGATAGAGGACGTTGTGACGAATCTAACACAATGGAAATAACCAAAATTTGACATGTAGAAATGGAGATATGAATTTTTGAAGTTAGAAGGTGGGCTTGTGGGTTGAGTTTCAATTAGGCTTGAGTTGGACAAGTCACATGATGAGTTATCAAGCCACCTTAGAATAATTCATTGGAGCCCACTTTTTTAGTATAAATAAGAGGTGATGTTCAATCATTTTTTTAATCCAAAGTGAAATAGAAGGACAACAAAGGAGTTAAGAAAGAAGCTCGTATAAGAGGAAGATAACTTTTGTTTGGGCTGCAAATCCTAGGAGCATACCTCAATGAAGATTGAAGGATCATTTTTATGATTTCTTGAGACTATTTGAGGGCCGAGTTGGATCAGATTATAGATCGAGTTGATTGGGAAAGGTTCTGGATTGTTTTGAGCATGTTTGGGGCGGTATTTTTCTAGGCACAGTCCTTGTCTTGTTGTAGACTTAGGTCAAGACATGTAGCTTCATGTGGAGAGGGAATAAATTCCCACAAACACGGGACAATCATCTGTTTAGGGTGCCGAAAATTTTCCTCAAGCTAGACGGGTGAGTTGAGAGGGCTGGTAGGCCTAAGTGTGGGTGGAAACTAGCCCTAATAGACAATGAAGGAAGGAGGAGCAGTGGATGAGGACGTTGCAACTGTAGAGAGGCATATGAGGCAATTTAGAAGCAATAATGTGGACCATGGTTATGCCCTCCCCAAATCACAATGCTATAGCAATTCAAACACCAGACTTGGGGTATGTTTGCAGCTTGTTTTGACTTTTTTTGGGTCAAGTATTGACCAATTTGGATGGTTGGTGTATGGGCAGTTTTGTGATCATCCTATGAGAATTGCATCAACATTCGTGCATAACATATTTATACTATTCATCTTGAGTTTATGTGACTTCTAGGTGGATGGTGTCCTTGGAGAGGCAGATTTGAGGAGTTTGTTAGCAATCATGTGGAAGTGTCTCCATAGGTGTTGGATACCCTAACTAGGAGCATATTCTATAGAAGGATTGATCACTTGTGGTATGTTCAAGGGAAGTGTGAGAGTGGACCAAGTATGGACAATGCATTGGGAATTTATGGTTTGTTGGAGGACAACATGATAATGCCTAAGTTGGAGCCTGATGTGCACCATATTGATTAACTTAAGTGGTTTCTACTGTGGCAGTTGTTGAGTACATGGGTCTGATAAGCCAGGAGCAGTTTGAGTAGCCCTAGACTTGTGTGTGAAGAAGGAGTTCTACAACAGATGATGGGAGGTCCTCCTAGCTCGTGTTCATTGTGGGAGCTAGACATCTTGCAGTGACAGATGGCCGCCCTTTGTGCCCTATGTTAGTCTTCATTGAAGCAACACAAGAAGACTATAGTGGGTTGAGTTCCCTGAGTAGTTGAGGAATGGCAGTGGGTAGATTGAGAGTAGTTCACAAATGGAGTTGTGAACAACTTGATAGGAGTCTCAATGTATTGTTCCCTTGATGGACTAAGGCACAATTAGTGAGAAAATTGGATAGTCGAGGTTCAGTGGCCATATGGACTTGAATGGGAGCTAAAGGATTATGCAGGTACAGGGTATGACCAAGGTAGCTGTGAGGAGCTCTACATCAGCTAGATGGTCAGAGCATCTCGTTGAGGGTAGATTGGTTGTAAATGGATTGACACCAATCCCCAATTTTGTATTCTTGTACTAGTGGATACTCGAGGACCATTATCCCTGGTACAGGAGACCTATACTATTGTATTATTCAGTTGGATTAATGTAATAAAGTTGGGTTATTGTATAAAATTGTGTAGAAATTTGTCTATATTTTGTGCACTAGTAGATTTACCGTTGTTTATATTTCGCTGTGAAAAGTAGCTTCATTGTGATTCTTGATTTGGTAGCATCAATCATTTAAGATTATATCCTAGACACCAAGGTCATGGAAAAACAATAGGTCATCAATCAAAAACTTCAACACCACTGGTGCATGCTTGTAGCCAAGTACATATAGTCATTATCTGCACCAAATATTTAAATAAAAATCACATGGAAAGTAAATTAACCATAGTAGGGTTTAAATAGTTATTTGTGGATTTAAGCGAATAAGGTTGTCATTAGTCTTGCAAGGTAAAGGAGTAATTTAGTCCTCAAAATGACCAACTGTAAAATGGAAAATTAAAATCTTGAAAAGGAAACATTGGTGGGTTTAGGGTTTCTTCTAAACTCACCATGAGAAATTTCACTAAGATTAACCACCTGGAGTGGCTAGAAATGAACTACATTCCTTGTAGAAATTTGTTTCCATGAAAAGAAAACCCTTGGAGAGGAGCCGGAGTAACCACAAGAAACTGATAATTAGTGTAATTTAAAAATAACATCAAGACAAAGTAAACTCCAAATTGAAAACAAAAAGATAAAAATAACTTCTTGAGAAAAATGACTGAAAAATTCAACTAGTGTAGTGCAATAACCATGCGTGTGATTATATCTAAACTTTTAATGGTTACTCCAAGTGAAGCCAACAAATTTTGACTATATTTTCTTAAGGTAACGAGGTAAAACTTCCCTGTGTTGAAAAAGGGTTCTAAACGACGTTGCAAAGCTCAAATGTAACCAGAGAAACATATCAATGGGAATGCGTCTATGGGGTATAGTAATGTAGTTACCCTAACACCCGTCAAATTCATCATCTCCATTGATCAACTAAGGTGGGATCTCCATTGTTCAAGTTATGTCTAGGGTTTCACACAAGATGTGTGCCCCCCTTGACTTATGGTCAATCAACCAAAGTAATACTCTTCTAAGTGGAAACTATCATGGAGTGTAATATGAAGAATTATAAGCATACATATATAAAGTATATAAAACATATTTACAAATGATTGGGTGGATGCAGAGTGACCCAAGCAAACCTTCATGATAACCCAATGATTTACATTTATCACTGGCGCGATATATATATATATATATATATATATTTGAACTTAAGGTTACACACCATATTAATAATGCAAGTAGTAAGTCTATGTATAGAGATTGAGGGTGTAAGGTCTGTACACATGAATATAAGGCATACATGCATGTGTGTGTGTTGAAGAAATAAAAGGATCATTCACATATATAAAGAATATTTATGAGTTTAAGAATCACAGGAGATAGAAGCTCAAATATTGATACACTAGGACTTGGCATTCATCCCATAGTTTAAACAAAGATACCAGAAGAAGATAAAATTTTGAAAAATTATTTGATAATGAATTTCTTGCGAGTAGAATAGAAATATCAAATGTTACTTGTAAGAGTAAGGAACACATAGCTCATGTGGTGTCCTTATTCAATGTTGGTTTATATAATTATGAATATATTTACCTTATGAAACAAATATTCATTGTGTCAAATTTCTACGACATTTACATACTTTTCCATGTAATATGGAAGAGATGTTAGACAATCCAAGTGTCCAAGGGGACATTTGAGCCATTGTATATATTTAAGCATTAGAAATTGAAATTTGATTAATGAAAAAGTTACACATGATATCCATCTTAACTTGGGATTTATCAAGCACCTAGAGGGATTAAATCTCTTGAAGCACAAACACACTTCCAAGTTCTGTATTTCTAAGACATTTACATATTTTTCCGTGTAAGAGGGAAGAGATGTTAGACAATCCAAGTGTCCAATGGGACATTTGAGCCATTATATTTAAGCATTAGGAAATGAAATTTGACTAATGAAAAAGTTACACATGAAATCCATCTTAACCAGGGATTTATCAAGCACCTAGAGGGATTAAATCTCTTGAAGCACAAACACACTTCCAAGTTTTGTATTTCTAAGACATTTACATATTTTTCCGTGTAAGAGGGAAGAGATGTTAGACAATCCAAGTGTCCAACGGGACATTTGAGCCATTATATTTAAGCATTAGGAAATGAAATTTGACTAATGAAAAAGTTACACATGAAATCCATCTTAACCAGAGATTTATCAAGCACCTAGAGGGGTTAAATCTCTTGAGCACAAACACACTTCCAAGTTTTGTATTTAAGAAGTGGTTTGCATATCAAAAAAATTGATTCCTCCTTGCACTTGATAGATGTGTGGTTAACATGGATCTATATTAGTACTTAATCTAATATCAATCAAATATTTGGATGGTTGTAAACTAAGTAAATTATATACATCAAAACAAATATGTAATCTTAACTAAGGAAAACACAAGTACTCACATTCTTTAACTTTATAAAATATGTATTATTTTTTAGGATTATTAAAAAAACAAATTTGTACTCATCCCATTGGTTCATATTTTGAAGTTCTTATTTCCACCTTCATGACATTTTATCGTTTAAGTAATTAATAAATTTATTTATTTATTTTTAATTTTTAGTTATTGGTGTACTAATGTGTAGAGTTATGTTTTATAAGTTTTGTGGTTGTTAATATAAATTTTATTATTATGATGTATTTTAGAAGAAATTGATTCTTCATATATTGTTACATCATCTTTATTTATTGATATATTTGAATATTAAAAATATTTGTTTAATGCTGTAATGTATATTATTATGACTTTTTTTAATTAATTTATTTAAGGGTTTAGTTTTTACTATAATAGTAGGATTTTTTTTTTAATTTAATATAATTTTTAAAATTATCTTTGTGCATACACTTAGTTTAAACTTTTAATGTAACATGATATTTAAGTCATTTACATTATAATATGGTAATATATTTTCTCTTCTAAATGTTGGCAACTTCATAATATAACTACTATTACTTACTATGTTTAGAATTAAAATGGTTATAAAACAAACTCAATAATACTTAATTGAATAGTTTTTACAAATTTTACTCTAATATTATACCAACTTTTACAATCATAACAAGTGTTGCATGCAGCCGGTAGTCCGTGTGTAAGCGAATGGCCTGCCTCAAGCACAAATGAAGCCCTTTTTTGATTTGTGCACCATTTCTCGTGCTTTCGGCAAAGAAGCTAGCTGACATCAATTCATGTGGGTGCTGCGCAGGACGATCATACTATCATAACGGTGCTTGAAAAAGTCTTTTCCGGATAATATTTTACAGGCGTTGTGGATTGTTTTGCTTCTTTAACGATAGTTACACCAAGTATCAAATAGACAAATCTAATCAGTGAATAGTTGAATGATATCATGCAGGACTTTTCGTTTCATCCAAGATGGGACGACGACGGTAAGAGGAAACATAATGCACAAGTCGATCACTCGAAGAAGGTTGGAATTTTAAATTTATGTTAATGTAAATTCGATAACACTGATTATTTTTTAATACACTCTATTTTAGGTTTTGAATATTTTATAAACGGTTAAATTTCTTTGTATTTATATATGTAATTTTTTTTATAATAATTTCTTTGTATTTAGATATGTAATTTTTTTATAATAATGGATTGAAAGCAATGATTTTCAGAAGAAGAAAAATAGGTCACTTGTCTAGTTCCATAGAAGCAAAAATAATATCAAAGCTAAAGTGATTACCTTCAACCTCAGAACAAAACATTTTCTAGATTGGGGAAGGTGTAAAATATGTCACGATTCTAGATATGACATTCTATTTATTTTAAATTTTCATTTGCAATTAAAACGAAAATTATTCTATATTCAATATGACCTAAAAATTTTATTTACAATTAAAAAAAACTATTCTATATTCAATATGACCTAATATATGATAAAAATTAAGCTTGTTTAGGAATAATCAATTATTAACTAACTGAGATCATAAAAAATGGTATGTTTGGTTTTTATAATTATTTATTTCAGGAATTAGATATGATGTAAAAATCAGAAATACTTTTTTTTTTTCTTCAGAAAATGCAAATATTAACATATTTCTTTCCATCATAGAGAAATAAAATTACTAACTTTTATATTAAAAATAGTTTTTTTATATGAACCTTATAATCTACAAAGTAGAAAATAATATGAATACAAATACAACTTTATTATTATTTCTAAAAATATTTTTTCAAATTAGAACATATGTGGTCTGATGTTTATAGATGTCTATGGATATGGGTGAACGCACCCTGGCAAAACTGAAGAAGTTGTGCTGAAAATTCTCACATAACAACTTTATATCTTATAGATGGATTCACAACAAAAGAACATGAAGCTAAAAGAGAAGTTAGGATATTTTAATGAATGAGTTTTTCATATTTGCATTATGCCACTGCACTGCACCCAGACTTCCCTTAAAGCTTAACACGACTATCTCAAGAGTTCACACAACTCTCTCTCACAGAAGAGCCTTAAGCTCTCAACACCCAACTAACGATCTCTCATAGAAGAGCCTTAAGCTCTCAGCTCTCAACCAGGCAGCACTTGAACTTGGCTCCTATACCAAATCAGAGATCATGCATTAAAACACAAAACTCAGAACACTTACCTTCATTCGATGGCAAATAGGTATTTATACACAACAAAGAAACTTCTGGAGTTCGGTGGGGCGGTAGCTTCTCGAGGAAGCTTATTAATTTGTTAATGCTTCTACCAAATTCTAGAAGCTACCTGCTGAATTCTCTAAAAGTATCCAACTACTGCATTAATGGCAATGGTTGAAATTACCATTGTTTTCCAACAGGAAGTTCAAACTCCTTGCAACACAGCTGAAAAACATGGCTCACAATAAAGCGTTGTAGCCTCCGCGCCATGAACATTGATTTCATTTTCCTTGCCGCGTCACTTTCGCACTGCTGGCTGCCATGAACATTGATTTCATTTTCCTTGCCACGTCACTTTCGCACTGCTGCCTGCCTGTAGGCGATGGCAACCAATATATGGATAGTTGTATGGCTGTAGGCTATTGCAACCAATATATATATATATATATGGAGTTATTGTTTTATTAATGAGGGGTGGCGTATGTTACTCATTTGATTTAATCAAATATGGAGTGAGACTATCAATCTAATTTAACCAAATATATTATCTAATCAAGTACGTGGAACGCAGTAATATATCTCATCCGTCTCATTTAACCAAATAGAGACCAAATACATTATCTGACGAGTGGCATATGCTACCCTATAAAGTGATAACTCCATTTTGGGCCACCATAAAGCCATAGATTCAGAGTCACCAAAGATTCCATTATCATTCTTCTTGTTCCGTAATATTGCATGACGTGCAATAAGTACTTTAGCTACGTTGTGCAGTTAATAAAAAGGAAGGTTCAGAAAGAACGGCCATTAATGGGAAAGGTGTCGAACGCAATTTCATCTGATTAGATTCCTTTCTCAAAAAGTTGTTTAATGCAACATCATCCGCACAGTTTTCCTTACAAAAATTCAATTCATTCACACTGCACAGTTTTCTTTACAAAAATTCAATTCATTCACACTGCGTGGTTGTAAGTTTTGTTTTTGAGTAGGTCCGGCTTCTTTGATTTGTTTTTGGCACCTAACACTTGTCTGTCCTGAGCTCAAAAAAATGGCAAGGGCTAACCAGCCTGCCATAGGGCATTAAATGTCCAGGTATATGCATACTCTATAACAAAATAACACACAACTCTTACTTTTAATTTATGTAGCTACCAAAGACTCTGTGTTATTTTGTTATAGAACATGCATATACCTGGACATTTAATGCCGCTGGTTAACCCTTTCCCAAAAAAACCTTTCAGTACGGAAAAAGGAACGCCATCTCTTTTGACCGATGGCTAAACACTATGCACTACGCCATCTCTTTTGACCGATGGCTAAACACTATGCACTAATTTGTAAGATTAATCAGTTTCTTATTACTGTAGTGCGTGCTTTTCAGCACATAGGAAAATGCCATGAGTTTTGAGTAAGTAAGATGCATAAACGTTATGCATCAAACTGCAGATTAATCAAATTTTACACAGATATAATGACTCATGCAGTAAGTGCATAAGATGAAAAATAATGGCAAACTTAACGTCCATTGGAGTGTGGAATAAGGTGTAAAATATAGCTACTAACAGCTAACAGCCCAAAGATCATCAATACCGAATATTTCACAAACAGAACTTTATATGAGATGACATACCTTGATTAATGGCGGAAGATGTAATGGCTGCCATCTACTTTGATCTGACTCCTGATTGTTCCTCTTCTTCAGAATTTGGTTTCTCTCCTCTTGCCCTCACTTTCTTTATGTGCTTCTTGATGGAGAAGAATGCAACTCTTGTGTGGGAGAGAGAGGACCCAATCCTTTATATATATTTTACTCTTAATCTGGTACGTCCATCATATACCAATTCAACGCTTAAGATTAATGCTTTAATGCTTTAATGCTTTTAACGCTTTAATGCTTTAATTATAGAATGATCTATCTTAATTAATCGGGTCACATTTAGATTTAGAAACTGCAGATTTCTAACATTCTCCCACTTGACCCGACTATTCATAATATTAAGTGTTGAACATCATACTATGATAAATTGCTGAGAGTTATGGCGGTTGTGCACTATTAATTCAATGCATTCCCTTCCATATACTACAATACCAGCAATCCACCAATTCATACTCATAATTTATATAAAACAACATAATGGTCCACATAATGTCTTATATCATAATGATTAAACATAATATCTTTATAAGACTCTTTCTTGTTTAAAATTACATAAAATACGTACTACTTCATTAAAACAAGAGACACATAATTGTATATCAGAAACACATAAAAGAGCTCAGAATGTCACACATCAATTATTATTAATACAACCAAGACCCATTCTTTGAACATGTTCCTTAAATTGTCTTGGTTGTAACCCTTTCGTCAAAGGGTCTGCAATCATAAGTTCTGTCCTGATGTGCATGATTGACACTCTTTGTTTCTGAACCTCATCTTTCACAACACGATACTTCAGATCTATGTGTTTGTCACCTTTAGAGTACTTGTCGTTCTTTGAGAAAAATACTGCTGCAGAGTTATCACAATAAATTTTCAGCGGCTTGCTAATGGTGTCGACAACCACAAGTCCTGAAATAAAGTTCCGCAACCATAATGCATGAATTGTGGCTTCAAAACATGCCACAAATTATGCCTCCATAGTGGATGAAGCAACGATAGTCTGTTTCGCACTTTTCCATGATATGGCACCTTGAGCAAACATAAACAGGTAACCAAAAGTCGATTTCCTAGTATCGATGCATCCAGCAAAATCTGAATCTTTCATTTCAAAGTTCGTTGAGAGAAATTCCTTAGTCTCATGCAATATACTTAAATTATTTGCAGCAAGCAAGATGTCATCAACATAAAGGACCAGAAAAATAAACTTGCTCCCACTGATCTTTAGGTATATACAGTGATCAACCGTATTTTCCTTAAAACCAAAAGATGTAATAATGGTATTGAACTTAATATACCATTTCCGGGATGCTTGTTTAAGCCCATATATTGACTTCTTAAGTTTACACACCAATTGTTCTTTACCTTCTACAGAAAAACCCTCAGGTTGATCCATATAAGCATCCTCATCAAGATCTCCATTCAGAAAGACTGTTTTCACATCCATTTGGTGCAACTCCAAATCATAATGAGCTACTAATGCCATTATTATTCTTAGTGAGTCCTTTTTCGAAACAGGAGAAAATGTCTCCTTGTAATCAACACCATCTTTCTGAGTGTAACCCTTAGCAACAAGTCTAGCTTTATACCGTTCGATATTACCACTAGAGTCGTGTTTGGTTTTAAAAACCCATTTGCATCCGACTCTTTTATAGCCATGTGGTAATTTAACGAGATCCCAAACTTCATTATGTTGCATGGATTTCATTTCTTCTTTCATGGCATTAATCCATTCCTTTGACTCTTTACTTTCTACAGCATGTGAAAACGAAACTGGATCCTTATTGATTCCAATATCATAATCTGATTCTTGCATATAAACCACATAATCATCAGAAATGGCTGACCTACGATTTCTTTGAGGTCTTCTTAATGCTACTTGTTGTGGTTCATGTATATCAGCATTATGTAAGTCATTTCCTTCAGGAAGTACTTCTTCATTTATATGTTGTTCATTATCATCATGCTGTTCTACAACAGCTGGAACAACATTTGGAGTAATAGTAGATGGAGGAACTATTCTAGGCAATGTAACATTTACCCTTGTTTCCTTTATTTCTACTATTTCTCTTCGAGTACTCCCATTGACTTCACCATTCTCAATGAATCTTGCATTACCAGTTTCTACAATTCTTGGACTATGATTAGGACAGTAAAACACGTACCCTTTAGATTTCTCAGGGTATCCTAAAAAATACCCACTGATCGTTCGAGAATCTAATTTCTTTTCATGTGGATTATAAATTCTCGCTTCCGCTGGACAACCCAAAACATGCAGGTGTCTTAAGCTAGGTTTCCTGTTAGTCCATAACTCAAAAGGAGTCTTTTGAACAGCTTTACTAGGAACCCTATTCAATAAATAGTTAGCGGTTTTGAGAGCATACGACCAAAAATTCTTAGGTAGTGTAGAATCTGACATCATACTCCTAATCATATCCATTAACATCCTATTGCGCCTTTCTGCTACACCATTTTGCTGTGGTGTACCTGGCATTGTGTATTGCGCACATATGCCATGACTTTCGAGGAATTTTGCAAATGGACCTGGACACTGGCCTGACTCATTATATTTACCATAATATTCACCACCTCTATCAGACCTTATGATTTTCACCTTTTTATCTAATTGCCTGTCAACTTCCTTTACAAACGTCTCAAGGACATTCACAGATTGAGATTTTTCATGAAGCAAATAGACATAACCATAATGGGAAAAATCGTCAATGAAAGTGATGAAATACTTTTCTCCATTAAAGGCTGGAGTGTCCATAGGTCTGCAAATATCAGTGTGTATTATTTCAAGAAGCTGGCTGCTTCTAGTGGCTCCTTTCTTATTATGTTTGGTTTGTTTACCTTTAATACAATCCACACATAATTCTAGATCACTAAAGTCCAAATTTGACAAAATTTCATTACTTACTAATCTCATCATTCTTTCTTTGGATATATGACCTAGTCGTTTATGCCACAAGAAAGCAGAATTTTCATTCAACCTGCTACGTTTACATCCAACATTATTTACTACATTCAACAAGGAATTCGCATAAGTGTCATTCAGTTTCAATTTATATAAACCATCAATTAGAATACCAGAACCAACATTATCAGTATTCTTATATAAATCAAAACAGCCAGATCCAAACATACATCTAAAACCAGAATTATCCAACTTACTTACGGAAATAAGGTTTCTAGATAATGAAGGTACATAAAGGGTACTGTATAAGTCTAATACATATTCACTTTCCAGAATTAGACGATAAGTCCCAATGCCTTCAATTGAAGATTTCATTCCGTTTCCCATAAAGAGAAAACGATCTTCATTTGGATTTATGGTTCGGATCGTAAGAAATCCCTGCATATTGTTGGAAACATGAGTTGTAGCACCAGTATCAAGCCACCATGTATTAATGGGAACTTCAACTAAATTTGATTCAAAACATACGAAAGAATCATGTGTATTCATGGGAACTCCTGCAAATTAAAAAATGAAATAACTATAAGCTCATAACTAACGCGATTCAGATGTAGACATAATAGTATAATATAGCACTCCTTTGGGTAGATACTATCTTATACTTAACATAATTAAATACCAAAACATAAGTAGGTAATAAATATATTCAATTAAATAGAACTGACATCTTTGGATGATCAATATTTATTTAATCAAAACATCTATTAAACCTCATCATGTCAACTAGTTATAGAACAAGACTTTCCTTTGGGTAAGTTCTCAGGTTCTATCATTAGTGACGCCAGTTCTTAATTGGTATTATTATAACTGGCAATTTCTATCAATAATCATTATGTCACTTATGCACTAAATGATTATTCTGATTTTGACCACTTTGGTGATTAACAAAATCATAAATCTCATGTGCATAAATAATTTGTAACACATACCTTATGCAAAAGAACATTCTGATTTTGACCACTTTGGTGATTAACAAAATCTCTCATGTGCATAAATAATTTGTAACACATACCTTATGCAAAACAATCAGTCATAGAGCAATTACTTTTATGCCCAATTTCAAACAATTAGAGCCAACGATTTACTCTATAGCTGACCTTTCCATAATCTGAATTGACATCCCTTACATGTGTATTACATCTGCCACAAACAATAATTTTATCCATATGCACTTTGCCGAACGTCCTTATTATGCCGTCTGTCCATCGATCGGCGATTGTGATTATAAGGGAGTAATGAGTTTCTAGTTTTTGCTTATCCAAATCACATTCCTTCAGCAATAATTCAGATTCGAGTCACGGACAAAAGTTAAAATATGTCAGATCAAATGATTTTTCGATCAATTAAAGTTTCAGGGCTACAAGCAAATCGTGATTCTGCCAGAAAGGAAGGATTAGGATATTGAGGGTTGTTTGGCATTAAGAGATCAAGGCCCAATCTTAAGTTAATTCTGTGTTTTCTATTAGTTTCATATCTCATAAGCTTCGGCTGCATAAATTGGATTAGCCCTATCATGAACCTGTATTATGGCCTCGGAAAAGAAGAAATCCGTTATAGAGATGTCACTTTGCAAACTCGCATAGTTCTCCCAAATCATCGACTAGCAATGAAGGAAAAAGCCTTCATGCCAAAATCCAACACACAACCCAACAATGTGGGATGCTCTGCACTTATCGACGGTGTGGGTCAACGTGTAGAAAAAGATTATGAAATTGGGAGTAATACCGGAGAAATTATGTGCTGCGATAGGTCACACTTTCGCACAGACATGTGTTATTTGAGAGGGCCGATATGCATACAGACATCCATTTCCGATACATTCTTATTGCCAATTCCACGGGAACATCTCTTAGTTAAGTAAAGCCCTCCTACGAAACCTTGATCTCAGAAATGAGAACCATTTCTGGATTTACTGTAGCACAGGCGTAAAGCTATAAATCATATGTATACTTAACCAACCATGGATAGGCAAATAAAGATAACGAAAAGCAGGTCATTCATTAAAAACTCGTGGGAGAGAGCCAATCTGGTATTTCATGGGAGAGAGCCAATCTGACTCCGTAAAAGGGTTGAATATAAAGAAATCGATATAGTCGTGCACGTCCACGATTTCGTCCCCTTTGATTCATCGATACAATAATATTGGGCGGTGAGTATGAGAAATCTAGGGATGGTTGCCCTAACGTGGCTATCAAAAAACTCTCACAAGATATCCAAAATCAGTGAAGGAATTTTTCATGAAACCCCCACAGTTTCTCGAAGGCTCAATCACATGAGTAAAGCACAGAACAGATCAATTGCAATCATAGGAAATATTCAGTTATTGATTGTTTCTCTGATACCAAATGTAAAATATAGCTACTAACAGCTAACAGCCCAAAGATCATCAATACCGAATATTTCACAAACAGAACTTTATATGAGATGACATACCTTGATTAACGGCGGAAGATGTAATGGCTGCCATCTACTTTGATCTGACTCCTGACTGTTCCTCTTCTTCAGAATTCGGTTTCTCTCCTCTTGCCCTCACTTTCTTTATGTGCTTCTTGATGGAGAAGAATGCAACTCTTGTGCGGGAGAGAGAGGACCCAATCCTTTATATATATTTTACTCTTAATCTAGTACGTCCATCATATACCAATTCAACGCTTAAGATTAATGCTTTAATGCTTTAATGCTTTAATGCTTTTAACGCTTTAATGCTTTAATTATAGAATGATCTATCTTAATTAATCGGGTCACATTTAGATTTAGAAACTGCAGATTTCTAACATAAGGTTGTTAAGTAATGTGTCTCAATAGGGGTTATGAATATAACGACTAATCTGTTATTTAAACTTGATGGGATGGGAAATTGGAGCTTTTCTACTGGAGATTAATCCAGAATTAATAATTTGGAATAATATTTTTGAATCAATATTCAAGATAGAAATATCCCCATTTTGTTGTGTGGAATTTGAATAATATTTTTTGAATCAATATCTAAGATAGAAATATCCCCATTTTGTTACATGAAATTTGTTCTGATTTATACAGTAATCGTAGACAGTTATCATAATTTTTGACATAATACACACTGTTTGTACTGAGTGATTTTTGACATAATACACACTGTTTGTACTGAGTGCTTGAATTGGTGCCCTCACAAACCGGAGAAACATCTAACTAAGCATCATTTATAACGATATTAATTTTATTTAAGAAATAAATAAATCCACATTCCCCATTGCAGTTGGCTTTTAGGAGAATACATTAATCTTTTGAAAACGCCTATAATTGATCGCAAAATACAGTAATCGTAGACAGTTATCATAATTTTTGACATAATACACACTGTTTGTACTGAGTGCTTGAATTGGGACGCAACAGTTGAAAATTATACAAAATGCATTGACGCCACTCACCTTCAGCTCAAGGAGAGCATGTTGAATGACCATCAGAATATTAGTACCAGTCTTCTGCACGCGGCTTCCACAAAGGTGATTTATCATTAATTTCCGGCAGCACTGCAGCAGGTTAGCATTCTAGCAATTTGATTAGGGAAATTTATTTTTTTGTTACTGATTACTTGTAATCATTTTTATAATGAAAACAATTTTGAAGAAGCATAACCAAATTCTCTTATAACACTTCAGGAAATTAAAAGAGAAAGATCAAGAAATCAAATACCTGTTGAAACTGCTTCACAGGGGTGAACCTCTGAAGCATCTGGGCACCTGCATCTATCAGGTGGGATCCCACGGTGCGTGGCTTCCCTGGCACATCTTCTGGGGTTGAAGCTATGTAACGAGAAGGTGGTCTCTCACTGGATGTCATGTTGATGGCTTCGGTGTAGATCAAAAGAACTCACCAGAGTTAGGAACGAGTACACAGAGGTGAAAGGCTCCTCCCAGGTTTTCTGCTTGTGATATAAGCTTTGACAGGGTTCCATATGCTGTGTAAGCTTGGGTGGTAAACACGGGCTCTAACAGGTGGTCAACATGCAAATATCTCTATGAACAAATGTCTAAATTAGGTGATGGCTTAACGTGGAACAGGCCCCAGAAAGAACTTAGGATAAGATTATATTGCAAACTTTGGATAATACAACTCATTCTTTAAAAAGCTTAGATATTTCTTAAAAAAATATATACTTATCTTCCAAAAACCTTTGAATAATAGACTTCTTCAGAAAAGTATACAAAGAATACAACACCGAATAATAGACTTCTTCAGAAAAATATAAAAAGAATACAACAGTTTTAATAAATAAGTACAATTATATGTTTAATCATTCACAAACAAAATTCAGCGAGAATAAGTGACAACTTGAAAATTCATTTCATCTCCAAAATCTTAAATAAATTAAATAATCATTTTCATATTTATTCTGAATTGGGTTTAGCGGGACTGTTTTATAGAGATATTATTATCCTATGTAGGCATATATTATTATTCCATGTAAGCATATATTATTAAGATTGTCTCAATATTTTTGCATCGGGCAATCGTGAAGGCTGCAATAAGACCTCAATTGTTTGCCGAACCAAAAACTTTGGGTAAAATTTTGTTGAATAAAATTGGGAGCATCAAACTTAGGTTAAAATATGAAAACACGGAAAAAAAAAACTGGTCAAAGTATCAAGTAATGGTAGGCCAACGATCCATCGATCGCTATTAGTCCAGACAGGGACTAATAAATCAACATAAAAATATAATAACTATTATTTCAAATCATAATTAAATTGGTTAAAATAATAATATACACAATATAAATATAAATGTCATTAAATAATTTTAATCATCTCATTTTTTATACAATCTATAAATAGTGATAATAATAATGTAAATTTAACTTAAAATACTAATAAGTTTATAAAAAAATCATTTTATATAATTTATTAAGATAATTTTATTTTTAAAAATGAAAAATAAATATATACATTCAAAATAGTCAATTAAATGGTTTACTGTCCATTGCATAAATTTAAATTTATTGAGATATGAATTATAAATACATTTTAAAAGAACCATGTAAAAATATAAAGATAAAAGAATATTACAACATTTATTGAGATATGAATTATAAATACATTTTAAAAAAACCATATAAAAATATAAAGATAAAAGAATATTAAACTTCACAACCAGAATAAAGATACGCTAAAGATCCTTTAACTGGTTAGGCAGGTAATAATATTATGAATTGTGTAAAAATTATATGTTTATAAAAATCCATATATTTGATGCTTACCAAATTTAAATTTAACCTCTCTTTGTATATGACATCTAATTTTTAATGAAAATATACCCACCAGAGAAACAAACATAAACCATGAAAGGATTGAACAAATGCAAAAAGCTACCTAATGGGCTCCCACCCTTTACTAAATTTAAAATTTTCCATGTTTGCAACCAGTTTCTGCATGTGAAATAGAAATCATAAAAATAATGACTAAATAGAAAAAAACAGAACAACATACCGTTAACGGTGTATCAGCTCTGACAATTCCTTACCTTGCGAATCTCACAGGTAGCCTGTCAAACGGGTGTAATATTTAATTCATTTCTCCCAACTATCTATAATAATTTCAATTGACTAATTTAATTGTATACATAATTTTTTTTTTAAATTATATATAAAAAGAGAGGAAAAACTATTTTCCTAAAAAAATACACTTTTTTTTTTTAATTATTAAAATATTTAAGAGGAATAACAATTTCTTAAATATGAAAATGTTAGAGTAGCTTTCATTTTCATTTAATTTTAATAATATTAGATATAGCAATGAGAAACTCTTATCACATTTTCTTTACATTCTTAGTTGGTTTAAAATTTTAAAAGTTCTTAAATTTCAAAAATAAAATAAACAAAAATTTAAATTTGAAAGGCAACAATTATATTATATAAAAAACAATATCCATATACACAATGTGAATAATACATAAGAGTAAACAATATGGATTCTGAGTATTATTGTTTTTGTGTGAAATGTTTAAAATTCTAGATTTTGATATAACATCAAAAGAATTATGATTTTATATTTTTAACATGATTTCTTTTTTAAGATTAAAATTTTCTTTATGTAGCTTAGCTTTTCTTCGAAATAAAAGAAAATAGAAATTGTAGTTGTACTAACAATCATGACCATATTTTTAAACACAAATTTTAATTAGATAAATATTTTTCATGTCGTTTTTCTATAAAAAAAAAAAAGTTAAGAAAATAGAAATAGTAATGAGAATAATACAATAATATGATGAGATAAAATATCGTTTTTCTGTAAAAAAAAAATAAAAAAAAATAAGTTAATAAGGACAGTGATTAAAATAATACGATAGTGTAACTAAAATTACTTCTTTATTATTATTATTCCATATAACATTATTTCTTATATACTTCAATAAACTCTACAAATCCCCTTTACTCAAATTTAAAATTAACGTTGCCAATAGATAATCCAAATCAATATAGATAATTAATATTGCTAAGTGCAAAGTTGATGTTAAAGTATATCTTTCCAAAACATTTCAATTTCTATTGTTAATGCAAATTAAAAAAACGCAGAGTAAACAAAATAGGAATCCTCTTTTGCATGATACATATTCCAAAGTCAAGCAGTGAGCGACGGGGGTCAAATGGATGATTAGTTTATATTATTGCAGTCAAGTGTTCATAAAAAAGTTAGGGACGGTTGTGCTCCTAAAGATGTCCAGCTTGTAATCAAGTATTCAGAGAAAGAAAATTGAGTACTGGTCGCAGATCGATAGACAATTGACAAGTGGTTCCAGATTGATAGATAATTTTGGCTCAAATTCCGATTTAAAATAAAAATTCCTATTTTTATTATTATTTCATTATTTTATTTTCTATGGTTTAAAGAGAAGATTCCTTTTTAATCACTTATAATTTAATGATTGTGTTTGATTATTTCTTAAAAGAATAGAACTAAAAGCAAGTGATGGATTTTGGTCGTTTTGGTCTCATCACTTGGACTTTTAATTATTAACTCACTTGTTCACACCTCTATGTTGAGTTAAATTTAGATTATATTTTACGGACATACTTCATGTTTACATTGGGCATATTGGGGATGGTTACTATATTAAAGTTAATTTAAATGAATTGAATTTTCTTTTTATATGTTCAATTCCCATATAAGGAAATGCATTTTAAGATATTAAAGTATTTATATAATTCTATTTTTTTAATTATTATATTATTTTAATGATTAAAGTATTTAAATTTAATAATTTTTTATTAATGTATATGGAATATTTATTATAATTTTTAAAATTGCTTTAGATTAGTTTTATAATTTAAATATTGTTTTGTTTTGGAGTTGTTTGATGTGGGAATATGGAGATATTTTTTTTGGGATAGAGTAATACAACTAGTAAATTTGTTTGAAAATTTGATTTAATTTTGTATTTTAGAGAAGATATCTTAAATATAAATATAAATAGTGAATTATATTTAAGGAATCACATAAAAAAAATCACTTTCTGAATTTCCAAATTCATAATCTACCTTAAACCCTGATAAAAGACATGTTTCAACGAAATTGACCTGTTAGTCATTAACTTGCTCCATAATATTGATATTTAATATTTACCTTCAAGATATATCCAAATTATAATTTTTTTACATTTAATTTTCTATGCAAATAGATGGCAAAATAATTTAACGTTATCTATAATATACAAAATACCTAGTAATAAACATTTTCTTATCAAATTCAAACCTGGTTGAAATTCAGCACCTTCATTATTATTTCATTACTTTATTTTGTACAACCCACACAAAAGAGAAGATTACCTTTGTCCCTCATAATTTAATGAGTCCAAACTTGTTTGTTTCTCGAAAGTGATGGACTTTGGTCTTCTTGGTCCCACTGCTCAGAGTTTTAATTATTAACTTTCTTACTCGTTCACCATGCTTTGTTGAGTTAAAGTTTGGATCGTATTTTACTTATAGACTTAATGTTTACATTACACGTATTTGGGATGGTTACCATATAAAGGTTGATTTAAATGAATTAGATTTTCTAATTATATGTTCTCTCAAGTTTGGATCGTATTTTACTTATAGACTTCATGTTTACATTACACGTATTTGGGATGGTTACCATATAAGGGTTGATTTAAATGAATTAGATTTTCTAATTATATGTTCTCTCAAGTTTGGATCGTATTTTACTTATAGACTTAATGTTTACATTACATGTATTTGGGATGGTTACCATATAAAGGTTGATTTAAATGAATTAGATTTTCTAATTATATGTTCTCTCGTGTATGACTGAAAGAAATTTTAAAATGTGCATGAAGAATTTATTTTAAGATAATAAAATATTTATATAATTATATTTTTTAATTATTAAAATATATAATTTATTAGAAGTATAATATTTATTATAATTTAAAAAATTTAATGTTTATTATAAATGAATTTTATATAGTATTATTTTTCATGTTTGGTTTATGTAAAGAGATATATTTTTTTTGTCTCTGTTATTAAAATTTATCTTAATTTAGCCTTGACTCCAAATTAACCATGTGAGAAGTTTGGGAGTTGTTTGATCTCAGAATACTAAGACATTTCTTCTTAGAAATAGATTAATACAACTAATAATTTTGCTTGAAATTTTGTTTTAACTTTGTATTTTAGGAGAGATATCCTAAATATAAATGGTGAATTATATTAAAGGAATCACCAAAAACCATTATATCATGAATTTCCATAAACCCTAATATTTGCCAATCATTGCCCACGGGGCTTTGGATTGACAGTGAATGGGTGTACTGTTAAGGCACTCCTTGCAATAGGTCACCGGTTCAAATCCCCGTGGGTGCTTAGGTAGTATTATATATATATATATATATATATATATATATATATATATATATATATATATATATATATGCCAATCATTAATTCCCTCCATAAAACTGGTACTTCACATTTACCTCCAACACATATCCAAATTATAAAGGTTTTACAAAATTTATTACCCATCATAGATATGCTCAATAACTTTGTTTTCCCTTTCAAACATATCCAGAGTATAAGGGTTTTACAAATATTTTACCCATCACACATGCTCAATAATTTTGATTCCCCATTCGTCAAATTAAATTAGCTGAAGTGAAGTGGTATGGTTCACGATTTGTGTCCCAAGTAGCATGAGTTCAAGCCCTAATGGAGTGTGGCATTGTCTAGGGATGTCTATTGAGGCCACAATTTGGCTGAAATTCTCTCCAGGTGAAAACAAAAAATCTAGATTTTCTTAAAAGCCTACTAATATTTCTATTCTTTTCCAAACAAAATTGTAACCTCATTGTAACACATACAAATGTTAAACAAGATTAAAGTAATACCTTTTTTTTTTCCTTTCCTACTTAACACTTTCACCATGTAAATATTAAGAAGTTAGCATACATATTATGATCTTAATCGAAATATGCATATCACAATACTTGGTATTTTTATTTGGCATTATTTCCATGTAAGATGGTTATGTCACATTTGATTAATATATCTGGAATTATCTACCAACTAAGGTTTACGATACTTCACATTAATCAAGAGTTATAGCATTAAAATATTACAGGCCCATTATTATTGATTTGAAACGGACTTTACTGATGACAAGGGTTATCCAGCCTAAAGGCGAGACTTTATGATTTAGCTGTGACTGATTGCAGTCAACCCTCCGATACATTTACGCCATCACTATGGCCTCCTTACAGTTGTATTAATGCTTAGCTTATGTGATGATCTAGGTGGTGAGGTGGTTCATCGAAAAATTTCAATGTCGGGTTGTTCCGTTGCCGGCCTTGGGATTCACCTCGCATCTATGGTCTCCAGCTGTTGTAGTGATCAGACGATGGGAGCGAGTTCCAAGTTTCTATGCCTCCGATATAGTCTTTGATACATCTTCATTGTTCTCCCCTAGAGAAGGGTTTCTATCTACTCTATTTGGAGTCTTCCAAACGTAGGTAACTCCTCTGTCTTATGCTTGCAGCTAAGTTGTAGTTGGGTTCATTCTTGTTGGTTGTCGCCATGAATGACCTTCTAAATTCTTATGGATCCTTCGAAAGTTACCCCGGGCTCTCGGTTTTAGTTATTCGGCAACAGGCATGAAAGAGGGTTTTACAATCGGCATGGTTCAGGTAATTACAGTATTCTTCCTTTTTCTCTTTCCCAGTTATGTTCAGTTTCATTTCGCCTAAACTAGTTATTAGTTCGAGTTTTAATCTCTGTCACTCCTCCCGCTTGGGTGGAGATCCTTGCAGGTAAAATGATGGATGTCGAGGAGATAAAAGAGGATTTTACTCAATTCATCTGCGTGCAGAGCCAAGCGCTCAGTTCCCATTCAGGTACATAATATCTAGCCTAGGGTTTATATTGAGGGTTTTTCTTAATGTTGCCTTCAGTCTCCAAGGGAGGCCCAATCTGAATATGTTTAAGTTACCATCATATTTTTGTGATAATCTTTAGATTAATTCTGGCCTTTAAACAAGCAGATGGTATTTAGTTCATGGAGGGTTGTAAGAACCGAGAAATTGGTCGTCTTTAGTTTATTAGTTATTTTGGAAATACTTTGCTCTGCTATTATGAGAAAATGGATAACTATTTTGTTTATTGTATAATTTTATGACTTGTGTTCTAAGCAAACTTCGAGTTAATATATTCAATCTTTAGTTTTTATGACATTTCCATCTCAAGATCTATATGTATTAAATTGTTTGTTAAAGATGGATACTCTTCGACTGAATGTGATAAGATAGGGAATTCCATCCCTGCCTGCGGGGTAAGGGTTTGGTATTTTATATATTAACTTCTGATAAAAATTAGCTATTTTGGAAAATATAGAAAGGAAAGTTGATTCTGCTTACTTTCCTTCTTGATTTTCCCGCTTTTCCTAAATAGATTTAGTCAGATCTGTAATCTTATTTCCATGGTTCTTGTATTGCTGCAAATAATTGGTTGACACCTAAATTTTTACATGAATACTTATGTTTTCTTTTACCCTGGGTTCAGGGTTTTTGTTGTTACCTATTGAATTGTTTAGACAGACTATTCTTGCATTTTATTTGTAGTTTTAATATTACAATGTTAGAAATTTCGACTGTAATCTCTTATCATTTGTATGTACTTTTGACCAGTAAAATATACTTAGGTTCTGGGTGATTTCCTTCCTAGATGCTAACTATGTTTGTTGCATTTTCTACTTGACACATGGAGTTATCTATCCCTTATCTACAATAGTCGAATGTACATAATGTTTAGCATACGAACCTCACTCATCTAATGTCTCTTTACTGTTCCATTTTCTTAACAATAATTTTATCTTCCAGATATTTTGGAAATAAATACTTATAAACTATTACATAACTTTTCTCATGTCTAATGTTTTCTTTACTATATCTTTTATTTAACAAGAATTTGATATACCAGATATCCAGAATAGAAATAAACAAGAATAAACTATTGGATAGCTTTTCTTGAATTAGCATGCTCCATTCTTAAAATGCTAAATCTAGCTTATGGAAGATTATCACAGGTTTCTATTTAACAAAATTTCTTACTTATATGGTACATACAGTATGCCAAAATTGGTCAGCAACCAAACCTAATTGATGCTTTTCCTCCAAACCTTGAGATTACAAAGTTAGTAGTCTCCCCCCATGTTGTTCCTGATCCCAAGAAACATATTCTCTCCCACGAGAACCTTGTTTTCACAACTATCTGGTCTTAATCAGACGTAGCTATCACAGACTGTCTGATGTTTCAGCACATCTCTCCTTTTTCCTTTTCTAATCTCAGATACCCCTATCCTCTTGATATTCTTGAGTAAATACTCAAGAATTTAGTTTAGGGACAGATAATTGTCTCTCATAGCTAATTAACAAGTCAAACAATATTTACGAATAACTACAAAATTCACTTTTCCATAACTAAGTTCAAAAATAGTTTATAATTTAAAAATAGTAAAAGTTTATTTTAGTTGTAGTAAAATGAATATTTACATTAATTGGGGATATTACATCTTCCCCCCCCTAAAATGGAACATCGTCCCAATGTTTTCCTTCTGAAAATAGACCCGGAAAGTTTTCTTTCATAACTTGCTCATCTTCCTAGGTGGCCTCTTCCAACCCATAGTGATGCTGCTGCACTTTAAGCTAGGTGATAACTCATTTCCATAGCGTTACTTCTCTTCGATCTAGTATAACCAAAGGTTCAACCAACAAATCACCTTCTGGTTCGACCTAAACATAGCAACAAAATAAGTTAAGTCATTAACCAGTTTATTTAATAAATTTGTAAAAGAGAAACTATATATATTACCTGAACGTCTTGCCATTTGATTACGTGATTAGCATCATAAACATATTTCTTAAGTAGAGAAACATGAAATACATTGTGTACACGAATGTGACTTAGTAAGGCAAGTTGGTAAGCCACTGGTCCAATTCAAGCTAGGATTTGGAAAGGCCCGTAGAATGGGGGTGCTAATTTAACACATTTGGACCATTGCAAGGTGATTTTCTTAGCTCATACTCTAATGTAAACATGATCCCCTACTTGGAATTCCCAGAAGCTCCTCTTCTGATCAGCAAAGTTCTTTTGTCGATCCTGAGTAGCTTTTAAATTGACTTGTACCTTTTTCACCATCTCTTCCATTTCTTCTAACATGTCTGGCCCTAGCATCAACTTATCCTCTGGACCACTCCAACTCAAAGGTGTCCTACACTTACGCTCGTATAATACCTCAAAGGGACTCATCTGTAAGGATGCATGGTATCCGTTGTTATAGGCAAACTCTACCAAGTGTAGGTAGTCCTCCCACTTAGTTGGTTGTTGCATTACGTAAGTTCGCAACATGTCTTCAACAACTTGATTTACTTGCTCAGTCTGTCCATCCGTTTGAGGATGATATGCAGTGTTGAAGTGCAGTTGTGTACCCAATCCCTCAAAAAGGGCCTTCCAGAAGGCTGATGTAAATTTTACATCTCGGTCGGAAATGATCATCTTGGGGATTCCATGTAATTTGAAAATGTTTTGCATAAAAATGTTAGCAATTTGTACCACTTTATAAGTTGACTGGATAAGTATGAAATGAGAAGACTTGCTCAATTTGTCCACCACCACCATGATGGAGTCATTTTTCTTTTTTTACTTAGGCGGTCCGGTAATGAAATCTATGGATATGGTTTTCCATTTCCATTCAAGGATAGGCAGAGGGTGAAGTAATCCTGCTAGGTGTTGGTGCTCAAATTTTACTTGCCAGAATTCCAGACATCTAGATAAATATTTTTCTACCTCCTTCTTCATATCAAGCTAGAAAAATTCCTTCCTCAGGGCAGAAATCATTTTCTGGTATCCGGGGTGACCTGCTTAAGGAATATTATGATATTCATCTAAAATAAAAATTTAAGATGTTTCTAGTTAGGCACATATATCCTCTTCCTATAAATCAGTGAATCTTCTACATTTATTTCATATCCCAATTGTTGTTCATGGCTGTTTGAAATTTTTGCTCGCTGCCATAAATGTTTATATACTGAATCTTGCATGGTTGATTCATTAATATACTAAAATAAAGTAGTTTGTGATTCACTAAACCAAATTTCATATAAACAATTTACCTTTCGACTTAAAGCATATGCCAGCTGATTTTATTTTCCCTTCAAGTTTTTGATTTCAAAATCAAATTCACTTAGGAAATCCACCCAACGAACTTGCCTAGCATTTAAAGTGGGTTGTTTGAAGTAGTTAATTAGACTATGGCAATCAATCATGAACAAAAATTTCTTGCCCAATAGGTAATGTCGTCACATCTTTAAGGAATGAATCACCGTTGTCAACTCCAAAGCTTTCTTGACTCGTAGGCAACAACTCTGCATTCTTGTATTAATATGCCACTTACACCTTCTTTGCTAGCATCTGTACAAACCACATACTCTTTATTGGGATCAGCAATGCTCAAAATGTGTGCGGTGGTAAGTAGATGTTTGAGCTGATCAAAGCTCCTTTGATAGTCAGGGGTCCATTTGAAGGCTTTTCTTTTCATTTGCAGAGAGGTAATAGAATGTGCCACTCTAGAAAAAGCTTCCACAAATATTTGATAGTATCCCGCTAGACCCATGAATGATCTTATGTCAGCTACATCTTTCGGTACCAGCCATTCCATGATAGTTCTTATTTTTTCTGGATCTATTGTGATTCCATCCTTGGTGATGACATGTCCCAAGTACTAGATTTTCTCTTTAAAGAAATCACATTTACTGTACTTGGCGTACAGTTGGTGTTCTCTTAGGACTTGCAGAACAATATGGAGATGTTCCTTATGTTATTCTATGTTCCGAGAGTAGATCAGTATGTCATCAATAAAGATTAATACAAATTTGTCTAAGAACTGATGGAATATATTGTTCATGAGGCACATGAAGGTTGTTGGGGCATTAGTTAGCCCAAACGGAAAAACTACGAACTCATAATGTCCATAACGAGTCCTGAACGCATTTTTTGCAATATCTTCCTCCTTTATTATGATTTGATGATATCTAGAGTAGAGATCAATCTTTGAGAATACGGTTGAACCTTTCACCTGGTCAAATAACTCCTCTATACAGGGGAGGGGGTATTTTTTCTTAATGTTCATCTTATTTGGTTGACGGCAATCCATGTACATTCGCAGGTTTTCGTCCTTCTTTCTAACAAA
Organism: Pinus tabuliformis; assembly: GCA_031772625.1. Taxonomy (NCBI): domain Eukaryota; kingdom Viridiplantae; phylum Streptophyta; class Pinopsida; order Pinales; family Pinaceae; genus Pinus; species Pinus tabuliformis. Next base: position 1,216,771,755 of record CM062804.1, on the reverse strand, counting down.
TAATACCGGAGCTCCCCAAAGGGACACACTGAGACAGATATATTTTTTATCAAGCAACTCTTGGAGCTGCATTTTTAATTATGTTTGCTCTGGTATGCTCATTCGGTAAGGTGCTTGGGAAACTAGGGCAGTGCCTAGAATTAACTCAATAGTAAAACCTATGTCTCTTTTTGGGGGTAGACCTAGAATTTCCTCAGGAAATACATCTGGAAAATTTTGTATCACATGTATCTTCTCTAATGAAACAATTTTATCTTTAGAGTTAGCATACACTACTTGTATTGCATAAACTTGGCAGCCTTTTCTAATGCACTTTGCTAATTGGGAAGTTGTTATAGGTCTTAATTGCAGAGGTTTTGAACACCTTGAATTTCCTGTCTCTCCGGCAGCCTTTTCTAATGCACTTTGCTAATTGGGAAGTTGTTATAGGTCTTAATTGCAGAGGTTTTTGAACACCTTGAATTTCCTGTCTCTCCGACAACCTTTTCTAATGCACTTTGCTAATTGGGAAGTTGTTATAGGTCTTAATTGCAGAGGTTTTTGAACACCTTGAATTTCTTGTCTCTCCCCTTCCTCATCCCAGTAACTAATAGTTTTGGTTTTACAGTTGATGAGGGACCAGTGTTTTTCCAACCAGTCCATTCCTATAAGGATGTCGTATGACCCCAGGGGTAACACATTCAAATCAGCTATGATAGGTTGATTAGCTAATTTTATAGAACATTTACTTACTTTAGACAAAGCTATCCTTTTTGCTCCTATGGCTAGTTGTACTAAGCAAGGATTTTTAAATTTAACAGCTTGCAATTTACATCGTTCCACTATCTTGACACTAATGTAACTCAAAATGGCCCCAGGATCAATTAAAATAGAACAGGTTTGGTAAAAAACAGTACCTTCAAATTCAACCATGGTTGGTTGAAATTTTGCCTGATGATCGTCAAGGGCCGCATTAATTTTAGGAATGATTCTTGCCACTTCTCCCATAGTAGATGCCTCTTGTATTTTTGAGATTTGATCTGCTCCCATGCGGTGAGGGTAGTTTTTACATAATGCAGGTCTCCACATCCCCAACATTGTACAAGTGGTTTGTTAGTTAATTCTGCTTCATTTCTGCCAGCTTGCTCATTTGTCCTAGTTTCGCTTGATACTTTAAATCTAGTCTGATTCTTATTCATATTTCAGTTAGTTTTACCTTTATATAATCCTTTGTTTCCCATGCCCTTATTCCCCTTGTGGTTGGGAACAAATTTACTTTCATTTTTGTCAGCCCACCTCTTGCTCATATCTCCCTTTGGTTTATTTTGCTGGTAGAAGATCCATGCCTTATGAATAACTTCGTCCATGGTTTTTGGGTTGTCAAACTCCACTCGTTATTTCATGAACATCGAAAGACTTCTAATAAACCGATGCACCTTTGTTTTTTATTCACGAATATAAGGGACATATCATAGTAATGATATAAAATTTGTTATGAACTCATCCATGGTCATTTTACCCAGTCGGAGATCATGAAATTTGGTGAGCACTAGTATTGCAGCAATAATGTTGCAACTCCTGGGCTGCCTACTTTACTCTTATCAACTCGGTAGTCCGTAACAAACTTGGAAGCGACGGTGTTGTATGCACAAGTACTAGTTCTTACTGCAGGTTGTCACTTGGTCAGCCAGCGCAAGATCACTAGGAGCTCAAGCCAACTTCTATGGATTCCAGAAGAAGATCTATATGTAATGAAAAGAGAGAAATACTACTCTACAAATACTATTCTAACTACAGAAAGGAGAAAGTTTGAAATGTAAAGCAAATCTAGTAAACCAAAATTAACCAACTAATCCAACTTTTGCAGAAATCACTATGAAAACCATGAAAACAGTGCCATTACCTACTGAAGGAAGTAAACAACATCTAACTAAGCTATTTCTAGAAGTAATTGAGAAACAAACATCTTTTTGGATTTTTATGTATTTTTATGTGAATTTGACATGCATGTAATTTATTGTTTGTGAATGTGGCAGCGAATAGGTGGCGTTGGAGGGTGATTTTGGGAATTGAGAGGATGTAGGATGGTGTGGTTGGGTCATACGAGGTCTCAGGTGGCCTTCTGGAGGCTTTTCCCACACTTGGCCTTCAAAAGGAAGCCTACAGGAAAATCTATAGGAGGACACAAGAAATCTATAGGAGGGAAAACAACGTTCTACAAGAGGCCTACAGGAGGAGGCCGAGAGCAATTTTCACTATTTTGAGGGTGTGAGAGTGGGTGAAAAAGGTATATGAAGGTTGTAATGAGGTGTTAGGGCACCTAGGGTCTACCAAGAATCATCAAGAGAGAGAAAGATGATTGGATTTGCTCAAGGAGAGAGGAAGAAATTCTATGGAAAATGTAGGAAACTAAGGAAGAATTAAGGGGAGACTTGGGCGACCTATAGGGAATGGATGATATGGAGGATGGGATGGATAATAGGCTATCCTGCTACTAAAATATATCTACTGTATAAACAACTGACAGTCAACCAATGAGATCAAGCAAGAAATGAAATAAGTGCATCTAGGAAAACAGAGTTTTGCATCAAAATAGTCTAAACTATGATCTATGAAAGGAAATGCTGAGAAATTCTACAAGAAAGGAAAGCATAAAAGAAGACTATTGCAAATAAAGAAGTGAGCATGATGAAGAAGATCTGAAGCAAAGCAAAACTAGACTATTAACCACTAAAAAGCTGCAAACACTAGAAGTCTTATGAATGAGGAAAATCTGTGTTTTTGGGGCACAAGAGGGTCTTTGCCTCAAATCATGGTCCCAAAGGAAGGAAGAGAGGCCAAGGCACTGTTTCTAGCCTTTGAATCTTTCCTTTATCACTGCTTATCTTGCTATAGAAAGCACAAATGGAAGAAAACTACTAAATCATCAAAAGCAACCTATTCTTAACCATAAAAGAGATACATCTAATAGCAACCTAAACTACAAACTGAAATAAAACATACAAATACAAGTAAAGATAAACTTGGCTATTTGGATTGGGCCCTAACCCAAGAGCTTCAACCCTCTGAGGTAACTCAGCACTAACTCAAAAAGGATTCCATCTTTATTTCCAAAACAATAGCAAGATTACATGAACTGTCACAAAATAATAAGCTCGAAGTTGGAGCAGAGTTTACATAAGAAAAAATACAAAAAAAATCCAACCTTAGTGAGGCCCTAGGCCTCTCTACTTATACAAATGAAGCTACCAATAGCTTCCTTAAAATCAGGGAGGCTTAATGGCTCCCAAAACTCGAGATAATCATAAGTCATCCTCCACTTACTCAACTACCTTCTAGTGCATGACTTGGTTGCTTGTACTCTGAGATGAATGAAGGGGAATTCAAAGTGAGGAGTAATAAATGAGGGGGATTCCCTCCTATAATTCATCTCCTTTGTCCACTTCGAGCTATTGCTGCCATTTTTCCACCGGATCCTTGACTTTAACCTCAAAATTCATCAATAATCTGCATTAAACACATGTTAGACCACATGGAATCATAACTAACTCAACTCACTCCATAAGCATAAATATAATTTGAAAATCATACAATAAGCTAAGAGAATAGTTGATTTGACTAGGTTAGGAGGTAAAATGAGCCCATATAATTACCCATTTATGAGGCTCATCATCACCCCCCTACTGAAAGTGTTGCTCATCCTCTGAGCAACTTAGTCCATCTCCTCATCTTTTAGGGCCCTAGTGGCCTCCCTAGCATCCCAAGCCTTTGACGTGGTCTCCTCTTCCTTGTCATATAATCCTGCCTTCCTTTCTATCTCTTCCCACTGCTCCTCCTCCTCTTCTTCTCTTCTACCTTCTAGCATGCCTAACAGTAGTGGGGGACTCAATTTGAGGCCAATCCAGTTGACCTTCAGCCTCTGCATGGAGCGCTTGTACATTGGCACTCTTCTTAATGCCTCATTCATCCTGATGGGGGAATGATATTCCCTAATTCGCAAACTGTGTGGTAAGGTGTTCCATCTCCTCATGCATGCATGCACACATTCATCCCCAAGTAGCCTTTGCATATCCTCAAAGTGTGCAATGGCTTGTGCCTAATCACTTATATATCTAGGGGCAATCTAAGGATTATTGGCAAGCAGGTTATGTGTTTTGATGAGTTCCATGGGATCTGATGGCTCAGCTCTGATCATTAATGGCTCATTCTACTTTTTATCATCAACCTTCTTATTTCTGCTACCCTCAACTCTTCATGGTTCATCCATGAGGCCACGGTCATTAGTTGCAGGTCCCCTAGACTGGCATTGGGGTCCCACACATTCATGTCTGTGAGGGCCATGTTATGTAGGTATAATTCTGCCATCTTTGCCTTATCCTCTAATGTGCTTTGGTCACATACGTCCATAAATTGCCTGTAATATTGGAAAGGCATTGTGCCTCTTTGTGCCAAAGTCTTTATCTGGAGGTATCCATGTTGCGAGATCCTTGCCATCAAACTTCGTCACATCGATATTTGGAATATGGTGGGTCTTCAATCCAATGTTAGATTCTATGAAATCATGATTAACATTTCTTTTATTCTCGTCATTAGTTTACTCTACTACATTTTCGTCATTAGGAAGCATTTCTTGTAGCAAATTTTCCAAACCTCCCTTCAAACTTTCCATGTATTTCTTCAAATATTCAATTTTTCCTTTTGATTAATTGATGATGTTCTTCAAACTATCCATCTTAGCTTCCATTTCATTCTTCAAACCATCCATCATAGCTTTTGTTACTTTTTGTGAGAGTGAAATTTTTTGTACTTGGTCTCATAATTTGATATATCATGTTGCATTTCTTCCTCTTCTTCATGAGTCATAGAAGAGCTTTCGGGTTGCCTACTAGGTGTTTCCATTTTATTTCTTAGGGGAATCAATTAATGATAATTATGCTTCATTATTCCCTTTAAATAACTTCAAACTAATTTAAAAAAAAAAACTTATGCAAATTCTTAAAAATACTACTCACTATTTTTTTTCTTTGTAGGATCATGACATTGAATTTGATGTATCCCCCTGAGCCCTATTTTTAATGCCACGAGTCTGATCTAGATTGGATTCTCCAAGAAAGAGTTATGTCGAATCTCCCAAGATGACTTGATTATTGACTCATTCAGTACAACGAACTTGTACCACGTATCCCCACATTTCCCTTTGGCTCTAAAAATGGCACCCAACAAACTATAGTCCATCATCTTTCTGTCAATTTTTATGAAATTTGAATTATATCCTTAGAGAGAAAGTTATGATGGTTTTCCCAATGTCACCTGTTTGAGATGGAATTCAGGAGCCTACAAAAACCCTAACATCCTCGGATCATATCTCCAAAAAATATAGCGAGAGAGTATCAGAAATTTGTACACAAGGTTCACCGATGTTTTGGATCAACTCGGTTTTATTTTTATGTTATGAAGCTTCATAGAATTTTTTGTATAGTGAAAATTCCACGATGACTTGTTTGAAGCAGTGAAACCCTAGAAACCAAAGCTCTGATACCAAATGTTATGCAACCAGCTCACAAAATAGAAGAAGAGATAGATCAAAGACTTCAAAATAAGCCTCTTCAAGGGGGAAACATCCTTTACATTATACAAATGAACAATTCTTCTATGATTCAAATGAAAAAACATCATTTCTATATATAGGAGTCTAAGTGTTCACAATATAATCAAAACCGACATAAAAATAATAATATAAGAAAACAACCATAAAAATAGTGGGCTTCTATGGGGCAAAAAAATAAAGATATGGGGACTGCATGGGCACAAAAATAGCAATAAGGTGGCTACACTAATAACAATGAGGGAATACACTAGTGTTATAGGGATCTAACATGTATAGAATATTAAGGGTCATGTAAGAGTCGAAAAGTCAAAGAGAAATCAAACAATCATGAGGTAAGTCCAAGAGTCACAAGGAGGGTGAATGATCATCCAATTTGTTATATGTACACCATCATTGTTGATGAAAAGGAATTTTCATATTTGATTCTCCCATAATGCAGCAAAGAGAAAAGTTTAGTATTTTTGGGGAGCAAGTAGTGGCTCCAACACTCCACTATTGGAGCTAGTGATGTTCGTTGTATTCATGTATCTTGGGAATTATACTTAATAGTTGATGCTTGATGGCCAACACACTTTCATGCATGGATTGTGAATATTTGTAAGATTGTTCTATGAATGTTTATGATTCATATTTCCTTTCACCTATACTAAAGAAGTTGAACTATTTCAGTTATTTTAGTGCTTATCTTATTGAGAATATGTTGAAATGGTTGTAATTATTTCCACATCTATGTGGATTATTTTTCTTGATGTTATATGAGTCTTTCCTATTTGTGTGCACCTCTACTATGATGGTATTGTTACATCTATCTTAGAGGCTTATGTTTCCCTCTCTTTGCAGTAAAAGAACCTTGATACACCTACAACTGAACATTCACCAAGCACGCTCTCTCTCTTTTCATAGTTAAAGCCGAGGAAAATATTTAACTAAATGTAATTCAGGTTGTATTCCAGATGATTGCGAAAGAAAATGGTGTGGAGTCTAGTTGGGACCTTATATCGGTGAGATCCCCTTGAATGTTGGTGGGTCCACCCATTAGGGTAATTTTGAGGTCTAAAATGGGCCTCCTAAGAAAAATGTACAACCAAAAGAAAATTTATAACATTAGGATTCAAGATGATGATGTCAACCATGGGGAATGGTTCACCATTTTTGGAGTAAAAAAGTAAAAAAATTATAAAATTATAAAATTATAAAACTACTTTTTCAACTCGTATTTTCAACTTATCTCCCTAAGGTTTTACTCAAATTTCGAGTGGGAGTACTCATTGGATGCAAAATTAAATTCCTCATCCAAGGAGTACCCATGTTGCATACTTTCAATGGACCTACTACACAAAAAATGAGAAATACATGAAATGATTGCAGTCACGTTTTTCATGTATTTCTCATTTTTCATATAGAAAAGTCAATCAAAAGTATGCAACATGGGTACTCCTTGGATGAGCAATCAAATTCCTCATCCAATGAGTGGTGCCACTCAAAATTTGAATAAACCTATAGGGGGATAACTTGGAAATACGAGTTGAATAGTTTTTTCTTTTTTCCCTCTAAAATTTGATGATGTAATTTAATACTAATTTATTATTTCCACTATTATTTTATAATTTCCTTAGGAGGCCCATTTTAGAGCTCAAAAATCCCCTAATGACCATCAACATTTCTGGTGCTAGAAGGATGGAAACCAATTGTTTATGGCTGATAACCCCACACACCTACATCATTCTTCTTTTAGAAAAGGAAACAACATACATAGTGTCTCTTTGACTCATATTCCTGATGCAGGAGGATCTCCTTAGCACCCTAACCTATAACTTGTCGGTTCATGAAAGCTATTAGATTAATTCATGGAGTTGAAAATATTCCTCCCTTTGCAAATGGAAAAGAAACAACTAATACGGCATATTAGTTTCTATAGTGGAATATGTGGTTTTTTCCACTCTTGAAGAGTTAGCATACTCCACAGACAATACAGACCATTAAGAGTAGCTTCCACCTTTAAATTAAGGGTACAAGGATAAGATTGTTCTCACCGATGATATATATCTTAGAATAGATAGTCAAAGAGAATATGCCTCAAATTTTAAAGAGGAGGAACATAGAGATGATAACATGGTTGACCAAGATTTGAATTGGATGACGCAGGGCCCACTCGATCTTCCAGTTATTTTACATAATATGCCAAGACACTCAAAAAAGTCATTAACGAAATATGAACATGATAAGTCAATCAAGGTAGAAGACCATTTGGATAACTTATATTTACACCTACAGATGCTCGAGACATGTTATGAAAATGTTGCATGTAGACTTTGTCCTTGTACCTTAGATGGAAGAGCAGTTGTATGGTATCATATTCTTCCTATCAACTCAATTTAGATTTGTATAGGGTTTAAAAAGTTGTTCGTTGAAATATTTTCCGATGATAAGACCTTTGCCATGTTACGAAAGGAGTTGGTTGGTAAATTTGAAAATGGGGAAAAGGAGAAATTCAAATACTTTAATTAGAGGTTTAATTTTATATTAAACAAGTTTCCCCCGAACACAAAGCCTCATGACTCCATCACTATTGACTATTTAACATCTTCCTTGCCAACAATAATTTCACAATTTGTTATGAGCATTGTGAAAGAGATGTTGGCTCAAAATTTTGAAGAAGAGATCGCAATTGAAAAGGACTTGCATGTGACCATAGTCATTGTTGATGATGAATCAACTAAGACTCCAAGGAGATTCGAAAAGCAATGACAAGGATAAAGAATCTATTGATCATGAAAGCTTGAACATCACCATCAAGTCTTTGTCCTATGAGTTGAAAGAGTTAAAAAAAAAGACAAGTGAGACCATTGTCAATAGAAAGCCTCATAAATTCAACAAATTCCTGAGATGGAATAATAATAATAATAATAATAATAATAATAATAATAATTGTTGGAGAGGTAAATCCCCTCTACGGATAGAGGCGATCCCTACTAGCCCAGCAGGGGTCTAGCAACAATCACACAATGCTGCTACGCATGTTCCTAATTACAATTAAACAAGAGGTAAAGAGCACCTACTTGGATTCCTGCGCTGTCGTTTGAAGAAGAGATGTTGCCTTCGCTCCTTCGCTTCAGCTGGTCACAATCCTCCGCGATCTCTGCGAATAGATACCTGCACACACGAAGAGGAAACAAACACAAGCGTGAAATCTAGTAAAAGCAACCATACATCAGTCAGAAAAGATGTAATTCACATTTAACCATTGCATAGACAAATGAGAATGGAACAATAATAGCAGTCATCTATTATTAATCAGAATAGAGAAGAGTACAACCAAATGTTCTGACGTCGGTAACCTTCTCAGGAGGGGCCAGTCAGCATGTATCTCAAGCATTCACCTTTGAGGATGATTCTCCCAAGACAAACAACTCTCTCTCTCTCACAAATAGCACAAAACAACCTTCCCTAAGCAATCAATCACTTCCACACCTAGCACACCAAACCTATAGCAGCAATCTGAGCACTACAAGCTCTGTACAATCCAAGCTATTCCAAGCTATGTCTAACTAGCTGCTCATGGTAATGGTGAGAGTTTATATAGGAGAAGGAGTCTCCTAAAAAGGGGGAAGGATGAGCTTATCTTCAAGGGAATTTGTTGAAAAGGGTCGAACAGACATGCCATAGAAGGGAGTCGACATTCACAAAGCTAACAACCAAGCCTGGAGTGATCTGGAAGGCTGGTTGTTTGAACGAATTCGCCCAAACTGGATCAGCGCGGATTATAAGTAAACTGCCGCGCTGTCGTCGCGTCTCAATAACTGGGACAGTCATGTCAGCGCGGAAGCACACGGAAAAGGCGCGTTGTGGGCCATCGCGGAAAAGTGAAGTTCTTCCGCACTAGCAGCGCACAGAATACACTACAGGGCGCTTGTCATCGCGGTTATTTTAAGAACAGACGCGCTGATGAATAAAACTTTGGAAAAATGGGTTTTGAGCCAGTTCAGGGAGCAAGAACTTGGTGATTGTGAATTCTAGGCACAGCAGGGTGACTGACAGGAAGGCAGTGACAAATTACTATGTAACAGATGCCCCCTAAAGCATGAAGACCGAGAGAGTGGGAGGGGTGAACTGCTTTACAACACACGCCGATCTGGAACGCCACCAGGAAGGACCGAAAATCTCTGACAATCAAGTACATGCAGTCTAGGCATGGGCGCAGCCATCCAAAAGACATGCGAGAATGGTCTGTGGAATGGACGCAGCCACCCAGCTAAAAAGACCAAAAGACTAATAAGGTATGGTCGCAGCCATCCATGAAGACTCAGGTAATGATAATCCACAAATCGCAGCCTGGACCATAAGAGACAAGGATCCAGGGTCTTGTGCTCCATCTCGACCCGAACAAAGTACAAGCCCAAGCATGTGAATACAGGAGTTGAAGTCAAACATGCATGAACATCGTCTGATTACCAGTCAATGATGGAAACTGTTAACAGACGCGAGAGGTACCACCAGTAATGGCAATGGTCCTCAAGGTACCATAGGTACAATCCGTGGCGTGTGAATCAATGAGTTGGTGTCGAACACCCACGGAATCATTCGATCGAAGGCCAATGATGTAAGCCTTGCGTCGAACACGAAGAACCTGCCATTGAGGCATGCAGGCTCCAAGGCACCTGAAAGGAGTCTCTAAGTCACTTTCCCGGATAATGAGTTGGAGTCGACGGGAAAGGACCTTGATCGAAGGTGGGCCATAATGTTTCCCACATCATCGACACGAGACAGAGGTACAATAGTTTGTGTGAGATAGCGAACGAGGTTGTATTGTGGCAGAGGACAACTTCTCTTGAACATATAGCGGCACTGTAACGGGTTTGGCAGTACTTGACATCAAATGAGCAGAGGATAAGGTGATGATGGCAATGAGAAAATGAGAGGCCAAATAGGATATCCCAAACCCATGGAGGCTAGTGAAAAAAAGATGAGATGACCCCACCCAGACACGAAATAGCGGAGTGCCATGTTCAAGAGTGACGTACTGCCGACACGACCGTAATCATAGTTCCATTTTCCCCACCATTTCTGGCAGGTACCCCGATTATTTTTGGATGACAAGCTTGACGGGGATAGCATATGCTTGATGTGCGTCATTTCGACAATACCCGATGTCATTGAGTGTTTAACGAGCCTGACAAAGGAAAAACTCGGCCTCTTTTCTTGTTTCGAGAGTCTGAAAAGAATGCGGAAAAGGAGACTCCAGGGGGGCCCTTTTTCGTACAGTTGTGTCTCTCGAGCCCGAAAAAGTATAAAACTATGCTCGAAAGAACCGCCCGGCCATTACGACCGAGGAGTACTTTTCGTGAATAGTGCCTTCGACCCGAAAAAGTAAAAAAGCGGTCGAAAACACGTCGTTTTAGAGCCGATATCGAGCGCGAAACGACAAACACCCGGCAATCTTTTTAGTTCAACGGTCGAAAAAAGAGCTTAAAATGACCGCCTTTCCTTCCTTTTAACGAGCTGAAAGGAGGCTCGACTATCTTCTCTTGTTTACTGTCGGAAAAGAGCTTAGAGACGACATATTTGGGGATCATATGAACGGAGGACCGTCATGACCAAGTTGCTTTATCTGAACCTGCACAAGAGCACTACCCGCATAAATCCATTCGATATGTATAAAAACATATTGAAACATGCATTTAACAAATTCAGGGCTAAATTCATGGTTAAAAATGGCCAAAACCCAAAAATATGGCAATTTATGAGTTTTTACTATAAATAGGGGGAGTAAGACGTCATTTTTACCATTTTACTATTTTGGAACGTGAAGGACGTGGAGAAGCCAGAAAGTTGACGGAGCGATTTCCAGCCCGTACGGACACCATTTTTCGAACTGCTTCTTCCAGGTAGGCTCTCGTTCCCTTGCCCTGCATTTTTGTTGTTTTCGGTAGGATTTTAACGGTTAAATTTGCCCAATTGGGTGAATTTGTTATGCATGGGTGCGCGCTCGGTCAGCGCGGATATCCCCCACGGGTCCGCGCTGACCGAATTAGAACAAAACGTGGCCAACTTCGGGTCAGCGCGGAAAACCCGTGTTCTTCCGCGCTGACCTCGAAAATTAACGAAGGGCTGCCATGGCCAGCGCGACTGTTTTTAAAACAGCCGCGCTGGCGCGGAAAAATTATTTTGTTTTAAAATGAACGTAAAATCTCCAATGCTAGCGCTTCTAATTGGTTTTTTATGGCTTGTGCAGGACACCATGGCTTTCCAATGGCAGGAAAGAGTTCACGATGTGGAAGATATAGCTGCTTGGGGGGACGTGAATTGCTGCAATGCCATGCGGGCTTGCGGTTTCATGAAATTCTTCCTCACGCCGCGTCTAAGAGCTCAGCATGACCTCCTTGAGCTAGTGATCAGGGCATGGAACCCGGTGGACGGGAAATTCACCATCCGTGGTCATGATATTGAATTCGACCATATGGACATCTTCTTTTTGACCGGGCTGTCACGCCGAGGTGCGAGGCCCATCATAGAGGGGCAGCGACCTAGCGGCGGCACTCTAGATGATCTGATGGCTCGGGTATGCCCGGAGGCTGAGAAAGCGCGAAGTGGGAAAGTTTCGATCCCCACGGTGGGAAACATAGTGCTTCGCACCATTCTGTTCATGGTGACCCGGGCAGCAGGTAGTATGGCCAACCATGAGGCTTCAAAGACTCATCTCCTGTTAGCTCTCGATTGCCTTGAGCCTACAGTGTTTGATTGGTGCACAGCAGTGACCAATAACATGAAGAGGCAACTGAGCAACTGCCGTCGCGGGGAGACGAAGCAGTTTGGCTACGGGTCAATCCTGATCCCGCTCATTCTAGAGCGAGTGCCTGCTATGCGGTTACAGGTGATGGCCGTGGATGCTCCCAGGGATCCTCGGGAGACGAGGGCCTCACGGTGGGCTCGTATCATGCCACGCGGGGGTGGCGGCCGGCCACATAGCTGGGGAGCGTTTTTCCGAGACTGGCTGGATCAGCAGGAGATCTTTGTGGAGGACTGGCCATATGCGGGCATGGATTTCTGCAATGACCCTGATCTGGCACTGCCCCCAGGTGAACAGTGGGATGATGCAGGTATAACACTTGACTTTTGAATTTTTTAATGTTTTTGAATTTTTTATGTACATGTCTTAACAAATGTCATGGTATGCAGATGTGGGGCCTACTAGACCGATTGGCCTGGCTGCCACGGCACGGAGGGAAGGACAGGGAGCTGGGGCCTTGGCCTTAGCCCCTCCAGGGGTTGACACGTCAGAGACTGTGGCTCGCAACCTTGAGGGGTTGCTGGAGGGAGTGCCCGACTACCAGGGGGTCGAGGAGGTCCCCATAGAGCATCAGATCCATACAGTGGGGGTGCAACCCAGGGTGCACCGCCTTCTGAGGCGGGTGGCACGAGCAGCTGTGTATTACAGAGAGCATCATCCGGCTCCTTAGTTGTCTAGGTTTTACTTCCACTGTTATTTCGAGACATATGACTCAGATCTATTGAGATTTTGGACATGCACATCTATTTTTGAGCGCCTTAGTGCGCCACACGATATATATATACATACCGGTTTTTTTGGATGAGTCATTGTTACATGTGATGATGTGTTAGTTATGCATTTATTCAGTACAATTGTGATCTTATGTATGAATTTGCACGACACATGACCCATGGATTTTCTATTTTTTCAATGCAAGCTTAAAAGCACACACATGCGAACTATGCTTGAAATGCTTTATTTACATATGCTTATGGTCTTACTATGCTATCTATGCTTTCCTGTATAATGTTTATCTGTTACGCAAATGTCTATCTAATACATGATTTGCCAATGCATCAGTCAACGTATTTAATCGTCTCGGAATGTGTTGATAAGTAATGTAATCAAAATTCCGTTCCAACAATCTTACACGTAGGTACAACCTTAATATGCGCTGGTCTCTGACGGAATATCGTCCGTTGAGTTGATGGACCACCAGCTGGGAGTCCAGGTTCACCATTAATTCTCGGATGCCGAGATCAACTGCTTCGGCTAGTAATTCAATTACAGCACTGTACTCGGCAACGTTGTTAGTGGTACGACCTAGGCAGACACCCTGAAGGTTTAACAACTCTCCATGAGGATCGTAGATCACCCATGCTGCCGAAGAAAAATTACAAGTGCTACGGCAGGCACCATCAGCGAAACCAACATAAGGTGCACTAGACATCTGCACAGGAAAAAGAAAGCGTAATAAGAGGCAAACACGCCTTTATGCCAAAGCAAAACGAAACTCATGCACGAAAAACACAAAGCACACGTTTATACAAAGTGAATGTGAGAAGCTATGCATAGTATTTCTTCAGATACAGCTCGTTACGGGGCTTGTCAAGAGGATTTCCTTCATAGTCGATCAACTCATATGCGCCCTTTTGTAAAACTCTTTTCACGATGTAGGGACCTAACCACATGGATTCGAGTTTTCCTGCCCCCAGCTTATCCTTAGCTTGATCGTAGAGCAGTACTAAGTCTCCCTCAACAAAGGAACGAGGATGAATATTCTGATCGAAGTGAGCTTTGACTCTCTTCTTCTGTGCTTCGATAGCCAGAGAAGCCAAACGACGAGTCTCGTCTAACCGTTCTAGGTAAAGAAGCCATTCCTCCACCGGAGTGGTGTTGGGAAGCAACTCGACAGCTAATTTTAATGAAGGAATCTCGCATTCGACGGGAAGGGTAGCCTCCAGTCCATAGACCAGTTGAAACGGGGTGAAACCGGTGGCATCCTTCACAGAAGTCCGGTAGGCCCACAAGGCCGGGAAAAGCATAAGATGCCAGTTTGACTTGTGTGTATTGACGGTGCGTTGAAGCATGGTGATCAAAACTTTGTTCACGGCTTCGACTTGACCGTTAGATTGAGGATAGTACTGTGACGAACTATCTTGGCGCAAGCCTAGCTGGGTCGTTAATTCTGTCATCATATGATTTCGGAAATGCTTTCCGTGATCTGTAACAATAGCCTGAGGGACTCCGAAACGAGTGATGATATGATTGAATAAAAACTGCGCCGCCGTGTGACCGTCTTCGTTTAATGTAGGCATCGCTTCGGCCCACTTGGTGAAATAATCCACAGCAATGATAATGTACCCATGCCCCCCAGCCGAACGAGGGTTACAGGACGTATAATCGATGCCCCATTTTGCAAATGGACCTACGGTTACGACAGGGTGCAGTGGTGCAACAGGTGCACGCATCTTCCGGTGGTAAACCTGGCACTCGTGACATGCACGTACGACAAGGATACAATCCTTGAAGATAGAAGGCCAGAAATAACCAGCGCGGAGGATCTTCTGAGCGGTAGCGTATCCGGACATATGGCCGCCACAAGCGCCGGAGTGGCAGTCATTCAAGACTCGCTCAGCCTCCTCGAGGGTTAAGCATCGGCGAAGACCAGAATCGACGCCGAGGCGGTACATGGTATCGCCCAAAATGCGGTATGGTTGAGATTGGTGACGAATTCGTCGTCAAGCATCTTTCGATGTATTGGGACGAAACGAAGACGTTTGTAAATATACGATAATGTCCCCGTACCACGGGTCGAGAGTGCTGATGAGAAATAGCGTTTCATCCGGAATATGCTCCTCTGAACGAGATGGTGCAGATTGAGATGCTAAGGAGCAGAGCAGTTCAGCGAAGACCAGCAATTTCTTAGACTTGGCAGCAGTGAATTCCAAGTCGAACTCTTGGAGGATTACAATCCACTTCGAGTATTTGCCCCCCAGCAACTGACGTGACAAAATGTAGGTCATGGGGTTGCAATCAGAGATCACGGTCGTCGTGCGCAACAGGATGTAATGACGGAAACGTTGGATGGCACAAATAGCTGCCAATGCCAACTTCTCGACATATGCATAGCGAGTTTCCATATCCAGAAGGTTGCGGCTAAGATAATATACAACATGCTCGGTGCCATCATCATCGTCTTGCACTAAAACCATGCCGATGGTGGTATCGGCGGCGGCCAAATAAAGGGTGTAGTCATGGTGGTAATTTGGAGGTCTTAGGAGCGGAGCTGAGACCAGAAGGTCTTTAAGATGCTCAAAAGATTATTGAGCGATAGCGTCCCAACGAAAGGGCGTGTCTCGCTTTAATAATCGTGTGAAACCCTTAGCCACCTCGGCATAATTTGGGATAAATCGTCTGAGAAAATTGGCTTTCCCCTGCAAGCTCTGTAACTGCTGTAGGGAGGCAGGGGGAGGAAGATTCAAAATGGCCTCGACCTTAAGGGGATCCAGACGGATGCCCTCCCGGGAGACGATAAACCCGAGCAGTCGGCCAGATTCTACGCAGAAGACACACTTATGCGGATTGAGTCGAATACGGTAGTGTCGACAGCGGAGAAAAATTTCGCGTAAATGAGATGGATGGTCTTGACGTTTAGCTGAATGAGCTGGTAGGTCATCCAGGTAAGGCTGTACGATGTGTCGGATATCATGAAAAGCATACGACATCGCACGCTGGAAAGTGGCACCAGCATTTTTAAGACCGAAAGGTAGCTTCTTGTAAGCGAAGGTGCCCCAAGGACAAATGAAAGTAGTCTTGTGCTGGTCTGCGGGGGCTATGTTGATCTGGTTGTAACCAGAGAAGCCGTCCATAAATGAATAAATTTCGCTTCCTGCGCAATCGTCGATAAGCTGATCAATAAAAGGCGTAGGAAAGTTATCTTTTGGACAGGCGCGATTGATATCGCGATAGTCAACACAAACCCGAATAGTACCCTGTTTTTTATTTACAGGGACTATATTAGATACCCACTCCATGAGAGGAATGGCATAAATGAAACCAGCTCGAAGGAGTTTTTCGACTTCGGCCTTGATGGCTGCAGCCTTTCGAGGGTGCACTGGGCGTAAACGCTGACGAACAGGCTTAGCGCCGGGATAGGTAGGGATTTCGTGCTCCACGATACTGGGGTCAATGCCGGGCATTTCCTCGTAAGACCATGCGAAAACATCACGGAATTCATGAAATAAATCGGTATAAAGTTGAATTTCCTCAGGAGTGCATGTGACTCCTATGTAAATATTCTCGACAACCCCTGTTTTGACAGAGATGTCGATAGCCAGAGTTTGCGTAATGTTACCCATGTTTCCTTCCGAAGACACTTGATATAACTGAACAGGCGTTTGGAGAGGGATAGATGGGACACATGAAGCAAACCGCTCGAGACATGTGGCCATTTCCGAATGAGGAGGGAGAAACGAAGAGCGATGGTGGTGATCTGACCAAGGGAGCTCCTCGGGAGACATAGTCTCAATGATAGCCTCGTCGGAGGGGAATGATTCCTTCAGGGGATCCGAAGTGGCCTCTTCTCCCAACCAAGGGAAGCGGTCATATGAATCGGGAACGCTGCTTGGAAAAGCAGGTTCAGGAGGTGAAGCCGATGCAGCGACTATCTCGATGTAGTTGAGCTCGGCAGGGCTCAACGGCATCATCTCGCCCCAAGAGTCTTCCTGATTCAAGGGAGGGAGAACCCATGGATCAGAACGTACTGTGATCATGTTAACGGAGGCGAGATTTGGAGGTGGGAGGGGAAAGACTCCCATCAAGGAGGGATCTTTAAATAATCCAGCACCCACACTCACTAGCGATTTGGAGGTATGCTCTACGAATGGCACATTCCCTTCAGAAGAGGAAGCAAAAAAGGACAGCTGGTCCACTGTGACGATTTTCCCTTGATGGGGGAAGCGAACGACACGGAATAAGGAGGAAGCCACGGCTTGCATGGCATATGTCCAGCTTCGTCCAAGGAGGAGGTTGTAAGTGAGATTAGCGTCAACGACTTCAACCTCGACTTCTACCGTTTTCCCTTCTAAAGAGATAGGTAATCGTGGGAGGATACCATATGGACGAGATTCTCTTCCATCGAAAGCCTCTAGGGTGGTAGGAGACTGGCTCAGAGCAGGAGAACCAATAGCCTTCCAACAAGCAACCGACATGATGCAGGTTGAGGCTCCTTCATCAATGACCGTACGATGGATCGTTTTGCCATTGATGAGAACTTGTATAAGGAAAGCCACCTGATGAGGCAATCTCTGCGTGAAACCCTCGAGATCAAAAGAGATTAAATCTGAATCTGCCGGGTCTATGCCACCAATTGCTGATAGCAGGGACTTCCTCTGGGAGGGGCAGCTCTGGAGGACTTCTAATGCGGACATAGCAGACGGAGCCTGAGCTAAGTCCTCGACAATGCTATAATGCTGGGCAGCACGAGCATTGGGGTTATAAGATGACTTCCTGAGTACACCTTTGGGAGGGGGTCGGGGGATCGTCTCGGTGCTGGGCCGTTCAATGTGAAGGGGACCAGAACTGGACGGAGGAGCGCTGGAGGGGACCTCCGGCTCTTTCCCGGCTGAAGATGGATAATCTTTCGCTCGAGTCGTGACATGGATGGGGATGGTTCCAGCCATGAACACTTGAGAACCGAACGAGGAAGAGGATTGAGAGGGATCTGCCACCTGATGCGTCTGCTGGGATGGGAAAGGCTCTTTAAGCACGGCAGGGGACCCTGGAGCACCTTTCAAAAGCCGACTAACCTCGGACCGCCTGGGGCAATCCTTGGTGTAGTGATCCTCCTCGCAAATGAGACAAGGATACTTAGGCTTCCGTTTGGCTCCTTCCTCGGAGGGAGGTTTAGGAGGGTTCTGCTTGGGTTGTCCGGATTTTTCTTTGGCCTTTCCTTTCTTTTTGCCTTTCGAGGATTTGTCTGCCGCGGTGGATTGAACGGCATTTACCTCGGAGGTATTCCCAGGAAGAGATTGGCTCTGAGAAGCATTCTCGTTAGAGGCGTTTTGTTTCTGCTTCCCAGGGTTCGCGGTCGATTTCTTACTTGATGAATTTACGGAGCCAATAACCCCATCAACGGAAGGCTTTGGTGGAGCTTTGGTTTGTCCGGGCCTCGGGGCATCTGGCAAATACTCATACAAGGTACCTGACTGAGAATACACTAAGTCAAGGTATTGAGCTCGCGCGATTGCTTGCTCCTCAGTTACACACGCCCCCATTGCGATATCTTTGGCAATTTTAGGGACAAAGGACGTGGTAAACCAGTCGGTCAGGAGTTGATCAGGAATCCAAAATTTAATCAAGCGACGACGCCTTCTCCATTCATGTATATGATCGGAGATGTGCGTCGCCGTATCCTGTTTTAGAGACGTGAGCAGATGGGTCCCAGTCTCGTACTGAATGGGTAACTGAAAATGAGTTAAAAAGGCCATAGCCAACGAGTTAAAGTCTGAAAACATGCCGCGATTGAGTTCGATGTACCATTTAGCAGTTGAACCAGTGAGAGTCCTCTGGAAGAGGCGAAGTCGGATAGAATCATCAAGCCATGAGTTAGATGAGCACCAAAGGTGATAAGTCATTACATAGGCCTGAGGATCCTCTCCGGCTTTGCCGTCGAACTTTGGACAGTCACCTGGTATCTTGGTTGGAACCGGTGGCCAATATGGATTATGCAAAATAGGGTCATTTGTTAACTTGGACACATCGGGTAGTTCCAACGTTGCCAAAAATGGTAGCTACGGGTTGAAGGACATCTGTGGCTGCGGATTCAAGGCAATATTAGGGTTCCACCCACATGGGGGTTGCCCCCACGAATTTTGTCCGGACGGGCCCGGCCCGAAAGGACCCGGCGCGTAGGAATTTTGTCCCGATGGACCTGGTCCAAAAGGACCTGGCGCATAGGGAGTTTGTCCGTAGGAGTTTTGTCCGTATGGATTTTGGCCATATGCGGACGGCTGTCCCTGTGTCTGCCCCCCAGCTCCCCATGGATTAGCAGCTTGCCCGACAGGTTGACCATATTGATAATTTTGATAAGGAGTGACCTGTGGTTGCTGATAATTTTGATAAGGAGCATACTGATTTTGCCCCTGGGATTGCTGGTAGCCATATGACTGCTGGGTCCCATACTGAGCCTGGTAGGCAGGCTACGTTTGGTACGAGGGTTGATAACCTGTTTGAGTTTGAGGCCCAGAGTAGTGTCCTTGAACCGGCTGGGGTTGAACCATATGTCCCGAAGGTTTGCTTGGTCAGATTCGAGACGGACCTGGTTGGCCAGCAGGGTAGCCTTGCTGGGCACCAGGTTGTCCATGTGCCGCCAAGGATTGCCTTTGCGGAACGGATGGTCGAATTGGCTGGATAGCTGGTTGACGCCGAGGTTGGCCAGCTTGTCCACGTTGACGATGAGGGTGGAAAATGAGTTGATTTGGCTATATAGACGGTTGGCCCGTTTGTCCCCCAGTGTGAACAGATTGAGAAGAGGGCTGGGCTTGCTGTATGGTAGGCTGCCCTCCTTGGTGTATGGGCGGAGCAGAGGGTTGGCCTTGCTGTATAGCAGGTTGCCCCCCTTGCCCAGAAGGATTCGTGATATGAGGGGTAGGTTGGCCCTGTTGAACGTAGGGTTGTCCACCCTGCCCAGGGAATTGACCAGATTGGGCGGTAGGTTGGCCCTGTTGTATGTAGGGTTGTCCACCCTGCCCAAGAGGATACCCTTGCTGGACCACTGGTTGATTTGGAGGATTGTAAACTGAGCCAGTTTGTCCAGAGGGGTACCCTTGCTGGAAACCGAGTTGGCCTTGTTGAAAAGAAGGTTGCTCTGGTTGTCCAGTAGGTTGATTTTGATATGGATATGGCGGACCTCCAATGCCCATGGGTTGTTCCTGGTAAGGTTGACCTTGTGGGCCCCCAGATTGTCCTGGGTCAGGCGGGCCATAAAGTGGTTGCCCCTGGGGGGTTTGCACGTAGAATGGCTGGCCTTGATTGGGTGGTCCTATGGGCTGCCTGGGAGGATCCCGGTTCCCTTTGAACATATGAGTAGCGTGATCGTACGTGACATTCAAGGGTTCCTCGTTTTCTTCAAAAGGGCGATGAGGGAGACCTGAGATGCTCTCAAGGAACTCACCGTTTTCATCATAGTAAAAGAAGGGACCTTCGTAATCTGGGTCCGTTATGGGTTCCCCAAAAGCATCATACGGTCCTGATCCTGGAATTCCACCAACAAAGGAACCAGCTTGAGGGTTTTCAGACGAGGAAACCGGTACAGCACTGACGACCGGAGTCGAACGTGCTACACAGACAGTAGGTTGAGTGGGAACTGAGGTGACGGGCGTGTTAAGCCCTGTTGTAAGGGGTGTACTAAGGGGCTGCGAAACAAAAGGTCCGGTGGAGGCAACAAGACTAGGATCCCATATAGTTGTAGAAGTCGTTCTAGCGGCATACCTATCCCTCACTGATTGATATCGTGGAGGGAGGGGAGAGGAAGCCGGGATCGGGGTCTCGATGTCTGTGACCACGGGTGTCTCACCGGTGCTGGAAGCTGTCTCATCCATGTGGGAAGAAGACATTGGAGACGACATACCGAGAGGGGTACGAGGGGTATGGGGGGTATAATCGGGCTCCCAGATGGGATTCCAATCCTCTATGTAATCTTCGTCGCCTGAGGCACATACGTTGATAGGCTGGATACTCGGAACAATGGGAAGAGTACCACTTACAACTGGTACCTCTGGAGCAACAGAGGACAGAGAACCTTGACCACTTAGACCGGGAGTTGATGGGTCAGCCAGGATGGCCAGACCCCTTAGAAAACCTAAAGGAAACTAACGATAAAACCCTACTCAAAACTATCGCACACAAGATCTAAAATAGGTGATGTTATCGTGGCCAAATTAATTTTAAGACACAAGAACCAAACTTGACCTTTTCATGTTTCAGGAGTCGAGAAAAGGACGAAAAGATGACTCCAGTCTCCTTCGAATGTTTAATGAGCACGAAGTGACAAGACGCTCACAGGCACCTTTTCGTTTAGGGAGTCCGAAAAGGATCAAAAGTGACTGCTCTGGAACTCTAGGTAGAGGGTGTGCCAAACTTTTCGCAAAACCACAAAATACTTTTTAGGGTACGGGTGGTCGATCTTCGTGAATGCTGTGTTCACTGCATTGCGAATCGTAGGGCGGCCGACTCGGCTTCCTGTGGATAAAGGATAAAAGCCTAGTGGGGTCTCCCTATACACGCGACGGTACGTGGGAGCGCAGTCCGTGTTAGACCTCTATCGAGTCACAGAAGGAGGAATCACCCAACCTAATGTGAAACAACAGTGACTATGTTTAAAGATGCCGGAACACGTCTCTAACCTAGACCTCTAGATATTTGCGTTTAGTTCCAATGCGTTTTTAGATTCATTTGGTTCATTTTACAGTTGATCTTGAGATTAAGTTTCGATTTCAAGCTCTATCGTATGTTCACTCACAATTACTTAGATGAAATCTATATGCCAAAGAATTTCGTTTTGTTCGATGAATTCTAGCTACGAGAGGGCAAAGAATTTTTAATCAAACCAAACAAATACAAGCAAACAAGCAACTAAATGCAACTAAAGCGAGGAAAGGAAACTTTTCTTTTGAAGATGCAAATCAACGAAATGTTCTTTTCCTTTTCAATTTTTTAAAGCAAAGCTACTAGTTTGATTTTTTTTCAATGACACAAAGCACCTAAATGAATTTGGCGGAACCGGAACACCAAGTAAACTACTTAATGAGAGCACACAAAGTTCCCGAAACACTCAACCAAAGTTTCCAAATCAAAGGAAAACAAAGTACTGCACGAGCTATGTGATCTAAGCTCTGCAAGACAAGCAAGGATTGCAAGCAAGGAGGAAGCGAAAAGAAACCACTCGGAAACACAATCCAAAACACTCCAACAATCACTGAACAAATGCGAAAACAAGTCTGAAATCGGCTGGTCAAACAAGCAAACAAGATTCCTACGGTAGGCTTGACACACACACGGCCTCTAGATGTCCTAGGGTTAGAGTGCGAAATCAATAGAGAAAAGCGAACACCCGACGGACGAGAGTCACGACCAGTCAATTAGAGACTCAACACAATCCAGCAATTGCAAAAGTAATGATGGAAACACGAACCAAGCAGCGAAAGCAAAAAAGGAAGGTATTTGCAAACTTAAGAACTGAGCAAAAACGAAACCCTATGGAACCAAGCTCCGCAATCAAGCAGTTCAGAGTTCAGACAGTGAAAAACAAGTCACCAGACAGGTGGAGAGAAGAAGGGAAAGTCTCAGCAAGAGATTCAGGAGGCCAATTTGGTCAAAAATGAATTTTACAGGCTCAGCGCGGGTAGCCTTCAGCAACTCGGCGCTGACAGGGGGAGGCCTGTAGCAACTTTGCGACGTGAGCGCGGAAGAACAGGGATAAAGCGCGTTGTCTCGGAAAAACGAGGTCAGTGCAGAAAGAAAACACACAGGCGCGATGACAAGAAACACAAAGAAGCGGGGGCGCGATGCCAGCGCGGAAGGACACGAATAAAGCGCGCTGTCTCTGAAAACGAGGTCAGCGTGACTGTTAGACGTACAGGCGTGATGGAAAGAAAACCAAAGAACAGGGTTGCGATGTCAGCGCCACTGTTCGGAATTAAAACGCGCTGAGAGCAAAAAACAAGCAAGGCCAAAATAAAAACTTCCCAAACCAAAGGCAAGAGCCTTTTAACAATAAAGATGCTTCCCAGAAATACCCAGAAAGTTCATAGGCAAAGAGACAATCCCAAAAACTTGAAAAGAGATCAATCAAAGTCAAACACAAAAGTGGACTCAAGAGACAAAAAGGCTGATCCCCAGCGGAGTCGCCAAATTGTTGGAGAGGTAAATCCCCTCTACGGATAGAGGCGATCCCTACTAGCCCAGCAGGGGTCTAGCAACAATCACACAATGCTGCTACGCATGTTCCTAATTACAATTAAACAAGAGGTAAAGAGCACCTACTTGGATTCCTGCGCTGTCGTTTGACGAAGAGATGTTGCCTTCACTCCTTCGCTTCAGCTGGTCACAATCCTCCGCGATCTCCGCGAATAGATACCTGCACACACGAAGAGGAAACAAACGCAAGTGTGAAATCTAGTAAAAGCAACCATACATCAGTCAGAAAAGATGTAATTCACATTTAACCATTGCATAGACAAATGAGAATGGAACAATAATAGCAGTCATCTATTATTAATCAGAATAGAGAAGAGTACAACCAAATGTTCTGACGTCGGTAACCTTCTCAGGAGGGGCCAGTCAGCATGTATCTCAAGCATTCACCTTTGAGGATGATTCTCCCAAGACAAACAACTCTCTCTTTCACACAAATAGCACAAAACAACCTTCCCTAAGCAATCAATCACTTCCACACCTAGCACCCCAAACCTATAGCAGCAATCTGAGCACTACAATCTCTGTACAATCCAAGCTATTCCAAGCTATGTCTAACTAGCTGCTCATGGTAATGGTGAGAGTTTATATAGGAGAAGGAGTCTCCTAAAAAGGGGGAAGGATGAGCTTATCTTCAAGGGAAGTTGTTGAAAAGGGTCGAACAGACATGCCATAGAAGGGAGTCGACATTCACAAAGCTAACAACCAAGCCTGGAGTGATCTGGAAGGCTGGTTGTTTGAACGAATTCGCCCAAACTGGATCAGCGCGGATTATAAGTAAACTGCCGCGCTGTCGTCGCGTCTCAATAACTGGGACAGTCATGTCAGCGCGGAAGCACACGGAAAAGGCACGCTGTGGGCCATCGCGGAAAAGTGATGTTCTTCTGCGCTGGCAGCGCACAGAATACACTACAGGGCGCTTGTCATTGCGGTTATTTTAAGAACAGACGCGCTGATGAATAAAACTTTGGAAAAATGGGTTTTGAGCCAGTTCAGGGAGCAAGAACTTGGTGATTGTGAATTCTGGGCACAGCAGGGTGACTGACAGGAAGGCAGTGACAAATTACTATGTAACAATAATAATAATAATAATAATAATAATAACAATCATCCAGCTAAGTCTGCATAAAACATTAATGTTGAAAGCATGGGCAAGGACCAATATTGTTCCTTCCATCAAGAATACTATGGATTCATGATGATATTAAAACTTATGACACAAAAATAATCCAGCACATCATTCTGATTAAAGAAGGGGCCAAGCCTTTTCAACCTAAGGTACAAAAAGGTCATTTGACACTTGAGCCCCTGATTTAGAAAGAGTTAAGGAATTTGTTGGATGCTCAGATCATTTATAAAGTGTGACATTCAACGTGGGTCTAAAATTTTGTCCAAGTAGGGAATAATTATTGGGAAATACACTTGTGCATGGATTTTTGTAATGTTAATTGTGCCTTAGACAAGGACAACTATCCAATGTCATCATTGGAGAAGATTTTACAGATCGTATCAGGGTCAAAAATGTTTTCCTTGCTGGATGGATTATCTGGCTATAACCAAGTTCTGCTGCCAAAACTTGACAGATTGAAAATAAAATTTTGAACAAAGTGGGGCACATTTTCAGAAGAATTCCATTTGGGCTTTTTAATGCCAGCGAAACTTTTCAATGTTCGATAGACATCATATTTCATAGATTGATTGGTCAAAGAGTAGCAGTGTATGTAGATGATGTAATGATGTTTTCAAAGAAGAGTTTTGTTGAATAATGTAACTAGTTTCGATCTTCATAATTGTACTGATCAAAATATTTTTTTTATTAAAGTAATTGACTTATTAAAGCATGGTTTTCATGCTTGGGTCAATGTTTAGTATGTCAAAGCACCCATTGCGTGCTCTAATATTTTTGTACTAAGTCAAAAGTCAAAATTATTATGTAAAAGACCCTTCTTGGGCTCATTGTATCAAAGAAATAAATTTAGATTTTTTATCATGTTAATCCATCCACCATCAATTTAGCCTCAAGCTCCTCAAATTTGGATCCAACTCCATCTTTCTTAATTCAACCTACCTACTATACATGTCAACTCAAAATTATAGTGAAAAACTACTATATATAATGAGGTGAAGTTGACCTATTGTGAAGTCAAACTTGTAGTAGAAATAAAATAAAGGATGGCATGCTCAAATATAATGGAACCTATATTGTGACCTATAAAAGAATAAAGACCCAATGAAGAAGGAAGAAGCTTGGAAATGTATTTGTTATGTCACACATGTAGAAAAATTGAAGGGATTGTAGGACGTAGGTACAAGATCATGATTAAAGGATGAAGTTGCAAAAGAATTGAAGTCCAAATCAACTAATTAGATGGATGGATTGAGGTCTAACTTTATGGATGGAGGTGAGGTCCTTGTCTTAGATCAAGGTTGAATCAAATTGATTTGAATCTAGTGGAAGAGTTTGAATGGGTTTGCCCCTCCATAGGGGCTTAACCCTGGATGAGTGCCTACATATTGTGTGATTTCCCTTTTGTGTTTGTGATCTAACATTATTTGTAATTTTCCTTGATAAGTAATTACCTAATAACTAAAAGAAAAAACTAATAAACTTCACAATAAAATGTCAAGGTAAGAGAAATCATCTACTTTGTCTCTGTAAAGGATTTCTCAACATGGAATCATAGCTTAGTTCGTGCAAGGGAAACAAATAGGTCACCATTGGTTTCAAAATAAGAAAAGAATGACACCAACCTAGGACCAAATTACTAAGGGCAATAATAACTAGATTTTTTGCACTCTCATTATTCTTAATCAATGTGATAAGACCACACACCTTCAAGAATTAGCGAGATCTATTCAAGAGAAAAAATGCTCTATCCTAAAAGTTCAAAGGGCTAATCTTGTAGCCCAAGGAAGGTCGAGCTTTCTAGAGGGGAGATCTAAGGTGGAAGGTTTCCTTATACAATATGAAATTATCATTTAAAAGATCATTTATGTGCTACAACAATAATAAAAAAATTTAGGACTACATCCGTAATGAAAGGAAAGAATAGTTTGAAGATTTTACAAATACACTTTCACTATGGAAACAGGTTTATCCCCCTCAAAATTCTAAACATAGAATATAAACTAAAAATCGTTAAGTCTGACCTCATCACCTTAAGAAAACAACCAAAATTGTGAACTAGATTGAGTTATCAAATTAATATATCACCCTCCCTCATGATATCATCTTGGAGCAAGTAATATAGTGACATGTCAAGCAAGCTTGGTGGTAAATTATGAGTATATAAATATATAGCCTGATCCTAAACAATGGGACTGTAAGCCAATCTGAGGAAAAGTAATCTCAAGAAAATCAAACTTATGCATCTTTGTAAGAAGAAAGTACTTCTAACTGAATACAGGAAGAAGTAATTTTTGTCGCATTCTAAAGCTTCTATCTCATTCATTAAAATTAATCAAAATATGTGCTTAGGAAATATCCGAGACTAAGTCTTCACAAAATGATCTATCATCAAAATTAAAGTCACAGTCTTAGTCAAATATTCTTCAATGGTACATAAATCAAGTTATAAAGTTCTATAGTACATATATACTATTTTAACTTGAATAATGAAAAGAAGAAGTTGACCTGTGAAAAGTAGTAACAATGTCCATCTTTCAAAAGCAACATCATTAAGAAAAATGAAGCATCACTAAAGTAAGTACTAACACTACTCTTTGTGATTTTTAGGCATCTAACAAATGTTTTTCAGTTTGGAATAGAGGAATCAAGCAAAGTGAAACATTGATTCACCAAGAGACAAAGGTATGCAATTTTGAGATATGTATAACATCATACAAGATAATAGTTTCTTCAAGAGGTTGCAAGTTCTCATAGTATAAAATTGTTATTCCAAGATAGTATGAGAATCCTTATTCCCTTATCCAAGGTAAATGGAAAATTTTTGAATTAAATTGGATCATGTTCATAAGTGTCCTAGATTATAGTACTTGTATACTTGTTTTAAGATTTTGTGGGTACATAAAGAAATAAAGAACTTATGTTAGAAGAGGCCCTTCCCACAAGAGATAAGTATTTCAACTTTGATTTATTTTTTATACTTAAATATTTTCATTGAAATAAAAAAATTTAGGTAGATTTTGAGTAAGAGGGATCTTACAAAGAAGAAATAAACTTTGAAGAAACCTTAAAAGAAATTCTTCAATGTTGTAAACAGAACAACGCTAGCTCATAAAGGTGAAGTCAAAGGATAGACTTGAAGCCCTGTTATAAGGAAAGCCCCTTCAGGGAAAATTAATACAAGGTTTTTTTAGTACCACTCAAGGTATGTATTTAACTACAAGTTTTATTGCAAGATTTTCTAAAGGGTATGATTATTCTCATTTAAAATTTGCCTTATATTACTAACTTTCTTATATTTAGGATTTTGAATCTTAAATATTCTTGTTGAGGTTGATTAATCATTAGATTTAATCTAGCCTCATTATGCTATCATTTCAGTATTTTTTATAAAATCCTAATCTTTAGGGATCACTGTAAAACCCTAAGTCGTTTGATGCTAAGGGTTTTTCGATGAAACCCTAGTCTACTTAGGGTTTGTACAATAAATTCTATCCTTGCTTAGGATAATGTTGAAACCCTAGTCCTCTTAGGGTTGTTAATAAATAACCAATAATGAAAAGTATATTCTTAGGGTTTTGGTATTGTTATGGAAAAATCCCTCTCTTTTAGGGTTTGTTGTTATTGTTCTAGTAATAACCCAAAACCTTAGATCTTTTAAGTTAGGATTTGATACTAATGAGTCAAAACACTAGGATTTCATGCTTTGGTGAATTAGGGATTATAAAAAAAACCATTGTAATAGCTAAATGAGGTCCTAGGAATGAAACCCTAGGTGAGTATTATTATGCATATTAAAAACCCTAGATCGATTAAAATTGTTGTATATCTAACTTTGATGCATTGACGTTTATGTCTAGGATTTAATAAAGTACGTTTTAATATGTTCATGAAACCCTAGATATGCATATATTAGTATGATAACTTCATTATTGATGTTGTATCTAGCGTATATAACAAAACCCTTCTTGAATCTGTCATACTTTCAAAACCATAGATATAATTGCTAACTTGATGTGGTTACTGATATGGATTTATGTTTTGAAGATGAATTCAAGGGTTTATAACAAAGCCCTAGCAAGAAGATAAAGTCTAGTATAAAAAAGGATGTAATATTTGTTGACTATGAACCTAATTAGGTTTGGGAATTTGATGTCTGAATTTGATATAATTGCTAACTTGATGTTGTTACTGATATGGATTTATGTTTTGAAGATGAATTCAAGGGTTTGTAACAAAGCCCTAACAAGGAGATAAAGTCTAGTATAAAAAAGGATGTAATATTTGTTGACTATGAACCTAATTAGGTTTGGGAATTTGATGTCTGAATCTAGAATATTTTGATGCTTCCGTTATAACATGAATTTGATATAGTTCACTTCATGCTCGTGTATACTTATTGTATTTTCTATTAAAGTCTTGCAAGTACATAATATGCTCATAGTGGAAGTCGATAATGGTGAGAATGATGAAGGAAGGTATAATATTGATGATGATGAAGGTGACCTTGATGAAATGAGAACGAAATAAAGCCTTGAAATATTATAAGTCTCTCCTACGAAAGTTGTTGGATTGAGAGGGATCTTGGATGAAAATGAAAGGTATATCTCCCTAGTTGAGAGGGAGAGCATAACATGAAAGTCATAATACCTTTAAGAAAGAATGAAGTTGGAAAATGAATGAAAGTACTACAAGTTGAAGGTGAAAATAAAATACTTGAGAAGTATTGAGGTTGTATTTGGTGATACTGGAGAAGAAAAAGAAGAAGCTTTTGACAAAATGTATTTGGATAACATGATGATAATACAAGCATCACAATAATGGAGGAAGCCAAATGTTTGTGTTTAATTGTACATATATATTCGGAATTTTATTACTGATTTGGGATATGTTTGTACAAAAAAATATCTCCTCTAGAATATTGAACACTTTGGAAGCATGCTTGGAAAAATGGATATATCTCGTTTGGTTTACAAGGAGAATTGAATCAGCTTATGGAAATATGCTTAGGAGGACATCTGGCTGACCTATGTGTTGATGAATAGATCCTAGAGTGGGAGGGTGGCATTGTTCATGGAGCTCTAAACTTTGATACACACTTAGATCCCTGGGTTGATGGCTAGAAAGTAAGCTTGATTGTACCTAGAGTGGCTAAAATATTGAGTCCATCATAGCCCCATATGGATAGATTACCATATTTAGGTATCTAGTTTGTATCACTACATGTCCTAGAGCTCTTCCTAGTTCATTTCATTTTGAGACCTTCTGTGTACCTTCTAGATATATAATTATGAATACCTCCCTAGTTAAGTGGGTGTGTCGAAGAATGTAACTAATGTCGGACTTCATAATTGTACTTATCAAAAGAAATTTTATTATTAAATTAATTGAATTATTAAAGCATGGGTTTCATGCTTGGGTCAATGGTTAGTAGGTCAAAGCACCCATTGAGTTTTCTAGGATTTTTTTACTAAGTCAAAAGTCAAATTATTATGTAAAAGACCCTTCTTGGGCTCATTGTATCAAAGAAATAAATTTATCTTTTTTATCATGTTAAACTATCCACCATCAAGTCAGCCTCATGCTCCTCAAAGCCAGCTCCAACCCCATCTTTCTTAAGTCGTCCTACTTATTGTACATGTCGGTTAAAAATTACATTGAAAAACTACTATAAATAGAAAATTGAAGTCGACTTATTTGTTAACTTGGACTTGTAATAGAAGTAAACGAAAGGACGAAATCCAAAGATATAATTGAACCTATCTCCTGAACTATAAAATAAGAAAAGACCCAACGAAAAAGGAAGAAGCTTGGAAATTTATCTGTTTTGTCACACATGTAGAGGAATTGAAGGGATTCCAGGACGAAGGTACAAGATCATGATTATAGGATGAAGTTGCAGAAGAATTGAAGTCGAAACCAAATAATTGGATGGATGGCTTGATGATTGACTTGATGGATGGAGATAAGGTATTTGTCTTAGGCCAAGGTTGAATTAGATTTGTTTGAATCTAGTGGAACATTTTCACTGGGTTTTCCCCTCCATAGGGGTTTTTCCCTGGCTGAGTGCCTACATCTTATGTTCTTTCTCTTTTGTGTTTGTCATCTAAGATTGTTTCATATTTTTCTTGATAAGTAATAACCTAATAATTGAAAGGAAAATCGTAAAATTCATAATAAAATGTCAAGGTAAGATAAACTATCTACTTTTCTTCCCTAAAGGATTTCTCAACAAGTTCCAACCACTTGTGTCATTTGAAGCAAATTTTTGAGCGATGTCAAAAATGCGGGATATATCTTAATCCAAAGAGAGAATTTTTATAGTGTTCGAGGGGAGTGTCTTGGGCCACATCATTCCAAAAAGTCAAATTAAGGTGGAGCCTAATAGGGTCAAGGTTATTACATAGATTCCCTTATCTATGAATAAGAAATTCATGTCATCCTTCTTGGGGAAGATAAACTTCCTCCGCAAATTCATCTTCAACTATTCCCAAATAGTGAAACCAATGTAGGAGATGGTCAAGAAGGATGTGGTATATTGTTATGCAACTAGCTTACAAAATAGAAGAAAATATAGATTAGTGAATTTAAAATAAGCCTCTTCGAGGGGGAAACCTCATTTACATTACACAAATGAAAAACTCTTGGATGATACAAATGAAAAGGCATCCTTTCTATATATAGAAGTCTAAGGGGTCACAATATAATCATAGCCTACATAAAAATAATATTGTAGGGGAACAACAATAACAATAGTTGGCTTCTATGTGCCACACTAATAACAATATGGGGACTACATGGGCACAACAATACAATAAGGGGGTTTCAATAATAACAATAGGGGGCTACACTAGTAGTATACAGACCTAAAATTCCCCTCTCCTTCAAAAATGTGTTGTCCTGAACGCTTGATTAGTTATGGATGTTTCTCTATAAAAAAACTCATCCTCCCATGAGGAATCTTCAGCAGGTAAGTTCTTCCACTTGATGAGATACTTTGAAATTGATCTCTTTTGTAGTTGTTGGGTTCTTGTTTCCGTGAATGCTTCTGGTTCCAATATGATTTTTACTTCCTCATCAAGTTCTAGCAATATTGTTTGAATTAGGAGCTTCACACCTATAACCTTCTTTAAGCATGAAACATGGAAAACTGGGTGCCCTCGTGAAGATGTAGGAAGCTCGATTTGTATGAGATAGTGAAAATCTTTTGCAACACCTTGTAGGGACCATACTACTTTAGTGATAATTTATTATCCTCCTTAACTTGCTTGAGGGACATTTGTTTATATGCTTATAGTCATAAAAATACCTAGTGGCCTACTTCAAAACTTCTTTCGTTGCAATGCTTATCTGCCTATTGCTTCATTTGATTCTACGCAAAAGTGAGATTATAGTTTAAGAACTAGAGAACTTGTTGTTGATGCTCAATGTGATATTCCATTGCATGAACCTTAGAATGATTATCCAATAATTTTTGTAAATATGGATAAATAGATGATTTAGATGTTTGAACCTCTAGTGAACATATTACGCCTCGTTGTTCTTTCTTTAGAATCTTTTTCATGCCATTAGAGATCATTATCTTTCCTAATTTCCCTACAATACCCTTAATTCAAATTCCTTTCCTTCCCAAATAAAATTCAAGAAAGGTTCTTGAAAATTAAAAGCTATCATACCCAAAGATTTTAACCATTGGACTCCTAGTACAACTTCAACACCACCCATTGGAATGGAAAGAATTGGACTATTCAATACATATTCTCCCATAGATAGCTTGATATTAAGGTACTTTCCATAGAAATTTATGGTTCCTCCAATTGAAACCATCACCTAACACTCTGGTGTTGGATACAGGAAGAAATTTAATTCCTTGGTGATCTTACAATGAATAAAATTATTGGTACTACCCAAATCAATCAACACTATTAACTCTTTATTCTTGATATATCCTTATATATTTAGAGTT
Organism: Pinus tabuliformis; assembly: GCA_031772625.1. Lineage (NCBI taxonomy): Eukaryota > Viridiplantae > Streptophyta > Pinopsida > Pinales > Pinaceae > Pinus > Pinus tabuliformis. The sequence continues at coordinate 1,216,739,330 of CM062804.1, read as the reverse complement.
TGAGTGGTAATTCCTTCCAATGCATTACAAGATATGGTCAGATTCATTTATTATTTCTTTGGGGTTTGTTCCTGGTGTATATCCTATTCTTTTGATGTTTGTTGTTCCTTTTCTTCCTCCTCTTCAAAATGTATGTAAAATAATTTCTTCTCAGCACACTTATGACCTTTAGTGTATTTCCTATCACAACTGTAATGAAGCCCTTCTGATATTTTTCCTTCCAATTTTTGTGGTGTCAACCTTGTAGGTTGTGCAAGGCTAGGAGCAACCACACTTCTATATTTATAGTTGTGAGTGGTAGGCTTCCTTGTTGCCATAATTTTTCTTTCATTTTTTCTTGCCAACCTATATTCCTCCTCCAATGAATAAGTTTCCCAGAGGTGAACCTCATGTTGGATGTTATCCTTTAAATTCCCCTTGAGGACTTCAATCCTATGCTTCTCTCTAATATCATTTACCATTATATTCAATGTTTGTAATTTCTCAATGTTCTCTACCATTGAACCCTTTTGTTTGAGATTTATCAATTGGCTAGAGAAGGTGTTACTCTTTGTATCCTCATAATGTGCTATCATTTCCTCCATCAAAATTAACCAGGTAAAAAGTGGTTTATGAGAACAAATCCCTCTATACCATACAAACTAATTCAGTTCTAAATATAAAGATGCAACATGCACCTTTTATGGCGGTTTCACATCATGTAGATCAAAATATTTCCCCATATGTATTATCCAAGTTATCAGATCCTTGCCATGAAACTTCCTCATATCTATCATTGGAATATGGTGCGTCTTCAATCCAATGTTAGATTCTATGAAATCATGATTAAAATTTATTTTTTCTCATCATGAGTTTCCTTTACTACCTCTTTGTCATTAGGAAGCCTTTCTTGTAGCAACTTTGTTCAGCCTTCCTTCAAACCTTACCTGCCTTTCTTCAAAGCTTCCATGTTTACTTTAAATTTTGCTTCTATACCATCGATGTTATATTCCATGCCATAGATAAAACTATTTATATTAGCTTCAATCACATTCTTCAAGCCATCCGACCAATTTTTCTTCCTAGGTTCTTTTATTTTCTTGATTCGAGTCATTATTTTTATTTCCTTTAGGAACTTGATATTTAAACAAACATAAATTTGTAATTTCAAATCTCCAAGGTTTGGAATTGTTTCCTCTAGTAGCCCTCTGAGTCCTCTTTCCAACCCCATAGGTTTGATCGAGATTAGATTCTCCAAGAAAGAGTTATGCCCAATCTTCGTCGATGACATGATTATAGACTAGTGCAGTAGAGTGAATGCGTATGAAGTTCCACATGTCACTGTTTTGACCTTTAGCCCTGAAATTTATACAAAAAAATTACATTCCATCTTGTTTCTTTTACATTTTACGAAATTTAAATTTGATGCTTAGAGAGAAAGTTATGACAATTTTCCCAAGGTCACCTGTTTGAAATGGAATTTGGGAGACTGTAAAAACCCTAACTTCCTCAACTCTTATCTTGAAAATATAGTGTGAAAAAATCTAAAATTTCAATAAGAATTTCATCAAGCATTCTTCTAAAATGGGTTTTAATTTCAGCTTCTAAAGCTTCGTATAAAAAAGTTATAGTGAAAATTCCACAATGACCCTTTTGAAGTAACGAAACCCTAGAATCCAAAGCTCTTATGCCAAATGTTATGCAACCAACTTACAAAATAGAAGAAAAGATAGATCAACGACTTCAAAACAAGATGCTTCGAGCGGTAAACCTCCTCCAAATTACACAGATGAATAATTCTTGGATGATACAAATGATTAGACATCCTTTCTATATATATGAGGCTAAGGGGTCACAATATAGTCATAGCCTACACAAAAATAATATTGTAGGGGCACACCAATAACAATGGCGGGCTTCTATGGGGCACACTAATAACAATATGGGAACTACATGGGTACAACAACACAATAATAGGGTTGCAATAATAACAATAGGGGGCTACATTAGTAGCATAGGGGCCTAACATATACAAGTGGGATAACAGGAAAAAAGGTGTATTCTGTATAAAGAAAGAAATTGCAGAAGCACCAAGCTTGCATATCCCAAAATTTAGAAAAGATTTAATGCTCTACACCTTCACTTATGATAGCTCTCTTTCCTTTGTGCTTACACAAAAAGATGACCAAAATAATGAGTAGCCCATATCAATCATGAGCGCCAGATTAGAAGGACTTGAGCTTACCTATCTTGCCATTGATAAACAAGATTATGTAATCTAAAAGGCGGTGAAATTTTTTTGGCTCTATCCATTGAAAAAACATTGAATTATCTTTGTCCCACACCTAGTGGTTAGATCATTGTTTTTTCAACAGGAGTTGGGTGAAAGAAGAGCGAACTGGATGACTAATTTACAAGAATATGATATCAAGTTCAAACCAATTCACACTATAAAGGGACATGGTCTATGCCAGCTAGCAACAAAAGCAATGAAAACACTAGAAGATGATTCTTCTAAGTGGGAGTGTGAGATCGATATGTACAATATTGAGTGAGCTACCCCCACTAACACTCCAACCTATTAGTACGTAGATGTACAATAATATCCTGAGCATGGTACTCTTCCCTCTCATTTATATGTAATAGAGAAGAGGGAAGCTAGATTGAAATATTTATCATAACAGTTGCTACATAAGGTTCTTTTCAGAAAGCACCACAACAAAGTCCTCCTTAGATGCTTGGAAGTAACAGATTTAGAAAAGGTGTTGCTTGACCTCCATGATGGACCAACTAGAGGGCACTTTACAGATGACACAACAATGCAAAAAGTCATGAAGGGAATTTTCTATTGGCCCACACTTTTCAAATGTGCTCATGCCTATGTCTACAAGTTCCTAGTCTATTAGAAATTTGTTAATTGAGAAATGAAGTTAGTCGCCCCATTGCAACCTATCGTCGTAGAAGAACCATTCCAGAAATTTGGCTTAGATGCAATAAGTGAGATCTTTATGCACTCATTGAAGAAGCACTGCTATATTATCACTGAGATAGACACTTCATGCGGTGGACAAGAGCAATTCCCCTTAAGAAAGTCAATGATCAAGAAGTCATCAACTTCCTTAAATAGAATATCATTGCGAGGCTTGACATTCTGACTTCAATTATTCTTTACAATGAAACATACTTTTAATCATTGAAGTTATATGATTTTGCATTGGAAAATGGTATTGCATTGAAAAACTAAACCATTTACTACCTACAAGGAAATGGTCTTCTTGAGTCAGCCAACAAGAACGTCATCTGTATTATTAAAAAGATTGTTTCCTATGAATAGAGGAACTAGTACTCGGCTTTGGTAAACACCCTATCAGCAGACTGAGTCACATCAAAACCTTCTCTTAATACCTCTACTTACTTCTTAGTGTATAGAAAAGAAGCCATCCTACCTTCGAACATCTATCTTCCTTCCCTTCAGCTTTCACAAGAATCCTAAGGTAAGCCTTTCTTATTGTTCTAGAGTAGGATAAATGTCCTTCTTAAGATATAGGAAGAAAGAAATAAATCCATAGAAAATGTTTCTCTTCATCAGAGTCGTATCAAGAGATGGTTTGATAAGAACTCTGTAGGAAAGATTGAATTTAGTATTGGTGACCTAGTCTTGAAGTGGGATAAAGCCCATGGGGAAAAGGAAAACATAATAAGTTCTAATCCCTATGGATCAAACTATATACTATGCACAAGAATATTATCCATCACACTTATAGTCTTCAATATTTACATGGGAAGTTTGGATCTCTTCCTATTAATGGAAAGTATTTAAAACAATATTTTCAATCATGGTCTAGGGTTGTTTCCCTACCCTATCTACATTGTATTTATTCATGTTGTTTTTCCATTGAGTAGGTTGCTTTGGTTTCTTCTTGCTCATGTAAATAAGCATCATGTGAGGATGCTTTCTAGCTTCATTGTATGAGGCTGAATTGAAAGAGTCTTGTGACACTACAACAGTTGGCTAATATTTATTCCTTCTTCATCCTGGTTACACATTTTGGTCGATGGTGTTCTAATAGAAAACAAGATTCTTGTGTGAAGAGAGCTTTGTGTTGAACCATGATATCTGCATCTATTTTGGAAACCTTACACCTATCCTTGGTTCTTTATGTTTCAGTTTTATTCACGCTTCTCCAATCAAGTAGAGAGGGAGAAGGGGAAAATATAAACGAGAAACCCAATATTAAAGGTATTATATATACTGTTCTGAAGGGACAACCTCTTCTCCTCTCAATAATTGTCGATGCAGAGTTCTCTATAAATAAATAAATAAAGAGTGAAATAAGAGAAAGGCTTCCTACAAAGGGAGGTGAAGAAAGCAACTTTGTCAAGGTACTGTCTAGACTCACTAATAGCAGAGAAATGTTTGTGTTTTTGAAGTGACTTTGTTGAGGTACTATCTAGGCCTGCTGGAAGTAGAGCAACACTAGAGATGAAAAAATATTCTCTTAATATATTAAGCTCATGAATTTTATTACCCATCTCCTAATTCGAAACATTGTGACATGGAAAACTCTATGATTGGGTTCAACTGAGGAAGGACAAAGGGGACTATGTTTATGCACAGAGTAAGTGGGGAAAACAAATGGATCTAAACCATGAATCATTACTCCTTGAAGAACTAGACCCTGCACAAAAGAATTGACCGAGGTAAAGAAGTTGGAATTATAATAGTGTGTCACCAAGTTTTTTTGTTGCTACAACGCACTCCAAAAGTTTGGCCTACATCCAAATTTTAGAGCCTACTTTGAATTTACATGCTGTCGACATAAGTGATAAGAGTCATCACATGTAATTTCTCTAAGTGTTCTTGTTTTCATTGCGAGAAAATCAAAGCGTCATCTTTTAGCATAGGCAATTATTACACATTGTATTGGTGTGGTTTTGATTGGTTTCAAGGGATGATATTTATGTTAATGAGTTTTACTTACCATGTAAAAATGTATCGCATTCATTTCCAAAGTTTTAAGAATTGTCACACAAGTGTTATCAATGTCATCACAAAGTGTATCTTTGGTGTCACACTTGGTGTAAGTCGTCGCAAAGTTGTCACATTAAGGAAAGTATGTTGTCCATGTGTTTCTAGGTGATCAATGTTGTGTCGTAAAACAATATAAGTGTGTGATCATACTCAAGTATTATCAATGTTCTTTCAAGTCTCATTGATCCCACACTTCGCCAAAATTTGAAGAACTTCCTAACTAGAAAGTCAAGCATTACCTTATGCTACATTTTTTCTAAATGTAACATTACTTGGATCCCCTAGAAACATACAAATTTGACACCGTCACAAGTTTCTAAAATTCCAGTTCTAATGGCACTACTATAATAGGGGAATTTTCCCTGAGGTTTTTCCTTAACAACTAGGGTTTTCTTCACCCAAATTATTCTTATGTTTAGGAAATTAATACATCTATTCCATACAGAGTTTACTATTAAATAGTTTATTGTATTGACTAACCCAAATTCACCTATTATGTTCCTATACAATTCTAGCCAGGTATTCTTCAGGAAGAAGCCACTGATCTGTTACAAGTAACTGTATGAAATGTTATCTTAACTTAGGAAAGTTATGTGAGATGCCTCAGGAACATAGTGAGGTAGCTAGAAGGATAATCAGTCTCTTGTCTCAATTTAGAACAAAAACTTCAAAAATCTATGAGGGTTCAGTGTGGCTTGAGGGGCCTCTCTTCTCAATGGTATAAGTTCATTAGGTTACGAAAAGGATATCACAAATTTGTCCCACAATATTAACCATAGATTCTATCTGGAAAATTCTCGTGCATCCACAAAATGGTTTCTTCTCTCCAAGAAAGTGGCCTCGTATGGATTAAACCCACAAAAAACTTTGGTTTGACAAGGAGTATTCTTAAGAACACTTTTTGAATCCACCATATAAACTTGGATTTTCTTGCCTTAGATGATCTCATGGTACCTCAAGCATTTTATGAGCCTCATCATTGGGTAATTATATGGGCCTTAATTCACCTCCTAGCTTAGTCAAACCAACTATTCTCATAACATATTGCATACTTTTGATTATATTTTGTTTATAGATCAGCTAGAGTTGGATATTTTGCTTTGTGGTCTAATGTGCATTTAATGCAGGATTAAAGGATAAAAGTAAGGAATTTTGGCAAAGACCTGTTGATGCCTCGAAATTCGTTGCAACAACATCGGGGAAACCACCCGGTCCGGAACTTAGTGCAGCTCCTTTTCCGTTTGGAATAGTGGCTCCGACTGGGGATAACGGGACCAGTTTCCCAAAGATTATAAGTGAACGGGATGGATGGATGATTTAAGATATGAAATGATAATAAACAAAATAACTAAACTATAAAAGAAATACAAAAACTATAAGCTAATCCCGGGACTTATCAATTCAGACAGTACAGCGTTTAATAAACTATGCTTAATGACAGGCATATAGATGACACTAACAACAAGCATAGATGTTTAATCATTTGAGATTGCTCTGCGTAAGTAGTTACGCAGAGCTATAATAGCGAATTACTGTACTCAGTCATTTATATCATTGATACATACATGGGTGAAAGATAACAAATCTCAAAACATTCAATAGTGATATGAAATGAAGACTTGTTGTTGTATTACATACATGTATTCAATAATAGCAAAGTAATAACACAGCAATTCATATAACTGAAAAGAGAACAGATACAGATAATAGTACCATGCAAGCTATTTGATCAATCCAATGTATTAATCGCTATGTAGCAGTCCTTCCTTCCAACCAGAAAGCATTCCAAGCAAACGACAATAGTGCACAATTTACTTAAACAGCATTCCAAGTAAAATTAAGGACCAGTGGTCGAGTTTCAAAAAGAATATAGACCGAAGCACAATAGTGCAAACTTCAGCCTTTTAGTCTTTTACAAAATTTTACGACCCTTTCCAAAACAATGAAAGGGTCTATAAATACTATTCTAATCTAACTACTAAATATCTAAAAACTGAAAACTAAGAAATCGGCATCAACAAATATCATTTTGCATTTGGGTGATTCGGCAGTCGGCGGCGATGCTTCAGTCAGCTGCCTCTTTGCCTTTACTCTTTCGCTGACATATCGCCAGCATTGGCTCTACTTCAGGTGGAGTATTGAGGCGAGAAGTCAGTTGTGCATCATATGTGGCATCTTGGAAATCGGCAATCAGGTATTGGAGAGCGTCGGTTAGACAGTTAAGAGCCGACCTTTGAGAATGCGGTTTAATCAAGAAAAGCCAGTATGCATCAGAGGTCAAGGTATTCACTCCAGCAATTAACCGCCCTTGTTCTTCCAGCTTAAGATAATTCTTATGCTCCAGCATATTCGCGGTTGTTATGTTTCCAGGTGTGCATTGTGAAATCATGTTAGCCAGATACAATGTATCATTGACTATATTGATCATGTTCTTGGAAATTGTTTTGCATCTGGATGCTGCCCTCTCTGCCTTCATTACCTGTGTTTCCCATTCCATGAAAAGTATGTTCTTGTATGTTTCACTAATTCGGGCTAAATTAGCAGCTTGCCCTTCTGGAGTGTCTTGCCATTCAATATATTCTATTATTTCATCTTCGGCCTGATCCAAGTTAGTCCTGGCTTTCTCGATTTGCTTACATACTGCTGTAGATATATCACAAAGTGACTCAGCCTCAACTAGCTGTTGGCACAAAAGTCTAATCTGAGATATTAAAGCGCCGTTTATCAGAGTTGCCTCTGTTCTGAAATCTTCAATACTCTTGGCACCTTTAATACCTTCAAGCTGTGCTGAGAGCTGAACTATTTGATCCTCTTTAGATTTCATTAACAGCTCATTTGATGCTTCCAACTGTGATAATGCCTCTGCTAATTCACGTGCTTTAATGTCACTTTGGTCTATCCTTAGTTTTTCAATTTGCTGGGTTAACAAATGATTCTCTTGTTGTTGAGCCAGCAATTGTTCTTCCGCCTGTGTCATTTTATTCTTTGCCTCTATCACTTCTGCTTGCAATGCATATACCTCATGCTCTTTAGTCTTCAAAAGAAGACTCACTTCGGATGCTTTGTCAATGGTTGCTGCTGAATAAGCTCCCGCAAATTGCGACAGCTTTGTTAAATCTTCGGAGGGACTTAATTCTCCCTTCCAGACGACATTGCCCGTAACTGTTTGCTCATTTGAAACAGAAGGTTGATCAAGCCTTCGCCTCTTCCTTGAGTGTCTTACAACGGCTTTATGCTTAGGGCTGTAGAAAATGTCTAGAGGAGGAATTTCCTCTACCTGAAGATCAACTTGATCAGATGGATTCTGAGTAACTTCTTCAACGTTCTGTACTGTGGGTGGGCCGCTGGTTCCTTCAAGAACCGGAAAAACAGTAATATCGGGAGTCTTTAAGGCATCTGAGTCTTTGGAGGCTTCTTTACCACTTATAATGGAATCAAATTGGTTCCATTCCTCAATCAATTCAGTATCGACAGAGATTTGCTTACTCTGTTCTTTTTCTTTTTCAATTCTCTGCTGTTCTTCAAATGCCTTCCGCTGTTGCTCCTCTTGTACTCTCCGTTGCTGTTCCTCCAATTCCTTTTTCTGCCTATCTTCCAGTTCTTTCCTTATTTTTTCTTCTTCCTCTCGTTTCCTCTGTTCTTCTATCTCCCTTTGTCTCTGTTCTTCTTCAATTTGTGCTTTTTGCTGCCTTTCTATTTGTTCTCTTCTATGACTTTCTGCCTGCAGCTTTCTTTGACTTTCCTCCTGTTCTCCAATTGTAACGGGAGGTGAATTTATTTCTGGCTGATCAGGCTCGCTTGAGGATGAAGTTGGGGTTGTAGATAATAACTTTAGAGGCAAAGTTTGCAACCTTTGCTTTCTAAGTTTATTAAATTCAGTTAATTCCATATCTTCATATCTCATTGCAGCAAGTTGTTTGACTTGGCTTATTGAATCAGCACCCACGAACAGGTCGTCAAACTGGTCTTCTTGGTGAACAACCTTTGTCAGCTTAGCCTGTTCCAAGGCAATGAAAGCAACCTTGTTCGGGTCATAGAGTCTGTTGGGAATAGAAACTAGAGATAGCATTTGGAGTTTTGCTGCTTCCTTTTCTGCATGTTTATAATTTAGCAGCGTATAAACTCCAATTCTTAAAGGAAACGATGGCCATCCTCTCTTCTTCTCCTCTTTGAGAGTTTGGGTAACACCTTCAGACATTATCTGATAAGAGATTTCTCGGGCTAACAGTTTGTCTGGCATGTATACGGGAAGAACATGTGGCCTGGCCTTGCTTCCAAACACTCTGATATAAGAAAAACATTCTTCGCCGAACCAATGGGCTACGGCTGGCAGGTCAAAAGAGGCTTCATAGGAAATCCTAGGGATAGGTCTGTCAAAAATAGAATAGTGAACGGGAACCATAAAACCATTGCAAATTTGGTACAAATGGTCTTTGTGAGAAGGTTTCCACAATTTACGATGATACAAATGAATAGGTGTTGGGTCATGGGTTGTCCATCTCCAACCAAGGACAGGAAACTCAGAATTAAAACAAAGGGCATCCATAATGTATGCAGAGTAATAAAAAGGTGGGATTTTTCTCTCAGTGACTCTGGTTTTGGCCCTAAACTCACGAATAGCTAAGACCAACTTATCAGACAGGATAGTGGCCCAATCCATAATTATACTATTAACGGCCGCTTCCATTAAGGGAACCATATCAACATGGATATTTGCAGAATCATGAAATCCCCACAATCTACACATCATAATTCCAGCATAGCAGTAAGGTGAAGCCAGAGAGGCATTGGAGTACTTACCCGACATATCCTGTTTGTGTTTTGCTGGATTTTGCCTCCAATCTCGGAGAGGCTCGGCTGGTGATTCATTCTCTCTGGCAAATTTTTCCACAAATGCTCTGTTATAGACTTGCTCGGGATTGGGCAAATGATACATTCGTCTTAAGTCGTCAGGCTTGAAGGAGCCGAAAATCCTTCTATCCTTAGAAACGAAGGTTCTATTAGTGAGAGGAACTTCTTCAATTGCCCAACGTACCACATCAGTATAAGGCAAGACTTGTTCCCTGGCTGCTATTCTGTGCAGAAAAGAGTCAGCCAAATCTTTAAGAGTTGCCTCAGACTTTCTTAATTCATCCACACTTGCCTCCGTTATTGTCACTTCTGGTTGTTCTCCTTCTAGCAAATTGTATGTCCCTTTCCATGTAGTACCAGTAAGACCAGTGCATGTAGTATCTGAGATTAAGCCTTTCCTTGAAGGTGTAGCAGCTTGGCCTGAGGCGGGTGTCGCAGTAGAACCTGCCATCTTCTTGAACTTTTTTCCCATCATATTCAGACTTCTCTCGTTAGTCGAATTCTGCACAAGTGCAAGAGAAATCGTAACAAAGAAATAACAATGACAATCCATAACGGGATAAATATATGATTTGAAGCGTGGCGAGATTATTCCTAAAAGAGGCTGCGGATCTAATGATTTGAGAAGGCACCGTAGATGTAATGATGGTGATTTTACGGCCTGCAGCTTCATAAATGACCATTACTTAAGTTATTAAACCGAATGACCCCTTAAAGCGTGTAATAGATTTTTTCAAAGGTCTAATCGTAATTGCTCGTTAATTCGAAGGGGCAAAGCTTTAAATACGCATGCATTACCTTATCCCTTTACTTAACGGCATTTTGAAATCTGTGATTTTGTCAAATCGGTTTTAAATATAACTTTAATGCCTTGAAATAATCACCTTTTGGAACTGAGGTCATCATTAAGCGTCATCATATCGCATCGGAAGTGTGTGTGTGGCGTTATCACTTGGGAAAGTTTTTAGCGAACGCCGATCGCGATATCGCATTCGGTGCGCGAACATAACCCCCTAATGTGTATCAATTGCTTTTAGCGAATGCCGATAGCGATATCGCATCGGGGAAAGGATATAAACGTCTTATGAAAATGCATAGGATTGTACCGATTGCCGATATGCGATATCGCATCGGGCCGGAGTGTTAAAACATTTTTCACAAGACATAGTGCCATGCCGATAGCCGATCGCCGATATCGCGTCGCATCGGGAAAAGGTATGTGCCCTTTTGTGTGTGCATTGGCTATTGCCGATGGCCGATAGCGATATCGCATCGGGAAAAACCAAGATGGCAACCGAACTTGCGATTACGTTTTTGGACTTAACCAAAAATTGCTTATCATTTGCTCAACAAGGGTTTTTTGCATAAATTCATTTGATTATCATACCTTATTTGAACAAGTTTATTAATGCCAATTAAAAATTTTAAAAGGGACCCATTTCATATGTAAATTGTTTGTGATAAAAATGTTATGAAATGGGGGGTTGTTGTAGGGCACAACAATTGGTGATTCGCTGGCAGAACCAGTTATCTCTGAACTAACAATTATATTTACATTTTCTCAAATAGAATCTTTATAAAAGAAAGGAAATTTCTAATATAACTAGATATCTATTGATTCTAAATAAAACAGGTTTCTTCATTAAACTTCCTCTTTTTATAAATGCACTTCGAGTATTAAAATAAGTCCTTATTGGTTTGTAAAAGTAAAAATAGAAAACTTTTCCATATCAGCTTTTAAAATAAACTCCTCTGTCACAGGTAGAGCCTCTGCTGCCAGCAAACGTTCATAGTCTCGGCAGGGTTACCTTTTAACCATGTTCTTGTCCATTGTTCCATTCACCTTAGAGTGTGACTAAACAGAATGAATTCAAAAGATATTCTCGTATTTTTTGAATTTCAATTTCTTTTTTCATTTAAGATAAAAGCCATTGTCCTGGTTTGGTGGCCAGATAGGTGACAATGCCATTCACGGGTAGTAATTAAACTGAACAAGCTGGCTCGTGATGAGACCCCTTGTCTTGAGATTTCAAGCCATTACCCTGTTTGGTATGCAGTTTTGGTAATGTCAGTTGAATTATTTTCCTATGAACATGGTAAGCAGGCTTGTGATAAGACCTCTTATCTTTAATCTTTTATATTTTAGAATTACACTCTGAGTAATCAAAAACTGTTGGTGAATGGGATGAACAATTATCTTATTAAGAATAAATGGATGACAGGTTTAAGAGTTGAAGATGCTGAAGATGAATTAGCTCCTATTTTCGTATAGATAACCTTTGGGGACTAATTTCAACCACTCAAGATGATTCATAGATCTTTGTTCAGAGTGAAATTTACAAAGGTAAGTCTGTAATGCTTAGAATAAAAAGACATCTAATTTCCTAGAAATGATCTCTCTTGGTTCAGGATGCTATTTTTAAAAAAAGTAAATATTAATATTACTATGGCGAGACAGCTTTTGTTTACAGCGAAAGGTCAATGGGAATGTCCCACATTCTTATTCCTACAAATCCTACAAACTATGAAAAACTAATAAGCTAGAAAGAGAAGGGGTTACCTCCTCAGTTAAAGAATTTCTTCAGAATTAGACCATTGACAGGGAGAGAATCTCTCACCCCTGATAGATTTTGAAGTATGAATGTGGAATGGCCTACTTTTTCACAGATTTGAAATGGTCCTAGCCACAGTTTTTGGAATTTGGAATGTTTACCTTTGTCTTCATGGGCTTTGTCCCATTTCAGGACTAGATCTCCGACTTCAAATTGTCTAGGGCTGGATGAGGCTAGATCGAAAGCTGCTTTAATGACTTGCTGATGTCTTGCATGTGTAACCTTGGCTTTATCCCTTTCTTCTTCAAGTTTGAGTATTTGATCATGTCTAAACTGTATAGAAGAAGAAGGAGTTTCGTCTATAAATTGCACTAGGGCTAAAGATGGGAGAAGAAGATTGGTTGGTACGACTGCTTCTTTTCCATAAACAAGATTAAAAGGAGAGGTCCCTATGGAAGCTTTCTGTGTAATTCTATCGGCCCATAATGCAAATACCAAGGATTTATGCCAGTTCTTATGATTTTCTTCAATTGTTCGCTTAATGATTTTGATTAGATTTTTATTAGTTGATTCTGCTAGGCCGTTACCCTGGGGGTAATAGTTGGCAGAATACTTTAATTTGAATCCTCTTTTGATAGCGAAATCAATCATTGCATTGCCTGAGAAGTAAGAAGCATTATCAAAGACAAGAGCATTTGGAACACCAAACCTGGTTACGATGAACTGATCTATAAATTCGATGATTGCTTCCGAGTTTGTTGTCTTTAATGGAACTGCTTCTACCCACTTTGTAAAGTAATCAGTTGCTGTAAGGATATACTTGTGTTGCTTGGAAGATGAAGGATTTATTTCTCCAATGATGTCCAATCCCCATTGTTCAAAAGGTTGTTCAATGTTGATTGGTTGTAAAGGGAAAGCTGGCTTTCGTTGTCTTCCACTGGCAGTTTGGCACTTAATGCATTTCCTTACATATTCATGAGCATCCTTAAACAAAGTAGGCCAGTAATATCCGGCATGAATTACTTTATGAGCTGTTGTATCAGCTCCAAAATGTCCTCCTGCCGGTCCATCGTGTAGCTCCTGCAAAACCTTTTGAGCTTCAGGTTTCTCAAGGCATCTTAGTAATACAGAATCATAGTTTCTCCTGAAGAGCACATCGTTAATAAGAGAAAAACTCTTAGCTTTCAATCTAATGGCTCTCTTATTCTTGTAGGATAAATTGGTAGGTGCATAACCATTCTTTAAATAAAAGATTAGATCTGAATATTGAGATTCGGAATCCGGTATACTTAGCTGATTGACTTCTTGGTTTTGCTCTGTATCACCTGATTCAGGAATGTTTGATGCTCCTGCTAAGATCCTGCAAAAACCTTGACCTTTAACAAATTTTGCTGGCTTTATTTCTAGATCATATTCTTGGAGGGCTGCGACCCAGTTTGCCCTCTTTTCTCCCAATTCCTTTTGAATTAATAGTTGCCTAACTGCGGAGAAAGGAACTATTACTTTAGTATGGGTTTTAAGAAGAAAGGGTCGATAATGTTTGACTGCTTTAAAGACAGCAAAAGCTTGTTTCTCAATTTCGGAATAATTCAATTCGGCGCCTTGGAAGTTAGAACTGAAGAACGAAATGGGCGCTTCCAAATTGTCATCATTCAGCTGAGTTAGTACTGCTGCGTAAGATAAGTCGGATGCAATAGTATATAATGTAAAATGATTAGAAAGATTTGGAGTATTCAAGGCTGGGACATTGATTATGGATTGTTTAATATCATGAAAAGCTTGCTTTTCTTCTAGTCCCCATCTGAAGGTTGAATTCTTTTTAATCATCTTTTGCAGTGGTAGTACAATCTGTGAAAAATCTGGAACAAATCGCTTAACGAAATTAATTTGTCCTAAAAATGACTGCATCGATTTTTTATTGTGTGGAAAAGGAATTTCAGAAATTTCTTTAATTCGCTCAGGATCTACATAAATGCCATCCTTAGATACAATAAACCCTAAGAGCTTGCCTTGGTTGAGAGCGAAAAAAGACTTTTTCGGGTTAAGAGAGATACCATATGTTTTGCATCGTTGAAAAATCTGATTTAAATCATGCAAGTGATTATATCTCTTTTTAGAATATACAGTAATGTCATCGAGGTAGACAACTACTGTTCGGTTAATTAACCCTCTAAAGGCTGTATCCATAGCTCTTTGAAATGTCGCTCCTGCATTTATGAGTCCGAAAGGCATCTTTTGGTATGCGTAAGTTCCCCATTTTGTTCTGAATGTAGTTTTTAATTGGTCATCAGGGTGGACCAGCACTTGATTGTATCCTGAGAAACCATCAAGAAAAGACATCAATTCAGATCCTGCTACCGATTGAAGGAATTGCTCCATGGTAGGCAGAGGGAAGTTATCTTTTAAGCTTGCCTTATTTAAATTTCTGAAATCAATACAGATTCTGATGTCACCGTTTTTCTTCCTGACGGGTACCATATTGGAGACCCAGTTTGAGTGTCGGACAGGAAAGATAATCTTAGCTTTTAAAAGCTTATTAAGTTCCGACTTTATCTGGCTCTCCAAATTTGGATGGATTTTTCTTAACTTCTGCTGGACTGGTTTTTGATCGGGAAGCATAGGAATAATGTGTTGTATGATAGATGTATCATATGTTTTAAGGTCATCATACTTCCAAGCAAAAACTTGTTTGTTTTTTCTTAAAAGTTTGATAAATGCTTCCTTTTCTATTGTAGAAAGTCCTAATCCTAAATTTATATTCTGAGGAGTTTGAGCCGTTCCTAAATTAATCAATTCAAACCTAAGAGTAGAGCTCTGGAGTTTAGCATTAATTACAGGTTTAAACCTATCTTTGATGTCATAAAGGTCTTCAAGCTTTACCACAGGTTTAGGAATAACGTTATCTTGAGATGTTTGCTTCATTTGAGAATCATGCTCATCCTCTTCAATGACTTGATTGTCATAGGACTTTTCAGAGGTCAAAAATTGCAAAATATCCTCGTCATGGTTGAAAACCCTCCAGCTAGTGATGTTATCAGGAACTGAAGGTCTAAAAATTAACTCTACAGAAAATCTATCAAGACTATAGTCTTCGGAAGGGAGAAGCTTGGAAGCTACGTTGGCTAGTAAATCAGCTGCTGAATTTTGCGATCTTGGGATTGATAAAATATTGAATGCTGAGAAATGCGAAGTGAGATCTTGCACTAGGGTTTGATAATGCTTAAGGTGGCTTGAGAGGCAATGGATTGTATTCCTTACCTGTTTAACAATGATCTCACTATCGCCGAATACTTTTAAATATTGGACTTTAAGGTCAATTGCCTTATATAATCCCTGAAGTAGTGCTTCGTATTCGGCTATATTGTTGGTGCATTCAAATTCTAATCTACAAGAAAGCATTGTCTTTTCGCCTTTTGGACTAACCAAAATGCAACCTGCTCCTGAGCCCTCGCTGGACTTAGAGCCATCAAAATACAAAGACCAAAATAAAGGAGAATCAGAAATATTTACATCCTTTTGATCTACATTAAAGCATTTGGATAAATTTGATTGTGAAAAATTTTCTACTTGAGATGTACAATGATTAACTTGAAAAGGGGAAGATTGGGCAACAAAATTGCCAAAGAATGATTGTGAAGAATAATTTCCCAAAATGTTATTGTTGAAAGCCACCGACTGATTTTCTTGTTCGAAATCGGTTACTGTATGAGTCATATGCTTCTCACGGTCGATCCTTATTTGATTTGGCTTACCCTTGTAGGGGAGCCACATATGTGACCAATCGGTGGAAATGTATCCATGTAGTTTCTCAGACCAGTCTCTGCTCAAAATTAAACCGTAAAATTCAGGTATGTCGGCTATCAAAATGTCTATTCTCTGTACTATTCTGGGATCAGCAGACAACCTGATAGTCACGGAATTAATTTCTCCTATGACCTGTACTTTGGTTCTGTCTAACTGTACAATGTGGATGGCTGACCTCTGGGGTTCTATGTTCAGCTTAGAACAAACTGAAGCTGGCATAATATTGGATGAAGCCCCTGAATCAATTAAACAGTTATGCAGATTTCGATTATAGATTTCATAGGTGAGCAGAAAAGGTGGGGTATGAGAATTGGATCTATCTCCAATCAGAACCGAATCGGTAGCCTCGACCATATCTGGAGGGGGTTGTCCTGAATCATTAGCAGCTTTTGAACTGGGAAGAGGGGAAGAGGGAATAGCGTTAAATTCCCTTAGGAGCAGTTTTTGCTGATGTTTTAATTTACCTAGTTCAAACATAGTTATATTTGCCTTGGTCTTTTTCATGTCATCGACAATATTATACTCCATATGGTCAGATACCACTAGTGTTTTGGATGTTGAAGGAGAATTAGAAATTGGAGGCTGGTTTTGAGGGGCTGCTACCGGAGATTTCTTCGGAAGAACTTTTTCTTTTGGTGTGGCAGCACCTGCACTCCTCTTTTTTGTTTGAGTAGGTTCAGAAGCGCTTCTACTTCTTGTAGTAACCGGAAAGGCTTCTTCTTCATTCTCAGTATCAGAGTTTGGGAGTATAAAATCCCACATTCCATGGCATTCAGCTACTTCTTCTTCTTCATCATTGGTCTGTTCAGTTGTTTCACCTTCCTCTTCTTCTTGGTCTGAGTCTGCATTGGATATAACATTGGGTGGCTTTGACTCAGTTTTCTTGTAAGTTCTAAATGGTCTTTTATTTGAGGTTTCGGCCACCTGTTTTTTGATATCAACCATTTCATTAGACAATGTTTTAAGGACCTTTTGTAAACCCTCCATATCATAGGGGTCCTTTGGGGTTTTCTTCTTGGAATCTTCTTTAAACGAGACTTTTTTAGCTTTTCGGTCTTCAAGAGCAGCTTTCTTCTCAAGAGCATTAATGCGCTTTTCAACAGCAAGTGCTTCTTTCATGTTTTCAGCTAAGGTAGGTTTGCCAGCCCTGTCTACAAAAATAGCTATGTTGGCAGGTAAGGCGGTAATATACCATTCGCTTCTGATTTGTTCACTTGGTTTAGAGTCGGTAGGGATTTTATTCAGGAGTTTATTAAATCTGGCATTAAACTCTTTTATTAGTTCCCTATGCTCTATTCTCAAGTTGGAGAGATCATTTATTAAAGTAGCTAAGGACCTATCATCTCCATACTTGGTAAGAAACTCCTCTTGGCATGTGTTCCAACTGGTAATTAAACCAGAAGGTAAGGAAAAATACCAGGATCCTGCCGATCCTTGTAAAGTGTAGGGAAAAAGTCTGACAACAACATCTTGCTCTGTCACTCCTTTCAAGTTAACTGCTAACATAAAATTTTTAATATGTTCTTCAGCTTGGGTTCCGTTATCTGGATTAAATTTAGGCAACCATTTTTCGGGAGCGTCTGGTAGATCATGTAATGGTCCAGGCATGTTGACTGCACCTGGCCTAGTCCATGGATCTGCCATTGTGCTAGCAACAGTGGTTGACACTACTTTCGGGGTTCCAGATGTTTGAGGAGGTATCAAAAATGAAGAGTGAATAGGTTGGGATATTGAAGCTCCTATTCCCTGATGAACAACAATATGTAATGGAGGAGTGGATGGTCGACTTTGCAGATGAGGAGATGAAATGGAGGATGTGGAAGAAAAATCTCCACTATCAGATCCTTCAGTATTTTTCTTTGGCCTTTTCCTTTTGGGTAAAGGAAACTCAGTGGGTTCAATACCAAGTTTTTCGCTCTGAAGTCTGGTGAGAGGATGAGTGAGGTTGAACTGCGAAGTCGCACTGCTTTCTGATATCTCAGATTTCTGTGGTGAGATGGAGAAGCTCTGAAGTTTCTGGATTAGAGACTGGACTTCAGGAGATTCAAGACTTAGTTGTTCTGAAATATTATGGGTGTGAGCAGTGGTGGTTGATTCTTCCTTTCTTTGATCATGTGCTGGTAAACCAGCATGTGATTGAGAAGGAGAAGATGGTTTGGAGGGGGAATTACTCTTAGAATGGTTTGTGGAGTTGGACCTACTTGCCATTCACAGTTGATGGCCCTCCTTCTAGCGCCAAAAATGTTGATGCCTCGAAATTCGTTGCAACAACATCGGGGAAACCACCCGGTCCGGAACTTAGTGCAGCTCCTTTTCCGTTTGGAATAGTGGCTCCGACTGGGGATAACGGGACCCGTTTCCCAAAGATTATAAGTGAACGGGATGGATGGATGATTTAAGATATGAAATGATAATAAACAAAATAACTAAACTATAAAAGAAATACAAAAACTATAAGCTAATCCCGGGACTTATCAATTCAGACAGTACAGCGTTTAATAAACTATGCTTAATGACAGGCATATAGATGACACTAACAACAAGCATAGATGTTTAATCATTTGAGATTGCTCTGCGTAAGTAGTTACGCAGAGCTATAATAGCGAATTACTGTACTCAGTCATTTATATCATTGATACATACATGGGTGAAAGATAACAAATCTCAAAACATTCAATAGTGATATGAAATGAAGACTTGTTGTTGTATTACATACATGTATTCAATAATAGCAAAGTAATAACACAGCAATTCATATAACTGAAAAGAGAACAGATACAGATAATAGTACCATGCAAGCTGTTTGATCAATCCAATGTATTAATCGCTATGTAGCAGTCCTTCCTTCCAACCAGAAAGCATTCCAAGCAAACGACAATAGTGCACAATTTACTTAAACAGCATTCCAAGTAAAATTAAGGACCAGTGGTCGAGTTTCAAAAAGAATATAGACCGAAGCACAATAGTGCAAACTTCAGCCTTTTAGTCTTTTACAAAATTTTACGACCCTTTCCAAAACAATGAAAGGGTCTATAAATACTATTCTAATCTAACTACTAAATATCTAAAAACTGAAAACTAAGAAATCGGCATCAACAAATATCATTTTGCATTTGGGTGATTCGGCAGTCGGCGACGATGCTTCAGTCAGCTGTCTCTTTGCCTTTACTCTTTCGCTGACATATTGCCAGCATTGGCTCTACTTCAGGTGGAGTATTGAGGCGAGAAGTCAGCTGTGCATCATATGTGGCATCTTGGAAATCGGCAATCAGGTATTGGAGAGCGTCGGTTAGACAGTTGAGAGCCGACCTTTGAGAATGCGGTTTAATCAAGAAAAGCCAGTATGCATCAGAGGTCAAGGTATTCACTCCAGTAATTAACCGCCCTTGTTCTTCCAGCTTAAGATAATTCTTATGCTCCAGCATATTCGCGGTTGTTATGTTTCCAGGTGTGCATTGTGAAATCATGTTAGCCAGATACAATGTATCATTGACTATATTGATCATGTTCGTGGAAATTGTTTTGCATCTGGATGCTGCCCTCTCTGCCTTCATTACCTGTGTTTCCCATTCCATGAAAAGTATGTTCTTGTATGTTTCACTAATTCGGGCTAAATTAGCAGCTTGCCCTTCTGGAGTATCTTGCCATTCAATATATTCTATTATTTCATCTTCGGCCTGATCCAAGTTAGTCCTGGCTTTCTCGATTTGCTTACATACTGCTGTAGATATATCACAAAGTGACTCAGCCTCAACTAGCTGTTGGCACAAAAGTCTAATCTGAGATATTAAAGCGCCGTTTATCAGAGTTGCCTCTGTTCTGAAATCTTCAATACTCTTGGCACCTTTAATACCTTCAAGCTGTGCTGAGAGCTGAACTATTTGATCCTCTTTAGATTTCATTAACAGCTCATTTGATGCTTCCAACTGTGATAATGCCTCTGCTAATTCACGTGCTTTAATGTCACTTTGGTCTATCCTTAGTTTTTCAATTTGCTGGGTTAACAAATGATTCTCTTGTTGTTGAGCCAGCAATTGTTCTTCCGCCTGTGTTGTTTTATTCTTTGCCTCTATCACTTCTGCTTGCAATGCATATACCTCATGCTCTTTAGTCTTCAAAAGAAGACTCACTTCGGATGCTTTGTCAATGGTTGCTGCTGAATAAGCTCCCGCAAATTGCGACAGCTTTGTTAAATCTTCGGAGGGACTTAATTCTCCCTTCCAGACGACATTGCCCGTAACTGTTTGCTCATTTGAAACAGAAGGTTGATCAAGCCTTCGCCTCTTCCTTGAGCGTCTTACAACGGCTTTATGCTTAGGGCTGTAGAAAATGTCTAGAGGAGGAATTTCCTCTACCTGAAGATCAACTTGATCAGATGGATTCTGAGTAACTTCTTCAACGTTCTGTACTGTGGGTGGGCCGCTGGTTCCTTCAAGAACCGGAGAAACAATAATATCGGGAGTCTTTAAGGCATCTGAGTCTTTGGAGGCTTCTTTACCACTTATAATGGAATCAAATTGGTTCCATTCCTCAATCAATTCAGTATCGACAGAGATTTGCTTACTCTGTTCTTTTTCTTTTTCAATTCTCTGCTGTTCTTCAAATGCCTTCCGCTGTTGCTCCTCTTGTACTCTCCGTTGCTGTTCCTCCAATTCCTTTTTCTGCCTATCTTCCAGTTCTTTCCTTATTTTTTCTTCTTCCTCTCGTTTCCTCTGTTCTTCTATCTCCCTTTGTCTCTGTTCTTCTTCAATTTGTGCTTTTTGCTGCCTTTCTATTTGTTCTCTTCTATGACTTTCTGCCTGCAGCTTTCTTTGACTTTCCTCCTGTTCTCCAATTGTAACGGGAGGTGAATTTATTTCTGGCTGATCAGGCTCGCTTGAGGATGAAGTTGGGGTTGTAGATAATAACTTTAGAGGCAAAGTTTGCAACCTTTGCTTTCTAAGTTTATTAAATTAAGTTAATTCCATATCTTCATATCTCATTGCAGCAAGTTGTTTTACTTGGCTTATTGAATCAGCACCCACGAACAGGTCGTCAAACTGGTCTTCTTGGTGAACAACCTTTGTCAGCTTAGCCTGTTCCAAGGCAATGAAAGCAGCCTTGTTCGGGTCATAGAGTCTGTTGGGAATAGAAACTAGAGATAGCATTTGGAGTTTTGCTGCTTCCTTTTCTGCATGTTTATAATTTAGCAGCGTATAAACTCCAATTCTTAAAGGAAACGATGGCCATCCTCTCTTCTTCTCCTCTTTGAGAGTTTGGGTAACACCTTCAGACATTATCTGATAAGAGATTTCTCGGGCTAACAGTTTGTCTGGCATGTATACGGGAAGAACATGTGGCCTGGCCTTGCTTCCAAACACTCTGATATAAGAAAAACATTCTTCGCCGAACCAATGGGCTACGGCTGGCAGGTCAAAAGAGGCTTCATAGGAAATCCTAGGGATAGGTCTGTCAAAAATAGAATAGTGAACGAGAACCATAAAACCATTGCAAATTTGGTACAAATGGTCTTTGTGAGAAGGTTTCCACAATTTACGATGATACAAATGAATAGGTGTTGGGTCATGGGTTGTCCATCTCCAACCAAGGACAGGAAACTCAGAATTAAAACAAAGGGCATCCATAATGTATGCAGAGTAATAAAAAGGTGGGATTTTTCTCTCAGTGACTCTGGTTTTGGCCCTAAACTCACGAATAGCTAAGACCAACTTATCAGACAAGATAGTGGCCCAATCCATAATTATACTATTAACGGCCGCTTCCATTAAGGGAACCATATCAACATGGATATTTGCAGAATCATGAAATCCCCACAATCTACACATCATAATTCCAGCATAGCAGTAAGGTGAAGCCAGAGAGGCATTGGAGTACTTACCCGACATATCCTGTTTGTGTTTTGCTGGATTTTGCCTCCAATCTCGGAGAGGCTCGGCTGGTGATTCATTCTCTCTGGCAAATTTTTCCACAAATGCTCTGTTATAGACTTGCTCGGGATTGGGCAAATGATACATTCGTCTTAAGTCGTCAGGCTTGAAGGAGCCGAAAATCCTTCTATCCTTAGAAACGAAGGTTCTATTAGTGAGAGGAACTTCTTCAATTGCCCAACGTACCACATCAGTATAAGGCAAGACTTGTTCCCTGGCTGCTATTCTGTGCAGAAAAGAGTCAGCCAAATCTTTAAGAGTTGCCTCAGACTTTCTTAATTCATCCACACTTGCCTCCGTTACTGTCACTTCTGGTTGTTCTCCTTCTAGCAAATTGTATGTCCCTTGCCATGTAGTACCAGTAAGACCAGTGCATGTAGTATCTGAGATTAAGCCTTTCCTTGAAGGTGTAGCAGCTTGGCCTGAGGCGGGTGTCGCAGTAGAACCTGCCATCTTCTTGAACTTTTTTCCCATCATATTCAGACTTCTCTCGTTAGTCGAATTCTGCACAAGTGCAAGAGAAATCGTAACAAAGAAATAACAATGACAATCCATAACGGGATAAATATATGATTTGAAGCGTGGCGAGATTATTCCTAAAAGAGGCTGCGGATCTAATGATTTGAGAAGGCACCGTAGATGTAATGATGGTGATTTTACGGCCTGCAGCTTCATAAATGACCATTACTTAAGTTATTAAACCGAATGACCCCTTAAAGCGTGTAATAGATTTTTTCAAAGGTCTAATCGTAATTGCTCGTTAATTCGAAGGGGCAAAGCTTTAAATACGCATGAATTACCTTATCCCTTTACTTAACGGCATTTTGAAATCTGTGATTTTGTCAAATCGGTTTTAAATATAACTTTAATGCCTTGAAATAATCACCTTTTGGAACTGAGGTCATCATTAAGCGTCATCATATCGCATCGGAAGTGTGTGTGTGGCGTTATCACTTGGGAAAGTTTTTAGCGAACGCCGATCGTGATATCGCATTCGGCGCGCGAACATAACCCCCTAATGTGTATCAATTGCTTTTAGCGAATGCCGATAGCGATATCGCATCGGGGAAAGGATATAAACGTCTTATGAAAATGCGTAGGATTGTACCGATTGCCGATATGCGATATCGCATCAGGCCGGAGTGTTAAAACATTTTTCACAAGACATAGTGCCATGCCGATAGCCGATCGCCGATATCGCGTCGCATCGGGAAAAGGTATGTGCCCTTTTGTGTGTGCATTGGCTATTGCCGATGGCCGATAGCGATATCGCATCGGGAAAAACCAAGATGGCAACCGAACTTGCGATTACTTTTTTGGACTTAACCAAAAATTGCTTATCATTTGCTCAACAAGGGTTTTTTGCATAAATTCATTTGATTATCATACCTTATTTGAACAAGTTTATTAATGCCAATTAAAAGTTTTAAAAGGGACCCATTTCATATGTAAATTGTTTGTGATAAAAATGTTATGAAATGGGGGGTTGTTGTAGGGCACAACAAGACCATGGTCAAAACTCGAATGGGATAAGGAAGAGGAATGAGGACTAGAATGCAATTGATCAAGTGAAAGACAAAGAACTAGTTTATCTTGAGTTTGTGAGATGAGCCTCCATAATTTTAAGGAAGTCGTTGGAGACTTCAGATGTATAAGTAGAGAGGCCTAGGACCTTAGTAGGATTCATCTTTTTTATTATAAAACTCTACTCTATTTTTGAATTGCAAGACTTGTGAAAGTTTTTTATGTAATCCATTATTTTGGTAATAAGAATGAGTTTTGTTTTGATCCAGCACCGAGTTAACTGAGAGGGCTGAAGCTCTTGGGTCAGGGCCCAACCCTAGCAGCCAAGGATCCTCCTTATTGGACATGTATGCTAGTGTAGATTCATAGTTTAATTTTTCATTTGCCTATTAGATGCATTTATATTATGGTAGTGTAGATTAGATTGGTTGTGTGATAATTTGCTTCCATTTGTGCCTTCTTTCAAGTAGCAAGTTAGCAAGGAGAAAAAAGATCACCATAAGGTTGTCAACAGGTGTCTTGACCTCACTTCCTCCCTCTGGGACCATGACTTGAGGAAGGGACCCTTCAATAGCCCAAAAAACCCATATCTCTAGTTCTTTCATGAGCTTTGGAGTTTGTTTGATTCAGTATTTGGTTCATGTTGTAAGGTAGATTTCATTGTCATCTTTCTCCATCTCCATTTCTGCAATAAGATCTCACTAATGCTTTCATTCCCTTCATCAACTTTGTTCCTGCATAAAATAAGCAATTGATTCATGCTTTTCTAGTTTATGAAAATTTATCTTGTGGCATAATTCTTGGAAGACACACATGTTTTAAGCAGAGTAGGTAATTTAGGAGGATAACCAGACTTCATCAATAGAAGCCACCTTCCACTTCATCCACCTTAGCCATCTCTTGTTCCACCATCACCCTTACTAGTGTTTTTATCATTTTTCATTGAAATTCCCCTTGGTACATTGAGTGAATCTAGCCATCTCTTATCTTGGATATTGACTCCTTAGTGCTCCTAGACCTTCTCACACCTCATTCCACTCATCATACACCTTTCCCAAGCTTCCCCACATCTCCAACACCTCACAATTATCTCTCAGTTGTATCCTATAGGTTTCTTGTAATTCCTACAGGATCATACTATAGGTTTCTAGTACATACTGTAGGTTTTCTTGAAACGGCCTGTTTTGAGGCCGAATTGATGGGGAACCTCTAGGAATTCACAAAAATCCTCCTAGGACCCTTCCATACCATCCAACCACTCTATACACCTTCTAGCCATCCTTAATCATCTTCCATCCACCTATCACATACATAAGAACAATTAATTTGTGATGAGCACCAATATTGCAACAAGGATATGCAACTCTTGGGCTACCTGCTTTACTTATCAACATGGGGTTCATACAAACTTGGAGGTGATAGTGATATATGCACAAGTAAAAGTGAAGTTCCTGCCTGTTTTCACTCTTCATTTGGTGAGAGACCCTAGGGGTTCCAAGCCAGACTTATATAGAGTCAGAAGAAGTTTAATTCTTTGATGGAAGAAGAGAAAAGATATTCTAAGAGAGCTACTCTACTGCAGTAATGAAGAAAACAACATGTAATGCTAAACCACACCATATCCTAATTAACCATTTAAAAAACTATGCTAAGAAGAATTGCTAAATCAACGCTAACCTAATGTTGCTATCTAAGTTACTTAAGTAAAGAGCATCAAACCATACTAATGTGTGAGCAAGGAAACTAAACTAAATTTGTTTTCACTTTTTTTGGTTTCTTGGTGTTTGCAATGATCAGACAGTGTTGAAGTCTGATTGAATAACCAAATTAAAGCTCAGGAGTGGCAACATTTAAATAACATGCAGAACAAATTTCAGGAAGGAGTCAAGCGGAAGAGCAATCGAAGATTGAAATCGATGAAAGGAAACAGTAATGAAGTAGCAGTGCATAGGAACCATTGGATTAGTTGGGTCAATGAACAGGACTAACGGAAGATGAGCGACAAAGATATTCTTGTAGGAGATTAAGTGAATAGATGGATGGATCCATCAATGAACATGATTAACAGAAGATGAGTGGAAAAGATCTTATCACAGAGATTAAGTGAATATATGGATGGATCAATCAATGAACAAGATTAACAGAAGATAAGCAGTGGAGATCTTATCGCAAAGATTAAGTGAATAGATGGATGGATGACATCAAGTCACAAGTCGGAAGAAGGGTGGAAAACATGTGGAATGATGGAGCAGTCTTCATAGGTGGTAAGTATTTTCTCGCATTCCCTCAAAGCTGTAAGCGGAATTCCTAAATTTTACGTGATTAGCCTCAGTGGGTGACATGTACCATGAGAAAACAACTTTTCTCACATGCTCTCGATTTGATATCGATCGTGCAAGAATTCACGCGAGATTGCGTAATAGTCGTTGGATCATGCAGGATTGATAACCAGTGGAGATTTGGAGTGTATAAAGTCGTGAGATGATAAGATAGTCATTGGATTAAGTGAGACAAATCAATGGTGGATATTTGGACTCCATAAAGTCAAATGTTGAAATGAATACGTCAGCTATGCGACATGTGATTGACGGTGATTAGTCAGGTTTGTTGTGAGTTAGAGGGTAAGGAAATCCATGGGTATAATCTGATTAAGATGTGATTTATTATCTTCTGCTTAAGAATTTCATGCTGAAGGAAATGAGAATATGAGAGAGATCTTATTATAGAAAGAGAGTGATGGAACAAGACGACAATGAAATTAACCAAGTATTGAATCGAGACAACAAACTCCAAACCTCATGCGAGAACTAGAAATCTATGTTTTTGGTGTTGCTGAAGGATCCCTTCCTCAAGTCATGGTCCTAGAGGGAGGAAGTGAGGCTGAGACACTTGTTGAAAACCTTATGACGATCTTTTTCTCCTTGCTAACCTGCTAATTGAATGAAGGCACAAATAGAAGTAAACTAAAACAAAACCAATCTACTCTAAACTATTGTAATGGAAATGCAGCTATTTAAGCAAATGAGCAATTAAACCATAAATCTATGCTATCATACATGTACGATAAAGAGATCCTTGGCTGCTAGGGGTTGGCCCTAACCCAAGAGCTTCAGCCTTCTGAATTAACTCAATTCTGGCTCAAAATAAAACACATTCTTATTATCAAAACCATTGATTACATCAAAAACTGTCACAAGTATTGCAGCTCGAAAATAGAGGAGAGTTTTACAATTAAAAAATTTAATCCTACTGAGGTCCTAGGCCTCTCTCCTTATACATCTAAAGTCTCCAATGAATTCCTTAAAATTAGGGAGGCTCGGCTCCCAAACTCGCGATAAACTGGTGCTTTGACTTTCACTTACTCGGTTGCCTTCTAGTCCTCCTGATTTGGTTGTTTGCACTCTGAGTTGATGGAGGAATATTCAAATGGAAGGGTAGTAAATGAGGAGGATTTACCTCCTATAATTCTTCTCCCTTGTCCCATTTGATTTTTTACCAAGGTCTTTGCCAAAATTCCTTGTTTTTATCCTTTAATCCTGCATTAAATGCACATTAGACCACGGTAAAATATCCAACTCTAACTCATCTCATAAACAAAATATAATGAAAAGTATGAAATAAGTTGAGAGAATAGTTGGTTTGACTAAGCTAGGAAGTGAATTAAGGCCCATATAATTACCTAATGATTAGGCTCATCATCACCCCCCTACTGAAAGTGTTGCTCATCCTTTGAGCAACTTAGTCAATGTCCATGTCCTTCATGGCTCTGGTAGCCTCTCTAACATCCCATGCCTCTATTGTGGTCTCTTCTTGTTGTTCATAGAAACCTACTTTCCTTTCTACTTCTTCCCACTACCTCTTTTACTCTTCTTTTTTTTCTCCCTTATAGCATCCCTAGGAGTAGTGGTGGACTACGTTTTAGGCCTATCCAATTGACCTTCAACCTTTGCATTGATTTCCTATATATAGGTGTCCTATTGAGCGCCTCTCAAAACCTTTTGAGGGGAGTGATATTCTTTAATCTTCAAGCTGTGTGGCAGTGTGTTCCATCTCCTTAAACAGGCATGTATACTATCATCTCCTAACATCCTAAACATATCCTCAAAATTTGAAATTGATTGCTCTTTAGCAGCAAGATATCTAGGTGCCAGTGGAGGATCATTTGCAAATAGATTATGGGTGTTGATTAGGGCCATGGGATTTGATTATTCAGCTCTGATGAAAAGAGGTTCATTTTTCTCTCCGGCCAATATTCTTTTCATCTCTGCAGCCCTTGACTCCTCATGGTTCATCCATGATGCCAAAGCCATTAATTGTAGTTCTCCTAGCTTGGCATTAGGATTCCAAACATTCATGTATGTGAGCACCACGTTGTGTAAGTAAAACTAAGCCATTTTGGCCCTGTCTTATAGTGTACTTTAGTCACAAAGATCAATAAAATGCATGTATTCCTGAGATGGAATGGTGCCCCTTTGTGCTATTGTTTTAACCTAAAATTGCATCCATTGTTCTATGAGGTAAAGAGCATAGGATTTAGTTGTCATCCTACACTAGATGGCCTCCAAGGAGAGGTTGGCCATACATGCTAGTTGGTTTTCCCTTTCCTGCAGATGTCCTCTCAGCCATGCATTTTCCCTCTTAGGTTGATCTTTCATTATTGCTTCTCTATCCCTTAAGCCACTTAGCTCTTTGCCCATTTCCTTGAGATTCTCTTCCATGTGTCCATTATCTTCCATCCCTTTTGAATTGGTGATTTGCATCCATCTGTGGGTTCTAGCCCTCTCCTTCTCAAGTTTGAAAAATAATGGGATGGAAAATGTTTGAGGTATCACCCTGCCTCGTTCAATAAATTGGTAGTAGGAGTCTAGTTCAAGTTGGGGACTTGGTTCCTTTGTTTCAAGGTCTTCCTCTTTTGTTTCTTGCTGCTCCCCTACCTTTCTTTCTAATTTCTGTGCTTCCTGTAGTTTTTTTTGTGGATCCTGTAGGATGGCCTTACCCTTTAAGGAAGTTGATCTAGTACTAGGCCTCCTTACATAGGTGATTGGTGACTTAGGGGAAGGAATTTTGTCTCTTGGTGTAGGTGAATCTTCAATCTCAATAAGGATTTTTGTTGATATTTGTGGCTTCCCTTGCTTGATTGTTGTGCTCTTTCTTGTTCTAAAATATAGAGGGGTTTGCCTCCTTCTTTTCCCTTTTTTCTTGACTGGGGTGCCAAGAGAAGTGAGGGAAGCTCCTACCTCCCTTTTAGGGGCCTCTGTAGACACCCTAGGTGACTCCTCATTGTGTTCTTCCCCTTCTATTTCAATGCCTTCTTGCTCTCTATTTTTCTTATCTTCTTCCTCTTGCTATTCTTCCTCATCTCCATCAGTTTCTTCCTTCATTTCCTCCTCTGTTTCAGCATCATCCTCCTTCTCTTCTGCTTCATCATGTTCCTCTGTATTAGTTTCTCCTTCATCCATCTCATCCCCATCTAGCTCTGTATCTTCTTCTTCTTGTTTTTCCTCCTCCTCACTCACAGAAGGACTAACATCATAGGTGAGGGTTTTGATGTCATCCTCTATTGTTAAGTCTCTAAATACTGACCATGTTATAGGGATCCTGAGGTTTTGGAGGGAATCCTCAATGAGGATCCTGATCAGCCCATGGTGAACCAATTGTTGTGAATTCCTTTCCTTTACTTTGTTGCTGGAGCCTATGAGGGATTGCATCAAGAAATAGGGTATGCTGAGTCTTTGGTGAGCTAGTGTTTCCACCCCAAATCTTAATTCTTCAAGCATCCTAAAATGGTATCCATAAACAACACTGTATCTACCATCACATGAGATATATTTGATGAGTTGGTAACCTACGTCACTCCATGGGTATGGCAGACTGTCCCTCCTTACTCCATTTTTATCCTTTGTGGATTCTTCACCTTATAAAAATAATTTCCTTTTTGCCACCTGATTGTCTCCTTTGTCTTGTTTTCTCCATGGAATTCCTAGGGGAAGTGTGGTGACCCTACTGATGAGATCTCAGGTGAGATCTATAGTGAGCCCTCTAACTATAATAGTGGCATGGATTCTGTTGTGTGGAGTGAGGGAATGAGGAAATTATTGAGCCACCTCATCATCATACCCTGTGAATCTTTTGAGAAA
Organism: Pinus tabuliformis; assembly: GCA_031772625.1. NCBI lineage: Eukaryota > Viridiplantae > Streptophyta > Pinopsida > Pinales > Pinaceae > Pinus > Pinus tabuliformis. The sequence goes on along the minus strand of CM062804.1, from coordinate 1,216,709,524 downwards.
ACCCATCCATTGGTGTCTTATAAAGATTTCAAGCACTTGGGGGTGTTGTTGTATCCTCACAGTGTTTGTGGGTTCTCTTGTATTAAACCCTCCTATCATCTTTCTTGTGAGGCTTGAGGAGGAAATGAGAGGTTTGACACAAGAATTTTAAATTCAAGAGAAAACAAAGTTTCCTGTGTATGTAATTCACCTCCCACAGTTTTTAAATCCACTAGCTTTTAGAGAATTTCTTAGTTCATTTGCTTGTAAATGGTATGGATGTTTAGATCCTACCTCTTTAAAATGTTGGTGGTGGACAATTCTCATGATATTCCCTCTTGAACCCCTCTCTGCCTATCCTGTAGACTACCTCTATGTATCCTATAAACTACTCCTCTAGACTCTTCCTGTGGGAATTTGTGTGTGCATGCTCCTATAGAAATTCTCTTGCAGAACAATGGATCCTTGCTTCTGGTGGGTGGCCATAGTTATGAGAGCGATTTGAGTGATGGAGTTTTGAGGAGGTAGAATGCATGAATTCATGCAAATGATGCTTTGTTTCCCTTTATGTTTTTTTGGGGTGAAGAGGTGTGCTAATAGCAGAGGTACGTTGCCATTTTTCGACCATTGGTCCCCACTACCACCTCATCATTCCCACTCCTCCTCTATCTTTGAGTTGACTTCAACCACGTGTGAGAGGACACCTAGTTTTATATGTGATGACCAAAATAAGGTGGCCAAGTTAACTGGCAACCTTTTCACTTATAAACCAACTACCTTGTAACCTTTAAAAAACTTTTGACCAAATGATGCATATGAGTGAGTGAGCGGGATACTTACCTGTGGTCTTGATGCCATGCTAGAGTTGTCGAAGATCAGAGGTGCTACGTTGATTATTTGCAGCATGGTCATTCTTCTTCCTCCTCTACTATCTGCTGATGGTTTCATGGCTTTTGCAGGTGTCTGTGATTGAAGATCTGATGTTTTTGCTGCTATGGAGCTCTTGGATCATCCTAGTGAAGAACTGTAGCTGATGATTCATATTCTGTGGGATAGGCTACTACAGGATGTCCTGTAGCTGCTTCTCCCTTAGAATTTCTTAATCATGTTGTTGGCTAGGGTTGTGAGGATGATGTAATGAATGAAAAGAGGGAGTAGGAGTGTGTGTGGAGTAAGGGACATTTAGGCAATGCTCTTACTCTCCTATGTTTTCCCTTTTTTTTCTTTTTTTTTTTCTTTTTCATAACTAGCAGAAATTGATCTATTTTTTGTTTTTAATGGTGAGTGCAGGGATGATGGTAATGGATGAGGTGAGGGATTAGATCATGTCTAGAATGAATTTTTTGGACCTAACCAACCTACCATTCACCCTTGGATTGCTTCCTATAGGTTTTCCAAGTCATTGTAATTCCTACAGGATCATCCTGTAGGTTTTCAAGGGATCCTGTAGGAATACAGGGGATCCTGTAGAAAACACAGCCTTTGCCTGAATTGAAGCAATGAAGTGAAAAAATAGTGGAATTGATGATGGGATGCATGGTAAGGAGTGGAGGAGATTAATATATGTGAGGCAAGGTTCCTTGATTGTCTTTCCTGTCCACCTACAAATAACAATTATGTCTTTTCTCTCTCTTTTTTTTTTTTGAAAGACACCTAGGCTTCCTCAGAGAGGTTTTCACCCTAGATGTTTGCCCTGGCTGCCTCATGGAAGGTTTTCACCTAGGAATCTTCTTATTCATTTTTTCATTTTTTTTTCATCATTGGGCCGCCTCATGAGGTTTTCAACCCAAAGATGGGACTCCGGCGCCTCATGGAGGTTTTCACATGAATCCTTATTATTTTTCTCTTTTTCAATGACCTGATGAGGGAGGAGCTGGAACTTGCTCCACCATCATCACTATATTATTGAAATTGTCAATGAACTCTTCTTTCGATAAAGGCCCCTTGTACATTTTCAATCGGTGTCCATTAACAAGCAATGGAATGGCTTCTTCATCTATAGTTCTGATTTTCACTGAACCATTATCATGGTATCTTTCCACCACATAAGGTCCAAGCCATCTTGTCCTTAGCTTACCCTTGAAGTCTTTATGCCTAGAATCATATAACAATGCCCAATTGTCGTCTTGAAATTGCTTCTCCTTAATATGTCTATCATGCCAGATCTTCCTCTGAAGCTGAACTATCTATGTATGTAGGAGGGCTTGCATTCTGAATTCATCCAAGCCATTCAAATGGAACAATATTTCTTTCTATGCATGACAGAGATCCAAATCTATTTGGGCTACCATCACAAATGTGTTATATTCAAACTCAATGGACAACAAAGCCTTTTTCCCATAGACCAGCTCATAGAGTGTGAATCCAGTGGTGGTCTTCCATGTTGTATTATACGCACAGGTGGCCTCAACTAGTCTCTCTACCAAATCCTTCCTATTGTTGCTCACTACCTTGGTTAAGATGCTCTCCAGTGCCCTGTTGATCACCTCCACTTGCCCATTAGCTTGTGGATGATAAGAAGTGGAGGTCCCATGCTTGATTTTGTGCTGGCTGAGAAGTTCTTCAATCATGTTGGAGGTAAAATGGTTGCCTTTGTCTATGACTAGCTCTCTATGGTACCCAAATTTGTAGAATACAATCTCCCTTAGGAACTCATCCACCTTCTCTTCTCTTGCCTCCTTAATCGCCTTGGTTTCAGCCCACTTCGTCAAATAACCAGTGCACACAATAATGTACTGGTTTTGCTTTGAAGGAGGTTTGATAGGCCCAATGAAGTCCATGCCCCTCTTGTCAAATGGCTCGAAAGTCACTTGAGGTTGTAGGGGATTTTCATCTCTTGGAGTAGGCTTTCCCATCCTCTAACACTGCTCACACTGACTAAGGTACTTTTTCACATCCTCATGAAGAGTGGGCCAATAATAGCTTGCTTGTAACACTTTGAATGTTGTCCTCTTTGCTGCAAAGCGACTTCCACAAGGCCCATCATAACAGGTCAGAAGGATGTCAAAAACTTTTTGTTCCCTTACACACCTTCTCAAGCTTTGATCTGGGCCAAGTTTGAAAATATTTCCCCCAATCTAGGTGAAGGGGGTGCTTTTCCTGACTATCTTGCTCTTTTCTTAGGAGGGAAAGTTGGGTGGGAACTGTGTTGATACCAAATAGTTTTCTATATCATCAAACCAATGGGAGAGAACTGAAATAGAAAACAAATGCTCGTCTGGTAACTGGTCATCCACCATTCCTTCTTCACCTACAAGCAGATTCATCCTAGATAGAAATTCTGCAACAACATTTTCCTTACCAGGATTATCAACAATAGTTAGATCAAACTACTGTAATAAAAGCAACCATCTTATAATCCTAGCATTCACATCTGGTTTGTTCATTAAATATTTGATGGCAGCATGGTCAGTATGCACAAATGTTTGTCAGCGTATAATGTAATGCCTAAATTTGTTTAATGAGTGCACAATAGCTAGGAGTTCCTTTTTGGCCATAGTATAATTTAGGTCAACCTTTGATAGGTTCTTACTGATAAAATAGATAGCATAGGGAAATTTCTCCTCTACCTAACCTAAGGCTACTCCTATGACTTTGTGTGAGGCATCAACATGAATATGAAAAGGGAGGGCCCAGTTTAGGCCTCGGAGAATTGGTGTAGTGGTTAACTTACCCTTTAGAATGTCTAAGGCCTCGTGACATCTTTTTGACCATATAAACTCAGAATATTTGGCCAACAACCCAAATAAAGGAGAGGCCAACATGCTGAAGTCATTTATGAACCTTTAGTAGTATCCATCTAGCCCCAAGAAAATCCTGACATCCCTATGCTTTTTTGGTGGTGGGACCCTTTGGATGATTGCTATTTTGTTCGGGTCCACCTGTAGTCCTTGCTAAGATATTGAATTACCTAGCACGGTCCCTTCAGTCATTAAGAATTCACATTTTTCCGGACTGAGAGACAGGTTCATTTCAATGCATTTGTGCAATACTTTGCCTAGGTTAGTCAAGGCTTCTTGAAAATCACAGCCATAAGGTGTAAAATCATCCATATAAATTTCCACCACAACATGTACTAATTTGGTGAAAATACTCAAGGGTGCTCTCTGGAAAGTGGCAGGAGAATTGCATAGGCCAAAAGGAAGGACCCTATAAGAAAAAGTACCCCAAGGACAGGTGAATGTGGTCTTATACTGATCTTTTGGGTAGATTTGGATTTGGTTGTACCCACTGAATCCATCTAGGAAAGAAAAAAACTTCTTCCCTGCCAGGCCATCTAGCACTTGGTCAATGAAGGGTAGGGGAAAGTGACCCTTCTTTGTGGCTTTTTTCAACTCCCTGTAATTGAAACAAATCCTCCACTTACCATTTTCCTTGGGAACTAACACTAAAGGAGAGACCCACTCACTATTGGAGATAGGGTAAATTGTAGGTTTTAACCCCGTACAAAAATTACCTGCATATTAATTCTAAAACATAGAAAATAAACAATGTGAGAGCATAACACGTAAAACACATATACACAGAGATTTTCCTTTGGATCCCAAAACCAGGACTACCAGCTTGATTTTTCATTATGTTCCTTTCAATGTTACAATACATATTTATACATGCTAAAGCATCCAATAATATGGACCGAAAACCATCGCGTCCAAAACCATGAGCGAAAACCATGCACAAAACCATAGGTAGGTCTACTCAACCTAAACAATTTCGGGGCACTTGTTACACTAAAAAATGTCACCATGACTATTTACAGTTAGTATGGCTCTATCAATAGTCATGCTATCCTCCTGGGCAAGTCTTATGCCTCTGCTCTCCATGTCAAACTCCAAAAAGAGAGAAAGTCTTTGTAAATGTGTTTATCTCTGGGTACGCAGATTCTCTCGGCCTTACCTGCGTATACACACCTAATGTTCACAAAAACTGCGTACTTGTATGCTCTGTATGTAAAGGGGCAGGTGCGTACCCCTGTAAAGGTCAAAAGGCGCGAGTTTCATCTTTAAAAAGTTACTTTTGGTCATTTCTAGAGCATTCTAGAAGGTTGTTCGACGTGTATTGAGCACCTCCAGATGGTTCATGTACCCCTATGAAAGAGGAACTTATCCCATCAAGAGAGGAGCTATCCCATCCAAAGAGGGGATTATCCCATTGATGGTGGACCTGATTAAATTCCTCTTGAGCACTATAAATACAGGCATTGGGCCAGAAGGAGGAGAGGTTGAAAGCTAAACATTTCTAAGGGTAGATGCTGCTGGAATTAGGACTCCCATTAAGAAGCTTGTGAGGAGAGATTCCCATCCTTACTTGTTCCATTTGGAAGTGGGTGAGCTTTGTCAAAGTAAAGGAGAACTCTTGATGGACCCTGGGAGGGACTTGCACAACACCAAGGCTCAGGTTGTAATTGTTCCTTTTGTTTCCTATTAATGCAAATGAGTCCATTCTTCTCAATAACTTGTTATTTATGAGTTGTTTCATATACTCCTTGGTCTATATGTTAAATATGTTTTATTTTATGAGATTATCAAGTGCTATTTAATCGTTTGATTGTTAGTGGATGCAGGTTTCGAAGTGAAGGAGGAGCTCATCCGGATCGGCGAGGCTAGACTACTACAACAGCGTTGGATTACAGGTAGGATCTAAACACTTGATTTCTTGTATGGTAAATTCATGTTTAGAGAAGGATTGCTCTTGTTTGTCTTGTTTGTCACTAGAGAGTCTTAGGCTCCTAGGGAGGTTGGTTGTGTCCGCACTATCGACTCTTTCTGCCTGACAAAATGGCGACTCCGCTGGGGACTCCATTGATGTGAAAGTTTTTTCCTTTGTATGCAACTTTGATCTGAGAAAAGTCATTTATTTTCTGGTTTTTGACTGTGTGACTTTGTATTTGGGTGGGCTAGCTTAGGGTTAAATTAGATTTAGTTTTTCTTGGTTTTTCCAGTAGTACGCACCCTCGGAGTATTGCACAGTGCGTACCTGTACACACTGTTGCTGTGTGCACAGAGCGGGCCCGCACCTGTCTTAACAGGTTGCCTGCGTACCCTGCTAAAAATTAAGAAATTTCCATTTTTTACATTTTTCCTCTTAGATTTTTCTTTTTCTTAGTTTTTACTACCCAGATCCTTTAGCCTCCTGTCAAAAATCTTCACCTGAACTTGTTTCGATAGCATTGAGTGTTTTAGTGGATTTCATAGAAGTTTAAGCCCTAGGGTTTGATTTTTGAGTAGGTCCTATAGTGACTTTGGCGATAGAAGTTGTCAAGCCTTAGATCTCTCTGGTTTTGTCAGCCTTCTTAGGAGTCGGACCTGTCATAAAGTCTACCTGTGAGAGAAACTTACCTTTGAGTTGTCTCTTTGGTGAATTTCGAAGTGCTTGTTGATTGAGTATTGAATTCCATTTTACAAAAAGAACAAAAAAGATTTGAGTTTTGTTTTGACTGGTTTTTGATTCTGCATTAGCTGGTCCTTGGCTTGATTGTGGTCAAGTAAAACAACCTAGAATCATCCTTGTAGGATTTTGCCTCGTTAGGTTTGCTTTAAATTTCCTTTTGAGTGAATTTTTCATAGATTTTATAGATTTTGAGATTGATTTTCGTTAAAATAGATTTACATGCTTGATTAATATAGGGAAAATATAAAAAAAAAAATCTTTGGAAACAAGTTTGCTTTGGTTGCATTTGTAGTCTTTTGAAGAAAAGGGTTTTTCGTGTGAATAATTAGTGGTCATGAGTTGCATGTTTTGAAAAGATAAAGAGAATTGTTTCTTTGATTGTCTTTGTTAAGAAAGTTGTTTTCTATAAAATTTGCATTCTCTAAACTTTCTTAGCTAAGAGATTCATTGAAAAAGCAAAGTAGTGCAAATCATCTTAGGTGCATCTTTGTAGTGGTTTGAGTCGAGTCTACACACCATTGGTTTCATTTCCGCTACCTTTTGTCTTTAAAGAAAACCATAAAATTAATGCTTAAAGTAAAATCAACATAGTAACTTTTATTTACTAGGGCTCTGAAACACCAATATAGATCAGGCTAGTGTCTTGGAGTAGGTGAGTAATTAACTCTCCAAGACAGCAAAACCAAACAAGTAGCTGATCTTGTGGTAGGATAAATCCAACTGTTTCATTTATACTCTGGGAAAGCTCCTCTTAAAGGAGAAGCACGAGCTCATGTCCGAACCAGTGAGGGGATCAATCCTCCCTCGTTGGGAACAATGCCAGACACGCACGTATTACAAACGGTAAACATCGGATTAACCATTGTCGAGGAGCCAGGGGTCACTTGTCGGTAAACCTTGGATTATTGTCAAGGAGCCGACAAGGGGATTGAGCTTGATACTCTGCCCTTGCATGCTGTCGAAGTGTAGACTATTCCCCCAGGTGTATTTGTTGTTGTTGGTAACCTTAGTGACCATTATCTTTAGGATTCTACCCGAGGTGACGGTGGAAGGAAGATCCCACTGTACCTGGAGCAGATGTCGGCTAGACTCACTTGGATTTTCCGGGGGGTTCACTTCACTCGAGACGGTTAAAGTGGAGGAACTTGTGCCGGTCTATTCATTAAGCAGGTTGCCGGGGTAACTGTTCCACCCACCACTTCTGTACTGAATTCGGCGATGTTGGGCTTCATCACCAACTAGCGTTTTCGGTCTGAAGGCTACTGTTTGTGCTTGGTTTGACGCCCTAGATTCTTTAGGCGTGTGCTTCAAATTTGTTTGGTTCTTTAGAGAATTTAGGTGGCTTGATTTGAGATTTTACTTTGTTTTCGTGTGTAGTAGTTAAAAGTTTTTAGCTGTGGCGGAATTACCGAGACAGTCCAGTAGACTTCGGGGCAAGTCACCTGAGATTGTTACCGGAACCGATTTGTTGAGGAAACTCCGTAGATCGCGGGGTGGACCTCCTGAAGACGTCCCGGGTCATTACGAAGGTTTGAAAGTCCTCGTAACTCCTCCTAGTGGCAGTAGAGTAGGTTCACCTGAAGAAGGAGAGTCTTCGTTGGTAGTCCATCCAGATTACCAAGGTTTAGAGACAGGTTACAATCCTGAAGCTGTTGCAGTTTCTGAGCTTGCTGGTAGTTTTTCATCTACTAGTGATATAGGCGAAGAACCTGAAATATCTGAACCTGTTACTCCAACTTCTAGTGTTCCTGATTCACCTAGGATTGAAAGAGTCATAACCGAGAATCTTCCTTCTGGTTTGATAGCTATTGAAGAACTTACTCCAGAAGAAGAAGTAGGCCCTGTTCTTGAAGATCAACCTACTCTTGACTTAAGAGAGCGTGAATCTATCTTTTACAGTCCACCTAGGAGTACTACTTGGTATCTTTCGTTAACTAATTATTTAGACAACTCAGGGATAAGTTTTTCTCCACCTCGTACTCCTTATCCACCCGGAGGTATTTATACTCCTATAAATATGTCTAGTTCGTCATCCGTGTCTACTCAATCTCCTGAATCTTTCTTGTATGGTGGTCCTTCTGTTCCTACTGGGTATCAATCACTTTCTGGTACCTTTGCGGGAGCATCTCCTCAACCCATTGGACATGGGTCATTAGCTGGAAGCAATGGTAATAGACTGTTGGGTGTAGGAGACATTTATATGATGTCAGGTTCAATTCCCGGTTCTCAACCTCAAGGTGGTCAATTTCCGCCTGGGGGGCAGCCTCAATTAATGCCTGGGGGGCAACCTCAAGCTACTCAAGTTGCGGCTGGGGGGCAGCCTCAAGGACAGTATGTACCTATGGTGCAATACGTTCCTCAGGGTCAACCCCAACCTCAATATGTACCTCAAGGTCAACCTCAGTATCAATTTATGCCTCAAGGTCAACCCCAGTATCAGTACTTACCTCAAGGGTATCTACCCCAAGGTCAGTACTCGAGTCAAGGTTATCAACCACCTCAGGGTCAGTCTTATGTTCAAGGTCCGGGAAATGTACCTTTCAATTATCAACCCTACCCTCAACCTGGTTACGGATCTCAGTATCCTCAACCTGTTACGGGTCAATACCCCGGAATGATAGTGTGGGATCCATCACAAGGTCAACAGGTGCTGCAACCAAGTATACAGTCGTTACCTCAAACTGGACAACCTGTAGTTTCTGGTCCACCCCAGCAACCACAACCTGTCCAGTCAAATGTTCAAACTTCTGTAACTTCGGTAGTTACTCAGCCACCAATCGCACCTAGTACTCCATCTCAAACAGCTGCTGCAACTACCGCAACGTCTACCACACTTACTTCTGGAGTATCGACAGCTCCGGTTTCTACTGTCTCTGCAACCACCCCTTAGACATCTTTACCGTTGTCCGGATCTACGATTCAAACCACGGTCCAGATGCCTGTAGGGCAGCCTGGTTTCAGTACTGTTGTAACAATTCAACCACAATTTACTTATCAACACCAGGGACAGTACCAATACGGGCCTGCTGTCCAACAACCGGTTTACCAGTATCAACCGTATCCTGGGTACACTTATCAACAACCTCAGTACGGTCCGGTTAATCCTAGTTTTCCAGGAGGGTATAATATCCCGAATGCAATTCCTGTTCCAAGTTATCCTGGATATCCTCCTCCTGGGACTGGTCTTGTGACCCAGAGTTTTAGAGATCCTAACCGGAAATTTTCGTTTATCGCAACTTTGGATTTACCCGACTTGACGCGCCTAACGAGCGATCCAATAAATTATCTTCCATTCTGGCCGCGAATGCCAAATAAGTTTCCCAGCGATATACCCAAGTTCGAAGGTAAGTCTGGAGAGGATCCATCAAATCACGTGATGAATTACCACCTCTGGTGTGCTTCGAATTCTATCTCAGATGATTCGATCCGCTTACGTCTTTTCCAGCGTACGCTCATTGGTCTCGCGGCCAAGTGGTACATTGAGTTACCACGGGCCTCTTTTTATAACTTTAGCCAGTTAGCTACCTCGTTCCTAACTCATTTTCAGTTGCCGGTCAGATACGATAATGGTACTGAGTTATTAACTTCATTAAAACAATCGACGTCCACTTATATTTCTGATCATATCCATGAATGGAGACGCCGAAGACGTTTAGTGAAAGTTTTTATCCCGGACCAAATCTTAGCTGAATGGTTTGTCAAATCATTATTACCGAAGATTACTGAAGATGTAGCTAAGGCCGGAGTAGTTACTGAGGAGCAAGTCATTGCTCAAGCACAGTATCTTGACTTAGTTTACACTCAGTCGGGTACGTTACACGAGAAGATCCCAGATCTTCCAAAGTCGAACCAAATCGCTGCTGCTCCTTCAGGATCTCATGCCGCTGATGGTATGATTGGTACGGTGAACACAAAGAGCAAGAAGAAGTCTTCCAAGAATTCTACTACTCCTATAATCACCTTGCCTGATTCCCCGACAGGAGAGTCTTCTCCTGAACTTTCCGCCGATATTCATGCTGTAGAGTCATCTACGGCCAAATCAAAAAACGGTGGAAAGAAGAAAGGAAAGAAGAAGGCTAAAGCAGACAAGGCTCCGAAGGAGAAAACAGAAAAGTTGGAAACCAATGAAAAAAAGCGCAAACCTCGATATCCTTGTCTTATTTGTGAAGAGGATCATTTTACAAGAGATTGCCCTCATCGGGCCGAGGTTGTGAAAATAGTCAAAGGTTCCCCAACTCCTGCTGTTTTGAAAGATCCATTTCCAAAGCAGGAGAGTAAGATGATAGGTTCTTCCTCGAGTGCCAGTGAAGAACCCATTTTGATGATGTCTCATGTGAGGATTGCGACTCGGTCGCAAGATTATGGTAGTAAGAATCCTGTTGATGGTAAGGAAGCAGAATCTTCTCATTCTAATCCATCAACCTCAGTTCCTGGTTCCGATCCACTACAGATCGAAAAACCTAACCCAGACTTAGTAATCAAACCGCCCGCCAAGGGTGTACTTCGAAGGTCTACTTTCAATCCACATGCGAGAGCGGCCTAGAATTACAACATTGTTGAGGACTTAGCTGTTTCACCCTCAGCAATGTCGGCTTTAGAAGTGCTGCAATCATGCCCAGCACAACGAAAAATTACTTTTGTCGGCTATAGGAGCTGTTGATATTCAGGACCCGAACCTGATAATCTTTGATCTAGAAAATAGTACACCGCATCTCCCTCATCAGATGGCTTTCCAGATTCCAGTGATATTAAAAAACAGGCCTATTCATCGGACTGTGATTGATGAAGGAGCTTCTACGTGTATTATGTCGATTCAGTGTTGGAGATCGCTTGGTTCTCCTTCGCTGAACCAATCCCCGACCATCCTTAAGGCCTTTGATGGCCGTGGGTTCCGTCCGTTTGGTATTCTACAGGAATTGCCTATAGGGGTAGAAGGTAAAACCGTTAGTCTGGATGTGGAGGTGGTTGATGCCCCTCTAGACTACAACCTTCTTTTGGGTCGAAGTTGGTCATATGCTATGACAGCGGTCGTTTCATCGGTCTTCAGAGTAATAAAGTTTCCACATAACGGCAAGATCATGACAATTGATCAGCTGACATACTTTTCATCCGACCCAACCTCTTCAAAGAGTATCCAGCATGTCGGTAAGACGACAATCCCTTATAGGGACGTTGGCGTAGGTTTAGTTAAAGATTCCGGTTTACTGGGAACTTTTCCTTTCCCTCCAATCAACGCAGACCCTTCATTTGCATCAATTCATATGATTACATCAAACACCATTATTTACGCCGATCCTTGGATTGTCCCATCTGAATCTGAGATAGACTCATTTGGTGATGCTATGCCTTTGAGTCCATATGAAATTGCTTATGAAGCCGTCGTGTCTTTTACCGACTCGCATTCAACCCAAATCGACCAAATGAATGTGGTCAGTGAGGAATCACTTTTCACACCAACCTCAGAACAGATAGCGTTTCCCGAAGTCGTGTCATCTGACGAGCAACTTCGCGAAATCCTAAGTGTAGATGATCTACCATGGGAAGATCTTCATCATAGATCTTCGTTTTTACCTGAGGGCGATGTCTTTGAAAATGATTTTTCATCAATCTTTACCGCTGAATATGTCAAAGAAGCTCAAAATCCAACGAAACATCCTGATTCAGAGCTGAATTTAGGGAATATTTCTCGAACTGTTCCCATTGACATTTCAGTGAAGCCCGGAATTGTTGAGAACATTCATATAGGTGCCTCGTGTACAGATGATGAAATTCAAATTTACAAGGCCCTATTCCAAGAATTCCGCGACGTGTTTGCCTGGTCCTACGAGGAAATGCCAGGAATCGATCCCGCTATTGTTGTCCATGAAATCAAGACCTACCCAGACGCTAAACCCGTCCGTCAACGGTTGCGTCAGATTCACCCTCGAAAAGCGGTTGCCATTAAAGCAGAATTTGAAAAGCTGTTGAAAGCAGGTTTCATTTATCCGATCCCGTTAATGGATTGGGTATCGAATATTGTTCCGGTTAACAAGAAACAAGGAACAATAAGAATCTGTATCGACTATAGGGATATAAATCGAGCTTGTCCAAAAGACAACTATCGTACGCCCTATATCGATCAAATAATTGATGATTGTGCCGGAAGTGAAATGTCTTCCTTTATGGATGGTTTTTCGGGCTATAATCAAATCAATATTCTACCTGCCGATCAACCAAAAACGGCATTCATTTGTCCATGGGGGACATTTGCTTACTGCAAATTACCTTTTGGGCTTAAGAATTCCAGAGCCACTTTTCAACGGGCGATGTCTTATGCATTTCATGACATCAAGCATATTGTGCAATCGTACCTCGATGATTTGCCTGCTCATTCTTTACATCGAGCTGATCACCTTGTCCACTTACGAGCAATCTTTATGAGGTGTAGGCATTATCGTATTCAGTTGAATCCGCACAAGTGTGTATTCTGTATAGAAGCAGGTCGATTGCTGGGATTTGTTGTTTCAAAAGCCGACATTCGTGTTGATCCCTCGAAGGTCGAAGCTATCATCAAATTGCCTCCTCCTTCGAGTTTGCGCCAACTCCAAAGTTTGCAAGGGAAAGAAAACTTTTTACGTCGATTCATTCCAAACTATGCCGAGGTCACTAAAGGTTTTACCCGGTTGTTGAAACAGAATGCTCAATTCTCTTGGGATGAGATTGCTCAGCAATCTTTTGATGCACTTAAGCACGCGTTGACCCATGCACCGTTGTTGCATCCTCCCAATTACAACCAGGACTACTTCTTATACCTCGCAACTTCACATTCCACTATTGGAATGGTTTTAGTCCAAGAAGATGAATTCGGAACGGAACATGTGATATATTATCTTAGTAGGATGTTAAACCCCACTGAGCTAAAATATTCGCATGTGGAGAAATTGGCCCTGGCACCCGTTCAAGCTGTCCAGCGTTTTCGTCACTACATTCTTCTCCGTAAAACTACAGTTATTTCGGATTGCAACCCTATGATTTATATTTTGACTAAACAACTACTAGGGGGAAAGTACTCTAAATGGATCGTTATCCTGCAAGAGTTAGACTTGGAGTTCGAGAAGTCCAAGTCTAAGAAATCCTTAGTTTTTGCGGAATTGATGTGTGATTTCCCGCGTGCTGACACAAAAAATGTGGTAGAGGAGTCCATTGCGGACAAATATTTGTTTCTTATCAGTACTTTAGATCCGTGGTATGGGGATATAATCATCTATATCCAAACCCAAAGCTTTCGGCCTGAAGCTTCAAAGTCAGAGCGTCGAAAAATTCGATTCCAGTCCCAGCAATACAAAATTATTGGAGATACACTTTATCGCCGGAGGGCAGACTTGGTTTTTCGACGTTGTTTAACTCACGAAGAGGCTGAGAGAGTTTTGAATGATTGTCACTCTGGAGCGTGTGGCGGTCATATGTCTAGGTATGCCACAGCTCAGAAGGTGTTGCATGCTGGCTATTTCTGGCCGTCTATGTTTAAAGATTGCATCATTGCGGTCCAAAAATGCCACAACTGTCAAGTGTTTGATCGCAAGATGCGCGCACCACCTGCTCCTCTCCACCCTATAATTGTCGTTGGTCCTTTCGCCAAATGGGGTATCGATTTTATTACTTGTAACCCTCACTCGGCCGGGGGCATGCGTATATCATCCTCGCGGTTCATTATTTTACTAAATGGGCCGAGGCGATGCCTACATTCGACGCAAGCGGCAAAACAGCTGCAGTTTTCATATTCAATCACATTATAACTAGGTTTGGTGTCCCGCAAGCGATTATCACTGACCATGGGAGCCATTTTCTAAACATCATGATGACTGAGCTTACAAGCCAGCTTGGTTTGCGCCATGATAGCTCTACTCCTTATTATCCACAAGCCAACGGTTTGGTTGAGTCTATCAACAAAGTTCTCGTTATCATGATCCAACGAATCATTGGCATTCATCGATCGAATTGGCACAACATGTTATTTTCAGCGCTATGGGCATACCGAACCTTAGTGAAAACATCAACAGGGTTCACTCCTTTCCAGCTAGTTTATGGCTTGGAAGCTGTGTTACCCATTGAATGCGAAATCCCATCACTTCAAATGGCTGTTGAATTACTCCCAGCTACTTCCGAAGAGGAGAAACGTTTATTATACTTAGCTCAATTAGATGAGACTCGACGTGACGCTGCATTGGCAATCGAGACTCACGCGAAGCGAATGAAAGCTCAGTATGATAGAAATGTGACCCCTCGAAGTTTTTCGGAGGGAGACCTAGTGCTATTATATGATCAAGCTAACGATAAGCTAGGTGCTGGAAAATTCGTTCCTATGTGGCATGGACCCTACATTGTAAAGCGAAAGCTAGCAAAAGGGGCCTATGAGCTGGTAGATTTTGATGGGGACTCTTTGGGTAAACCCAGAAATGGACTTTACCTAAAGAGGTATTATGCTTAAATGATGGGTATGGAGAATTTTTAGTTAGGTTAGGTTTTCTTTCTAGCTAGTATGTTTGTTAGTTTAGATAGTGTGCTTAGCTTAGAAAGTGTGTTTTTTCGTCGTTATTCTGGCTTATCTTGGTTTTACTCTTGATATTGTAGATGTCGACGCCTCTCCAAATGTACATTGGATTTGCCGATGGTGCTTGTCGTAGTACACGGAATATCTCTTCCGCAGCTTGGGTTATCTATTCGCCCTCTGACGAGTTAGTTTCTATGCATGGGGTGAGCCTCGGTCAAACAACGAACAACATTGCAGAATACAGTGCAGTAGTTGAATTATTGTCTGAATCTATTTCATTTGGAATTCGACGTTTGATAGTGAGGTTAGATTCTAAACTCGTTGTATTATAGCTTAATAGAGTATATGCCATTAGAAATCCTGTGTTATTAAGGTTGTTTTTGAGAGTGCATCTCTTGGAACGTGAATTTGATTACATTGAATATCAGCATATTCCAAGGTCTTTAAATACATTAGCAGATGTAATTGCTTCTCGAATGTTGGACAGACATTTTCGATAATAATGCAAGTAAATTTAAAAAACATTTCATCACATATGTTAAACAAGATAAGCCGGTAATAATGATATATATATATAGATAGGAGTGTGTCAAAAATATACATCGTCTTCGATCATAGGTTGAAAAACACCTTATGATCGGCAAAAATGATAAGTACAAAAAACAAAAATGTCATATGTGTCTACAAAAGTGACAGCCAATCACTCGTGGTGCTCTCTATACGAGACCACTGCCCGCGCTACCCTACACAGAAACCTCCTGAAAGGTCCTGGGACTGCGACCACATAGCGCTGCAATCTGATAGGAATGTCATCTATAGTCGTCTCTGGTATACCCGCTGTCAGACGCTCTAGATCCTGTTCCAACTCGGCTAAGGTCTCTGCGGCCGCATCCTGTGGGGCTGGTGCTGGTACAGCTGGTACTCTTCTCTCAAAAGCCTGGAGATTGGCCGGACGCCGTGGACCTACATCTACATTTTGAAACATTTTACTGTCAGTTTGAGACGATATATATAAAAAACAAAAAAAAAATAGATAATTTAAAAACTTGTGAAAAATGAAGTACCTCTGTCATCCCATTGTTCTCCCTGTGGAAGAACCATGTCCGGATCATTCCGAAAATCCATTCCGGCATAAGGAAAATCCTGAATAGCAAAGACCTGGCCCTCTAGCCAGTGAAAGTAACCATCAGGAAATCGAACAACTGTCGCGCCCTCATCAAGATGCCGGGCCATTACCGCAACCCATCTCTTCAACTTAGGCTCCTGAGGAGCCCCAACTGGAACAGTAAGATGCTAGGGGATCAGCATTGGAACTCTCTCTAGGGAAAAGCTCACAACTAAAGGCCCATATCCAAAGGTATTCAGTTGTCCGTTCTTTACCCTGGTTAGTTGGCCCTTCATATTGGCCAACGCAGCATCGCACTAGTTGAAAATGGTGCCTCTGTAGCAATCTATCGCCATCCGCATTTGGGACCCGGTGGCAATGTGCAAGGCGGCTGCGCCGTAGAGTTTGGTAATAGTGAAGGCTATCACCATAAGTTCAGGTCGGGATATGTATTTGATTTCTATCCCCTTCTCCTGGTTTTGGTTGTTGCACCACTCTAGCCGGAGGCTAGCAAGGGATTGGCCACCCGACCTAGTCCCGGACAGAGTCAGTTGCTCGCCCCTATTAGGCAAGCCAGAGAGAAAATATATGTCGGAGGGCTCTATCTCGAGCTGGTTCTCTCCGATGTAGAAGCATTGATCCTGAATGTTCCACCTTTCAACCAGCCACTCAAGGAATGGCACCTGGCCCCTCATGCCAGGTATGGCCCAGTATTTGTACAGACCGCATGCTTTTAATGCATCAATGGAGGGTTGATGATTTATTGCGGCCAAATCAACGTCCTCATGTTCTCTTTCTCTCCAATCTAGCATGGTGACTGCCCTACACACCAAAAAACAATAGTTATAATTCATTAAATAAAATTTGGTTGGTTGAAATTGGAGTTTGGGGTTTCAAAATGCCTATTTCACGGGGTACGCACCCCACGTTCAGAACACAGAGCGGCGGTACGCAGCTGGTCTGAAGGCGGGCTGCGTACCCCGACCTTTTTCCTATATACGAAAAAGGTCGGGGTACGTAGGTCGCCCATGGGGCACCTGCGTACCCCGAGAAACATATCCTAAAACCCTAAACCCCCTAAAAAATCAAACTAAAACTTGAAATGAAATTCTAAACGAATGAAATTGAAGAGGAGGATGTTGTGGAATACCTGAAAGAGACGGCGCTCGATTCTGACGGTCGGATTCTCCGCAATGTCCACGGGAAGTTTTCTTGTCAAAAGCCCTTTTCTCAACCTCAAAAGTGAAATGGTAAAAATGACATGGTAAAAAGTATTTTTATAGGTTTTTTGGATGAATGAATGCTAAGTTTGTTTATTTTTCACCATGAAAGGATATTTTTCAATGTATTTTTACCCATCTTAAACAGGTATGAGTAATGTGTTGTTTTTGTGCAGGACAAAAGGGCTTTAGGGTAAAATCATCATTTTTCACGAACCAAAATGTCAGAGTCATCTTTTAAGCTCTTTTCTGACTCCTAAAAACATGAAAATATTGCCGAGTGTTTCTTTTACACTCGTTAAAACGGAACTAAAAGACGGTCCCCTTATAGCTCTTTTATGACCGTAAAAAACAGGAAAAGATTGCCGGGTTTTTGTCGTTTCAAACTCGATAAGGAAATAAAACGACGTGTCCTTGATCGCTTTTTACTTTTCAGGTCAGTGGCACTAATCATGAAAGTACTCCTTGGTCGCAAGATCAAGCGGTTCTCCCAGGTATTATTTTATACTTTTTCGGGCTTGGGGGACACAAATTTACGAAAAAGTTCAACCTGGAGTCTTCTTAAGTTTTTCAGACTCTCTAAAATTGAAAAACGCCGAGTTTCTCCTATACTGGGCTCGTTAAAATTTCACAGTAAAGGGCCTGTTCAATTACAAACAGGAACGAACCACTCCTTCCTAAGGTTCGAATCAAAACTAGGTTGGACTCATCCAAAGGATGAGCTTATCATCAAGCATATGTTATCCTCCTCAAGCTTGTGAAAAAGAAAGAGGTACTTGCCAGAAATGGTGGGGGAAAAGAGAGAAGAATGAGCCTATTTGTTATCCTTTGTCTCAGAAGAAACCTTATTACCACTCTTGAACACGACACTTTTCATTCACCTGGGTTAGGAAATCCTTTGCCTCACAAGTTGATCAAACCACATTGAAAGTCTTCAGCCAGGTTCCGGGGATTAACTTTGAGTCATTCGTCACCAGGCCATCTGTTGTGTCGTTATGTGTTCAAGAGGTCTGCAAATAAAACTTTCATCTGCAAAATACTTGTCATCCATTTTGACCATCCCTGAGTCAGTCCTTACAGCAATATTTCTTCAACTTGAACTATGATTTCGTGTTGTGGGCTTGCCTGCAACGGGTCGCTTTCTATCGACATCAGCACATTATCTAGAAAGATGACTTAGAGATCGTCAGTACCTTGAAGTCTGCATGCATCAATGGCAGGTTTCTCGCCTTTGACGTCAGTTTACATCATTGACTTTCGATCGAAGGATTCTGTGAAATGTTCGACATCAACTCATTCATTCACATCTCATGGATTGTACTGGGTACTTTGAGAACCATTGACATTACTGGTGGTCTCTCTCACACTTGTTAACAGTTTACATCATCGAGTGGTAATCAAGTGGTTTCTACCATGTTCGACATCAACTCATTTATTCGCATGGCTAGAATCGTACCAATTCGGGAAGTAGAAATGAAGACCCTGGATCTAGTTCCCACAATCCAGGCTGCGAGGAGTTTTGTATTCATTATCTAGTAGACTAATCATAAACAGATGGCTGCATCCATACTGTGTCTACAAAAGTCTATGATTATGATGTACTGCAAGATCATTCCTGTATCAGAATAGTTAGTCTGTTAGTTAAAGTTTTGATCTGAGTATGGGAATGCCTACCTCAGCAATGATATAATCGTATACATGTATTTTGTGTTGAAAATTGCAGGTTCTGACCAGGCTCTCCACGAGATAATCCTTGAAATGATAAAGCGCTTCACCCTTCCTAGATAATACAAAACCCTAATCTACTACAGGCTTCGCACTTTAGGGGGCAATCTGTTACACTAAAAAATGTCACCATGACTATTTACGGTTAGTATGGCTCTATCAACAGCCATGCTATCCTCCTGGGAAAGTCTTATGCCTCTGCTCTCCATGTCAAACTCCAAAAAGAGAGAAATTCTTTGTAAATGTGTTTATCTCTGGGTATGCAGATTCTCTCGGCCTTACTTGCGTATACGCACCTAATGTTCACAAAAACTGCGTACTTGTACGCTCTGTATGTAAAGGGGCAGGTGCGTACCCCTGTAAAGGTCAAAAGGTGCGAGTTTCATCTTTAAAAAGTTACTTGTGGTCATTTCTAGAGCATTCTAGAAGGTTGTTCGACGTGTATTGAGCGCCTCCAGATGGTTCATGTACCCCTATGAAAGAGGAACTTATCCCATCAAGAGAGGAGCTATCCCATCCAAAGAGGGGATTATCCCATTGATGGTGGACCTGATTAACTTCCTCTTGAGCACTATAAATACAGGCATTGGGCCAGAAGGAGGAGAGGTTGAAAGCTAAACATTTCTAAGGGTAGATGCTACTGGAATTAGGACTCCCATTTAGAAGCTTGTGAGGAGAGATTCCCATCCTTACTTGTTCCATTTGGAAGTGGGTGAGCTTTGTCAAAGTAAAGGAGAACTCTTGATGGACCTTGGGAGGGACTTGCACAACACCAAGGCTCAGGTTGTAATTGTTCCTTTTGTTTCCTATTAATGCAAATGAGCCCATTCTTCTCAATAACTTGTTATTTATGAGTTGTTTCATATACTCCTTGGTCTATATGTTAAATATGTTTTATTTTATGAGATTATCAAGTGCTATTTAATCGTTTGATTGTTAGTGGATGCAGGTTTCGAAGTGAAGGAGGAGCTCATCCGGATCGGCGAGGCTAGACTACTACAACAGCGTTGGATTACAGGTAGGATCTAAACACTTGATTTCTTGTATGGTAAATGCATGTTTAGAGAAGGATTGCTCTTGTTTGTCTTGTTTGTCACTAGAGAGTCTTAGGCTCCTAGGGAGGTTGGTTGTGTCCGCACTATCGACTCTTTCCGCCTAACAGCACTACCCTAGACCCCAAAGTGGGGGGCTTCCTGCCCCCCTCAACCCCCCCCCCCCCCCCCCCCCCCCCCCCCCGGCGTGAAATCAACACAATGAAGTGGGGGCTTCACCCCCCTTCTAACCCCCCGGTTAACTACGTGGGCTAATCATGGAAAGAATATAACACAACCCAACATTCTCCCACTTGTTGTTTTCTTTCCACAGGGGGCCACAAGAGAGCTTAGCCATTTATCCAACCCTACAATGCCCATTGTTTCTCTACACCAAGAGAACTTCTCAAAGCTCACAGATTTTTTCAATGCATCTACAGTATTCTTCAAAGTGTCCACCTTTACTAGCAACACCTTTCTGTCTTCTATCATATCCCTCACAAATTGATACTGAACATCAATGTTATTTGTCTTTAAATGATATGCAAGGTTATTTGCCAAGAAAATTTCCCTCTAGCTATCACAATCTATCCTTAGATCTCCCTATACTAACCCCATACTTGAACACAATCTCTACAACCAAACTGCTTCCTTGCTTGCATGAGTGGCTGCCATGTATTATGCTGCTGTAGTTGATAGTGCCACTACAGATTGTTTCTTACTCATCCAACTGGCTACACCTCCAAAGAGGTTAAACACATACCCACTTGTAGATCTTCTCTGATCCAGACCTCCAGCCCAGTCTACATCAACAAAGCCACGAATATCCAACACTTTGTCCAATCTTGGTCTTCCTTGGTAGCACAAACCATAATCACTAGTGCCACGCAAATACTTGAAAACCCACTTCACTGTTGTCTAGTGCTCCTTCCCTAGTTTGACATAAACCTGCTCAATACTCCCACTACATGTGCAATGTCTGGTCTGGTGTAGACTATTGCATACATTAGACTACCTACTACACTTGCATATGGAACACAGGACATGTCCTCTTCCTCTTCTTCTGTCTTGGGACACTATTCAACAGATATCCTCACACCTACAGGAATAGGAACCTTCACTGGTTTACTATCCTTCATATTAAACCTCTATAGTATTGCCTCGACATGCTTCCTTTGGTTTAACCAAAGCTTCCTCTTTACCCAATCTCTTTTAATTTCCATGCCCAAAATATAGTTTGCAGCACCAAGATATTTCATGTCGAATTTGGAGGACAATTGGGTCTTCAAATCATGGATAATTTCTTTGTCATTTCCAACCAACAATATATTATCCACATATAAGACCAGATAAATAACACAATCACCAATTAATTTAAAATAAACATAGTGATCTACTTTGCTTCTGGTGTAGCCAAGTCCCCGTATAAATGTATCAAATTTCTGATACCACATCCTTGGTGACTGTTTTAACCCATACAAAGACTTCTTTAACTTGCATACCATTTCTTTCTTACCCTACACCCCAAAACCTTCAGGTTTCTTCATGTAGATCTCCTCTTCCAGATCCCCATGAAGAAATGTTGCTTCACACCATCTATTCTACCTAAAAATCAAAAGCAACAGTAACATATAAAAGTAATCTAATAGAAGTTACCTTGGCAATAGGAAAAAAAAATATCACCAAAATCAATTTCTAGCACCTGGGAATAACCTTTTCCTACCAATCGAGCTTTGTATTTCTCCGCGTTTCCTTTTGTATTTATCTTCTTCTTAAACACCCATTTGCTACCAATGGGTTTCCTTCCAACTAGCAACTCCACCAGATCCCAAGCCTCGTTTTTGTGCAAAGATGACATTTCATCAACCATGGCCTCTTTCCAGAGTTTTCCATCCTCTGAATCTATTGTTTCCTTCATAGTTCTGGGATCATCATCAGTAACAAATAAAGCAAAATTTGAACAGAAAGCAGATGGACTATACCTTTCTGTCTGCCTTCTTTCTCGAATTAATCTTCTCACACCTGGATTTTGTGGCTCTTCATCTTCTAATTCCTCCTCTGCTGTAGATTTCGATTCTTCCTCCTTAAGCTCAAACTATATCTTCTCAAGTTCCTTTGGTTGGACTTCATGTTTAATAACATCTTTCACCTCTCTGAACACCACATCTCGGCTGTACACAACCTTCCTTGTTATTGGGTTTCAAAGCTTATAACCCTTTAAACCATCCTTATACCCAATAAAGATGCACTTTTTATATTTACTATCCAACATGATTCTTTTCTCCTTTTGAACATGTACATATGCATCACATCCAAATACCCTCAGATGTGAAAGAGAGGTTTTCTTACTAGCCCATACCTCTTGTGAAGTCTTATACTCCAATGCTAATGAAGGTGATCTGTTGACAAGGTAACATGTTGTCTCCACCGGCTCTGCCCATAATTCCTATCCTAAACCGACACCACTGAGCATGCTTCTTCCCCTTTCCATCAACATCTTGTTCATTATTTCAGGTGTGTATGGAGTAGTCTTCTGCCATGCTATACCACACTTCTTATAGAATTCTTCAAATTCCTTGCTGCAAAAATCTCCACTGTTATCTGTCCTCAACACCATTATTTTCTTCTCTATCTAGTTTTCCACTAGAGCCTTAAATTCTTTAAACCTGTTAAAGACTTCAAATTTCTTCTTAAGGAAATATATCCATGTATTCCTTGAGAAGTCATCTACAAATGATAAATACTACATAGACTTACCTAGTGATGGAACCTTCACAGGTCCAAACACATCATTGTGAACAAGTTCTAATATATGTTTCGCCCTCTTACCACTAGAGGGGAAACTCACCCAATTCTGCTTCCCATATACATAATTCTCACAAAAATAAAAATCCAGAGAGCTATTACTCATACCTTCTACCATACCTTTACCATGAAGTATTCGAAGGCCCTTCTCTCTAATATGTCCAAGCCTTTGATGCCAAAGCATGGTCTTCCCTCCTGAGACCACTAGATTTTTTGCTCCACTTTCAGGAACCACAGAACTGTTGCACCCATCAATAACAATGCTACCTTGCAACTTGTACAGAGTTCCAATCTGAACTCCCTGCATCAATATTAGTCCTCCCCGAACCATTTTGCAGGTATCCTTCTCGAACACTGTTTTTACATCTGCATCATCCAGCTTGCTTACGGAAATCATATTTATGGCCATTGCAGGAATATGCAGAACAACCAGAAGTGTTCTAACCCTTTCACCTTGGAAATTCAACTTCACTTTTCCGCGACCAATGATTCTAGCCTTCCTGTCATCCCCCAAGAAGATGTCACCACCATCATTTTTCTCATACTCACATAACCACTCTCTATGGGGAGTGAAATGAAAGGATGCACCTGAGTCAATCAACCATGCCTCATGATCTACATGTGTACTTGAAGAAGCCAAGTACACATCCCCACCTTCATTTGAGGTGGTTTTCGCCTCTGCAAAAGGAGCATCATCAGATCCTTTCCTTTGTCAAGAGATTTAGATTTATAGTCCCTTTTGTAGTGCCCTTCCTTTTCGGATTTCCAACACACCACCTTTACATGTTTTCCTGGAGATTTAGATCTCCCACTCGATGACTTATTTTTTATTATGTTCTGGGACTGTCCTCATACAAACAAGGCATCACCATTTTGGCTCTCTATATTTTTCCGTCTCATCTCCTCCATCAGCAAGGATGAGGTTATTTCATCAAACTGCAAGGCAATTGCATTGGTACCTATTGTAATAACCAGACTATCCCATGAATCTGGTAGAGAACAAATTTAAATTTCTTGATCTCTATCTTTCCACTGCTCGCCATCTTCTTTCACCACCAGAATCAATCTTGCAGATCTCCCACTGAACAGGGTCTACCACAGGCCTAAGCGAATCCCCTCAACAACAAAGGCATCCCCTTGAAGCAAAAACAACTCTGATACCAAGTGTAGGTTTCAACCCCATACAGAAATTACTTGCATACGAATTCTAAAACACAAAAAAGAAACAATGCGAGAGCATAACAAATAAAACACATATACATAGAGACTTTCCCCTCAATCCCAAAACTGATACTACCAGCTTGATTTTTCATTATGTCACTTTCAATGTTACAATACATATTTATACATGCCAAAGCATCCAATACCATGGACTGAAAACCATCACATCCAAAATCATGGACCGAAAACCATCGCGTCCAAAACCATGTGTGAAAATCATGCACAAAACCATAAGTAGGTCTACCCAACCTAATATAGGGTCCAAAACCAAAATTTTATGGGGCGCTGCCCTGGACCCCATAGAGGGGGGTTACCTGTACCCCTCAAACCCCCTGTGATCCCCCCACGCAATCTGCACAACAAAGGGGGGGCTCTGCCCCCCCTCTAACCCCCTGGTTAACAATGTGGGCTAGTCGTGGAAAGAATATAACACAACTCAACAGTTGCATTGCTACCTATTACAATAACCAGACTATCCCACGAATCTCATAGAGAACACAACAAATTGATGCACTTATCTTCATCTGAAATTTTAATATTAACAAATAATAACTGACTTACCATAGTATTAAATGTCTTCAGATGTTCTGTCACCCACTCTCCATCTTTCATCCTCAGGTTATACAACTTTTTCTGCGGGAACAGTTTATTCACCAGAGACTTAGATTCATACAAATTCCCTCTTCTTTCACCACCAGAATCGATCCCGCAGATCTCCCACTGAACAGGGTCTACCGCAGGCCTGAGCGAATCCCCTTAGCAACAAAGGCATCCCCTTGAAGCCAAAATAGCTCTGATTTCAAATGTAGGTTTAACCCCGTATATAAATTACCTGCATACTAAATCTAAAACACAGAAAATAAACAATGCGAGAGCATAACAAATAAAACACATATACACAGAGATTTCCCCTGGATCCCAAAACCAGGACTACCAGCTTGATTTTTCATTATGTTCCTTTCAATGTTACAATACATATTTATACATGTCGAAGCATCCAATACCATGGACCGAAAACCATCGCGTCCAAAACCATGTGCGAAAACCATGCACAAAACCATAGGTAGGTCTGCCCAACCTAATATATAGTCCAAAAAGAAATATTTTTGGGGCGCTACCCCATAACCCCCCTCCGGCTGCACAATCGGTGCAATGAAGCAGGGGCTCTGCCCCCCCTCTAACTCCCTGGATAACTACGTGGCCTAGTCGTGGAAATAATATAACACAACCCAGCAAAGATGAATCTTACATCTAGCAGTTTTTTAAGTTCTTGTTTGACAATATATTTAAGATATGGATTCATCCTCCTTCATGGTTGCCAGACTAGCTTGCAACCTTCTTTGATTATATGTGGTGAGTACACACTGAGGGGTGTACTCGCTTCATTTCCTTGTAACTCCAAGTGAAGGCTTCTACGTTTCTCTCAACATGTTGCATAGATTTTTCTCTTCGAGAGAAAAAAGAGATGGATTAATTTTCAAGGATTTCTCTAGGCCGAATTCTATGGTTTTGACACGGAGTGGGTTGGAATTAGCCAAGAATAAGTCAATTGGATGATTGTTCTGGGTTTCCCTTACTTCTTCTTCTAATGGTAATGAACTAGGAGTTGGACTTTGGAGGAGGTGTTCTATTAAGTCACCCTCATCTTACTGTCCTCCTCCTATGGTTACTTCTAAAGCATAAAGTTGGGTGGAATAAACCTCATCTTCTTCCTCTTCCACCAACCATAAAGGTAAATCATGCCCTAGAGAAGGTTGAGCAGGAGGGTATAGGATTAACTGTTTGGACATATGCCCATTCTTGATGGTCATATTCCCAGCTCTGTAGCTAATGTAAGCCTCATCTATGGCCACCCATGGCCTCCTAAGGGTGAGAGGGTAACCAGTAAACTTAGCCTTAAGCTGGAGAACTAGAAAATCTGCAGGGTACTCCCAGAAGTCAATGGAGACCATCATGTCCTCCACAATTCCCTCAAGGGTGACTGTGGAAGGGTCTGCAAGTTGAAAACTCTTGTTGTCTTCCTCAATGACCCTTGGAGGTTGAGCTTGAGCATGGTTTCCTTGGTAATCACATTGATTGCAGCCCCAAGATCAATCAGAGTGTGTGGGATGATGGTGCCATTGATGCGCACATCTACTGCAGGGCTTCCAGGGTCCAAATATTTTAGACATACTACCTGCCCCAACAGTAAGTCGGACATCTGCCAAATGACATTAATGGTAGGGGCATCCCTTTTTCTTCTTCCTAGATGCTTGAATAATTTCTCCTTAATCAAATTATTGTAAATGGGAACATCTTTTATTTCTTGGAGAAGGGGGATCTTTACACATAGATTTTTCAATTCTCCCAGAAGTTCAGTTTCTTCTGGGGTAGGCTAGAGTGGTTGGGCTAATCTCTCAGGAAAAGGTGGATTTAATTTAACATTTCTTTCCTCTCTTTCTTCCTCAACCTCCCTATGTGGAGAGGGAGGTTGGTTATCTGGGAGAATTCTCCTAAATCTTAGGTTGATCTCCTGGATTTCTACAGCATAAGTTGGGTATGATGTCTCTCCACTATATACTTGTTGAGTCTGCCTATTGTTTGGGTTCGGATTTGGCTGGGCAGGCATCTGGGTTCCTTGGGTGGAGTAGAGTGTAGAAGTTGTGGTTGGGTATGTAGTGGAGGCAATAGAGTTGGAGCATTGTTGTATTGGGGCCTCCACCCCTGGAGTGGGGTATTCCACTGAGCTTTTGGTGGAACATAAGGTTGAAATGATTGGTTGGCTGGTTGAGAATGATACTGAGATGCATAGGACCAAGGAGGGGGTGTAGACTAGGAAGGATGAGTAGGGGGTCCCCAAGAACGTATAGTTGTGGTTTGGTTGGGGTTGTAATATGTATGGGATGACCCTTGTATACCCTGCTGGTATGGTCTAGGACCAGGAGGTCTCCTTTGGTTGATGTAGCAAAGCTACTCAGTGACCCCTTCAGCTCCTTAATATAAGCTTCCTCTTAGGAAATGCACATTTCTACCCAGTGAGTATCCTCCAGTATTGCATTGTGCAATTCTGAGGGACAGTGACTGTTGGTCCAAAAAATTGTGCAACTCAATCACTGACCCTACAACCACTGCCAGTTGAGATTGCACAATTCCAACAGTCAATAGCCATACTGGACTGTACATTACATATTTCCCGTAGCTAGTCAGCCTCCCAGCAACCCAGACTATGCCTTGCAAAGTCTTGGTAGTTAATCTTCCGACCTCCCAATGGAAATCATGCAACCTTCATGATCAGTCACACAAGTATGTTTCAAGTCAGCTCTCAAGTTCATTTTGGTTTTCGACTGATAGATTGCTTTCCATAAGTGTCCCCATGTCTCTTGGTATCGTAGGTGTTCATCTACCTCTTAGTAGCATAAGTACAATGGTTTCTAGGAGAGTGGAGATTAATACACCATTCAGAGCACACTTTGGGATGCATTTGATCAAGTGTCTATGAACTCGCCTACCCATGAAGCATGTGCTCAAGAAAAAACTCGAGGAAGAACAAGAGCTACATAGAAAAGATAATGAGTTGCAACAAGAACAGGTATAGTAGCGCGTGTAACATGCACACACGGATGCAACTACACCCATACAATATAAAGATCCATCCCAGGATTTGGCACAGAGAAGACATGGTGAGCAGTGTTGTTGATCGAATGCAAGGGAATTTAGAAACATGCATGTCATCATGTGCACACATGCCATCCCACCCATTCAACACACTCACTGAGGCAAAGACAAGAAGCAAGTCCAACTGGAGCTGAACATGTAGTTGACAGCTAATGTGTGTGACCACCAACACACACTAGAAGATCAACAAGGACACTACGCATCATTGCGTTGTCAGTTAGGCCACACCCTAGAAGACCATGTGCATGTTAGAAGATGAGTTGGATGGAGGAGCCAGACCAATGCACTCGGATGCAACAGAGTCACGATTTTTCTTGAGCAAGGTGTCACCATGGAGCACATGTACACCATCACGGATGATCAAGCTTGGCATCAACTCACCACCTTCACCATCACAAGCATGTCAAAGAGTTTTTCTCACCACAATGTACCGAGTGTCAGTGATGTCTTGAATGGCTTTCTCAAGCCATTTTGTCTCACACGAGAACATGTGCACTGTAATGTAACTTCTTGTCAAGTGGAAGTTCAAGTGTCGATAGTTGGATGTAACAGTCATAAAGTAGATAAAGAGTCATGAGGGTAGATGAACTATCACAAAGGGGAATGCCAAGGGTCACCCCACCCTTTGCTATAAATAAAACCTCATAACTCAGTGTAAAGGCTTTTGGTCAGCTAAGCTTTCGATAAGGTTATCTTGGAGAGTGCTTGGACATTATTATAACGAGCCTTGGCTTCTCCATTGTGTAGATCTAGTATAACTCTTTAGAGGAGTAGGCGGTTGTGGGTGTAATGTTCCACTATTGGAACTAGTGATTAGACATGGATGTATTTTATGATTGGAAGTTACACTTATTAATATAATAGAACCGAAACATTTCATGCATATTTTGTCTTGTATTCTATTCTATATGGATTACTCTAAATGATATATGTATTTATTTTATTATGCATGCATGTATGGACTATTCTATATAAGTATGTATGGATCTTTCTAAAATGTGTTGTTGGTTTAACCATCACTTCGGATTTCTTTCTAACGTGCTTTCCAGCTTGTGGTGCATCTTTTCTTGTGTGTTCCCTTCCAAGCCGCGTACTATTACAAGTTTGCAAGTGGCGCACTCACCTCACCCTCAGAGTGTTAGAACCTCTCATGCACCTTCCTTGACTTACTGTAGTTATCACAACCTTGCTACCAACATGAACATCTTACTTGCCTCTGTGTGAAGTCGCAGTGAACGCATTACCGTACAACACACTGCTAGGACTCCTACACAAAACGGTCTAAGGTCTAATTGGGACTTCTTACCGGGGAGATCCCCTTACATGTTGGTAGATCTAGCACCATCAACATTTTAGCGCTAGAAGGAGGGCCAGATGATAAGACGAGTCCTCACATATGTTTTGAATCTCTATATATCTATCATGACTAAATACCGAGTTTCTCTTCCGAAGTGTATGTCTTATGGAAACGATTTCATTATCTCGGAAAAGCTTTCTAATAACTTGTCTCATAAAACATATGATGGTGGAGGCCACGTAGCCTTGGTTAGGCATGCAGTTAACATTATAGGCTCATGTGAAAGAAATGGAATCTTTGAAGAATACATGACCTGTGTGTTGTTCGTCTACACGCTTCAAGGGCACCCAATGAAATGGTGTGCCATGTTGCCCGGAAAATCTCTTCATTCTCTTGCTCATCTGGTCGCGGAGATAGACCATTCTTTCAATCACTTTGACCATAAAACACTCAACAAAGAAATTCTGAAATTATGAAAAGTACCTGATAAATCCATTGATCAGTTTTACACACACTTTTGTAATCTTGCATACCGATTCCTCGAAGATGATATTTATTGGTAATTTCTCAATGGAAGATTTGAGTATCCTCTTCACATATTTGAACCCCGCTCAGCACACTTCAGTGATGGAGCTACACAATCACAGGTAGGCACAGTTGTTGTCACAAGTGAATGTCCACCTTCACCTCATCAAACAACTCCACCACTGCAGAGTGGTTTGGGAGATCATGCACACACATCTGTTGAACTGTCACATCCTCCCACCCCACTTGCTCTTGATATCTATGCAAATTTGGCTTGCAATCCTATTGGTTGTCACGTGGACTTTTTCCCTTCACCTCCATCCTTGCGCTCAGTTGATCCTTCGGATTGTATTATCTTGTTTTCTCCCATTTCAGACTCCTCATCTATTGTGAATGAGGATCAAGTTGTCGATGGAGTTGGAGTTATGCAACCAACCTATGCCATCATTCATGATGAGTGTGTGTGAGAATCTAAAGAAGAACCCACAGTGAAGGATGATTCCCTTCCAGTCGCACCTCATTCGCTTTATCCTAACATCCCTTGTGATTATTCCACTGCTAATTACCCTTGTGAAAACCCATTTCTGAATGTTTCTACTTTTGATCATTCACAGGTAACCTTAGATGTCAGTCTATCATTACAGTGTGGAGAGGACACATCTTCCAAAAAAAATCTGCCCAATCTATCATCTATATTTTTTGAAAACACAGAGGTTGAACATCTTTGCTTCCCATCTACCCCTCTGCCTGATTCATCAAATCATGAGGATGTCGACAAACATCTTGAATTTTATAATCTTGGTTGTTGTGATCTATCCACTTCCTCATCCAATCACTATGTTGATTCAACCATTGTTAATCTGTCCAAGGCACTGGTCTACGATTATCTTTCTGTCAACGAAGTCGAAACCCCACAGGTTGTCGAGGCACTTTAGCCTGAGTTGATGGTTATGTCAGGCCCTCATCCTAATGTTAATTTCACTTTCGTTTAGGAAATTGTTGATACATTCAAGTCTTCTCATCACTCTCTACTTTGCATTGAAGATCAACTAAACACCCAGATTTCACTTCCTCCACTCCAACTACATGATCCCATCGCTCATGCTTTGGAGGAATCTTACACAACAATCACACATGCACAACAAAGCGCTATGCCTTCCCCTATAGCCTGACTAGCTAGAGGTAGGGAAAGGTATAACCTCATCCGGAGAAAAACTGCTATATTGAGGGAACCCTAGTTTACACCATACGTTACGACACACTGATCCACCATGGGGTGGATGGGGGCACGAAGCAAGCACCGGCGGAACTGGTACCACGGAACAGGGCCAAATATCACACTGTCGGCATTCCTCCAGCCTTTGACATGTCATCGTACTTGCTAAATATGTGCCACCAACAGCTTCCCAGGCATGGGATGGCAGTGGCAACCGAGTGAAGCACCAGTTCATGTGTATTGTCAGGTGCTCTGGGAACATAAAGATAGAGTAGACTACACAAGGACCGGCAGGGGCGCATTTTAGGATGGTGGTCCAGCCAGGGGTGTTGGGGATGGATGTCCAGCAGAGAATCAAAAAGCCTGAATAAAGTCTCCATTGGAGTGAAGAGCGTAGGAACTCCAAATTAGACCTCCAATCTCAGGTTTGATGGTGGGATTTGGGCTATTGAGACATGTCAGAAATTACATATATAATGAATGAACCGATCACATAATGACATATGCCCATAGCAGCATTTTCTGCAGAGAAAGCGTAATGAAATTATGCTTTTCTTCCAGTCATTCATTATATACGTAATTACGTCATTCGAGATATGTAATTCTGCCTTCGCCGAGCAGCAATATCTGTTTGGGGTATAAGTGGTCTACCTCTCTCACGTTTTCTTGCTTTTCACATTCAAGAGAATGCATACACTTGACATCTGCATGCAGTGTAGCACAACGACATGGCAAGTCCATAGAGTGCATGTCATGCACTTTCACACATTTTTGTTTTTTGGATGCTTTTACACTCAGAGTGTGTTTGTCTTCACTATTATATCTTTCTTGTTTGGTGGTTTTCATAAGTGTCTTTCTCGTGAACCATGCCTTCACAAACATGGGTCAACCAATGCACCGGTGGCTACATTGGAAGTATCACTTCATGTGAGATGTCCCATGCACCATTAGATTAGGAGTGGGAGTAGTGTTTGCTTTTAGTCTGTTTTCTTGCATGCTTGTTTTCTTACTTGCTTTGTTGGTTTGTTTGTCTTCTTTCTTGTTTTCTTAGTAAAGTACAAGTTGGCTAAAGAACAAGAGGACTTGTGAAACTATCAACATTTGGTTATCTATTGTTTGCTCTCTTATGTAAGAACTTGTTGTCTTCATTCCATGATACATCAATGGAAAATATGTATTGTTCGAACTAAACCTTGGTGAAAACACAATGCTTGCACGCTAACTAGTATCACCTACTCTATTCAGTTGTTTTTGGGTTAACCCTTTTCAGCCTAGTCAAGTAGAGTAAGGTGAGGGCAAAGACCTTAACAGGCATGTCAGAGGTATAATAAACTACTTCTCTATAGGAAAAACCTCTTATGCTCTCAATAAGTTGGCATCCATCTTCCGCTTCTAAAATGAATAAGTGTTATGCATAGTTACGAAGATGAAAAATGACAAAAATGAAAAGTGAAAATAGTCTTAAAAAAATGAAAATGAATAATGCAAAAGAAGAGAAAGGCTTCCTATGCAGAGTGTTTATGTCAGTAACTCCACCAGGGTACTGACTAGGATCATTGGCAGCGGAGCCATGCTTATGTTCCTATGTGACTCTGCCAGCGTATTGTCCAGGCCTACTCGCAATAGAGCAACACCAAAGATGAAACTAAGACTTTGACGAGTATACTACTTGTGCACCAATATACCCCTCAACCCCAATTGAAACAACTTTGTTGACTTGGATTGGAATGTGTGTCAATCAACCAAGAGCTTGGGAGATGCTAAATCTTAAAATCAAGGAAGTGTGGGAACCAAGACAAACTGAGAACTTGTTGATGGTGCTGGACCCTCCAACATGTCAGGGGATCTCCTCAGTAAGAAGTTCCAATTAGACCTCAAACCCTTTGGTGTAGGAGTCCCAAGAGTGAGTTATACAGTAATGCCTTGACCACGATTTCAGACAGAGGAAAGTAAGATGACTTTGTTGGTAGCAAGGGTGTGACATCTGTAGTGAGCCAAGGAAGGTGCATGAGAGGTTCTAACAAACGGGGGTTGAGATGAGTGCGCCCCTTGGAAATTTTTAATAGTACTCGGCTTGGAAGGGAACACACAAGTGAAGATGCATCACAAGATGGAAAGAAAGTTAGTGAGAAATCTAAAGTGATGGTTAAACCAACAACATATTTCAAAAAGATTCATACATACTTATGCAGAATATTCCATACATGCATGTGTAAGAAAACAATACATATATCATTTAGAGTAAACCAAATAGCATAGAATACAATACAACATATTCATGAAACGTGTTGTCTCTGATATATTAAGAAGTGTAAGTTCCAGTCATACAATACATCCATTTCCAACCACTAGTTCAAATAGTGGAACATTACAACGACAACCAGCTACTCCTCCAAAGAGATGTACTAGCTCTATGTAGTGGAGAAGCCAAGGTTCGTTACAATACTATCCAAGCTCTCTCTAGGATAGTCTTATCGGAAGCTTGGATGGCTAAAAGCCTTTACAATGAGTTATGAGGTTTTGTTTATAGTAAAGGGTTGGGTGACCCTTGACATTCCCCTTTGTGACAGTTCATCTACCCTCATGACTCTTCATATACTCTATGGTTGTTACATCCAACTATCGACACTTGAACTTCCACTTGACAAGACATTACATTACAATGCACATGTGCTCATGTGAGACAAACTAGATTGAGAAATCCATGCAAGACATAACTAACACTCGGTCCATTGTGTTGAGACCAACCCTTTGACATGATTGTGATGCTGAAGGTGGTGAGGTGATGCCAAGATTGGTCATTTTTGATGGTGTGCATGTGCTCCATGGTGACATCTTGCTGAAGCAAACTATTTCTTCTATTGCAACTAGCTACATTGGTATGTCTCCTCCATCCAACTCATCTTCTAAGATGTGTGTGGTCTTCTTGGGTGCGGACGAGCTGAAAACACACTGATGCATAGTGTCTGTGTTGATCCTCTAGTGTGTGCTAGTGGTCATGCACATCAACTGTCAACTACATGTTCAGCTCCAATTGGACTTTCTTCTTATCTTCGCCTTGGTTAGTGTGATGAATGGGTGGTATTGCAAGCTTGTGCGTAATGACATGCGTGATGCCGCATTCCCTTGCATGTGATCAACAACACTGCTCACCATGTCTACTCTGTTCAAACTATTGGGATGGATCTATAACTTTTACGGGCACAGTTTCATCCATGAGTGCATGTTGCACCCACTGTTGTTCTTGTTCCTGCTATAACTCATTCGCTTTTCTGTGCAGCTCATTTTCTTCCTTAAGTTGTTTCTTCAGCACATGCAACTCCTTATCTATTTGATTTTCTTCCTTTGCGTGATCTTCATGTTGCGCCGTCACCTCATAGCCTGAGTCTCCAAAGTTGCTTTCACCACACGTGAATATGCTTGAGCTTGGAACATTGTTCCACCTTTGTGTTGTCAACAAACTTCCTCTTATGTTCATTTCATCTAGTATGGTGCCTTCAGTTGTTGTTCATGATGCTACTTGATGTGATACTGATTCCATCACATCTTGATGTCTTTGCCTATGAACAACTTGATGTCTTCTTGAGTAGGAAAGCACATAAACACTTGATGGACTACATCCCCAAGTGTGCTCTGAATGGTGTCTTTCACTCTGCTCTCCTAGAAAACATTGTACCTATGCTGCTAAGAGGTAGATGAACACCTGTGATACCTGGAGAAATGGAAACAATCATGGCAAGAAATCTGTCAATCGAAAACCAAAATGAACCTAAGAACTGGCTTGCAACATACCTTTGTGATTGATCAAGAAGGTCGCTCAATTTCAGCTGGGGGGTAGGGAGGCTGAGTGCCAAAAATGTGCAAGGAACAGTCTGGTCTATTGGTAGGCTAACTAACTACTCAAATTGTGCAATGCATAGTCCAATATGGTTGTTGACTGCTGGAATTTCGCAATGCGTAATCTCAGTTGGAAATGGTTGCAGGCTTAGTGACTGCATTATGTAATTTGCTGGGCCAACAATCATTGTCCCTCATATTTGTGTAAAGCAGGCCTAGAGAAGAGATCCTCAGCATAAATGCACATTTCTAGAGAGGAAGAAAAAGCCTTCCCTCCCAGGATTGCACAATGTTGTCTTGGTGAGGCAGAGTCTGGGCCAAGGTTGCCCAGACTCACCAACGGGCAACTGAACGTGAATGTGAAAGAGAATGCATAGCAATACTAAGTGTAAGAAAAAGTGAATGATCATGTGCCATGCAAACGGTGAATGAAAGATTCAAAGAATGGAACAACATGCATGTGGATGAGGTGAGTCGCCAAATCAATGATCGTTTGTGAAAAACAGTTTCATGCATGCGACAGTAGTGAGATGTTAATGAAAACTGGAATGGTGGTAGTACAAGCTAGTATGTATGAAAACGATAGCAAGCACTCACTAAAATCAAGAAGAAAACATTCATATGAAGCGAAATACAAGAAGCATAGGAAATGCAACACAAGACATGGAAGGTAGGCTTACCCCAAAACAACTGAGTTGAATGTGTCAACAACTCCTAGATGTAATGTGGGATGTCAAAGCTACAAGGTTGGTGTGAAGAATGAGCTCTGCAACGTCTTGTCGATGAGTTTTGATAAAATCGATGTTGTGACACGCATGCCACATATTTAGGAAAAGAGACACTTGGTTGGATGTTTTTGAAATGATCCTTGCATGAAACCTCCAACTACCAAAAATAGATCCCTGAAACAAGCAATGCCTTTGCATGTTGCCTTGGGAGAAGAAGCCCATGCATGCAAGTTAGTTTTTCTCGGTCCTGGAGGGAACTGGTCAACTTAGCTGCACATGCAAGAGGCTGCTCAACTTCTAGGAGAAAATGTGCATTTCTAGTTTGGAGTTGGGATGGTTGCTCAAAATATTTGTGCAATTTTTGGGCAGAGCAGCTGACTGCTGCACATATTTGTGCAAATTTTGGGTTGGGCATCCCAGCTAGGAAGGATTGAGCAATTTTCTAGGTGGAGCTTGCTTAGAAAAATTATGCAATTATGGGGCCCAACCGATTGCTAGTCAAGATTGCACAATTTCTTGAGGAAAGGCTGGTTGCCCTCCAGATTTTCGCAAATTCTTGAAGGACTTGCTCAGCCTACTACTAGAACAAGTCTGGATGTATAGCCTATGATGGGAATGCATGAAGGTTTGATCAATAGGTTGTCTTTCTGCAAGAAAATCACTGAAGCTTGTGTACTTGACAAAGCAAGACATGCTATTGTGAAGGTTGGTAGAGAGGCTACAAAACGAAGCTAAGGAAAAATTTTGGAGGGTGGTTGTAGCTGCTACAAAAACTGGTGACACACTAGTAGAACTCCAGCTCTCTGAATGGACCTTGTTCATGAAAATCAAGTCTAACACCTCCAGAGGTATTGTTCAATTCTCATCTTGTCTTGGTTTCACAATAGCTTGATTTTAAGATGTAGCATCCGCCAAGCTCTTAGTCGATTGACACACCTTCCAAGCCAAGTCAAAACATTTGTTTCGATTGGGGTTGAGGGTATATTGATGCACAAGCATTATAGTCGTCAGAGTCTTAGTTTCATCTCTGGTGTTGCTCCGCTACCAGTAGGCCTAGACAGTACCCTAGTGAAGTCACATAGGAACAAAAGCTTGGCTCCACTGCTAGTGAGCATGGTCAGTACCCAGCAGAGTTACTTGCATCACCTCTCTGCACATGAAGTCTTTCTCTTCTTTCACCTTATTCATTTTTCATTTTTTCAAACTTTTTTCACTTTTTTTTTTCGTTTTTTTATTTCCTTAACTGTGCATAGAACTTATTCATTTCATAGATGGAAGAGGGATCCAAAATTATTGAGAGTAGAAGAGGTTGTTCCAATAGAAAAGTATTTTATTACACCTCTGATATGTCTATTAAGGTTTTCACCCTCACCTTACTCTACTTGACTGAGATGAAAAGGGTTAACTCGAAAACGACCAACAAGTGTAGGTGATACTAGTTAGCACACAAGCGTTGTGTTTTCACCAAGGTTTACTTTGAAAAATATGTATTTTTCTTCAACTCTATGATTGTTACATCCAATTATCAACACTTGAACTTCCACTTGACAAGACATTACATTACAATGCACATGTGCTCATGTGAGACAAACTGGTGTGAGCAATCCATGCAAGACATCACTGACACTTGGTCTATTGTGGTGAGACCAACTCTTTGACATGCTTTTGATGGTGAAGGTGGTCAGCTGATGCCAAGCTTGGTCATCCGTGATGGTGTGCATGTTCTCCATGGACGTGACATCTTGCTGAAGTGAACTCTTGCCTCTATTGTATCCAGGTGCATTGGTATGGCTCCTCCATCCAACTCATCTACTAACATGTGCATGGTCTTCTTGGGTGCGGACGAACCGGAAACAAATTGATGCATAGTGTTCATTCTGATCCTCCAATGTGTGCTGGTGGTCATGCACATCAACTCTCAAATACATGTTCAGCTTGATTTGGACTT
The DNA here is from genome assembly GCA_031772625.1 of Pinus tabuliformis. NCBI lineage: Eukaryota > Viridiplantae > Streptophyta > Pinopsida > Pinales > Pinaceae > Pinus > Pinus tabuliformis. The sequence goes on along the minus strand of CM062804.1, from coordinate 1,216,672,313 downwards.
GCTTCTTGTCTTCACCTTGGTGAGTGTGTTGAATGGGTGGGATCGCAAGCGTGCACACAATGACATGCATGATGATGCATTCCCTTACATGCGTTCAAAAACACTTCTCACCATGTCTACTCCATGCCATCTATTGCGATGGATCTATTACTTGTACTGGAAAAGTTTCATCCATGAGTGCATGTTGTGCGCCCTGTTGTTCCTATTCCTGTTGCAATGCATTTGTTTGTCTATGCAGCTCATGTTATTCCTTGAGTTGATGCTTCAACACATGCAACTCTTTCTCTGTTTTGTTCTTTGCTTTTGTTTGATATTCATGTCGTGTTGTCACCTCATAGCATGATTCTCCAAAGTTGTTTTCACTACAAGTGGATCTTCTTGAGCTTGCAACTTTGTTCCACCTCTGCGTTGTCAACAACCTTACTCTTATGTTCATTGCATCCGGTATGCTTCCTTCAGCTATTGTTCATGATGTTGCTTGCTATGATTCTACTGCCATCACATCTTGATGTCCTTACTTATGAACAACTTGATGTCTTTGTGAGTAGGCAAGCTCATAGACACTTGATCGACTGCATCCCGAAGTGTGCTCTGAATGGTGTCTTCGACTCTGCTCTCTTGGAAACCACTGTACAAGTGCTGCTGAGAGGTAGATGAACACCTGCAATACCTGGAGACATGGAAACACTCATGGAAAGTAATATTTCAGTCAAAAACCAAAATGAACTTGAGAACTAACTTGCAACATATGTGTGTGACTAATCATGAAGGTTGCCCAATTTCAGCGGGAGGTCGGGAGACTGAGTGCCAAATCTGCATAAGGCACAGTTTGGGCTGTTGGGAGGCTGAATGATTGTTGGAACTATGCAATGCATAGTCTAGTCTAGCTGTTGACTACTAGAATTATGCAATGTGCAATCTCAGCTGGAAATGGTTGTAACCTCAGTGACTACATTGCATAATTTTCTAGGCCAACAGTCATTGTCACTCAGATTTGTGTAAAGTAAGCCTGGAGAACAACTCTTAGGAAGAAATGCGCATTTTTGGAGAGGAATATGAAGCCTTCCCTTCCAGTATTGTGCAATGCTATCTTGGGGAGGCAGAGTCTGGGTCAAGGTTGCCCAAACACACAAACGAGAAACTGAACATGAATGTGGAAGCGAATGCATGGTGATACTAAGTGTAAGAAATAGTCAATGATCGTGCATGAAAACAGTGAATGAAAGATTCATAAAATGGAACAACATGCATGTGGGTGAGGCAAGTAACCAAATTGATGACTGTTCATGAAAAAAGTTTCATGCATGCGACAACAGTGAGATGTTAATGAAAACTGAAATGGTGCTAGTACAAGATAGTATGTATCAAAAAAATAGCAAGTGCTCACTGAAATCCAACAGACAACATTCATATGAAGTGAAACACAAAAAGAATGAGAAATGAAACATAAGAAATTGAAGGCCGGCTTAACCCGAAACAACAGAGCTGAATGTGCCGACAGCTCATAGATGCGATGTGGGTTGTCAGAGCTACAAGGTTGATGTGAACACTGAGCTATGCAGTGTCTAGTTGATGAGTTTTGATAAAATCGAGGTTGTGACGCACATGCCACAAATCTAGGGAAAGTGACACTTGGCGTGAAGTTTTTGAAATGATCCTTACATGTAACCTCCAACTGCCAAAAATAGATACCTAAAACAAGGGATGCCTTTGTATGTTGCCTTGGGAGAAGCAGCCCATGCATGCGAGTCTATTTTTCTCGGTCTCAGAGTGAACCAATCAACTCCACTGCACATGCAAGAGGCTTCTCAACTACTGGGAGAAAATGCGCATTTCTGGCTTGAAGCTGCACTATTTACTCAAACGATTTACACAATTTTTGGGTAGAGCAACTGACTTCTGCCTAGATTTGTGCAAATTCTGTGTTGAGCAGCCTAGTTGGGAAGGATTCGCAATTTTTTGGGTGAATATTTCTAAGTAGAATTGCGCAATTTTGGGGCCTAGCAGGCTACCATTTAGGATTACAAAATTGTTGGAGGGAGGGTTGGTTTCCCTCCAGATTTGCACAAATTCTTGAAGGATTTTCTCAACCTACTGCTCGATCAAGTCCGGATAAACAACCTATGAGGGAAATGCATCAAGGTTTGACTCGATAGGTTGTCTTTCTATAAGAAAATCACTAGAGTGTTGGAAATAATACTGAGAGGGGGGGTGAATCAGTATTATTAAATTCTTTTCAATCTATCTTCCTTATTTATACTTTGAATAATTCTTCAAATATTGATCATTACTTTGTATGTCAGTATCATAAAATAATGAGCAGGAACAAGAAAAGCAAATAGTCACACAAAAGAACACCAAATATAAGGTGGAAACCCAATGTGGGTGAAAACCACCTGCTGCAATATTCTCTATCTTTTTTTCAATTAGAAACTCCTTTTACAATGATTTTGTATTGGTGCAGTCCTTTACCAGTACGCAGGCTACAACCTGCAGAGAGTTACAACCCTCTCTCATTCTCTAGCTTCTCCTAGAAGGGAGCTACAACCCCCTTAGCTCTTGTACTAGCAAAGATACTAGTACGTAGGTGCTGGCCTACTGAAGGCTATAACCTTCTCTTTCTTCCAGGGACCACGTTTCATAAATTTTCAGACTGGATCCATGAACATCAATCAATCATCAAGTATATCTGCATCAAACAATCTCCTTTTCCTAATTAGCACTGAATCAAGTAAACACTTCTCTGACAGCTGTACCCAGAACACAGTAACAGTAACCACACACCAAATTCTGAACCCAAAATACTGCAGCAATAGACAAAGGCAACTAGATCATAATTTAAAGATATACGTTACTTCAAAAACCTGAAACCTGCGTGCAGATCTATAAAGGATAATTCCTTCTTTCAAATATTCAGACACTAATTAACCCAGATTGTCAGATTTATAGATCAAGCATGCGCCTCATATGACAGATCAAAATCATGCAAAGATACTATTATTCAAGCATAAAGATTATGGCCCATCAATAGAACTTATCCTTCTTTATGCGCTAAGGTTCCTCCTTCATTCAGATCCAGATCTGTACCATAACCCAATCACAAATATTTCAGATCAACACTTTTGGATGCAATACCACGGGCCAAAACCATAGGATCAAAAACTGTCGAACTAACACCATGAACCAACCATGAAAGTGCGTGAGATCAACACTTTTGGATGCAATACCATGGGCCAAAACCATAGGATCAAAAACTGTCAAACTAATACCATGAACCAACCATGAAAGTGCATGAGATCAACACTTTTGGATGCAATACCATGGACCAAAACCATAGGATCAAAAACTGTCGGACTAATACCATGAGCCAACCATGAAAGTGCGTGAAATTTTCTCTTCATGAAAGGAACTTTTCTCTGCATGAAAGTGCGTGAACTTTTTCTCTACATGAAATAAACTTTTCTCTGCATAAAAGTGCGTGAACTTTTCTCTCCATGAAATAAAAGTGTGTGAACTTTTCTCTACATGAAATAAAATTTTCTCTGCATAAAAGTGCGTGAAATTTTCTCTACATGAAATAAACTTTTCTCTGCATAAAAGTGCGTGAACTTTTCTCTACATGAAATAAAATTTTCTCTGCATAAAAGTGCGTGAACTTTTCTCTACATGAAATAAATTTTTCTCTGCATAAAAGTGCGTGAACTTTTCTCTACATGAAAGAAACTTTTATCTTCATGAAGGTGCGTGAACTTTGTTGCACTATAATTTATCATCTGAGATGAGTGGGTTGCCATCAAGTACAACATATGTATCATAATGCCAACAATCTCCCCCTTTGGACTTGATGGCAACAACAACCAATCACTCTCCCCCTTTGACATCAAGGGCAAAGGGTTATGCTCCCCCTGACTATAAACCAGATCTGCAAAGAAGAACCATAATCCATCAAACACCATAAATGACCATGAAAGAGATAGAGACGTATTGCAGCAATATTCAGACCAGCATCCATGATCTCCTTCTGTACTTCCTCCATAATGCCAACAATGCATGATATGCTCCCCCTGAACCTGTGCCATTCGATCTTTGACCAATCCGCAACCCAGCACATGTACGCATATACTTCAGATGAACCTTGCGTACAACCAACAATCAGAAGAGATTCAGCAACAAGATGATGCATCAACAACCCCCAGCTTTTGCCTGAGGTATTCAAAGGTCTCCCTAGGCAATGGTTTGGTGAGTATATTAGCAACCTATTCCTTAGAAGGAACATACTCCAACTTGACCTTTTGTTCAAGCACTTGTTCCCGGAGAAAGTGATACTTGATTGGTATGTGCTTGGTTTTTGAATGCATGACTGGGTTCTTTGAAATGATGATTGCACTTGTATTATCACATAAGATGGAGATGGGTGGTGTACAAGTGATTTGAAAATCCTGTAAGGTCTGCATCATCCAAAGGAGTTGAGTGCAGCAAGATGCAACAGCAACATATTCTGCTTCAGCTGTAGACAAGGCAATCGAACTCTGTTTCTTGTTGAACCAAGATACTAATCTGGAACCCATAAAGAATGCACCACCACTTGTGCTCTTCCTGTCATCCACACTTCCGGCCCAATCTGCATCAGTATAAGCATGAAGTGTGAGATCTGTATCTCTAGGATACCATAAGCCATAATTTTGAGTCCCTTGAAGATATTTGAAGATTCTCTTTACTGCCTGAAGATGAGTTTCCTTTGGATTTGCCTGAAATCTTCCAACTATTCCCACTGCATGCATGATGTTTGGTCGGGTACCTGTCAAATAAAGTAGAATTCCAATCATAGATCTGTAGGTTGGTTGATGTACTGCTGCTGATTCATCATTTGCACTGAGGCTACATCCTGTGACCATGGGTGTACATACTGGTTTTGCATCTTCCATGCCATATTTCTTCAAAATCTGCTTGAGATACTTGGTTTGAGACAAGAAGATCCCTCCTTCCTTTTGTTGGATTTGCAGGCCAAGAAAATATGTCAATTCTCCAAGCAAGGACATTTCGAATTCTTTCTGCATCACCAAGGCAAAGCTTTGACTCATAGATTCTTCATTGCTGCCAAAAATAATGTCGTCTACATACACAACAAGTATTAGCAATTTGTCATTTTCAATTTTTATATAAAGATTGCTATCTGCTGATCCTTTTGAAAAACCTTGTTGATGAAGATATTTGTCCAAACGATAGTACCAAGCCCTTGGAGCTTGTTTAAGACCATAGAGAGCCTTTTTTAGTCTGCATACAAGATTTGGATCATTCCCAAGAATGAAACCATCTGGCTGCTCAATGTATACTTCTTCTTCTAAGTCTCCATTCAGAAAGGCTGATTTCACGTCCATTTGAAATACTTTGAACTTTTGAAAGCTTGAGAGAGCAAGGAACATTCAGATGGCCTCAAGTCTTGCAACAGGAGCAAAAATTTCCTCAAAATCTATTCCTTCTTGCTGCGCATACCCTTTACAAACAAGTCTTGCCTTGTTTCTAATTACTTCCCCATTTTCATTCAACTTATTTTTGAAGACCCATTTTGTCCCTATAACATTCTTATCCCTTGGTCTAGGAACCAACTCCCAAGTGTTGTTCTTTTCGATCTGCTCAAGTTCTTCATCCATTCCTTTGACCCAAAATTCATATTTACATGCCTCTTTTACATTTTTTGGTTCAGTAGAGGAGAGTAATGCCAAATAGCTTGAAGCTTCTGCAATTGTTCTTCTTGTTTGTACAACTGCTTCTTTCTGCCCCAAAATCTGAGATTCTGGATGATTCTTCTGAACGTATCGGGATGGAGTCTTCTCTTCTATCCTTATCTGTTCCTCTAGTGCTTCTTGAGATTCTTCTTCTTCATCATTCTGTCTTTGAGGGTAGTCTTCATCTTCTTCGATATTTTCATGATTTACTTGCTTAGGAATGTATCCCTTTTCATCAACCACTACATCAATGTTGTCAACAATTCTTCCAAGTCTTTTATTGTAGCACTTATATGCTTTGCTGTGTGGAGAATAACCAAGAAGAATGCCTTCATTTGCTCTAGGTTCAAGTTTGCCAAGTTGCTCATCAGTATTCTTAATATAGCATTTGCTCCCAAAGATTTTGAAGTGCTTTACCGAAGGACTCTCACCATACCAGAGCTCATGAGGAGTTTGAGTGATGTTCACTCGGACATTTGTTTTGTTGAGAATAACAACCGCAGCATATGCGGCTTCACCCCAGAAAGTTGCGGGAGTTCCAGACTCATCCAGCGTAACACGCGCCATTTGTTGGACTATTCTATTCATCCTTTCCACCACTCCATTTTGCTGAGGAGTTCTAGCTGTAGAGAATTCTCTTCTTATCCCATGTTCTTCACAGAAATCGAAAAATTCATTTGAGGTAAACTCCCCACCTCTGTCAGACCTGAGGCACTTAATTTTGTAACCTGATTCATTTTCAACCAAGGCTTTGAAGGATTTGAATTTCTCGAATGCTTCATATTTGTGCTTCATAAGTCCTAACCAAACAAACCTGGAGAAATCGTCAATGAATAATATCAAGTATTCTTCTCCTCGAGGTGTCCTTTTCCTAAATGGACCACATACATCTGTATGGACTAGCTCAAGAGGCATGCTAGCTGATCCTTCCTTCTCTGGAAAGTTAGTTCTGGTTTTCTTTCCAAACTGACATGATTTGCATATGGTGTTATCTGGAATTTTGATATCTGGAAGAACACGAACTGCCTGATATTTTCATGTTTTCATTATTTGTGAAAAACTTAGATGCCCCAACCTCCGGTGCCATAACCAGTGTTCATCATCCTTGCTCAAATAGCATTGTTGTTGTCCTTCTTCAAATATGTATAGATTATTTGGAGTTCTTCTACCTTTGATCACTGTTTCACCTGTATCAAGATCACGAACACGACATCCGTTTGATATAAATATCACCTCGGTTCCTTGATCACACATCTGGCTGACACTTAGAGGATTATGCTTCAATCCATCAACATACAAAACATTTCCAGCTTTGACCTTTTCTTTTAACTGAGCAGTGCCTTTTCCTTTTATAACTGCAGGAGTATCATTTCCAAAAGAGACTTTCTTTCCCTTTTCTAAAGCAGAATATGATTCAAGTTTTTCTTTATCACCTGTCATATGTTTCAAACATCCACTGTCAATGTACCATAGATTTTCTTGTCCTTCTGCATAAAATGCTATCCCACATCTTTCTGTTTGTGGTTCCTTTATTCTCCATGTTCTGGTGCTTGAGGCTTGTTACTTTGTCTGCTGAAACCTGCTCCTGCATTCAGAATCTTCATGACCAAACTTATTGCAAATAGAACATTCAACTTCATTTTCAAGAGCCGAAAAGTTGTTATAGGTCCTTTTTGTAATCCCGATCATACTTCTTTGTTTTTGAGCTTCTCTAGTCATGATTGTTTTATATGCAACACATTGAGCTGCTTTGTGAACAAAGTTATGGCAAGAGAAACATTGCCCATTGAAGAAACTTCTGCGATTATCAAGTATACCTGCCAAATGATTGTAATTTCTATTGTCATCCATTCTTGAAGCAAATTGAGAAGATTTTACCTGTGGCTAGTTGTAGCTTTTGTTCATCCTTAAGACAGATTGCCCCTGGTTTACCTGATAGTCTTTGTTCGTTCTTGATGTAATTCGTCCCTGCTTTACCTGGTGATCTCCATTGTGCTTTTGCTCATTCCTTCTTGCTGCATCAAGATAACTCTTTGAGGTGGATGCTTGAGATGTTTCTCCATTATACCCCAGACCTGTCTTGTTTAGCGGAGAACCTTGTACATTGATGATCTCATCCAGAGTTTCAAATCCTTTGACAAACTTAAGATTAATAGCCTTTGTTTTCTCAATTTCTTTTCTAAGGCCAACAATTTCACCTTCTAACTTTTCAAGATATTTTTCTTTTTCATCAATTTAAAATTGTAGAGTATCAATGATCATATTCTTTTCTTCTATACATGTCTTAAGTCTAGAAATCTCTTCATAAAAACTATCCACATCTATAGCATCCATGTAATAATCATCTTCAAATGCCATTAAAAGTTTATAGTCATTACCTCGTTCATCTTCATCACTATTTGATAGACCATCACTGTCTTCATGAGTGTAGTAGCTTTTCTTATTTGCATTATGTTTCTTGTTCCATCTGGCAAGTTCCTTTCCTTTGTCAATCTTATCCTTATGAGGACATTTGGCAGCATAATGACCTACTCTTCCACAAGCAAATCATTTAAAAGGTAGCTTACCTCTGAACCTTCCAGTACCCCATTGAAGATTTCTGACAAAATTTGACTCTTCTTCTTCTTTTGGCACGTGACTTGATTCATAGTAGTCTCCTTTGCCTGAAGCCTTAAAAGCAGCTTCTCTCCTGTCTGATGGACCTCCTTTTCTCATTTCATAAGCAGTTAGAATTCTGTGTAGCTGAGACATAGTAAGAGTTCGTAGATTTTCCTTTTCTTCTATTGCAGATACTTTAGATTCAAACTTGGGGGACAATGATCTTAGGACTTTTTCAACCACAACAACCTCTTTTATTTCTTCACCCAAGTTTTTCATACAATTAACAATCTCATCTACCCAAAGGAAATAGTTAGCCACACTTTCATCATTATACATTCTGAGATTCTCATACTGAATCCTGAGGGTTTGAAGTTTTGCACGTTTTACCTGTTCATCTCCTTCGTAGCTCAAAACAATCTTGTCCCATATTTCTTTTGCGGATTTATATTGCATAACCTTAACGAATTTAGATTGAGATAGACATCCTAGAAGAGTATTAACCACCTTTGCATTTGTTTCATATTTCTTCTTCTCAGCTGAATCTGTAGGATTAGCTGATGGAAAAGTATACCCTGTTTCTATAAAGTCCCATACTTCTGTACCCAAAGGTTGAAGATAGGCAGTAACTCTTACCTTCCAATATACGAAGTTTTTTCCATCAAAAATCGGTGGCCTGATTGATGCTTCCCTCTCGTAGTTTCTCATGATGTTAGATCTTCCTTCAAGCAATCAAGCTTCTTCAGAAGGACCTGCTCTGATACCAATTGTTGGAAATAATACTGAGATGGGGGGGTGAATCAGTATTATTAAATTCTTTTCAATATATCTTCCTTATTTATACTTTGAATAATTCTTCAAATATTGATCATTACTTTGTATGTCAATATCATAAAATAATGAGCAGGAACAAGAAAAGAAAATAGTCACACAAAAGAACACCATATATAAGGTGGAAACCCAATGTGGGTGAAAACCACCTGCTGCAATATGTCTCTATCTTTTTTTCAATTAGAAACTCCTTTTACAATGATTTTGTACTGGTGCAATCCTTTACCAGTACGCAGGCTACAACCTGCAGAGAGCTACAACCCTCTCTCGTTCTCCAGCTTCTCCTGGAAGGGAGCTACAACCCCCTTAGCTCTTGTACTAGCCAAGATACTAGTACGTAGGTGCTGGCCTACTGAAGGCTACAACCTTCTCTTTCTTCCAGGGACCACGTTTCATAAATTTTCAGACTGGTTCCATGAACATCAATCAATCATCAAGTATATCTGCATCAAACAATCTCCTTTTCCTAATTAGCACTGAATCAAGTAAACACTTCTCTGACAGCTGTACCCAGAACACAGTAACAGTAACCACACACCAAATTCTGAACCCAGAATACTGCAGCAATAGACAGAGGCAGCTAGATCATAATTTAAAGATATACGCTACTTCAACAACCTGAAACCTGCGTGCATATCTATAAAGGATAATTCCTTCTTTCAAATATTCAGACACTAATGAACCCAGATTGTCAGATTTATAGATCAAGCATGCGCCTCATATAACAGATCAAAATCATGCAAAGATACTATTATTCAAGCATAAAGATTATGACCCATCAATAGAACTTATCCTTCTTTATGCGCTAAGGTTCCTCCTTCATTCAGATCCAGATCTGCACCATAACCCAATCACAAATATTTCAGATCTAGCACTTATTAGATATTCAATTTATTCGATGATACTTTGCCAAATGATCTCCTTCCTCTTTTATAGTCTTAGGCCTTCCACAATACCACGGTCCAAAACCATAGGATCAAAAAACTGTTGGACTAATGCCATGAACCAACCATGAAAGTGTGTGATATCAACACTTTTGGATGCAATACCACGGGCCAAAACCATAGGATCAAAAACTGTCGAACTAATACCATGAACCAACCATGAAACTGCGTGAGATCAACACTTTTGGATGCAATACCATGGGCCAAAACCATAGGATCAAAAACTGTCGAACTAATACCATGAACCAACCATGAAAGTGCGTGAGATCAACACTTTTGGATGCAATACCATGGACCAAAACCATAGGATCAAAAACTGTCGGACTAATACCATGCGCCAACCATGAAAGTGCGTGAAATTTTGTCTTCATGAAAGGAACTTTTCTCTGCATGAAAGTGCGTGAACTTTTTCTCTACATGAAATAAACTTTTCTCTGCATAAAAGTGCGTGAACTTTTCTCTCCATGAAATAAAAGTGCGTGAACTTTTCTCTACATGAAATAAATGTTTCTCTGCATAAAAGTGCGTGAACTTTTCTCTACATGAAATAAAATTTTCTCTGCATAAAAGTGCGTGAACTTTTCTCTACATGAAATAAATTTTTCTCTGCATAAAAGTGCGTGAACGTTTCTCTACATGAAATAAACTTTTCTCTGCATAAAAGTGCGTGAACGTTTCTCTACATGAAAGAAAATTTTATCTTCATGAAGGTGCGTGAACTTTGTTGCACTATAATTTATCATCTGAGATGAGTGGGTTGCCATCAAGTGCAACATATGTATCATAATGCCAACAATCTCCCCCTTTGGACTTGATGGTAACAACAACCAATCACTCTCCCCCTTTGACATCAAGGGCAAAGGGTTATGCTCCCCCTAAGAACATGCTCCCCCTGACTATAAACCAGATCTGCAAAGAAGAACCATAATCCATCAAACACCATAAATGACCATGAAAGAGATAAAGACGTATTGCAGCAGTATTCAGACCAGCATCCATGATCTCCTTCTGTACTTCCTCCATAATGCCAACAATGCATGATATGCTCCCCCTGAACCTGTGCCATTCGATCTTTGACCAATTCACAACCCAGCACATGTACGCATATACTTCAGATGAACCTTGTGTACAACCAACAATCAGAAGAGATTCAACAACAAGATGATGCATCAACAACCCCCAGCTTTTTCCTAAGGTATTCAAAGGTCTCCCTAGGCAATGGTTTGGTGAGTATATCAGCAACCTGTTCCTTAGAAGGAACATACTCCAACTTGACCTTTTGTTCAAGCACTTGTTCCCGGAGAAAGTGATACTTGATTGGTATGTGCTTGGTTTTTGAATGCATGATTGGGTTCTTTGAAATGTTGATTGCACTTGTATTATCACATAAGATGGAGATGGGTGGTGTACAAGTGATTTGAAAATCCTGCAAGGTCTACATCATCCAAAGGAGTTGAGTGCGGCAAGATGTAGCAGCAACATATTCTGCTTCAGCTGTAGACAAGGCAATCGAACTTTGTTTCTTGCTGAACCAAGATAGTAATCTGGAACCCATAAAGAATGCACCACCACTTGTGCTCTTCCTGTCATCCATGCTTCCGGCCCAATCTGCATAAGTATAAGCATGAAGTGTGAGATCTGTATCTCTAGGATACCATAAGCCATAATTTTGAGTCCCTTGAAGATATTTGAAGATTCTCTTTACTGCCTAAAGATGAGTTTCCTTTGGATTTGCCTGAAATCTTCCAACTATTCCCACTGCATACATGATGTCTGGTCGGGTACCTGTCAAATAAAGTAGACTTCCAATCATAGATCTGTAGGTTGGTTGATGTATTGCTGCTGATTCATCATTTGCACTGAGGCTACATCCTGTGACCATGGGTGTACATACTGGTTTTGCATCTTCCATGCCATATTTCTTCAAAATCTGCTTGAGATATTTGGTTTGAGACAAGAAGATCCCTCCTTCCTTTTGTTGGATTTGCAGGCCAAGAAAATATGTCAATTCTCCAAGCAAGGACATTTCGAATTCTTTCTGCATCACCAAGGCAAATCTTTGACTCATAGATTCTTCATTGCTCCCAAAGATAATGTCATCTACATACACAACAAGTATTAGCAATTTGTCATTTTCAATTTTTATATAAAGATTGATATCTGCTGATCCTTTTGAAAAACCTTGTTGATGAAGATATTTGTCCAAACGATAGTACCAAGCCCTTGGAGCTTGTTTAAGATCATAGAGAGCCTTTTTCAGTCTGCATACAAGATTTGGATCATTTCCAAGAATGAAACCATATGGCTGCTCAATGTATACTTATTCTTCTAAGTCTCCATTCAGAAAGGCTGATTTCACGTCCATTTGAAATACTTTGAACTTTTGAAAGCTTGAGAGAGCAAGGAAAATTCGGATGGCCTCAAGTCTTGCAACAGGAGCAAAAGTTTCCTCAAAATCTATTCCTTCTTGCTGCGCATACACTTTACAAACAAGTCTTGCCTTGTTTCTAATTACTTCCCCATTTTCATTCAACTTATTTTTGAAGACCCATTTTGTCCCTATAACATTCTTATCCTTTGGTCTAGGAACCAACTCCCAAGTGTTGTTCTTTTCGATCTGCTCAAGTTCTTCATCCATTCCTTTGACCCAACATTCATCTTTGCATGCCTCTTTTACATTTTGTGGTTCAGTGGAGGAGAGTAATGCCAAATAGCTTGAAGCTTCTGCAATTGTTCTTCTTGTTTGTACACCTGCTTCTTTCTGCCCCAAAATCTGAGATTCTGGATGATTCTTCTGAACGTACCGGGATGGAGTCTTCTCTTCTATCCTTATCTGTTCCTCTGGTGCTTCTTGAGGTTCTTCTTCTTCATCATTCTGTCTTTGAGGGTAGTCTTCATCTTCTTCGATATTTTCATGATTTACTTGCTTAGGAATGTATCCCTTTTCATCAACCACTACATCAATGCTGTCAAAAATTCTTCCAAGTCTTTTATTGTAGCACTTATATGCTTTGTTGTGTGGAGAATAACCAAGAAGAATGCCTTCATCTGCTCTAGGTTCAAGTTTGCCAAGTTACTCATCAGTATTCTTAATATAGCATTTGCTCCCAAAGATTTTGAAGTGCTTTACTTAAGGAGTCTCACCATACCAGAGCTCATGAGGAGTTTGAGTATTGTTCACTCGGACATTTGTTTTGTTGAGAATAACAACCGCAACATATGCGGCTTCACCCCAGAAAGTTGCGGGAGTTCCAGACTCATCCAGCATAGCACAATCCATTTGTTGGACTATTCTATTCATCCTTTCCACCACTCCATTTTGCTGAGGAGTTCTAGCTGTAGAGAATTCTCTTCTTATCCCATGTTCTTCACAGAAATCGAAAAATTCATTTGAGGTAAACTCCCCACCTCTGTCAGACCTGAGGCACTTAATTTTGTAACCTAATTCATTTTCAACCAAGGCTTTGAAGGATTTTAATTTCTCGAATGCTTCATCTTTGTGCTTCATAAGTCCTAACCAAACAAACCTGGAGAAATCGTCAATGAATAATATCAAGTATTCTTCTCCTCGAGGTGTCCTTTTCCTAAATGGACCACATACATCTGTATGGACTAGCTCAAGAGGCATGCTAGCTGATCCTTCCTTCTCTGGAAAGTTAGTTCTGGTTTGCTTTCCAAACTGACATGATTTGCATATGGTGTTTTCTGGAATTTTGATATCTGGAAGACCACGAACTGCCTGATATTTGCATGCTTTCCTTATTTGTGAAAAACTTAGATGCCCCAACCTCCGGTGCCATAACCAGTGTTCATCATCCTTGCTAAAATAGCATTGTTGTTGTCCTTCTTCAAATATGTATAGATTATTTGGAGTTATTCTACCTTTGATCACTGTTTCACCTGTATCAAGATCACGAACACGACATCTGTTTGATCTAAATATCACCTCGGTTCCTTGATCACACATCTGGCTGACACTTAGAAGATTATGCTTCAATCCATCAACATATAAAACATTTCCAGCTTTGACCTTTTATTTTAACTGAGCAGTGCCTTTTCCTTTTATAGTTGCAGGAGTATCATTTCCAAAAGAGACTTTCTTTCCCTTTTCTAAAGCAGAATATGATTCAAGTTTTTCTTTATCACCTGTCATATGTTTCGAATATCCACTGTCAATGTACCATAGATTTTCTTGTCCTTCTGCATAAAATGCTATCCCACATCTTTCTGTTTGTGGTTCCTTTATTCTCCATGTTCTGGTGCTTGAGGCTTGTTCCTTTGTCTGCTGAAACTTGCTCCTGCATTCAGAATCTTCATGACCAAAGTTATTGCAAATAGAACATTCAACTTCATTTTCAAGAGGTGAAAAGTTGTTATAGGTCCTTTTTGTAATCTCGATCATACTTCTTTGTTTTTGAGCTTCTTTAGTCATGATTGTTTTATATGCAACACATTGAGCTGCTTTGCGACCAAAGTTATGGCAAGAGAAACATTGCCCATTGAAGAAACTTCTACGATTATCAAATCTACCGGCCAAATGATTGTAATTTCTATTGTCATCAATTCTTGAAGCAAATTGAGAAGATTTTACCTGTGGCTGGTTGTAGCTTTTGTTCATCCTTAAGACAGATTGCCCCTGGTTTACCTGATAGCCTTTGTTCGTTCTTGATGTAATTCGTCCCTGCTTTACCTGGTGATCTCCATTGTGCTTTTGCTCATTCCTTCTTGCTGCATCAAGATAACTCTTTGAGGTGGATGCTTGAGATGTTTCTCCATTATACCCCAGACCTGTCTTTTTTAGCAGAGAACATTGTACATTGATGATCTCATCTAGAGTTTCAGATCCTTTGACAAACTTAAGATTAATAGCCTTTGTTTTCTCAATTCCTTTTCTAAGGCCAACAATTTCACCTTCTAACTTTTCAAGATAT
The DNA here is from genome assembly GCA_031772625.1 of Pinus tabuliformis. Lineage (NCBI taxonomy): Eukaryota > Viridiplantae > Streptophyta > Pinopsida > Pinales > Pinaceae > Pinus > Pinus tabuliformis. The sequence continues at coordinate 1,216,657,283 of CM062804.1, read as the reverse complement.
TTTTCTTTTTCATCAATTTGAAATTGTAGAGTATCAATGATCATATTCTTTTCTTCTATACATGTCTTAAGTCTAGAAATATCTTCATAAAAACTATCCACATCTATAGCATCCATGTAACATCATCTTCAAATGCCATTAAAAGTTTATAGTCATTACCTCGTTCATCTTCATCACTATTTGATAGACCATCACTGTCTTCATGAGTGTAGTAGCTTTTCTTATTTGCATTCTGTTTCTTTTTCCATCTGGCAGGTTCCTTTCCTTTGTCAATCTTACCCTTATGAGGACATTTGGCAGCATAATGACCTACTCTTCCACAAGAAAAGCATTTAAAAGGTAGCTTACCTTTGAACCTTCCAGTACCCCGTTGAAGATTTCTGACAAAATTTGATTCTTCTTCTTCTTCTGGCACGTGACTTGATTCATAGTAGTCTCCTTTGCCTGAAGCCTTAAAAGCAACTTCTCTCCTGTCTGATGGACCTCATTTTCCCATTTAATAAGTAGTTAGAATTCCGTGTAGCTGAGACATAGTAAGAGTTCGTAGATTTTCCTTTTCTTCTATTGTAGACACTTTAGATTCAAACTTGGGGGACAATGATCTTAGGACTTTTTCAACCACAAAAACCTCTTTTATTTCTTCACCCAAGTTTTTCATACAATTAACAATCTCATCTACCCGAAGGAAATAGTTAGCCACACTTTCATCATTATACATTCTGAGATTCTCATACTGAATCCTGAGGGTTTGAAGTTTTGCACGTTTTACCTGTTCATCTCCTTCGTAGCTCAAAACAATCTTGTCCCATATTTCCTTTGCAGATTTATATTGCATAACCTTAACGAATTTAGATTGAGATAGACATCCTAGAAGAGTATTAAACGCCTTTGCATTTGTTTCATATTTCTTCTTCTCAGCTGAATCTGTAGGAGTAGCTGATGGAAAAGTATACCCTGTTTCTATAATGTCCCATACTTCTGTACCCAAAGATTGAAGATAGCCAGTAACTCTTACCTTCCAATATACGAAGTTTGTTCCATTAAAAATCGGTGGCCTGATTGATGCTTCCCTCTCGTAGTTTCTCATGATGTTAGATCTTTCTTCAAGCGATCAAGCTTCTTCAGAAGGACCTGCTCTGATACCAATTGTTGGAAATAATATTGAGGGGGGGGGGGGGGGTGAATCAGTATTATTAAATTCTTTTCAATATATCTTCCTTATTTATACTTTGAATAATTCTTCAAATATTGATCATTACTTTGTATGTCAGTATCATAAAATAATGAGTAGGAACAAGAAAAGCAAATAGTCACACAAAAGAACACCAGATATAAGGTGGAAACCCAATGTGGGTGAAAACCACCTGCTGTAATATGGCTCTATCTTTTTTTCAATTAGAAACTCCTTTTACAATGATTTTGTACTAGTGCAGTCCTTTACCAGTACGCAGGCTACAACCTGCAGAGAGCTACAACCCTCTCTCGTTCTCCAGCTTCTCCTGGAAGGGAGCTACAACCCCCTTAGCTCTTGTACTAGCCAAGATACTAGTACGTAGGTGCTGGCCTACTGAAGGCTACAACCTTCTCTTTCTTCCAGGGACCACGTTACATAAATTTTCAAATTGGATCCATGAACATCAATCAATCATCAAGTATATCTGCATCAAACAATCTCCTTTTCCTAATTAGCACTGAATCAAGTAAACACTTCTCTGGCAGCTGTACCCTGAACATAGTAACAGTAACCACACACCAAATTCTGAACCCAGAATACTGCAGCAATAGATAGAGGCAGCTAGATCATCATTTAAAGATATACACTACTTCAACAACCTGAAACCTGCGTGCAGATCTATAAAGGATAATTCCTTCTTTCAAATATTCAGACACTAATTAACCCAGATTGTCAGATTTATAGATCAAGCATGCGCCTCATATAACAGATCAAAATCATGCAAAGATACTATTATTCAAGCATAAATATTATGACCCATCAATAGAACTTATCCTTCTTTATGCGCTAAGGTTCCTCCTTCATTCAGATCCAGATTTGCACCATAACCCAATCACAAATATTTCAAATCTAGCACTTATTAGATATTCAATTTATTTGATGATACTTTGCCAAATGATCTCCTTCCTCTTTTATAGTCTTAGGCCTTCCACAATACCACGGTCCAAAACCATAGGATCAAAAAACTGTTGGACTAATACCATGAACCAACCATGAAAGTGCGTGAGATCAACACTTTTGGATGAAATAATACCACGGGCCAGAACCATAGGATCAAAAACTGTCGAACTAATACCATGAACCAACCATGAAAGTGCGTGAGATCAACACTTTTGGATGCAATACCACAGGCCAAAACCATAGGATCAAAAACTGTCGAACTAATACCATGAACCAACCATGAAAGTGCGTGAGATCAACACTTTTGGATGCAATACCACGGACCAAAACCATAGGATCAAAAACTGTCGGACTAATACCATGAGCCAACCATGAAAGTGCGTGAAATTTTCTCTTCATGAAAGGAACTTTTCTCTGCATGAAAGTGCGTGAACTTTTTCTCTACATGAAATAAACTTTTCTCTGCATAAAAGTGCGTAAACTTTTCTCTCCATGAAATAAAAGTGCGTGAACTTTTCTCTACATGAAATAAACTTTTCTCTGCATAAAAGTTCGTGAACTTTTCTCTACATGAAATAAACTTTTCTCTGCATAAAAGTGCGTGAACTTTTCTCTACATGAAATAAACGTTTCTCTGCATACAAGTGCATGAACTTTTCTCTACATGAAATAAAATTTTCTCTGCATAAAAGTGCGTGAACTTTTCTCTACATGAAAGAAACTTTTATCTTCATGAAGGTGCGTGAACTTTGCTGCACTATAATTTATCATCTGAGATGAGTGGGTTGCCATCAACAACATATGTATCATAATGCCAACATAGAGCTTGTGTACTTAACAAAGCAATACATGCTGCTATGAAGTTTTCTAGGGAGGCTCCAAAATGAAGTTAAGGAAAAATTTTGGAGGGTGGTTGTTTCTGCTACAAAACTTGGTGACACATTGGTAGAACTCTAGCTCTTTGAATGGACCTTGTTCATGAAAAGCAAGTCTAATACCTTCGGAAGTATTGTTCAGTTCTTAGCTTGTCTTGGTTTCACACTAGCTTGATTCTAAGATGTAGCATTCACCAAGCTCTTCGTCGATTCACACACATTCCAAGCCAAGTCAACACATTCCCTTTGATTAGGGTTGAGGGGTATATTGTTGCACAAGCATTATAGTCGTCAATGTCTTAGTTTCATATCTAGTGTTGCTACATTGCCAGTAGGCCTAGACAATACCTCGATGAAGTCACATAGGAACACAAGCATGGTTTTGCTGCTAGTGAGCTTGGTCAGTACCCTGACAGAGTTCCTTGCATCACCTCTCTACATAGGAAGCCTTTCTCTTCTTTCGCCTTATTAATTTTTCATCTTTTCAATTTTATTTTCACTTTTTTTATTTTTTATTTTTTTATTTTCGTAACTATGTGTAGAATGTATTCATTTTAGAGGCGAAAGAGGGATCCCGGCTTATTGAGAGCAGAAGAGGTTGTTCCAGCAAGAAGTAGTTTATTATACCTCTGGCGTGCCTATTAAAGTTTTCCTCCTCACCTTACTCTACTTGACTAAGCTGACAAGGGTTAACCCAAAAATCACCGACTAGAGTAGGTGATACTATTTAGCACACAAGCATTGTGTTTTCACCAAGGTTCACTTCGAATAGTACGTATTTTCCTTTGATGTATCATGGACTAAAAGTAACAAGTTCTTCATATAGAGGCATGATGAAAGATAACCAAGTAGTGATAGTTGTACACGGCCTCTTGTATTTTACCCAGCTTGTTTCAAGAGTCATAGATGGTCTCATGCAAACTACCCTACGAACGAAAAAGCAAACAAACAAAAGCCAAGTGGACAAACAAACAAACAAACAAAGTAAGCAAACAAGCATGCAGGAAAACCCACTGAAAGCAAGCACTACTCCTAATCCTACATTAATAGTGCATGGGACTGATCACGTGAAGTGATATTTCCAATGAATCCATCAACGTATTGGTTGGCCCATGTTGGTAAAGGCTTGTCCACGAGAAATCTAGATGTGTAAACTAGCAAGCAAGAAAGATATAACAATGAAGACAACCACACTTTGTGTTTCAAAGTGCCTGTTAACACCCAGGTTGTTCCCTATGACTCCCAAGGGAATACGGCCGGGGTAACCACTAACCAATCTTTGGATCACTGTTTCTAGCCAAACTGTGATCAGAGAGGGCTCTCTCTTTATGATTTGTAACTGTTTGTGATAGGGTTTTAGGCTAGCTATTATGCACTGGTTTTTGTTTATGTTTTGGTTGATGAAACTCCTTTTAGGTTCTAGTGAAGTAGTTTTCTGAGAGGTTGAGTACCATTGGGCAATGGAGTCTGTGGCTATATGTGTTTGAAACTTTGAGATGAAAGATGGGACTTACAGGGCCATTTGAGTGCTTAATAGAACAGATTTTTTGATTAAAAGACTGGAAACAGGTAACACAAACAGTGAAAGCATTTAAGAATTTTCACTTGTCATCTATATGTTCCCAACAGACAGCTTTAAGAAGAGAAAACAGAGGTCTTAGGGGCAAAAGTTGAATCCCTGAGAATGACTGTCACAGTAAAAAACACAGTTTTGAATTGCAGCAATTAAGAATTACAATTCTGTCACTGTATCTGAGGAAAACATGTATAATAGCTCAGTTTGAGTCCAGGGTAAACATGGTTAAATCCTGGGACTATCCTTTCACCTTGCTATCAAGTGTAAAACATTAGAACAACAAAAGAGAACAAAAGACTCAAAAGACACATAACGAAGAGATTTGAGAATACTTGCTGTTTTATGCAACACCCTGGAATCCTGTAACATTCATCTTTCACCACAATACATCAAAGAACACCAAGCCTTGGAAATTCCATTCTTCCTTTGTATTAATTCTCTGAAAATGTTACAACGAGCTAGAGCTCTTCAAAAGAAAATAACAACAACCCCTTTCACTGCTGTGAAGGGTGAATATATACTTGCGGTCATTTACAAAATATCTGAGTCCTGAGTTATCTCAGATTTTACTTTCTTACCAACTACTTAAGATATTATGGGCAAAATTTAATGCAGCATTGATTACAGAGTACAGGCATTTTAATGCTCTGTCAGAAGATATTTTAGCCTTTGGAGACAGCTAAGTCGGTCGAGATTTTCTGAGTAAATGCTGGAAAATCTGTCTTTAATGCTTTGTACGCTGTGTCTTGGACTTGTCACCTGTGATTGTGACTGTTGCTTGTGGTGAGCTCAATGGTCCTGCTGAGTTGGCTCAGCCTCTGCCTCTTTCCTGTAGATATTTTTCCTCAAAACTGTGCCTGCGCATGATGCTTATTTGCCTGTAGAAATAGCGCTATTGATTCTGGCCTGACAGAACTGTTTGTGTTAAATTTCTCCAGGCATCCTGTGTGGGCAGTTGGTGTGCTAGGATTGCACCCAGAGTTTCATCTGCTTCTGTAAATTTGAAGAAGTTAGGTGGTGTGTCAAACAGATGGTCCACTTCATTCATTAGGAAAAACAGGTTTTCCACCCTGTCATACATACTCTGCCCTGTGGCTGGCCCTGGCTCTGCTGAAGTGCTGGGTGGTTGTGCAATTTCTGCCACTGCATGGGCATCAATCCTCTTGTTGTAATTGTCCAGGGTGAGCAGTCTTCCTACACTGCTTAAGATGCTGGGGAGGCCTCTGTTCTGCAGAGTCACGAATTTTTCCAGGAATCTATTGATCTCAGTTTGCATATCCTGGGTCCTCCTCTCCAATGTTCCCACCAAGTTTCTCAATGTAATAACTCTCTTTGCTACAGCAATTGCTTCTGTCCTGTTAGTGATTCCCATGACAGCTAATTGAGAGCTAGTCTTATAGTTCAGAGTGTTGATTATCCTTGTAGCAGTTTCTGGCATGTGTCCAAGGCTTGCCCTGGCTCTCTGAATTTCTCTGTTTGCTTTGGTGATGAGCACCATTTGTTCATCCATGGTCTCAATATATTGCCACTGTTTGGCAATGGACCTCCCAATGTTGCTCCACAACACTGCTTTCATATCAGCTGTCACCCTTTCTAGTGCAAGCTCCTTCTCTAGTTCAGCAATTCTCTTTTTAAGAGCTTTCACCTCTCTGTCCTTGGTTGCCTCATTCTGTTTGCTCCTGTCAAACCTTTCATTTACCTTAGCCAAGGTTTTCTTAAGCTCATCCAGCTCTTTCATTTGAGATTCCATGGCTTGGATCTCAGCTTGCAGCTTTTGCATGTCTAAGCTAGCAGCCTGTTCTGATGTTGTAGTTGTTGCTGCTGTGGATGGTGCTGTAGTTTCTGTTTGCTGAAGAGGAGGAGTAATCTTGGGAGGGGTTTCCTCAAGATTTATTATGACAGGAGGAGGCTGGGAGGGTTGGCCCTCTTCTCTTTGCTTCAGTGTTTCCTGTAGTGCTGCCTTTGCAGCTTCAGTTTGTCCTAGCTGGTCCTGAGTCCTGACCAGCTCTTTATATAAGGACACCAGCAGATCTGTAGCATCCTTCTCTTGCCTTTGCTGGGCAACTTCATCTGTTTGTGGATGGATAGTGGCCGGGAGTTTAATTTTCTTTCTTAGGGCTGCCATGTCTGCATCCCTTATCTTCAGGAGCTCTTGGATGCCTTTGACATCTTTAGGGTCATGCCCTATCTCTATGATTACCTCTTCCAAGGACTTGATCCTATTGTCCTTGGCCTGTGATGAAGCTCTTTCTAACTCCAGCTGAGAAGCTGTGTTGTCTAGGCTGCTCTTTAATTTATAATTCTCCAATGTCTCATCTGCCAGGGAGGCATACACCATTTCCCCAGTCTGCTTATGTAGTTCAATCTTGTCCATGGGGTGTATGTCTTTGGCAAGAACCTCCATGTTGGTTCTTAGATAGTCTGAGGTGGACTGAGGCTGCAAAGATGTAGGCATGAAGTGGCTCATTATCATTTTGCCTTCGCTCACATCGAAAGCAGACATGAGTCTCTGCTGGTTGCTAGGAGCTAGGTTTAGCAAGTGATCATATAGCTGCACCTTTATGGGATCACTCCTCCTCTTGATGTCAATGAATTGCTGTTTTATACTTGACTGCCCCTTTCTTGTTTGACTGGAGGAGCTGACCTCTCCTCCCATTGTCATGTCATGTCCTCGCTGGGATGAGCTGGCCGAAAGTTCTCCACTGGGTGGGCCCATACCCATGGCTTGCCTTACTGCAATGTCCTCCTCTTGGGAGTCATTCAGTCTTTGTCTCTTCTCTCCCCTGATGAAAGATGAGGTGTGGGGGGTCTCTCTCTCCCTTTTCCTTGTCACATCCTCCTTTTGTGGTGTTTGGAGGACTGATGTGTCAATATTGGTGTCTGTCCTGGGAGGCACATTTGTTTGAGGCTGCTGCTCAGTATTGCCAGGTTGATCTGTCCCTTTTTCCTGCTGCAAGGGCTGTTCACTGGACTGTGCTTTTTCTTGTTGCTGTCCCAGTTCTTGCTGTTCCATTTCCTCTTGCTGCTGTAGCAAGGTGTCCACTTGTTCCTCTGTCAATACAGGTGGCTGTTCCACCTGTTTACCTTTGTCTTTGCTTGCTGCCTGGGATGTCTTCTCAGTGGTTTGCTGCTGTGCTGCTGAAGATCCAGCAGCTGTTCCACTTTGCTTTCTGTAGGAGTGGGGCACCTGTGCACAAGTTTCCAAGTCAGTTTCCTTTTGTACATTCCTGGCTTCTTTCTCAAGCAATTCTACCTCAGTGAGTTGTTCTATTAGTGTACCCTCTTCCCAATCTAGTGCATTGGCATACTTTTCTATTTCCGGTTGTCTTTTATGTGCATAGTTGCCCAGTCTGTATCTAATTCTCCTGAGGGAGATACTATGATTGGGGTCATAAGGAATCCACTCAAAACTGGTCTGCAATCTGAGGCCTTCCAGCATGCTGTGTGCCTCTTTCCATCCTTCCTCTTTCTTGTTATACAGGAAGGAACCTAGCTGGCTTCTTACCTTCAGTTGTGACTTCTTGTTTCTACTCTGAAAATGAAGGTAATCTGAGTTCCCAAACTGCCTGAAATACTCCAAGGCAAACAGCCTCATGGGGACATACCTTGGCAACCTAAATGGGTTCATTTCACAGCCATATATTCTAATGACTGTGTGGTTCTGGTAGAAGTACCAGTTGCCAATATTGTAGGATTTGTTCAGATGTAGAATCCTCCTCATTTCATCGGTTAATCTAGGAGGAGGAGTGCCTTGCAGAACTGTTAGGGCCGGATGAACAAATAGATCAATGAACTCACAGTATGTATAGGGTGATACTGAGGTAAAATGAAACACAGAGGTCCAGAAAACAACTGATCTTGGGCTTCCTTGGGCATTGAGTGGCCTCAAAGGAACTGAGAAGGTAGCTGGCTGATAGAAAAGGAATAAATGGTAGATATATGAGGAGTACCTGAACAGTCTCTCCCTTTTCAGATTCATGAACTGATCATGGATCTTCTCTGCTATGTAGGTTGCATAATCATACTGCACAGCTGGAGGCTTACCAGGGGCAAACATGGACAGCATTGCCATTATACTTTCATCTACATCTTCCAGCCCCCTGAACCCTAGGACATAGCTAATCAGATCCACCAGCATTCTGCCCAACTCATTCAGATAATGATACCCAATAGGAGGGGTTCTGACTGTTTCTGAGCTTGGTGTGACAAACAGTTGGTTAATTTTGATGATCTGGTCACTGGACAGCTTGATCCCTGTGTTAATTAGATTCTGCATGGACAGAGGGGTCAATTTCTTGGCTGTATTGAAGTGCAGCATCTGGTTTATGCTCTCTGGGGTGATCTGGAACAGGACTAGGCCTGTGGGGCTTATGACTGCCCTTTGGCTGGGGTCATAGCATTCCTGGCAGCTGTAAATGAGCTCTGGCATTGGATTGACTTGGGGAAGGTTGTATATGGGCAAATTTGACTCCCAAATCCCCAAGATATCTGCTCCACTGAGGTGCTGGGCTCTTAGTTCATTCAGCATTAGCACATTATACTTGGTTCCCATGGGAAACCAATCCAGCATTTGGTAGTCCATGTCTCCCAGGGCTTTCCATGCTAGTTCTTGGTGAGGGGCATTGATGGGCTTAATGTTCAGTGCAATAGGGGTCTCCATAGCTGTTCAAGTTACCAGAATTGCAAATAGACAGGTGGAATGGTGAAAACACAGTCTGGAGGCAGTCTTCTGTGGAAACAGTTTGAGGTTTTGAGTGTTCAAGGGGAATTCTCTCAGTAGCAATTGAAATACTACTGGATTCTAGTGACAGAACCTCTCTGTGGTGTAACTGAACTCTCTGACAGGGTGAATTATGTCTATTAGCAACTCTGCCGGGAAAACGCAGAATTACAGAGGTTTAATGGGAATTGCAGGTTTCTAGAGCTCTGCAGGTGTTTCTTGGCCCTCACAATGATAATGCTGGACGAATGAAAGGGAATGAACGGTGCAAATATAGTTTTTATGGTTCTATTATCCCTGTGAGCAATTTTGAGCTTAATGAAGGTCGTATGGAGGGCGAAATGGTCTAAATACCTATAATTCGACGAGCAGAGGTTGAAACACAGGTGCACAGGTGCTTTTTGAGGAGGTCGCCCGGGCAAATCGGCTGGTTGGCGAAAATTCGAGCTCAAACGGTCAAGCAGAGCGCTCAGTAAAAAACACAGTGAAAATGGTAAAAACACGGGAAAAATTGGTAAATATGGGTCATTTTACCATTTGGCGCTTTTTTCTGCTGACGTCAGCATGACGTCATTGGTGGGTCATGGTGAGGTGACGTCAGCTGACGTCATCGAGCGACGTGGCAGTGGGCGACTGGTCAAAGGTGAGGCGAGGTGGCAGCCCAGTCAGCAGTGAGGTGGGCCAATAACATAAGCGGGTACGGGCAGGCAACGACGTGGCGGTGAATTAGCGGCGGGTAGGCGGCGGTTAACGTGCAGCGGTCACGGTTAAGGCCTTAACCGTTGCAGTCTCCCGGGGCGGTTAAGGTACGGCGCGGAGGATGTCAGAGCGGGCTCCGAGATGGTTTAACGCCCGACGCGTGGAGGAGGCGTGACAAGGCGCAACGTCACTTCCCCGGAAGTTAACGTGCGGTCACGGGAGGCGCTCCGATATTGCTGTGGGCCGTCGGATCTGGTGGGCTTGATCCGACGGCTGGCAGAGGGGTAACATGCGCCTTTGATATTATGGGCGGAAAAATCAAAATTTGTGGGTTTTATGTGGGTTTTTTCAAATGTTTTGATTAAACCACAATGCGGTAGGGTTGGGAAACGTGCCAGAGGCGGGCATTTGACCTTTGCAAAGGTTTTATAGGCAAAATGGGTTCGGAAAGTGGGTTTTAGCAATGCAGAGGTGATTTGAAGGCAAATTGACCTGCAGCAAAGGGGAAATGGGTGGAATAGGTTCACCAAAGTGGCCAGATGCCATTTGGTCCCTTTTTTGAAAAATACACGGCTATTATGCCTAGGGGAGGGAATATACATAAGATTTGGGGTTTTATACACCTTAGTGTTAATAGTATTAGGGGTGGGGGTAAGATAAGGGATGTTATATAGTAGAATTAGGAGTTAATATGAATGAAGGAGGGGAATTTAGAAAGGGGGTGTTAGTGATGGAGTAGAGAGGGAAAGAGAAGAAGTTAGTGATGCTCTTTGCTGTAATTTCATGGAATTCACCACTTTGTTTGCTGATAGATCAATTGCCTTGGCAAGAGACCTATTGATACTTGTGTAATGGTGATCATATTCTTTCTGCAACCACAACTGCCTACCCAACTATTTTGCCTAGCATTTTTTGTTTCTTCTTGGAGGGGCACTTGAACTTGCAACCCTCAATTGCCTTTTCTTTTCCTTGGCTTTTTCCTCTTTTCTCTCTATCTACTTCTACCCTTATGTCTTCCAAGGTCCCAGATTAAACTTTTGGAAACCTTTGTTTCTCTACCTAAACTACTTGTCTGCCAAGATTAAGCTGTTTGGACAGACCTCTTTCTCTATTCTACAACTCAAAATTGAAACATGGCATGATCCAGATTAAACTGTTGAATCATCCACAAAAATTGAAATAAGGTCCTCAATACTAGAAACACTTTACCCAGCTCTTGCTTTCTAAGAAATATGGGATCTTTGGGATACCAAAGCAGAGCATATTTGGCTTTTCTCTTGCCAATCATGAAATATGAAACCTATTACTATAGGTATCCAACAGTGGCTCCACATGGGGATGGTTTTTCTTTTGAAAGACCAAGAACAGCAGGTCAGATTGCCTTGTTGCTTGACTGCCCATCTTTGTTTTTAAAATCTGCTGCATATAATCTGTCAAAATAGTGTGCTTCTTTCTTGGAGAACCTCTGATTCTATCTGCCTGTTGCTGCTAGGTGCAGCATTTGGGAAAACCTCTTTATACAATTTAAATCAAAAGAGAATATGTACAATTGCATATATACAATGAACCTCTGAATTTCTATCATAGTGAACAGTCAAAATAGTGCTTCAGCATCCTGCCATTGACAGGACCTTCATCCAGTTCAGTTATAGTCAAGCTTTTTAGGAAGTAGGTGTTATTACCTTGCACTGCTTGGACAGCAAATGGTCCTTTCCATAAAGAATCAAACTTCCCATGTTTTCCTTTCTCTTCTCTTCTTGCATCCCACTTTAAAACTTTATCCCCTACATTGAAATCTTCAGCTTTAGTTCTTCTGTCAAAGGCCTTTTTCAGTTTCTCTTGTAGTATCTGTACTCTGCTGAAAACTTGTTCTCTGGTCTGCTGTAGACAAATTATCTGGTTAATCCTTCTTTGCATGTCATTTGGCTCTGCTTGGCTTTCTTGTAGAAGTTTCATAACTGGCACACCTAGTGATGAAGGAAATCTGGCCTCTAATCCATAGACTAACTCATATGGGCTGGTCCCAATTGATCTTTTGGTGGTTAATCTGTCTGCCCATAAAGCATTTACTAGTTTCTTATGCCAGTTCTTTTTGTTCTCTTCTAGCACTTTCTTTATGATGTTTATCAGGCTTTTGTTTGATGATTCAGCAAGACCATTTCCTTGAGGATAGTAAGCTGTAGAATGGCCCAAAGTAATGTGAAATTTATGGCAAAAGTTTACCATCTTCTTGGATCTGAAGGCAGCAGCATTGTCTGTTATTATCTTGTCTGGGCAGCCAAATCTAGCCAGTATATTGTTCTCCAAAAATTGAATGATTACTGAATCATTTGCTTGTCTGCATGGGGCAGCTTCAATCCACTTGGTGAAGTAGTCTGTTGCTGTTAGAATCCATCTGTGTTGCCCTGAAGATGAGGGGTGAATTTCTCCAATGAAATCCAAGCCCCATTGTTGAAAAGGTCTCTCTGTTGCAATGGGCCTCAAAGGAAGTGGCAGCAACTGTCTTTTGCCTTCAAACAGTTGGCACTTGTGGCATGATGTTGTGAATTTCTTCATATCTGAGAACATAGTGGGCCAGTAATAACCAGCCCTTAATATCTTGTCCACAGTGGACTTCCAGTACAGATGTCCACCACAGTCTCCAGCATGGAATTCTTGCATAATATTGTCAGTTTCACTCTCAAGAAGACAGTGCAGCAAAATACCTTCATGGTTTTTCCAGAGTAGATTCTCATCTATCACACAAAATTTAGATGTTTTCATTTTTAGGAACCTAGACTTAGTTCTGGACAGTCCTGGGGGAGCACACAGGTTTTGTAACACATAACAGATATCAGAGTACCATGGAGATTGTTCAAAGGCTACATTGATCTTTGGAGTCGCCAGCTCTGTTTCACTGTCCAGTTGGTTGATATCTAAGGCTTGGAAATTTGCTTCTGTCATTAACTTGGCCAAACCTTGCCCTTTTATCAGCTTTGTAGGCTTTATTTCAATGTCAAATTCAAGTATGTTTGCAATCCATTTTCCTCTCCTTCCCTCTAAGTTTTCTTGTGTGAGAATGTCTTTGACAATAGGACTTGGTACATAAGCTACAACATGGGAGTAAAGGATGTAAATCCTAAAGTCTTTGATGGCTTTGATCAAGGCATAGGCTTGTTTCTCCATTATTTGGTACTTTAGGGGGGCATCTCTAAGAGCTCTGCTGAAAAAAGCAATGGGCTTTTCATTCCCTTGGTCATCTTTCTGTAATAAAACAGCAGCAATAGTGTGTTGGGAGGCAAAGGAGAAAATGATGAAGTCTCTGTCAAACTGAGGGTTAGTTAACACTGGGGTTTGAGTCAAGGCCAATTTTATACTTTCAAAAGCTTGTTTTGCTTCAACAGTCCATTTGACCTTTGAATCTTTCTTTAGCATATTGTTTAGTAATCTGATTAATTCTGCTAAATTTGGGATAAACCTTCTCAAAAAGTTGATTTTTCCCAAGAATCCTTGAAGCTCCTTGACATTCCTTGGGTGAGGCATTTGTAGGATAGCTTGTATCCTATCTGGATCAATTCTTATGCCATCTTTCGAAATGATGTGACCTAGAAGTTTCCCTTCTTCTAAGCCAAATAAAGACTTCTTGGGGTTTAAGGAAATACCATATTTCCTGCATGTTATGAAGATTTGTCTCAGATGTTTCAAGTGTTCTTGGTCAGATTTTGAAAAGGGTGTAAGATCATCTAAGTAGATGACCAAGAAATCATGAATTTCCTTTGCAAAAGCAATGTCCATTGCTCTCTGAAATGTTGCCCCTGCATTTTTCAATCCAAAGGGCATCTTCACATACTTGAAAGTACCCCATGGGGTAGTAAATGCAGTCTTGTCTTGATCATCAGGGTGTACCAGGATTTGATTGAAACCTGAGAAGCCATCCAACAATGATATTCTTGAGGCTCCTACTACTCTTTGAAGGATGTGGTCCATTTTGGGTAAGGGATAGTTGTCTTTGAGTGACACTAGGTTCAAATTCCTTAAGTCTACACAAAGTCTAATCTCACCAGTTTTCTTTCTTGTAGGGACCAAATTCGAAATCCACTCAGAAAACCTGATTGGTGCTATGATCCCAGCTTTGAACATTTTTTGTAATTCTTTTTCAATGGAAGGAAGAAGCACAGGATTGATTCTTCTCAATTTCTGTTTGAATGGTTTTTGATTAGGCTTGAGGGGAATGGTGTGCTGGATAACAGAGGTATCATAAGACTTCAAGTCTTCATAACCCCAGGCAAAGACATCTTGGAACTCTTTAAAGAGGTCAACATATTTGGGTTTTTGGTCAGGGGGCAAAACAGCAGATAGCTTTATTATTTTAGGCTTGTCAGTGGTACCAATGTTACATTCTTCAATTGTTGCATCTAATGGCTGCATCTTTGGTTTCCTGGGAACATCATTTGAGTCAAAAATATCCTCTAGTGGGGTAAGGCCTGCTGGAAGAAGATTGTCTTTGAGTTGTATGATTTCATCTTCAGCGTTGCTCAGCTCTTCACAGTCAATTTGGTGAATTTGCTGAATGTTTTCTTTGTTGAAAATGGTTGGACTGAGTAGTTGTTTTGCTGTCCTAGGTGACATTGGGTGGGCAGACTGTTGAAACTGTAATTGTGATTGACTTGCTCCATCAACAATTTGAGATTGACTTGCTGTCTCAAGGTCAATATTTAATCCTGTAAACTCTTGTTGCAAGGTTAAAAAGTTGTTTATTTGCCTATCATTCTCAAATACTTGCCACTCTTTGACATTGTTTGGAATAGAAGGCCTATATTTGACCTCTGCTGTGAAACAATTGTTGGGTTGTAGTGGGAATTTGAAGGTGCTGGCAAATGTTGCCAAGCTGTGAGCATGGAGATTGTGGCCCCTTGGAATCTTTGTGATAACAAACTCGGAGAAAGTTTCTAATATTTCAATTACAGCAGACCTATAGGACCTTAATCTTTTGTCATTGGTGACAAAATCCCCTTTTACTTGTTGAATTACTAGATCAGAGTCCCCCATGATTGAGAGGCTATGTGCTTGTAATGATTTTGCAATCTTGAGGCCTAGTAGCAGAGCTTCATATTCTGCCATGTTGTTAGTGCATTTAAAGTTCAATCTATAAGCCCGGCCTTGTGCACAGGCTTTCTTTTGTTATGTATCCATACTCCAGCTCCTGCCCCTAACTTGTTAACTGAGCCATCAAACTCTAGGACCCACAGACTATCTTGCTGGTCAGGGGATCTTAAATTCTTTTCATGGGATGGCCATGTGAGCATGAGTTGAGGTTTCTTTTCCCATTTGTCTCCTAGGATAATTTCATCATTTGTTTGACAATTTTTTACAACTAAAGGAGGGTGAATGGGTACTGTTGGGCTGATTAAAATTTGGCAGGTGCCACTTGTTTGATCGATGTTTTGTTCTTGTATGGGTGTTTCGGTCTTAATGTCATTGTTTAAGGAGCTTGTGCTGTCATTGAAGAGGATGAAGGAGTCTATGTCCGAATGGACAGCATATATTGGAAAATTTTGAGGCTTTTCTTCACTGCTGACCATATATTTCATGAGTGTTTCCCTATAAAGTCTCTTGGGTTGTCCAAAGACAGAGATGGTTGCATATGACATGTCCAATTGCAGGGAGCCTTGGAGCTTGGCTCCCCATGATCTTGATAGGAGCATTCCATATTTGGGTGGGATATCAGCAACAACAACATCCATTAAAATGGTTTTGTTGGGAAATTGAACCAGGGACACACATAAATCCTTAATTAGGCCCAAGCATTTGACTTGACTAGAATCAAAAGAAAACAGGTCTTTGTATGGTCTTGTTATATCCAAGTTTAATCTTTCCATGACTGCTTTTGGCATAAGGTTGTGAGATGCACCTGAGTCAAACATTGCATTATGCAGTATTTTATCATGAACATGTAAGCTGACATAAAAAGGTAAAACCCCTGTGACTACTGTTTTTCCATCTACCTCTGGGCCAAACAGTAATTCTGGAGTGTCATCTAGCACATTTACATCATCTTTGTTGTTGGTGAGCTGAAGGGATTTTTTGATCTGTTGCTTATATATGTCATGCTTGGCTAGCTCTGAAAGGGGAATTGCTATCTTTAACTTGCCAATCTCTGTTCCTAGGTCAAAGGGTTTATCCACCTGAATTTTAGGGTCACGGATAGCAGTCCTTTCCTTGTTCATTGAATTTTCTTGTTGGATTTCATCTTGATTTTGGAACCTGCCCCTCATGCCCATGTCTTGAGGGGTGATGTTCGGATTTGGGTGAGAGGATGAAGTTGCTGTGGGCTCTTGTGGTGTGGACAGTAATTCAGTGACCTCCTCAACCACTACTTCCTTTGCAGGCAAGTTTGTTTTGTCATTAGGTTCAGTGACTAAGGTTTCTTTAGTTTGCTGTTTCTCCTTTACCTTCTCAGGCTGATTTGCATTTACAGTCCGACTTCTTAGTTTGTACTGCTTATGGACTTCATAGACAGCAGTATCATACCCTTGTTTAAAGTCAAAGGATTCTCCTGATTGTGTTTGGAATGTTTTGCTTTCATCTTCATCATGGTCTTCTTGTGTTAGGAAAACATGGCTTTTACCATCCAGACCTATCAAGTTGATCTCAGGATCTTCATTGAGCTGATTAGCTGAGGAAGTTTCTGCATAATTTTCTTGAAAAGGGGGTCTGATATCTTGGTCAGCACCTGTTTTTCCTATATTGGGGTTCTGTGTTCTCCTAAAATTTGGGTTTCTAGGAGTATTGTTTTGTGGTGCTTCCCATGATGACTTTCTTTCTACTGATTCCACTCTCTCACCTAGTCTTTTCATGCTGTTTAGTATTGCATCCAACTTCTGATCAAAGCCTGAGGGCTCTTCTTTGAAACCAACCTTCTTTTCCAGCTTTGCCCTGTTTCTTTTGGCAATTAGGTTGGCCTCTACAGTGACTGCAACTCTTTGGGCTTCTGCAAGGGTTGGAGGGTCTCTTTCTCTCAACTGATAGGCCATATCAGAATCAAAACCATCAGGGAAATTATAAAGGGCCAAATCAGGAGGGGGCCTTAAGTTCTGGGGAATAGCATTGTATATGTTGTTGAACCTAGCACAATACTCCAAAACCGTTTCTTGGGGACCTCTTCTAATAGTGTTGTATTCACCAAGTATATGGTGTGGATCTCTCTTTTTCTCCCATCTGTTGGTAAATTCCTGGTATAGAACTTCAGAGGTTGCAATGGAATTTGCATTTAAGGATCTAAACCAAGTTCTGACATCCCCAGTTAGGCTTTGGACAAAAATTCTCATCCTAACACTGTCATCATCTATTTCAAAGGTCTCAAAGTGATCTTGCATCTTCTTAGCATGCTGGGTAGCTGTCATAGGGCCCTGGGAGTCAAAAAATGAGAGTCTAGTTTGGTAGTCTTGGGGTAGAGCTGGAGCATTGGCTGGTATCTGCAGAGGTGCATATCTGTTAGCCATGTTTATGGGATTTATAGGGTTAATAGGAACAAATGGGACAGCTGGTATCACAGGTATAACAGGGGTAACAAGAGGGAAACTGATTGAAAGGGTATGTGCAGAAGGTGAAGATGGGAGAGGAGGGCTTTGAGGTGTTGATGATGAACTAGGGGAATTAGGTGTGGAACGGAAAAGGACTTTACAAGGAGTTGGAATGAGGATAGGTTGGTCTAAACTTATATCTGAATCAGCAGGCTTCTCCTGCTTTTGCCGTCTCCTTGTGTTCTTTGGTATGATATTTGGATTATCAACAATGACAGGTTGATCAGGGTCAGGGTTTGCCCTAGTGTGCCTTGGGATTCTTTTGGGAGCCAGCTTCTAAGTATTCTTTTAGAACTTTATACAGAAAGTTTTGTATGTACAAGGACTAGGTAAGAATTCTGGAATGACTATATAGGTCTCAAAGCTAGGATGAAGTTTCCCTGGTTAGCTCTTCCCTAAAGCTGTCCCTGTGTTTACAGAAACAGTCCTAAGGCCTCTTGGCTAGTTTCAGGCTTGATGGTAGCTCTTGAAAAAAGATAGTAATTGAAGAAATCTTAAGTCCCCAGTGGAGTCGCCATTTATGTTAACACCCAGGTTGTTCCCTATGACTCCCAAGGGAATACGGCCGGGGTAACCACTAACCAATCTTTGGATCACTGTTTCTAGCCAAACTGTGATCAGAGAGGGCTCTCTCTTTATGATTTGTAACTGTTTGTGATAGGGTTTTAGGCTAGCTATTATGCACTGGTTTTTGTTTATGTTTTGGTTGATGAAACTCCTTTTAGGTTCTAGTGAAGTAGTTTTCTGAGAGGTTGAGTACCATTGGGCAATGGAGTCTGTGGCTATATGTGTTTGAAACTTTGAGATGAAAGATGGGACTTACAGGGCCATTTGAGTGCTTAATAGAACAGATTTTTTGATGAAAAGACTGGAAACAGGTAACACAAACAGTGAAAGCATTTAAGAATTTTCACTTGTCATCTATATGTTCCCAACAGACAATTTTAAGAAGAGAAAACAGAGGTCTTAGGGGCAAAAGTTGAATCCCTGAGAATGACTGTCACAGTAAAAAACACAGTTTTGAATTGCAGCAATTAAGAATTACAATTCTGTCACTGTATCTGAGGAAAACATGTATAATAGCTCAGTTTGAGTCCAGGGTAAACATGGTTAAATCCTGGGACTATCCTTTCACCTTGCTATCAAGTGTAAAACATTAGAACAACAAAAGAGAACAAAAGACTCAAAAGACACATAACGAAGAGATTTGAGAATACTTGTTGTTTTATGCAACACCCTGGAATCCTGTAACATTCATCTTTCACCACAATACATCAAAGAACACCAAGCCTTGGAAATTCCATTCTTCCTTTGTATTAATTCTCTGAAAATGTTACAACGAGCTAGAGCTCTTCAAAAGAAAATAACAACAACCCCTTCAACTGCTGTGAAGGGTGAATATATACTTGCGGTCATTTACAAAATATCTGAGTCCTGAGTTATCTCAGATTTTACTTTCTTACCAACTACTTAAGATATTATGGGCAAAATTTAATGCAGCATTGATTACAGAGTACAGGCATTTTAATGCTCTGTCAGAAGATATTTTAGCCTTTGGAGACAGCTAAGTCGGTCGAGATTTTCTGAGTAAATGCTGGAAAATCTGCCTTTAATGCTTTGTACGCTGTGTCTTGGACTTGTCACCTGTGATTGTGACTGTTGCTTGTGGTGAGCTCAATGGTCCTGCTGAGTTGGCTCAGCCTCAGCCTCTTTCCTGTAGATATTTTTCCTCAAAACTGTGCCTGCGCATGATGCTTATTTGCCTGTAGAAATAGCGCTACTGATTCTGGCCTGACAGAACTGTTTGTGTTAAATTTCTCCAGGCATCCTGTGTGGGCAGTTGGTGTGCTAGGATTGCACCCAGAGTTTCATCTGCTTCTGTAAATTTGAAGAAGTTAGGTGGTGTGTCAAACAGATGGTCCACTTCATTCATTAGGAAAAACAGGTTTTCCACCCTGTCATACATACTCTGCCCTGTGGCTGGCCCTGGCTCTGCTGAAGTGCTGGGTGGTTATGCAATTTCTGCCACTGCATGGGCATCAATCCTCTTGTTGTAATTGTCCAGGGTGAGCAGTCTTCCTACACTGCTTAAGATGCTGGGGAGGCCTCTGTTCTGCAGAGTCACGAATTTTCCAGGAATCTATTGATCTCAGTTTGCATATCCTGGGTCCTCCTCTCAATGTTCCCACCAAGTTTCTCAATGTAATAACTCTCTTTGCTACAGCAATTGCTTCTGTCCTGTTAGTGATTCCCATGACAGCTAATTGAGAGCTAGTCTTATAGTTCAGAGTGTTGATTATCCTTGTAGCAGTTTCTGGCATGTGTCCAAGGCTTGCCCTGGCTCTCTGAATTTCTCTGTTTGCTTTGGTGATGAGCACCATTTGTTCATCCATGGTCTCAATATATTGCCACTGTTTGGCAATGGACCTCCCAATGTTGCTCCACAACACTGCTTTCATATCAGCTGTCACCCTTTCTAGTGCAAGCTCCTTCTCTAGTTCAGCAATTCTCTTTTTAAGAGCTTTCACCTCTCTGTCCTTGGTTGCCTCATTCTGTTTGCTCCTGTCAAACCTTTCATTTACCTTAGCCAAGGTTTTCTTAAGCTCATCCAGCTCTTTCATTTGAGATTCCATGGCTTGGATCTCAGCTTGCAGCTTTTGCATGTCTAAGCTAGCAGCCTGTTCTGATGTTGTAGTTGTTGCTGCTGTGGATGGTGCTGTAGTTTCTGTTTGCTGAAGAGGAGGAGTAATCTTGGGAGGGGTTTCCTCAAGATTTATTATGACAGGAGGAGGCTGGGAGGGTTGGCCCTCTTCTCTTTGCTTCAGTGTTTCCTGTAGTGCTGCCTTTGCAGCTTCAGTTTGTCCTAGCTGGTCCTGAGTCCTGACCAGCTCTTTATATAAGGACACCAGCAGATCTGTAGCATCCTTCTCTTGCCTTTGCTGGGCAACTTCATCTGTTTGTGGATGGATAGTGGCCGGGAGTTTAATTTTCTTTCTTAGGGCTGCCATGTCTGCATCCCTTATCTTCAGGAGCTCTTGGATGCCTTTGACATCTTTAGGGTCATGCCCTATCTCTATGATTACCTCTTCCAAGGACTTGATCCTATTGTCCTTGGCCTGTGATGAAGCTCTTTCTAACTCCAGCTGAGAAGCTGTGTTGTCTAGGCTGCTCTTTAATTTATAATTCTCCAATGTCTCATCTGCCAGGGAGGCATACACCATTTCCCCAGTCTGCTTATGTAGTTCAATCTTGTCCATGGGGTGTATGTCTTTGGCAAGAACCTCCATGTTGGTTCTTAGATAGTCTGAGGTGGACTGAGGCTGCAAAGATGTAGGCATGAAGTGGCTCATTATCATTTTGCCTTCGCTCACATCGAAAGCAGACATGAGTCTCTGCTGGTTGCTAGGAGCTAGGTTTAGCAAGTGATCATATAGCTGCACCTTTATGGGATCACTCCTCCTCTTGATGTCAATGAATTGCTGTTTTATACTTGACTGCCCCTTTCTTGTTTGACTGGAGGAGCTGACCTCTCCTCCCATTGTCATGTCATGTCCTCGCTGGGATGAGCTGGCCGAAAGTTCTCCACTGGGTGGGCCCATACCCATGGCTTGCCTTACTGCAATGTCCTCCTCTTGGGAGTCATTCAGTCTTTGTCTCTTCTCTCCCCTGATGAAAGATGAGGTGTGGGGGGTCTCTCTCTCCCTTTTCCTTGTCACATCCTCCTTTTGTGGTGTTTGGAGGACTGATGTGTCAATATTGGTGTCTGTCCTGGGAGGCAGATTTGTTTGAGGCTGCTGCTCAGTATTGCCAGGTTGATCTGTCCCCTTTTCCTGCTGCAAGGGCTGCTCACTGGACTGTGCTCTTTCTTGTTGCTGTCCCAGTTCTTGCTGTTCCATTTCCTCTTGCTGCTGTAGCAAGGTGTCCACTTGTTCCTCTGTCAATACAGGTGGCTGTTCCACCTGTTTACCTTTGTCTTTGCTTGCTGCCTGGGATGTCTTCTCAGTGGTTTGCTGCTGTGCTGCTGAAGATCCAGCAGCTGTTCCACTTTGCTTTCTGTAGGAGTGGGGCACCTGTGCACAAGTTTCCAAGTCAGTTTCCTTTTGTACATTCCTGGCTTCTTTCTCAAGCAATTCTACCTCAGTGAGTTGTTCTATTAGTGTACCCTCTTCCCAATCTAGTGCATTGGCATACTTTTCTATTTCCGGTTGTCTTTTATGTGCATAGTTGCCCAGTCTGTATCTAATTCTCCTGAGGGAGATACTATGATTGGGGTCATAAGGAATCCACTCAAAACTGGTCTGCAATCTGAGGCCTTCCAGCATGCTGTGTGCCTCTTTCCATCCTTCCTCTTTCTTGTTATACAGGAAGGAACCTAGCTGGCTTCTTACCTTCAGTTGTGACTTCTTGTTTCTACTCTGAAAATGAAGGTAATCTGAGTTCCCAAACTGCCTGAAATACTCCAAGGCAAACAGCCTCATGGGGACATACCTTGGCAACCTAAATGGGTTCATTTCACAGCCATATATTCTAATGACTGTGTGGTTCTGGTAGAAGTACCAGTTGCCAATATTGTAGGATTTGTTCAGATGTAGAATCCTCCTCATTTCATCGGTTAATCTAGGAGGAGGAGTGCCTTGCAGAACTGTTAGGGCCGGATGAACAAATAGATCAATGAACTCACAGTATGTATAGGGTGATACTGAGGTAAAATGAAACACAGAGGTCCAGAAAACAACTGATCTTGGGCTTCCTTGGGCATTGAGTGGCCTCAAAGGAACTGAGAAGGTAGCTGGCTGATAGAAAAGGAATAAATGGTAGATATATGAGGAGTACCTGAACAGTCTCTCCCTTTTCAGATTCATGAACTGATCATGGATCTTCTCTGCTATGTAGGTTGCATAATCATACTGCAGAGCTGGAGGCTTACCAGGGGCAAACATGGACAGCATTGCCATTATACTTTCATCTACATCTTCCAGCCCCCTGAACCCTAGGACATAGCTAATCAGATCCACCAGCATTCTGCCCAACTCATTCAGATAATGATACCCAATAGGAGGGGTTCTGACTGTTTCTGAGCTTGGTGTGACAAACAGTTGGTTAATTTTGATGATCTGGTCACTGGACAGCTTGATCCCTGTGTTAATTAAATTCTGCATGGACAGAGGGGTCAATTTCTTGGCTGTATTGAAGTGCAGCATCTGGTTTATGCTCTCTGGGGTGATCTGGAATAGGACTAGGCCTGTGGGGCTTATGACTGCCCTTTGGCTGGGGTCATAGCATTCCTGGCAGCTGTAAATGAGCTCTGGCATTGGATTGACTTGGGGAAGGTTGTATATGGGCAAATTTGACTCCCAAATCCCCAAGATATCTGCTCCACTGAGGTGCTGGGCTCTTAGTTCATTCAGCATTAGCACATTGTACTTGGTTCCCATGGGAAACCAATCCAGCATTTGGTAGTCCATGTCTCCCAGGGCTTTCCATGCTAGTTCTTGGTGAGGGGCATTGATGGGCTTAATGTTCAGTGCAATAGGGGTCTCCATAGCTGTTCAAGTTACCAGAATTTCAAATAGACAGGTGGAATGGTGAAAACACAGTCTGGAGGCAGTCTTCTGTGGAAACAGTTTGAGGTTTTGAGTGTTCAAGGGGAATTCTCTCAGTAGCAATTGAAATACTACTGGATTCTAGTGACAGAACCTCTCTGTGGTGTAACTGAACTCTCTGACAGGGTGAATTATATCTATTAGCAACTCTGCCGGGAAAACGCAGAATTACAGAGGTTTAATGGGAATTGCAGGTTTCTAGAGCTCTGCAGGTGTTTCTTGGCCCTCACAATGATAATGCTGGACGAATGAAAGGGAATGAACGGTGCAAATATAGTTTTTATGGTTCTATTATCCCTGTGAGCAATTTTGAGCTTAATGAAGGTCGTATGGAGGGCGAAATGGTCTAAATACCTGTAATTCGACGAGCAGAGGTTGAAACACAGGTGCACAGGTGCTTTTTGAGGAGGTCGCCCGGGCAAATCGGCTGGTTGGCGAAAATTCGAGCTCAAACGGTCAAGCAGAGCGCTCAGTAAAAAACACAGTGAAAATGGTAAAAACACGGGAAAAATTGGTAAATATGGGTCATTTTACCATTTGGCGCTTTTTTCTGCTGACGTCAGCATGACGTCATTGGTGGGTCATGGTGAGGTGACGTCAGCTGACGTCATCGGGCGACGTGGCAGTGGGCGACTGGTCAAAGGTGAGGCGAGGTGGCAGCCCAGTCAGCAGTGAGGTGGGCCAATAACATAAGCGGGTACGGGCAGGCAACGACGTGGCGGTGAATTAGCGGCGGGTAGGCGGCGGTTAACGTGCAGCGGTCACGGTTAAGGCCTTAACCGTTGCAGTCTCCCGGGGCGGTTAAGGTATGGCGCGGAGGATGTCAGAGCGGGCTCCGAGATGGTTTAACGCCCGACGCGTGGAGGAGGCGTGACAAGGCGCAACGTCACTTCCCCGGAAGTTAACGTGCGGTCACGGGAGGCGCTCCGATATTGCTGTGGGCCGTCGGATCTGGTGGGCTTGATCCGACGGCTGGCGGAGGGGTAACATGCGCCTTTGATATTATGGGCGGAAAAATCAAAATTTGTGGGTTTTATGTGGGTTTTTTCAAATGTTTTGATTAAACCACAATGCGGTAGGGTTGGGAAACGTGCCAGAGGGGGGCATTTGACCTTTGCAAAGGTTTTATAGGCAAAATGGGTTTGGAAAGTGGGTTTTAGCAATGCAGAGGTGATTTGAAGGCAAATTGACCTGCAGCAAAGGGGAAATGGGTGGAACAGGTTCACCAAAGTGGCCAGATGCCATTTGGTCCCCTTTTTTGAAAAATACACGGCTATTATGCCTAGGGGAGGGAATATACATAAGATTTGGGGTTTTATACACCTTAGTGTTAATGGTATTAGGGGTGGGGGTAAGATAAGGGATGTTATATAGTAGAATTAGGAGTTAATATGAATGAAGGAGGGGAATTTAGAAAGGGGGTGTTAGTGATGGAGTAGAGAGGGAAAGAGAAGAAGTTAGTGATGCTCTTTGCTGTAATTTCATGGAATTCACCACTTTGTTTGCTGATAGATCAATTGCCTTGGCAAGAGACCTATTGATACTTGTGTAATGGTGATCATATTCTTTCTGCAACCACAACTGCCTACCCAACTATTTTGCCTAGCATTTTTGTTTCTTCTTGGAGGGGCACTTGAACTTGCAACCCTCAATTGCCTTTTCTTTTCCTTGGCTTTTTCCTCTTGTCTCTCTATCTACTTCTACCCTTATGTCTTCCAAGGTCCCAGATTAAACTTTTGGAAACCTTTGTTTCTCTACCTAAACTACTTGTCTGCCAAGATTAAGCTGTTTGGACAGACCTCTTTCTCTATTCTACAACTCAAAATTGAAACATGGCATGATCCAGATTAAACTGTTGAATCCTCCACAAAAATTGAAATAAGGTCCTCAATACTAGAAACACTTTACCCAGCTCTTGCTTTCTAAGAAATATGGGATCTTTGGGATACCAAAGCAGAGCATATTTGGCTTTTCTCTTGCCAATCATGAAATATGAAACCTATTACTATAGGTATCCAACAGTGCCCACAGGACATAAGTGAGTACAGGTCCATGACGAGTAGTCTGTGGACTTATCATGGTGCTATGCAACACTACGTGAAACTTTGAAGCACATTCACATTTTGACTGTGACATGCAAGAAAATGAAAGAAACAAAGGTAACTTACATCGTGCACAAGTGCCTGCAATGTAAGATTCCTCCAATGCATGAGCAATGGGATCATGTAGTTTGAGTGGAGGAAGAATGATATATGTGTGAGATTGATCTTCAATGCATACAGATGAGTGATGAGGAGCCTTGGGTGATTGAACAATTTCCTGATCGGAAGTGACACTAATGCTAAGAGAGCGAGGACCTGACATAACCATCATCTCAAGTTTAAGTGCCTCGACAGTTTTGGGTGTTTCAACTTCATCATCAAATAGATCATCATAAATCGGTGGCTTCAAAATATCAACTGTGATAGAGTCATGATCATGATCAAATATGGAAGTAAAGGGATCATGACAGCCACGATCATAAAAATCAATGATTTCATTGGCATCCTCATGATTAGATGAATCAAACAGAGTGGTAGATGGAAAGAGAACAAATTCGTCCCCTGTGTCTCCAATAAATGCGGATGAGAGATTAAGTGGATTTTCAATGAATAACTCATCCTCTTTGTTGTCGAATGATGGAATAAACTCTGGTGTGTCCTTTGAGTGATCAATAATCGGTGCATCCATGGATGGAGATACACATGTGAAATCCTGAATGGCACGTTCACCAAAAATGTCAAGAAAGAACGGAAGAGGCTCGAACAGAAGGGAGTCATCCTTCGCTGAGTGTTGATGCTAAAGCTCCCACTCATACTCTTCATGAATGACAATGCATGTTGGCTGTGCAACACCAACTCCATTAGTGGCTTGTTCCTCGTTCACAACAAGTGTAGATTCTAGAATGGAAGAACACAAGATAGTATCATCCAAAGGAACAGACGAGTGAAAAGACGAAGGTTGTGGAATAAAATGCATATGAAATTTCAATGGAATCACAACAAAATATGCATGAAAATTAAGAGAAGTGATGTTGGGAGGATGTGATAGGTCAACGGGTGTGTGAACATGATCCTCACCATCAATTTGCAGTGGTGGAGCTATTTGAGGAGGAGATGGCAGATAGTCACTCATGACAGTGATCGCATCTATCTGAGACTGCGCAACTCCATCACTGAAGAATTTTGAGCAAGGCTTGATTTCAAACATCTTCCTTGAACGAGTAGTTTTCTTAACACGATACTTGAATTGGTCCCAAAGATAGAAAAAATTAATCTATCTCCTCAGAGTTTGAAACTGATCGATTCATACAGAGCCTTTCATTGCTATAACAGTTTTTGGTCAAGATGGTTTGGATCAAAATGATAGAAAGTGTCTTCAATGAGATCACATAAGTGCTCAAGTGAGTGCACACTGTCAGCCAGTAGGCTACACAACCATCGAAGTGGAGAATTGCGATCTTCCTCATGAAGCATGGAAAGAAAGTCATGTAAATACTCAGGCCAGGCCACTTCACCTTCACCATCATACGTGTAAGTGGACAAGTGATCAAAAAACTCCCTCATGATGGTGACATCTTCATGGTTCGAAAAACATCACGGAGGGAGAAGAGTGCAAGAATCCGTGAAAGATATGCAAAGTTTCAAAACAGGATGAGAGGACATAGCTTGTCAACTGGTCCTCCTTCTAGCACCAGAAATGTCAATAATGTTGGACCCGCCAATATGTCAGGGGATCTCCTCAGTAAGAATTCCGAATTATACCTCAAACTGTTTTGTGTAGGAGTCCCAACAGTGGGTCGTACAGTAATGCCTTGACCATGATTTCGCATAGAGGCAAGTAAGATAACTTTGTTGGTAGCAAGGGTGTGACAGGTGTAGTGAGCCAAGAATGTGCATGAGAGGTTCTAACACACAAGGGTTGAGATAAGTGCACCCCTTGGAAACCTGCAATACTACCTGACTTGGAAGGGAACACACAAGCGAAGATGCATCACAAGATGGAAAGCAAGTTAACGAGCAATCCATAGTGATGGTTAAACCAAAAACACATTTCAAAAAGATTCATACATACTTATAAAGAATAGTCCATACATGCATGTGTAAGAGAATACAATACAACAAATTCATGAAACGTGTTGGCTTTGTTATATTAAGAAGTGTAAGTTCTAGTCATACAATACATCCATGTCCAACCACTAGTTCCAACAGTGGAACATTACAAACACAATTGCATGCTCCTCCAAAGAGATGTTATAGATTTGCGTAGTCGAGAAGCTAAGGATCGTTACAACATTGTCCAATATTTCTCTAAGATAGTCTTATCAGACGCTTGGCTGATCAAAAGTCTTTACAGTGAGTTATAAGGTTCTATTTATAAAAAAGGGTGGGGTGACCCTTGAAATTCCCCTTTGTTACAATTCATCTACCCTCATGACTCTTCATCTACTCTATGATTGTTACATCCAACTATCGACACTTGAACTTCCACTTGACAAGACGTTACATTACAATGCACATGTGCTCATGTGAGACAAACTAGCTTAAGTAATCCATGCAAGACATCACTGATACTTAGTTCGCTGTGGTGAGACCAACTCTTTGACATTCTTCTGATGGTGAAGTTGGTGAGCTGATGCCAAGCTTGGTCATCTGAGATGGTGTGCATGTGCTCCATGGTGACATCTTGCTAAAGTGAACTCTTTCCTCTGTTGCATTCAGGTGCATTGGTATGGTTCCTCCATCAAACTTGTCCAATAACATGCACATGGTCTTGTAGGGTGCGAACGAACCAAAAACACACTGATGTATACTGTCTGTGTTGATCCTCCAACGTGTGCTAGAGGTCATGCGCATCAACTGTCAACTACATGTTAAGCTCCAGTTGGACTTGCTTCTTGTCTTCACCTTGGTGAGTGTACTGAATGGGTGGGATCGCAAGCATGAGCATAATGACATGCATGTTTTTGCATTCCTCTGCATTCCTTTACGTGTGATAAACAACACTGCTCACCATGTCTACTCCGTGCTAGCCTCTAGGACGGATCTATAACTTGTACGAGTGCAGTTTCATCCGCGAGTGCATGTTGCGACCCCTGTTGTTCCTATTCATATTGCAACTCATTCACTTGCCTATGCAGCTCATGTTCTTCCTTGAGTTGCTACTTCAGCACATGCAACTCCTTCTTTGTTCCGTTATCTACCTTCATGTGATATTCATGTTATGTCGTCACCTCATAACATGAGTCTCCAAAGTTTGTTTCACCACAAGTGGATCTGCTTGAGCCTACAACTTTGTTCCACCTCTGTGTTGTCAACAACCTTCCTCTTTTGTTCATCGCATTTGGTATGCTGCCTTCAACTATTGTTCATGATGCTTCTTGCTATGATGCTGCTACCATCACATCTTGATGTCCTTGCCTATGAATAACTTGATGTCTTCATGAGTAGGCAAGCTCATAGACACTTGATTGATTGCATCCCCAAGTTTGCTCTGAACAATCTCCTCAACTCTCCTCTCATGGAAACCGTTGTACCTGTGCTACTAAGAGGCATATGAACACCTGTGATACTTGGATACATGGCAACACTCATTGCAAGAAATATGTCTTTTGAGAACCAAAATGAACTTAAGAACTGACTTGGAACATACCTGTGTGACTGATCATGAAGGTCATGCAATTTCGGCCAAGAGGTTAGGAGATTGAGTGCCAAAACTATGCAAGGTATAGTTTGGGCTGCTAGGAGGTTGACTAACTATTGGAACTACACAATGCATAGTCCACTCTGGCTACTGACTACTAGAATTGTGCAATGCATAATCTCATATGGCAATGGTTGCAGGCTCAGTGACTGCATTGCACAATTTCCTGGGCCAACAGTCACTGTCCCTCAGATTTCCGCAAAGTAAGCCTAGAGAATAGCTCCTGGGAAGAAATGCACATTTCTGGAGAGGAAGGAAAAACCTTCCCTCCTAGGACTGAACAATGTTGTTTTGGTGAGGTAGAGTCCGGGTCAAGGCTACCTAGACTCACCGACGAGCAACTGAACGTGGATGTGAAAGTGAATGCATGGCGATACTGAGTGCAGGCAATACTGAATTATCATGCATGCAAATAGTGAATGAAAGATTCAGAAAATGGAACAACATGCATGTTTGGGAGGAGAGTCACCAAATTGACGACTGTTCATGAAAAATAGTTTCATGCATGTAACAACAGTGAGATGTTAATGAAAACTGAAACAATGCTAGAATAAGCTAGTATGTATCAAAAAGACAACAAGCACTCACTGAAATCATGCAAACATCATTCATATGAAGTGAAACACAAAATGCACCAGAACAACAACACAAGACATGGAAGGTGGCTCACCCAAAAACAACTGAGTTGAAAGTGCTGATAGCTCCTAGATGTGATGTGGGATGTCAAAGTTGCAAGGTTGATGTGAAAAATGAGCTTTGCAACATCCAGTTGATGAGTTTTGATCAAATCGAGGTTGTGACACACATGCCACAGATCTAGGGAAAGTGGCACTTGGTGGGAGGTTTCTGAAATGATCCTTGCATGTAACCTCCAATTGTAAAAAATGTTGGAAATAATATTGAGAGGGGGGTGAATCAGTATTATCAGATTAATAATTTCATTTCCCAAATAGATTTATATACACTACTTCAGTGAAGTGAACTAGCATGTACACACAATTGTGCTTAAAGAAACCAACATATATGTAGAGAACTTGTGACGTAGATAGTTTATCATGTGTTGAGCTTAAACTAGCATATCAGAGATTTATTAGATAGTGTAGAAAAAGAAGAATAAAGCATCACACATAAGCAACACATATGAACACCAAGATTTAAGGTGGAAACCCAATGTACGTAAAAACCACCTGCTGCTATCATCTCTATCTTTTTTTAATAATAAGAAAATCTATTTACAATCTTGTAATGGTGCAGACTCATACCAGTACACAGGCTTCTACCTGCAGAAGGTTACAACCTTCTCTCATTTTCTAGCTTCTACTGGAAGGGAGCTACAAACCCCTAGCTCTTGTACTAGCCTATATGTTTACTAGTACGTAGGTTCCAACCTACAGAAAACTCCACTCTTCCACCAGGGACCATGTTTCATGAATTTTCAAATTGGATACTCCTGGATCACAACACCACAAACTGAAGGCCATGTTTCATCAAATTTTCACATTGGACCCATCAAAGCCTTTTAAACTTAAAATTCATCAACCAATATTCAGTTAATCTGAACAATTAGATCACTGACACTAGAACTCTGTGCTAAACCCAGAACCCTGCATCATCATCCAAAACCAGTTGTAACCTCAAAAACCATGCAATAGATTGTATACGCTACTTGGTTGAAACCAACTTGCGTGTATACGTTACCTCCTTTAACCCAACCTCTGTATATCTCTAAAGATACTAAATCATACACTTCTGAACCATAGAGTGTACCAATCAGTGACATTTTGAAGATCTACTGTCATATTACAAAGTTCAAAACAGATAGCAACAAGGATCACCCAACCTTCTTAATCAATTAATCAATCAGATTCAATTTCCTTATACAACAGTTCTATGTTCAGATCTAAGAGGACTTAATTGGTAGACAACAGTAAAACAATAGAATTTGATCAGATAGATTAGTCAGATTTGAACGTAAGCTTTTCTTTTTGTATACGTTACTTGGAAGAGTCGAACCTGCATGTATACGCGCTTTGGCCGAGATGAACCTACATATAGATCTGCAAATTTTGACTCAGAATTTTGCTGCAATTACAAACTTCAGACAAACCTAGATCATGATAGATAACAAATAGAATAGGCGCAAAACATTAGATATGGCCACAACCAATATTAGATCATTCAAGAATAAGTCATTTCAAGTCTCATGATTCCTAATCCAATGTTGAACTCAAGGTGCATATGAATATTTCAGATCCAGTCCCAAACATAATCCTGTAACATAATATATACTTCAGATAGAAGTATTCCTTAGAATCTCATTGCTTGCACACCTTGGCCTAATGATCTTCTCCTCCTTATATAATCTTATGCCTTTCTCAATACCTTGGACCAAGACCACTTAGGACCAATACCTAGGGTCAATACCTTGGACCAAATGCCTCAGACCAATTACCGTGGACCAAAAATACCTTGGATCAAATACCTTGGACCAAAACTTGGTTTTCCAGCATGTATGTGCTTTTTCTCCTGTGAAAGTGCGTGTACACATTATACGCTACTTTTTTTTTTCTTTTTTTTTCTGTTAAACCATGTGTATATGCGCCTTGGACAAAGTGAACCGGCATATACCTTTCCTTCTTCATTCTTTGGAGTCTGATATGTAATCCTTTATTGTTGATCTACTATGTTGTGAACTCTCATCTGAGTGAGTTGTCATCAAGGAAAATACCTATATCATAATTCCAACAATCTCCCCCTTTAGACTTGATGGCAATAACAACACTGATACACTCTCCCCCTTTGACATCAAGGGCAAAGGGCAGACCAATATATTCTCTCCCCTATGTTGTTCATGCTCCCCTTTAGTACATGCTGAATTCTCTTATTGAGCTCCTCTTTGTACATGCTAAGATGCACTGAAACTGTCCATGCTCCCCCTGAACACAAGCAGAGTCTACAAAAATATTCTCCAAAAGAATAACATGACTCTATAACTCAACTATGTGAGTATTCCCTTCCTATCACCAATGACACATACATACATCCATCTCCAAACTAAGTTGGGATATACCAATTGTTGATACATGACAAAAATATAATTACATCAACCATCCCATGCAAAGTGGGGATACAAATTACATCATTTGTTCAATAGGACTCATTCAAATGTATGAGAAAACATATCACACCCTATACTTTTACATGACTTTAAGAAACAAAAAGTATAAATATCTAAAGCCATAGCTGGACTCAGCAACCATAATGCCAACCATGCGAGTGAAGGCTAATACTCCCCTTGAACCTATGCTACATGTGCATTATTAACAAGTCAATGATCAAGGCATCTCTGTCAGTTAGAGAAAAAATTAATTAAGAGAGAATATCAATAGACTGTAATCATCAACA
The DNA here is from genome assembly GCA_031772625.1 of Pinus tabuliformis. Taxonomy (NCBI): domain Eukaryota; kingdom Viridiplantae; phylum Streptophyta; class Pinopsida; order Pinales; family Pinaceae; genus Pinus; species Pinus tabuliformis. Next base: position 1,216,624,967 of record CM062804.1, on the reverse strand, counting down.
TCAGATAGATAATATCAGAGCTTACTGCACTGTTTTTCTTGTCTGAAAAACATATATGCTCCTTGACCCATAGAAACCCACGTGTGTACATGACTATACTTCATGAAACTCGTGTATAACAACCTTTCTCTGAAAAATTAGATTTAACAGTAGGATGACGCAGCAACTACTCCAAACTTTGTTTGAGATATTCAAATGTTTCTCTGGGTAGTGGTTTAGTGAATATATCAACAACCTGTTCTTTGGAGGGAACATACTCCAATTTGACCTTTTTTTCAAGCACTTGCTCATGTAGAAAATTTTATTTGATGGGTATTTGCTTGGTCTTGGAGTGCATGACTAGATTCTTTGAAATACTAATGGCGCTAGTATTATCACATAGAATGGAGATGGGTGGAGTATATGTGATTTGAATGTCTTGCAAGGTTTGCATCAGCCAAAGTAGTTGTGTTCAGGAAGATGCAGAAGCCACATATTTTGCTTCAGCTATGGATAAAGAAATTGAACTTTGTTTCTTGCTGAACCAATACACTAACCTGGAACCCATATAGAATGCACCACCACTAGTGATTTTTCTATCATCAACACTTCCTGCCCAATATGCATCTATATATGCATGAAGAGTAAAATCTGCATCTCTAGGATACCATAAACCAAAGTCTTGAGTTCCTTGAAGATGTTTGAAAATTCTTTTGACTTCTTGAAGGTGTGATTCCTTTGGATTTGCTTGGAATCTTCCAACTATTCCTACTGCATGCATGATGTTAGGTCGGGTACCAGTTAGAAAAAGTAGACTGCCAATCATGGATCTATAAGTTGGTTGATGTACTATTGCTGATTCATCATTCGAGCTGAGATTGCATCCTGTTACCATTGGGGTACAGACAGGTTTAGAATATTCCATTTTGTACCTTTTCAAGATCTATTTGAGATATTTGGTTTGTGAAAGAAAAATACCATCCTTATTTTGTTGAACTTGTAGACCAAGAAAATAGATAATTTCACCAAGCAAGGACATTTCAAAGTCTTGCTGCATTACTAAAGAAAAATTCTGACTCATGGATTCTTCATTTCTACCAAAAATGATATCATCAACATAAATAATAATAATTAGCAATTTATCAGTTTCAATCTTTGTATATAGATTGCCATTTTCTAAACCTTTTGTAAAATCTTTTTGGTGTATATATTTGTCAAGGCAGTAATACCGGGCCCTTAGAGCCTGTTTCAGACCATAGAGGTCCTTTTTAAGTCTGCGTACAAGTTTTGCATCATTTCCAAGAATGAACCCTTCTGGTTGTTCAATATAAACTTCTTCTTCTAAATCTCCATTTAGGAAGGCTGATTTTACATCCATTTGGTATACTCTGAATTTTTGAAAGCTAGAAAGAGCAAGAAACATCCTTATGGCTTCAATTTTGGCAACAGGCGCAAAAGTTTCTTCAAAATCTATACCTTCTTGTTGAGCATACCCTTTACAAACAAGTCTGGCCTTGTTTCTAGTGACTTCTCCATTTTCATTCAGCTTGTTTTTGAATATCCATTTAGTTTCTATAATATTTTTATCATGAGGTCTAGGAACTAATTCCAAAGTATCATTTTTTTCAATTTTCTCAAGTTCTTCATCCATGGCCTTGACCCAACATTCATCTTTGCATGCTTCTTTTACATTTTGAGGTTCGGTGGAGGATAGTAATGCTAGATAGCTTGAGGTCCCCGTAATAGTTCTTCTTGCCTGTACACCTGCCTCTTTTTCCCCTAACATTTGAGTTTCTGGATGATTTTTCTGAACATACCTGGACGGAGTCTTTTCTCCTACCATTATTTCTCCTTTTGGTTCTTCATTGGTTTCTTCTTCAATATGATTTTGATTTGATGTGGGAAAATAATCACCATCTTCTTCATTTTCATAATCTTTTGTTGATTCTATCTGTTTTGGATTTTTGCATGCTTCATCAACTACAACATCAATGCTTTCAACAATTTTTCCAAGTCTTTTATTATAACATTTATATCCTTTACTTCTAGAAGAATAACCAAGAAGAATACCTTCATTTGCTGAGGGTTCAAACTTACCAATATTTTCATCGGTCCTTTTGATATAACATTTGCTTCCAAAAACATTAAATTATTTTATAGTAGGAGTCTTACCATACCAAAGTTCATGTGGAGTTTGGTTGCTATTTACCCGAACATTTACTTGTTTGAGAATAGTTACGGTAGAGAATGCAGCTTCACCCTAGAAGGTTGCAGGAGTTCCAGATTCATCTATCATAGCTCGAGCCATTTATTGAACTGTTCTATTCATTCTTTCTACCACACCATTTTGCTAAGGAGTCCTTGCAGTGGAGAATTGCCTTTTTATTCCATGTTATTCACAAAAGTCAAAGAATTCATCCAAGGTAAATTCCCCTCCTCAATTAGATCTGAGGCAATTGATTTTTCAATCTAATTCATTTTCAAGCAAAGCTTTGAAGGCCTAGAACTTTTCAAAAGCTTCATCTTTATGCTTTAGAATACCTACCCAACACATTTTGGAAAAATCATCAATGAAAAAAATAAAGTATTCTTCTCCATGACATGACTTTTTCCTTGATGGTCCACATAAATCAGTATGGACAAGTTCAAGAGGCTAACTAGCTGACCCTTCCTTTTTCATGAAGTGAACTCTAGTTTGCTTTTCGATTTGACATTGTTTGCATATTGTATTTTCTGGGATGCTGATAGCTAGAAGATCATGAACAACCTTGAATCTGCATGCTTTTATTATTTGAGAAAAGCTTAAATGTCCCAATCTTCTAAGCCACAGCCAGTTTTCATCATTTTTTATTAGATAGCACTGTTTTTATCCTCCCTTGAGTATGTATAAGTTGTTTAGAGTCTTATACCTTTGATCACGGTCTCTCATGTATCAAGCTCACGAACAACACATTCATTTGATCGAAACACCACTTTATTTCCTTGATCACACATTTTACTGACACTCAATAGGTTATGCTTTAAACCATCTACACACATAACATTTACAGCTTTAACATTTTCTTTGAAGAAAAAAGAGTCTTTACCTTTTATGATAGCAGGAGTGTCATTTCCAAATGAGGCATTCTTTTCCTTCTCTAAGGCATTATATGAGTGAATTTTTTCTTTGTCACCTATCATGTGTTTTGAGCATCCACTGTCGATGTACCACTGATTTTCTTGTCCTTCTGCATACAATGCTATACCACATCTTTCTATTTGAGATTCTTTCCTTTTCCATATCTTGGGATTTAATGGAGTTTTCTCCTTTTGAGATGTTTGCCGAAATTTGCTCCTGCATTCAAATTCTTCATGACCAAAGTTGTTACAGATTGAGCATTCTATTTCATTTTCAAGAAGAGAAAACTTATTATAGGAACTTTTCTTGATCCCTATTACATTCCTTTGATTCCATGCTTCTCTAGTTATGATGGTTCTGTAAGCAACACATTGAGTAGTTTTGTGTCCAAAATTATGACATGAAAAACATTACCCATTAAAGAATTTCCTGCGACCATCAAATCTATTGATCTGGTGATTGTAGTTTCTATTGATATTCATCTTTGGAGCAAATTGAGAATGATTTACCTGAGGTTGGTTGTGGCTTCTATTCATCCTTGGAGTAAACTGAGTCTGACTTACCTGTTGATTTGCTTTACGCCTTTGTTGACGATTGTCATACTGTTCACTGGTCTTTGCTGCATCAAGATAGCTTTTGGTGGAGGTTGACGACTTCTATGATTGAGATGCTTCTTTAGTATATCCAAGACCTGTCTTTATCAGAGGAGAATTCTGAACTTTGATAATTTCATTTAAAGTTTCTAATCCTTTAGCAAATCTAATATTGAGAGATTTCGTTTTCTCAAGATCCTTTCTTAGACCCACAATTTCACATTCAAGATTTTCATTGTGTTTTTCTTTTTCAGCAAGTTGGTATGTCAAGGTATCTATAATCATATTCTTTTCTTCTAAACAGATTTTGAGTTTAGATATTTCTTAATGAAGGTCTTCCTCTTCTAAAGCATCCCAAAAATTATCATCGTCATAACCCATGAGAAGTTTGTAATCTTGTCCAGTTTCATCTTCATCACTATTAGATGAACCATCACTATCTTCATGAGTATAGTAACTCCTTTTATTCACAAATTCTTTTCTATTCCCTCTTGCATATTCTTTTCCTTTGTCAAATTTATCTTTATGAGGACATCTGGCAGCATAATGACTGACTCTACCACAAGAAAATCGTTTGAAGGGTAACTTACCTCTAAACCTTCCAAAACCCCATTAAAGCTTTTTGACGAAGTTTACCTCATCTTTTTCTTCTAAAATATGTCCTGATTCATTGTGTTCTTCCTTTCCTTTTGTTCAAGTTTTGAATGCGGCTTCTCTCATATCTGATGGTCCTCCTTTTCTCATCTTAAAGGCAGTTAAGATTCTATGAGGCTACATCATAGTGATATTCTGCAAATCTTGTTTTTCTTCTATGGCAGACACTTTGGTTTCAAATTTAGCAAACAAGGATCTCAAAACTTTCTCAACTAAGTTAACTTCCTTAATTTCTTCACCCAGATTCTTCATACAATTTGACAACCTCACCTATACGTAGGAAGTAACTAGCGATGCTTTCATCACTATGCATATTAAGAGTTTCATATTGTATTCTGAGAGTTTGAAACTTAGCACATTTTACCTGAGAGTCTCCTTCATAGCTCAGAATGATTTTGTCCCATATTTCTTTGGTTGATTTGAGCTACATGACTTTGACAAACTCTAATTGTGATAGAATTCCCAATAAAATATTACCAGCTTTCCATTGGTTTCATATTGCCTTTTACCTTCCATATCTATAGGAATTGCTGTTGGAAATGTATATGCTCTTTCCACAATTTCCTAGACATCAGTTCCAAGCGATTGTAGATAGGCTGTGGTTCTTATTTTCCTATAAACAAAGTTTCTTCCATCAAAGATCAGCAGTCTGATGGATCCCATGCATTCTTTATTATTCATGTTAATGGATCTCCCTTCAAGCGATCAAGCTTCTTCTGAAGGACCTTCTCCAATATCAATTGTTGGAAATAATTTTGAGAGGGGGGTGAATAAATATTATCACATTAATAATTTCATTTCCCAAATAGATATATATATGCTACTTCAGTGAAGTGAACTAGCATGTACACATAATGTGCTTAAAGAAACTAGCATATATGCATAGAACTTGTGATTTAGATAGTTTATCATGTGTTGAGCTTAAACCAGTATATCAGAGATTTATTAGATAGTGTAGAAAAAGTAGAATAAACCATCACACATAAGCAATACACATGAACACCAAGATTTAAGGTGGAAACCAAATGTGGGTAAAGAACACCTGCTCCTGTTGTCTTTGTCTTCTTTTAATAATAAGAAAATATGTTTACAATCTTGTACTGGTGCAGAATCATACCAGTACGTAGGCTTCTACCTGCAGAAGGTTACAACCTTCTCTCACTTTCCAGCTTCTTCTCGAAGGGAGCTACAACCCCCTAGCTCTTGTACTAGCCAATATGTTTACTAGTATGTAGATGCCAGCCTACAGAAAACTCCACTCATCCACCAGGGACTACTTTTCATGAATTTTCAGACTAGATACTCCTGGATCACAACACCACAAACTGAAGGCCATGTTTCATCAAATTTTCACAATGGACCCATCAAAGCCTTTTAAACTTAAACTTCATCAACCAATATTTAGTTAATCTGAAAAATTAGATCACTGACACCAGAACTCTGTGTTGAACCCAGAACCCTGCATCATTGTCCAAAACCAGCTGTAACCTCAAAAACCATGCATTAGAGTGTATACTCTACTTGGTTGAAACCAACCTGTGTGTATACACTACTTCCTTTAACCCAACCTACGTATATCTCTAAAGATACTAAATCATACACTTCTGAACCATAGACTATACCAATCAGTGACATTCTGAAGATCAATTGTCATATTACAGCATTCAAAACAGATAGAAACAAGGATCACCCAACCTTCTTAATCAATCAATCAATCAGATTCAATTTCCTTATACAACAGTTCTATGTTTAGATCTAAGAGGATTTAATTGACAGACAATAGTAAAACAACATAACTTGATCAGATAGATCAATCAAATATGAACATAAGCTTTTATTTTTGTATACACTACTTGGAAGAGTCAAACCTACGTGTATACGCACTTTGGCGAAGACGAACTTCTGTATAGATCTGCAAATTTTGCTCAGAACTTTGCTGCAATTCTAGACTTTAAACAAAGCTAGATCATGATAGATAACAAATAGAACAGGTGCAAAACATCAGATCTGGTCACAACCAATATCAGATCATTCAAGAATAAGTCATTTCAAGTCTCATGATTCCTGATCCAATGTTGAACTCAAGGTGCACATGAATATTTCAGATCTAGTCCCAAACATAAACCTGCAACATAATATATACTTCAAATAGAAGTATTCCTTAGAATCTCATTTCTTGCGCACCTTGGCCTAATGATCTTCTCCTCCTTATATACTCTTAGGCCTTTTTCAATACCTTGGACCAAAACCACTTAGGACCAATACCTTGGACCCAATACCTAAGGTCAATACTTTAGACCAAATGCCTCGGACCAATTACCGTGGACCAAAAATACCTTGGATCAAATACCTTGGACCAAAACTTGGTTTTCCAACATGTACGTGCTTTTTCTCCTATGAAAGTGCGTGTATATGTTATACGCTACTTTTGTTCTATTAAACCACATGTATATGCGCCTTGGACAAAGTGAACTAGCATATACCTCTCTTTCTTCATTCTTTGGATTCTGATCTGTAATCCTTTGCTATTGATTTGCTACACTGTGAACTTTCATCTGAGTGAGTTGCCATCAAGGACAATACCTATATCATAATGCCAACAAAAAATAGATCCTTGAAATGAGGGATGCCTTTACATGCTTCATTGGGAGAAGTATTTCATGCATGAAAGTTTGTTTTGCTCAGTCCTAGAGGGAACCGGTCAACTCAACTGCACATGAAAGAGGCCGCTCGACTGTTGGGAGAAAACATGCATTTCTGGCTAGGAGCCGGGCTGGCTGGTTAGAAGATTTTCGCAAATTCTAAGTAAAGTAGCTAATTGGAGCCCATATTTGCACAAATTCTGGGCTGAGCAGCCCAACTAGGAAGTATTGCACAATTTTAAGGGTGAAGCTTGCTTAGCAAAATTGCGCAATTCTAGGGCATAGTAGACTACTAGTCAGGATTGCATAATTTCTAGAGGGAAGGTTCATTTCCCTCAAGATTTGCATAAATTCTTGAAGGAACTACTCAGCCTATTGCTAGAAGAAGTCCAGATGAATAAACTATGAGGGAATGCATCAAGGTTTGATCGACAGGTTGTCTTTCTGCAAGAAAATCACTAGAGCTTATGTACTTGACAAAGCAAGACATGCTATTCTGAAGGTTGGTAGGGAGGCTCCAAAACAGAGCTGAGGAAAAATTTTGGAGGGTCGTTATAGCTGCTACAATAGAACTGAACTATAATCCTAGAGATTTCAGACTTTCTTTTTCATGAACAAGGTCCATTCAGAGAGCTGGAGTTCTACCAGTGTGTCGCCAAGTGTTGTAGCAGTTACAATCACCCTCTAAAATTTTGCCTTAACTTCGTTTTCAAGCCTCTCTACAACCCTTTCATAGCTGGATGTCTTGCTTCGTCAAGTACACAAGCTTCAGTGATTTTCTTGCAGAATGATAGCCTGTCCATCAGAGCTTGTTGCATTCCCCTCATAGGTTGTTCCTCTGGACTTGGTCCAGTTGTAGGCTTAGTAGATCCTTCAAGAAATTGAGAAATTCTGGAGGGAAACTAGCCTTCCCTCTAGAAATTGCACAATTCTGTCTAGCAGCTTGCTGGGCTCCAGAATTTCACAATTCTACCAATCAGGGTTCATCTAGAAAATTGCTTAATTCCTCCCAGCAGGGTTGGTCAGCCAAGGAATTGTGCAATACTTGGTAGCAGTCAGCTCCTCTACCCAGAAATTGTGCAAATCTCATCAGCAGCGAGACCAAATCCCTTCCAAAAATGCGCATTTTCTACCAGCAGTTGAGTGGGCTCATGCATGTGCAGTTGCGTTGACTAGTTCCTCCTAGGACTGAGCAAAACTGAATTACATGCATGGGCTTCTTCTCCCAAGGAAACATTCAAAGGCATCCCTTGTTTCAGGGATCTATTTTTAGTAGTTGGAGCTTACATGTAAGGATCATTTCAGAAATGTCCCACCAAGTTTCACTTTTCCTAGATTTGTGGCATGCACGTCACATCTTTGATTTTATCAAAAATTATGAACCAAATGCTGAAGAGCTCATTCCTCACATCAACCTTGCAACTTTGACATCCCACATCGCATATAGTAGTCATCCGTACATTCAACTCAACTGTTTTTGGGTAAGCCCACTTTCCATGTCTTGTGTTGCATTTCTAGTGCTTTTTTTGTTTCACTTCGTATGAATGTTGTCTGCTTGATTTTAGTGAGCACTTGTTGTCATTTTGATACATACTAGCTTGTAGTAGCACCGTTTCATTTTTTGTTAACATATCACTAATTTCACATGCATGAAATTGTTTTCACGAACAGTCACTGATTCAGCGACTCGCCTCGCCCACATGCATGTTATTCCATTTTAACGAATCTATCATTCACTGTTTTTATGCATGATCATTCACTTATCCTTACACTCAGTATCGCCATGCATTCACATTCACATTTGCTTTTAGCTGCTCGTCGGCGAGTTTGGGCAGCCTTAGCATGGACTTTGCCTCACCAAGACCTCATTGTGCAATCCTGAGAGGGAAGGGTTTGTCTTCCTCTCAGGAAATGTGCATTTCTACCCAGTGACTATCATCCAGTCTTACATTGCGTGGTTTTGAGGGACAGTGACTGCTAGATGAGAAAATTGCGCAATGTAGTAACTGAGCCTACAACCATTACCAGCTAAGATTGTGCAATGCGTAATTCTAGAAGTCAGTAGCAAGATTAGATTGTTCATTGCCTATTTCTAGCAATCAGTCAGCATCCCAGTAGCCCAGACTGTGCCTTGTGTAGTCTTGGTAATAAGTCTCCTGAACTCTCAGCATAAATCGCGCAACCTTCATGATCAATCACATAGGTATGTTCCAAGTCAGATCTCAAGTTCATTTTGGTTTTCGACTGAAAATTTCTTGCCATGAGTGTTTCCATGTCTCTAGGTATTGCAAGCTTTCATTTACCTCTCAGCAGCAAAGGTACAATGGTTTCCAGGAGAGCAGAGATGAAGACACTATTGAGAGAACACTTGGGGATGCAGTCGATCAAGTTTCTATGAACTTGCCTACCCATGAAGACATCAAGTTTTTTGTAGACAAGCACATCAAGGTATGATGGTAGAAGAATCACAGCAAGTAGCACCATGAACAACTACTAAAGGCAACATACCTACCAAAAAAATATACTTTATATTATATATATTAACAAATTTATTTTAATTTTATTTAGAATAATATAAATTGTAATTTTCTTTTTAAAAATAGTGTAATTTTTCATAAATCATTTTTTTTGTGTGAAAAAAGTTAATGATATAAAAAAAATTAAATATCTAAAAAAAATCTATTTTTCAAAACAAATATATTTGATTTTAGTTATTTCCAAATTTAAATTTTAAATTTGATATTTTTTTTAAGTAAATATTATTAAATTTGATTAGAAAGATCATAATAAATATTAGAAAAACTTTAGGAAAATATTATATTATAAATATGGGTTGGATGGTTAGCCTAACAACTAAACATCTTCAACATTTTTCTATTTGCAAGGTTGTGGTGTTTTTTTATATGGAGATTTGTGACTGGGTTTTCGATCATTTTCATATGTATATAGGAAAAGAGAAGTGTAAACTCCTAAAATAATTTGTGGATAATAAATTTATATTGAAGAAAATTAAATTTTAAAGTTAATATATTTGTATTAAAAAAAAATATTAAATATAACATTCAATGATATTACTAATATTTATTTAAATTGTGATCGTCCATATAGTTCTTTACTAATAAGTATAATTTAATTTGTATTAATTGATAATATCCATACTGTATACACGTACATATCATGAAACAGAAATCTCAAATAAAATTTAATATATCTCTCTATAATTAACAAATTTATTAAGCACAAATATTATAATAATAAAAAATTACTAATATTATACCATTTTTAAACAATTACTTATCATGTTTTATAACTTTAAATGATATTGTTGGTAAAATAAGAAAATATGAATTTGTTTCCATTAAATCTATTATGATCTAAACAAACCATTAAACTTTTGATCAAATTTCAATGATGACATCGAGTGCATCTGATAAACCAAAAGCCACATGTACAAATACGAACTAATATCATGAAACCAATGAACTAATATCATGAAACCAATTATAACGCCCTCCCTAGTTGTGTTAATATTTTCATTTATTTACTATGCACAAACTTGATAGTTTATAGTAGTGAAAGATTAAAAAAAAAAAACTCTAGAAGTTAAAGCTTGTGTTTATAGCCCCACGGGGGTAGGTGAGTTGGTAATCACAATGCGGTGAAGTTCGTTAGAAAGGCGGGCTCCGTACTCAAGGTCACGAGTTCAAATCCCCTGGACTTACCCTGGAGCTGTATAGAGGGGCGGGCGTAGCTCCCAGTAGTTATAGAGGTAGTGGTCAGAATCGACCCCGTGTAATGCGAGTCGCGAGGCTCCGCCTGTTGCGGATTCCATTGGTAAAAAAAAAAAAAAAAGACCTTGTGTTTATTTTATTTAGAAAATAAATGTTATGCTTAATTATGGAATTACTAGAGAGTAACTTAAAAAGAAGATATATAAATTTTTCCAAGCAGTTAGGACAATTATATCCTCCTCCCATAGAGATGAAAAGATCTAAGTTTGGGAAAAAGGCCAAGGAATGCAAAAACGAGGAGGGAAGTGTGAGGCAAGAAGAAGGAAATAAAATACCTTAAGCAGGATGCTGCCAAGGTGAAGTGGGGATGTTCTTGAGATGGTATGGAACCAATGGAAACCCTGAAGCTAAAGAGTTATGGGCTGGACAAAGAGTCTTGATGTCCAAGAATCGGTATTGTCTGTTAATTAAAGAGTCTTGGGGGGAGATTTGAACGTAATTTCCAATATCACTAGTTGGGTGGGAGAGTCTTCTATCCCGATTAATTTCCTGATAATTTGAGTATGCATATAAGTACACTAAGTTTCAGTTTTTTTTTCTTTTTGTTCAATGGTAGTGTTGTATACATGTTTCCGCTATGGAAATATTGAAGTATTGAGGTTTTACATTTAACTATGTTAAGGATAATGTGTTGGAAATGATTAATATAAAGTTATATACTTCTAATTTCTTTAAATATCTCCTCTGTGTATAAAAGGAGTAAATGACCTGTGGATTGAAAGGGTCTGACCTGGAGCGATTCCGCCTCTTTTTGTCAAAAGAAATAGGTAAAGAGAGGATGTACTTTTGTGATTATCAAGATAATGATAACAAGTTATTTGGAACCCTACGTAATGGGAAGGAACACTATGAAACTAATCCTCTCAATTTATTCACATATTAGTCAAGGTAAAATAAATTGGGTGGATTAGAGAAGGCCAAGATGTAGGAAGCAGGAACATTTCTTTGAAAAGGAATGAAAGATTAACCATGAAAAACCAAAATTGTGATGAGAACCAACCTTTAAATCTACTTGGGTATTTATAATATAACTATTATTGTGTTTTTTTGTAAATAAAATAACTAAACTGAAAGTGGGTTAGTTTCATACTTCAGCTAGGAGGCGTTCTGAGAACAGTCCCACTTCTAAGTATAAGTACAGTATTCCTACAAACGGTATGGATAGAACTCGATGGGGTCATGTCTTGTCTACCCTGTTAGATTCAGATGTAACTACTGAGACAAAAATTTAAGAAAATAAATACGTATAAGTAACTAGCATGAACAGATTAATAATTAGAAATAACAACTATGTTTTCATGTAGTCAAACCACCATGGAATTAACCCTTGGAAAAGAAAAACATTCACAGCGTAAATATTTGAACAAGATAAGCTCGTAAGTGTGAACAATGGTGAAAACCCAAACTAAACACTTGAATTGTGAAATTAATTAGGAATCTCATGAACTATTATTTAAAAAAAAGTTATTAGTGGTAATTAAACATTCAAGTGGCGCATTCACACCATATACAAGAATTCAATATGGCAAGACATATAACCTCAAACATTACATTATATAAGTTACCACACAATAACTCACTATAGGGTCGAGCATAACCCATGTTCTATCCAAAACCCTCTTGAAATGATGTAATTATCTAAATATAGTATAACCATTTACAATTTGTATAAAAGGGAATAAAAACCCTCTAAGAGTATGTCAACTCTACAAACATAGAAATTGATTAAACTTAATTTATATTATCAAATCAACAACATCTTTAAGCACAAGTGTGACAATCTAAAGAATGGATTTGCAACGCTTAAGAAACAAGGATGGATTATTTGACATGGGACAACACCTGGAAATACAAGAAGATATCATGTGAGGGTTGAATGTTGTGTGGCCAGGTCTAACAATACTTGGAAATGAGTGTGAAACAAAAAATATATATAACCCTCATACTTGCAAGTGAAAAATGTGCAAGTTAACCCTAATTTATTTAATTCAATGGATGAGTAAATTTGTGGTGAAACTAAATAAGAAGTAAGAGCTTCCAAGAAACAAAAATTCACCTCATATGGAGGATATGTTAGGTGTGTGTTATATTCTTTCCACGACTAGCCTCACATGCGAAGTGGGGGGTAAGAGGGGGGGTGGCAGCCCCCCTTGTCAAAGGGTTTGTAGTGGGATGGTAGCCCCCTTGCACAAGGTTTAGGACAACGCCACGGGAAATTTTTTTGGACCCTATATTAGGTGGGCAGACCTACCTATGGTTTTGTGCATGTGTTTTGCATATGGTTTTGGGCATGCTGGTTTTCTACCCATGGTATCCTGTAGATCCGACCAAGGGAACTACGATTATGCTTTAATCCAGGGTTAATGGATTGAGGTTTATGAATGCTTTAGAATGTATATATATGTTTTGTAACATTGAAAGGAAAATAATGAAAAATCAATTTGGCAGTCTCGGTTTTGGGATCGAGAGGAAAATATCTATGTATTTGTTTTGTATTTCTCGTTATTGTATATTTTATGTTTTCTTAAGAATTCATTTGCAGGTAGTTTCTGTATAGGTTTAAAACCTACATATGGTATCAGAGTTGTTTTGACTTTAAGGGGATGACTTTGTTCTTGAGGGGTTTTGCTTAGGCCTGTGATAGATCCTGTTAAGTGGGAGATCTGCGGGATCAATTCTTGCAGTGAAAGAGGATGGCGAGCAATGGAAATATAGAGATCGAGAAATTTAATGGTCAGAGTTTTAAGTTGTGGAAACTCAAGATGGAGGATCTGCTAGTGGGTAAAGATCAGTGGATCACGGTAGATCCAGGCACTAAACCAATGGAAATGTCAAATGAAGATTGGGTGAAGTTGGATTGAAAATAAAAGAGCACAATATGGTTGTGTATCTCAGATTTAATATTGTTAAATGTATCAAGGGAAGTTATGACTGAGTCTTTGTTGGAAAAGTTAGGGAATTTGTACCAATCTAAGTATCTGGTGAACAAACTGTTCCTACATAAAAACATGCATAACCTGAGGATGAAGGATGGAGGCTTGGTGACAGAGCATCTAAATTCCTTTAATACTATGGTAAGTTAGATGTTATATGTTGATATTAAAATTTCATATGAAGATAAGTGCATCATTGTTCTTTGTTCTCTACGAGATCTGTGGGATAGTTTGGTTGTTGTAATAGGTGGCAATACAACTACCTTGAAGTTTGATGAATAGTCTCAACCTTGTTTTCAAAGGAGATGAGATGGAAACATATGGAAGGCCATAATGGAGATGCCTTGTTTGTACGAGGATGGTCCCAAAACAAAAACATCTTTCTTTCCCTCAAGTGGGAGATCTAAATCTAGAGGGAGATCTAAATCTCTAGGAAAAATTGTAAAGGTGTGTTGGAAATGCAGAAAGGAAGGGCACTTCAAAACAGACAGTAAATCTAAAGCTAATGAGAAAGGAAATCGATCTGATGATGCTCCTTATGCATAGGAAAAAACCACCTCAAAAGAAGGTGGGGATGTGTACTTGGCTTCTTCTTCAAGTACACATGTAGATCATCAGGCATGGTTGATTGACTCAAGTGCATCCTTTCACTTCACTCCCCATAGCGAGTGGTTCTACGAGTATGAGAAATATGATGGTGGTGATGTCTTCTTAGGGGATGACAAGAAGGCTAGAATCTTCGGACGTGAAAAAGTCAAGCTGAATTTGCAAGGTGGAAGGATTAGTACACTTCTCAGTGTTGTGTATATTCTTTCATTGGTCAGAAATATAATTTTTGTAAGCAAGATGGATGATGCAGGTGTAAAAACAATGTTCGAGAAAGATACCTACAAGATGGTTCAGGGATAATTGGTATTGATGCAGGTAGTTTGGATTGGAACTCTATACAAGCTTATGGGTAGCAATATTATTATGGTTGCAATAGTTTTGTCGTTCCGAAAAGTGGAGCAAAAAACTTTTTGGTCTCTGGAGAAAATACCATGTTATGGCATCAAAGGCTTGTACATATTGAAGAGAAGGGCCTTCATGGTAATGGTATGGTGGAAGATATGTTTAATTTCTCTTTATATCTTGATTTATGTGAACATTGTGTATACGGAAAAAATAATCGGGTGAGTTTCCCTTTTGATGCTTTAAGGGTGAACAAGATATTAGATCTTGGGCATAGTAATGTGTTTGGACATGTTTCAGTTTCATCACTGGGTAAGTTTGTGTATTATGTTTCATTTATAGATGACTTCTCCAGGAATACATGGATATATTTCCTCAAGAAGAAATTTGAAGTATTTGAGAGGTTTAAAGAATTTAAGGCTCTAGTGGAAAATCAGATAGAGAAGAAGATCAAAGTGTTAAGGACAGATAATGGTGGATAGTTCTATAAGAAGTAATTTGAAGAGTTTTGTAAGAAGTGTGGTATAGCACAACAGAAGGCTAATCCATACACACCTCAAAAAACCGAAGTTTCAAAAAGAATGAACAGAACGTTGATGAAAAATTCAAGTAGCATGCTTAGTGGTGCCAATTTAGGACATAAATTCTGGGCAGAGTTGGTGGAGACTGCATGTTACCTGGCTAATAGATCACATTCATCAACATTGGAGGACAAGTTTCCACATGAGGTATGGAATGATAAGAAACACCCTCTTTCATATCTGAGAGTATTTTGTTGTGATGAAAATGTACATGTTCAAAAGGAGAAAAGAAACAAGTTGGATAGTAAATCTGAAAGGTGCATATTTATTGGGTATAAGGATGGTTTAAAAGGATATAAGCTTTGGAAGCCATAAACAAGGAAGTTTGTGTACAACCGAGATGTGGTGTTTAGAGAGGTGAAAGGTGATATCAAACATGAAGTCTTACCAAACGAACCTGAGAAGACAGAATTTGAGCTAAAGGACGAAGAATCAGACTCTAAAGTAGAACAAGAATCATAAGATGAAGAGCCATAAACACTAGCTATGAGAAGATTAGTTTGAGAAAGAAGGAAGCTAGGAAGGTATATTCCATCTGCTTTCTATTCAAAGTTTGCTTTATTGATTACTGATGATGATCCCATAACTATTAGGAAGGCAGTAGATTTAGAGGATGGAAAACTCTGGAAAGAGGCCATGGTTGATGAAATCACATCTTTTTACAAAAATGAGGCTTGAGATCCTGTGGAGTTTTCGACCAGAAGGAAATCCATTGGAAGAAAATGGGTGTTTAAGAAGAATATGAATGCAGAAGGCAAGGTGGAGAAATACAAAGTTTGGTTGGTAGCAAAAGGTTATTCCGAGGTGCTGGGAGTTGATTTTGGTGATATTTTTTTCTCCTATTTCCAAGTTAGCTTCTATTATATTTCCTTTATTTTTTGCTGTTTATTTTGATTTTGACGTACAACAAATGGAACAACAGATGGCTGTTTATTTTGACACAACAGATGGGTGTTTAAGAAGAATATGAATGCAGAAGGCAAAGTGGAGAAATACAAAGTTCGGTTGGTAGCAAAAGGTTATTCCGAGGTGCTGGGAATTGATTTTGGTGATATTTTTTCTCCTATTTCCAAGGTAACTTCTATTATATTTCCTTTATTTGTTGCTGTTTATTTTGATTTTGAGGTATAAACATTTCTTCACGGGAACCTTAAAGAAGATATCTACATGAAGGAACCTGAAGTCTTTGTAGTGAAGGGTAAGAAAGAACAAAAGAACTGGTATGCAAGTTAAAAAATTCTTTGTATGGGTTTAAACTATCACAAAGGATGTGGTTAGAAATTTGATACATTTATATCAGGACTTGGTTTCACCAGAAGTAAAGTGGATCACTGTGTGTATTTAAATTAATTGGTGACCATGTTATTGATGTGGTCTTGTATGTGGATGATATGTTGCTATTTGGAAATGACAGAAATTATCCAAGATTTGAAGACCCAATTCTCCTCCAAGTTCAACATGAAGGATCTTGGTGCTGCAAACTATACTTTGGACATGGAAATTAAATGACATCAGGCAAAGAGGAAGTTATGGTTAAACTAGAAAAAATATGTTGAGACAATACTGCAGAGGTTTAATATCCATAACAGTAAATCGATGAAGGTTCCTATTCCTATAGGTGTAAATTTATCTGTTGAACAATGTCCCAAGACACAAGAAGAGAAAGAGGACATGTTCTATGTTCCATACGCAAGTGCAGTCGGTAGATTGATGCATGCAATGGTCTGTACTAGACCAGACATTGCACATTTAGTGGGAGTATTGAGTAGGTTTATGTCAAAACTAGCAAAATAGCATTGGGCAACAATGAAGTGGGTATTCAGGTAATAGTGTGGAACTAGTGATTATGGTCTGTGCTACCAAGAAAGAGTAAGATTGGATAAAGTTTTGGACATCTATGGCTTTGTTGATGTAGACTTTGTTGGAGATCTAGATTAGAGAAGATCTACAAGTGGGTATGTATTTAAATTGTTTGGAGGTGGAGTGATTTGGATGAGAAAGAGACAATATGTAGTGACACTTTCAACTATAGAGACAAAATATATTGAAGCCACTCATGCAAGCAATGAAGCAGTTTGGTTGCATAGATTGTTTTCAAGTATGGGGTTGGTACAATAAGCTATAAGGATAGACTGCGACAACCAAAGTGCAATTTTCTTGGTAAAGAACCCTTTTTATCATTCAAAGATAAATCACATTGATGTTCAGTATCACTTTGTGAGGGATATGGTTGAGGACAAAAAGGTGTTGTTGGTAAAGGTGGACACTTTGACGAACGTTGCAAATGCATTGACGAAGTCTATAAGCACTAAGAATTTTTCTTGGTGTAGATAAACAATGGGCGTTATAGAGTTGGACCAATGACTAAGCTCTCTTGTGTCCCCCTATGGAAAGAAAACAACAAGTGGGAGAATGTTGGGTGTGTGTTATATTCATTCCATGACAAGCCTCACACGCGAAGTAGGGGGTAAGAGGGGGGCTAGAAGCCCCCCTTGTCGAGGGGTTTGCAAGGGGCGTTATCCCCCTTAAATGGGGTCTGGGGCAGTGGCCCAAGAAAAAAAATGGACTCTATGTTAGCTGGCCGGACCCACCTATGGTTTTGTGATTGGGTTTTGCACATGGTTTTGGGCATGATGGTTTTCTACCCATGGTATCTTGTAGATCTGGTCAAAGGAACTACAACTATGTTCTAATCTAGGGTTAATGATTTTGGGTTTATGAATGCTTTTGCACGTATATATATGTGTTGTAACATTAAAAGGAATATAATGAAAAATAAATCTGGTAGCCTCAATTTTGGGATCCAGGGGAAAATCTCTGTGTATTTGTTTTGTGTTTCTTTCCATTGTATATTTTCTATTTTTTAAAGAATTTGTTTGCAAGTAATTTTTGTACAGGTTTAAAACCTACAAAATATAGGTTCGGTGTAGCCCGAACAAATTTCCTGCTTGAGAAAAGAACAATTTCAAACTTGTAAGGAATTTGATAAATTAAAAGGAATGAGAGATGAGGAGAAAAAGAATAAAATTTGGGCCTTCCCTGTAAGGACAACATGGCATCGGGATGAATAGAATAGTCGAATCCTTTGATGGACCACCTTCTGAGCAATATATCACCTGTGGCACTAACGAATTCTTTGTGAACCTTTCTGTTGTGCTCTACAACAACCCCCCATTTCATATCATTTTTTATTTACAAATATTAACATATGGAATGGGTCCCTTTTAAAGTTTGATTGGCATCAATACTTCTGTTGTTCAAAAAGGTCTGAAAATCAAATGAGTTTATGTATTTAAGCCTTTCGAACAATAGTTTTTCAATAATAAAACAATCTTTTGTTATTGCAATAAAGCGAACGCAAGATCACATATCGCAATGACATGGGAAACACATTAAAGTGGTACCTTGCCCTCCGCCGATGCGATTTCGCTATCGGCGATCGGCGATACTCCATGCACACCTTATAAACGCGCATAACATAAGCCCCGACGCGACGCGATATTGGCGATCGGCTATCGGCGATGCCTCATATGTGGTCAAAACACTTTAAGTTATAAACTCCGATCCGATGCGATTTCGGAATCGGCAGTCGGCAACATCCCATGCACCCTAATAAGGTGCCTAGGTCTTACCCCCGATGTGATGCGATATCGGCGATCGGGAAATCGGTAAATCACTTTAAATGCACCCTGTTATGTTTCTTCGCGCTAATCTAATGTGATGTCGCAATCGGCGATCGGCGGGATCCTTCGCTCATGATTGTATAACATCTATTCTCCGAAGTGATGCGATCAACTATCGGCAATCGGCGTTTCAAAAAGCCATGACTTGAAGATCTAAAAGTATTATTGATATCCGATTGATAAAGCGCGGATTTCAAAAAACCGTTAAATGCAGGGATAAGGTGATGTGTTTGTATTTAAAGTTTTGCCCCTTAGATTAACGATCACCTGTGCTTAACCGCCAAAATACCTATTGCACGTTTAAGGGGGTCATTCAGCCGGATAACGGTGTAATAATCATTTAATGAGTAGAAGGCCTTAAACGACCATTTAATGTATTTGCAATATCTTCCCGGTGATTGGATCCGCAGCCATTTTGAGAATTAATCTCAGCACGCTTCAAATGGATATATCTTTTTCGCTATTGATTTTCATTGTTATGTTTCCTTGTTACGGTTTTCTTGCCTCTGTGTAAAATTCATCTTTCGAAAGAAGCCAGAGCAAAATGGGAAAGAAATCTAAGAGGACTACGGGTTCCGCTGCTACATCTGTTGCAGGACAAGCTGCTGTAGATAAGAAGAAAGGCTTAATTTCAGACACCACATGCACTGGTCTCACTAGAACTTCATGGCAAGGCACTTATAATCTGTTAGAGGCCGAGCAACCAAAAGTAACAGTGACGGAAGCTAGTGTGGACGTGCTCAAAAAGTCCGATGCTACTCTCAAAGATTTGGCTGACTCTTTCCTTCACAGGATAGCGGCCAGAGAACAAATTCTTCCCTACACAGATGTAGTGCGATGGGCAATTGAGGAAATTCCAATCCTCGACAGAACGTATAACACCAGGGATGGGAGGATTTTCGGGTCGTTCAAGCCAGAGCATCTAAGGCAAATGTATCATTTGCCTGAGCCGGAGAAGGTCTACAACAAGACTTTCCTGGAGAAATTTGCAGCTGAAAATGAAGTGGAATCCGAGCCCATCCGGGATTAGAGGCAGAATCCAGCCAAACACAAGCACGAAACTTCTGGTAAGTACTCAGTCGATTCTTTGGCTTCTCCCTATTGTTATGCGGGGATAATGATGTGTAGGCTATGGGGATTACACGACTCTGCTAATTTTACCATAGAGATGGTTCCCCTAATGGAAGCAGCTGTAAATAGTATAATCATGGATTGGGCCACTATTCTCTCTGATAAGTTGGCCGTAGTTGTTCGTGACTTTAGAGCCAATTCCGTAGTCACCGAAAGGAAAATTCCCCCGTTTTATTATAGTGCTTACATTTTAGATACATTATGTTTCAATTCTGAGTTTCCCGTCCTCGTTTGGAGGTGGACCGCCCAAGACCCCTCACCCATTCATCTATACCACCAGAAGTTGTGGAATTCCTCTTACAAGGACCATTTGTATCAAATCTGGAATGGTTTTATGGTTCCCATTCATTATTCTATTTTTGATAGGCCCATTCCCAAAATCTCCTATCTAGCTTCCTTTGATTTACCAGCGGTAGCAAGTTGGTTCGGAGAAGAGCGATTTACCTATGTTAGGGTTTTCGGGAGCCAAGCCAATCCGCATGTTCTCCCTTTATATATTCTAGACAAACTGTTAGCACGAGAAATCTTCTATCAGATTATGGCCGAGAGTGTTACACAGACTCTCAAGAAAGAAAAGAAGAGGGGCTGGCCCTCTTTTCCCTTAAGAATTGGTGTCTTTACTCTGCATGATCTCAAGCATGCAGAAAAGGAAGCAACAAAGATGCAAGCTTTAGCCCTGGCCACTATCCCAAATAGACTCTATGATCCAAAGAAAACTGCTTACACTGCATTAGAACAGGCCAAATTGACAAAAATTGACCATCAAGAGGATATGTTTGATGACCTGTTCGTTGCCTCCGAAACAATAGGTCATGCTAAAGAGCTTGCTAGGATGAAATACAATGATGAGGGGTTAACTGAGTTCAATAAACTTAGAGAGCAGAGGTTGCAAACTCTGCCTCTAGATTTACTGTCAACAACCCCGACGACTTCTTCAAGCGAGCCTGGTCGGCAACAGACAAGCCAACCTCCTGTTACAACGAAAGAACAAAAGAAGCAACAGGAGGAAAGGCAAAAGAAGCTGCAGGCAGAAAGGCAAATAAAAGAGCAAGCAGAGAGGCAAAAGAAAGATCAGATAGAAAAACAGCAGAAAGCACAAATGGAACAAGAACAAGAAAGAAGAAAGAGATAGAGGAACAGCGGAAGAGGGAAGAAGAGGAGAAACAGAAAAAAGAACTGGCAGATAGGCAGAAAAAGGAATTGGCAGATAGGCAGAAAAGGGAACAAGAAGAGAAACAGAGAAAAGAACAAGAAGAGAAGCAGAGGAAAGAACTAGAGGAGCAGCAGAGGAAAGAACTAGAGGAGCAGCAGAGGAAAGAACAAGAAAAAGAGCGGAGCGAGTCCCAAACCGAGCAGCATAAACAGACCACCATTGATCCCGAATTGCTTAAGTAATGGAAGCAATTCGATTCCATTATGAGTGGAAAGGAAGGCTCCAAAGATACGGACACCTCCAAAACAAGTGATACACCAGATATCACTTCTTCTCAGGTTCTAAGTGGAACCAGCGGCCCACCCATTTCCAAGGATGTTGAGGTAATTCCTAAAGACCCTTCCGATCAAATTGTTCTCCAGGTGGAAGATATTCCTCCCCTGGATGTTTTCTACAGCCCAAGGCATAGAGAAGTTGTTAAGCGATCAAGAAAGAGACGAAAGCTTGATCAACCTTCTATCTTTCCTGAGCAAACAGTCACGGGCAATGTAGTATGGAAGGAAGAATTGGACCCCTCCGATGACCTAACAAAGCTATCGCAGTATGCAGGAGCCTATTCTGCAGCGACTATTGATAAGGCATCAGAGGTAAGTCTTCTATTGAAGACTAAGGACCAGGAAATTTTTGCATTACAGGCAGAAGTGACCGAGGCAAAGCAAAAGGCAGCGCAAGCAGAAGAACAGTTGCTGGAACAACGGCAAGCTAACAGTTTATTAACCCAGCAATTGCAAACCGAGAAGCAGAGGATCGACCAAAGCGCGATCCAGAAACAAAAAGAATTATCGGAGGCATTGGCACAGTTGAGAACAGCGAATGAGCTAATGATGAAATCGAAGGACGAGCAAATAGCTCAACTATTAGCGTAGCTCGAAGACATCAAGGGCACTCAAAAAGTGGAGTATTTCAGAACCGAGGCATCTCAAATAAACAGCGCATTAATATCTCAGATTAGGCTCCTATGCCGACAACTCACTGAGGCGGAACCATTGTGCGAGCTAACTACATCAGTATGTCAGCAGGTAGAGAAGGCCATAAATGAGCTAGATCAAGCTGAAGAAACCATAGTCGCATATCTTGACTGGCAAGATTCTGATGTGGGAAAAGCAGCAAATTTGCCCAGAATCCATGAGACATACAAGGACATACTTTTCACGGAATGGCACACTCAAGTGATGAAAGCGGAAAGGGCAGCTTCGAGGTGTAAATTAACTGCCAGCAATATGGTTGATTTGGTCAACAACACACTCTACTTGGCAAACATGATCTCCCAGTGTACACCTGGAAGCATAACAACAGCAAACATGATTGAGCAAACAAGTTATCATGACTTGGAGGAAAAGGGAAGGTTAATCGCTGGAGTAAATACTTTGACTTCCGAGGCATATTGGCTCTTTCTGATCAAGCCACACACACAAAGGTTGGCCCTCAAGTGTTTAACAGATGCTCTCGGATGCATAATCCCCGATATTCAAGATGCCACATATGGTGCCCAGCTCAGTTCGCGCCTCAACAAACCGCCTGAAGTAGAGCCAATGCTGGCGATATGTCAGCTCAGGTTTAAAGGCAAAGAGCCTACCTGATGAATCATTGCCGCCGATTGCCAGATCGCCAAGGAAGATGGGAGAAATATTAATTGATGCCAACTTAATAGCATTTCAGTTTCTTAGATATTTAGATTAGCTTAGTATTTATAGACCCTTTCATGTTTTTAGAAAGGGTCGTAAAATTTTGTAACAGACTTAAAGACTGAAGTTTGCACTACTGTGCTTCAGCCTATATTCTTTTATGAAACTCGACCAATTGTTCTTAATTTAACGGGAAAGCTGTTTTATGCAATTGCGCACTATTGTCTGTTGTTTGGGATGCTTTCCGAGTTGAAGGAAGGACTGCGACGTAGCGATTAATATATGGGAGTGTTAAGCAGCTTACATGGTACTTTTATCTGCATCTGTATTCATTCCTTTTATATGAATTGTTGTGTTATTATTTCTTGCTATTGTTGAATACATGTATGCGCTGTAACAACAAATCTCCATTTCATTCCACTATTGGATGTTTTGTGATATGCCTTTTCCTTTAATCATGCATGTAACAATGATATGAATGACAAAGTGTAGTAATTCGCTGTTATCGCTCTGCATGACTATTTATGCAGAGCAATCTTGAATGATTTAAATATCTATGTTTTAGTGATAGAGTCATCTATATGCCTGTCTTGAAGCACAGATTATCAAACGCTACGCTTTAGAAATCGATAAGTCCCGGGATTAGATTATAGTTATTATATTTTGCTGATAGTTTTAGTTATCCGCTTATCGCCCTCATATTCTATAAGTTGCTCATCCATCCCGTTTACTTATATTTTTTGGGAAACTGGTCCCATTATCCCCAGTCGGAGCCACTATTCCAAACGGAAAAGGAGTTGTATTAAGGTCCGGACCGGGTGGTTTCCCCAATGTTGTTACCGCGATTTTCGGGGCATCAACATTTTTGGCGCTAGAAGGAGGGCCCGACTGTGAATGGCAAGCAAACCTAAATCTGCAAGCCATTCTGAGAGTAATTCTCCCTCCAAATCCCCTCAGACTTCCCATTCACATGCTGGTTTGCTAGTATCCGAACAAGAAGAAGAGGAATCAACTACCACTGCTCAAGCCCATCATACTTCAGAACAATTAAGTCTTGAATCACCTGAAGTTCAGTCTCTTATCCATAAACTTCAGAGTTTCTCAATTTCGCCACAGAGATCTGAGGTATCTCACAGCAGTGCGACTTCGCAGTTTAAATTACCTCACCCTCTCACCAGACTTCAGAGCGAAAAACTCGGTATTGAACCTACTGAGTTCCCTTTACCGAAAAGGAAAAAGGCAAAGAAAATTACTGAAGGATCTGATAGTGAGGGGCTTTCATCCATATCCTCCATCTCAACTTCTCATCTGCAAAGTCAACCACCCACTCCTCCATTACATACCAATGTTCACCAGGGACTAAGTGCTGTAACATCCCAACCTGCTCACTCCTCAATATTGTTTCCTTCCCAGGCATCTGGAACTTCAGCGGTAGTATCCTCTACTACTGCTGTTATAATGGCAGATCCATGGTCAAGACCTGGTGCAGTCAATATGCCCGCACCATTACATCCATTACCAAATCTTCCTGAAAAATGGCTACCCAAGTTTAATCCAGATAATGGGACTCAAGCTGGGGAACATATCAACAATTTCATGTTGGCAGTAAATTTGAAAGGAGTAACAGAAGAAGATGTTGTTGTTAGGCTTTTCCCTTATACCTTGCAAGGATCAGCAGGATCCTGGTATTTTTCTCTACCCTCTGGTTCCATTACCAGTTGGAATACTTGCCAAGAGCAGTTTCTGACCAAATATGGAGATGATCGGTCTTTGGCTACTTTAATAAACGATCTCTCCAATCTGAGAATAGAGCATAGGGAACCAATAAAGGAATTTAATGCTAGATTCAATAAGCTCCTGAACAAAATCCCCACAGCTTCCAAACCAAGTGAACAAATTCGGAGCGAATGGTATATAACCGCTTTGCCTGCCAATATAGCCATTTTTGTAGACAGGGCTGGGAAGCCAACCTTAGCTGAAAACATGAAAGAAGCACTTGTTGTGGAAAAGCGCATTAATGCTTTAGAAAAGAAAGCTGCTCTAGAGGACAGAAAAGCCAAAAAAGTCTCCTTTAAAGAAGATTCTAAGAAGAAAACCCCAAAAGACCCATACGACATGGAGGGTTTGCAAAAAGTCCTGAAGACTTTGTCCAACGAAATGGTTGATATAAAGAAGCAGGTAGCCGAAACCTCAAACAAAAGACCATTTAGGACCTATAAGAGAACTGAATCAAAGCCACCGAATGTTATATCTAATGCGGATTCAGAGCAAGAAGAAGAAGAGGAGGAAACAACTTCACAAACAGATGATGAAGAAGAAGTAGCTGAATGCCATGGAATGTGGGATTTTATACTCCCTAACTCTGATACTGATAACGAAGAAGAAGCCTTCCCTGTCACTACAAGAAGTAGAAGTACTCCTGACCCTATCCAAGCCACTTCAAAGAAAAGGAGTGCAGGTGCTGCCACAACAAAGGAAAAAGTACCTCCAAAGAAATCACCTGCAGTTAGTCCCCAAAACCAGCCTTCAACTTCTAATTCTCCTTCAACATCTAAAACGTTGGTGGTATCCGATTCAATGGAGTACAATATTGTTGATGACATGAAGAAAACTAAAGCAAACATAACCATGTTCGAACTTAGTAAATTAAAGCATCAGCAAAAGTTGCTTCTTAAAGAGTTGAATGCTGTTCCTTCTACACCTCTTCCCAGCGCTAAAGCTGCTAATGATTCAGGCCAACCCCCTCCGAGTATGGTTGAAGCTACCGATTCAGTTCTGATCGGAGATAGATCAAACTCTCATACTCCACCATTCCTTCTAACCTATGAGATTTATAATCGAAACCTGCACAACTGTTTAATTGACTCAGGGGCATCATCTAATATAATGCCTGCTTCAGTCTGCTCAAAACTGAACATTGAACCCCAGAAGTCCGCCATTCATATTGTACAGTTGGATAGAACTAAAGTACAGGTTGTGGGAGAAATTAATTCCGTAACTATCGGATTGTCAGCTGATCCCAGGATAGTACAAAGAATTGATATCTTAATAGCTGATATACCTGAGTTTTATGGTTTAATTTTAAGTAGGGATTGGTCCGAAAAATTACATGGGTATATTTCAACCGACTGGTCACACATGTGGCTTCCCTATAAGGGAAAGCCAAATCAGATAAGGATCGATCGGGAAAAACATATGACCCACACAGTAACTGAATTTGAACAAGAAAATCCGCCTGTGGCATTCAATAATAACATTTTGGGGAATTATTCATCAGAATCATTCTTTGGCAACTTTGTTGCCCAAACCTCACCTTTCTCAGTTAATCATTTGTCATCACAGATTGAAAATTTCTCACAAACAGATAAATCTAGATGTTTCAATGATGATGAGAAAGCTGTAAATATGATCTCTAATTTTCCTTCATTTTGGTCTTTGTATTTTGATGGCTCCAAGTCAAGCGAAGGCTTAGGTGCAGGATGTGTTCTGGTCAGCCCACATGGGGAGAAAACAATGTTGTCTTGTAGATTAGAATTTGAATGCACTAACAATACGGCCGAATATGAAGCCTTAATCCAGGGGTTATATAAAGCGATCGACCTAAAGGTAAAATACCTTAAAGTGTTTGGCGATTCTGAAATAATTGTTAAACAGGTACGAAATGCAATTCATTGTCTCTCAACTCACCTCAAGCATTACCAATCGCTAGTGCAGGATCTTACATCACATTTTTCAACATTCAACATTTCCTCAATTCCTAGGTCTCAGAACTCAGCAGCTGACCTACTAGCCAATGTAGCTTCTAAGCTTTTGCCTTCTGAAGACTACAGCCTTGATAGATTTTCTGTAGAATTGATTTTTAGGCCTTCAGTTCCTGATAATGCGACTAATTGGAGAGTGTTCAACCATGATGAGGATATTTTACAATTCTTAACCTCTGAGAAATCCTATGATAACCAAATCATTGAAGAAAATGAGCATGACTCACAAATGAAAGAATCACCTCAAGAGAATGCAATTCCTAAGCCTGTAGTAAAGCTAGAAGATCTTTATGATATTAAAGACAGGTTTAGACCTGTGATTAATGCAAAGCTCCAAAGCTCTACTCTAAGGTTCGAATTGATAAATTTAGGTACTGAGCAAGCTCCTCAAAATATCAATTTAGGATTAGGACTTTCTTCAAGTGAAAAGGAGGCATTCATTAGGTTGTTAAAGAAAAACAAACAAATTTTTGCTTGGAAATATGATGATTTGAAGACTTATGACACATCTATTATTCAACACACCATTCCCATGCTTCCCGATCAAAAACCAATCCAGCAGAAGTTAAGAAAAATACACCCAAATCTAGAAAGCCAAATAAAGTCAGAACTTAACAAGCTCCTGAAGGCCAAGATTATTTTTCCAGTTCGACATTCAAACTGGGTTTCTAATATGGTGCCAGTCAGAAAGAAAAATGTCGACATCCGAATCTGTATTGATTTCAGAAACCTCAACAAAGCAAGCTTAAAAGACAATTTCCCATTACCCACTATGGAGCAAATACTTCAATCTGTGGCATGTTCTAAATTGATGTCCTTTCTGGATGGTTTCTCAGGATACAACCAAGTTCTGGTTCATCCTGATGACCAACTCAAAACCACATTTAGGACAAAATGGGGAACATATGCATATCAGAAAATGCCTTTTGGACTTATAAATGCAGGAGCGACGTTCCAGAGAGCTATGGATACAGCTTTTAAAGGGTTGATTAATAGAACAGTGGTCGTCTATTTAGATGATATAACTGTATTCTCTAAAGAGAGGTCTAATCATTTGCATGACTTAAATCAAATTTTTCAGCGGTGCAAAAGGTACGGTATTTCTCTGAACCCTAAAAAGTCATTCTTCGCTCTTGATCAAGGGAAGCTCTTGGGCTTTATTGTATCCAAACATGGCATTTATATTGATCCCGATCGAATCAAAGAAATCTCTAAAATCCCATTTCCTCACAATAAAAAATCAATGCAGTCATTTTTAGGCCAGATCAATTTCGTTAAAAGATTTGTTCCAGATTTTTCCCAAGTTGTTTTGCCACTTCAAGCAATGATTAAGAAGAATTCAGTCTTTAAGTGGGGATCAGCGGAGAAGGAAGCTTTCGATCTAATCAAGCAATCAATAATCAATGCCCCGGCCTTAAGTACTCCAAATTTCTCCAATCACTTTACATTGTACACCATGGCATCCGACTTATCTTATGCTGCAGTACTCACGCAATTAAATGATGACAACTTGGAAGCACCTATCTCATTCTTTAGCTCTAATCTTCAGGGTGCTGAATTGAATTACTCTGACGTAGAAAAACAAGCCTTTGCAGTTTTTAAAGTGGTCAAACATTACAGACCCTTCCTTTTGAAAACCCACACAAAAGTTATAGTCCCTTTTCCAGCAGTCAGGCAATTATTAATCCAAAGGGAATTGGGTGAAAAAAGAGCAAATTGGGTCACAACGCTTCAAGAATATGACTTAGAAATTAAACCAGCAAAGATTGTTAGAGGTCAAGGTTTTTGCAGGATATTGGCAGGAGCATCCAACATTCCAGAATCAGGAGATACAAGCCAAACTGAAGAAGTCAATCAGCTAAGTGCCACTGATTCTCAATCACAATATGCAGATTTAATCTTTTTCTTAAAGAATGGCTATGCCCCCACACATTTGTCTTACAAAAATAAAAGGGCCATAAGGTTAAAAGCAAAGAATTTCACTCTTATTGAGGATGTGCTGTTTAGACGGAATTATGATTCTATTCTGTTAAGATGCCTTGAGAAACCTGAAGCTAAAAAAGTTTTGCAGGAGCTTCATGATGGACCAGCAGGAGGACATTTTGGAGCAGACACAACAACTCACAAAGTTATTCATGCTGGGTATTATTGGCCTACTCTGTTTAGAGATGCCCATGAATATGTAAGGAAATGTTTTAACTGCCAAACTTCTAGTGGAAGACAACGTAAATCAGCCTTCCCTCTGCAACCAGTCAACATTGAACAACCGTTTGAGCAATGGGGATTGGATATCATTGGGGAAATTACTCCACCATCTTCCAAACAACATAGGTATATCCTCACTGCTACCGATTATTTTACTAAATGGGTGGAGGCTATTCCTTTGAAAACAGCAAATTCAAAGGCAATCATTGAATTCATAGATCAATTCATCATTACCAGGTTTGGTGTCCCTAATGCTCTTGTTTTTTATAATGCTTCCTATTTCTCAGGCAATGCTATATATGATTTCGCTATTAAGAGGGGGTTTAAACTGAAATATTCTGCTAATTATTATCCCCAGGGAAATGGTTTAGCCGAATCTACTAATAAGAACCTGATCAAAATCATTAAGCGAACTATTGAACAAAATCATAGGAACTGGCACAAATCTTTGATGTTTGCATTATGGGCTGATAGAATAACACAAAAGGCTTCTATAGGATCCTCCCCATTTAATATGGTATATGGAAAAGAAGCAGTATTACCTACAAATCTCGTTCTTCCCTCTTTGGCCCTAGTACAGTACATTGAGGAGACTCCTTCTTCTTCTATCCAGCTTAGACATGACCAAATTCTCAAATTAGAAGAAGAGAGAGAAAAAGCTAGAATCACTCATGCCAAACATCAACAAATCATCAAAGCATCTTTTGACTCAGCCTCATCCGGTTCAAAACAGTTTCAAGTAGGCGACTTAGTTCTGAAATGGGACAAGGCCCATGAAGATAAAGGGAAGCACACCAAATTCCAGAAGATGTGGCTTGGACCATTTCAGATCTGTGAAAAGATAGGCCATTCAACCTTTGTATTTCAAGACTTATCAGGGTTGAGAGATTCTCTCCCTGTTAATGGCCTGATCTTGAAGAAATTCTTTAATTGAGAAGGTAATCCCTTCTCCTCTTTGTAGATTTGTGTAGTTTGTAGGATTTCCAGGAAATAAAATTGTAGAATATCCTCCATTGACCTTTTGTTGTATTTGAAGAAGTTGTCTCACAAGAATAATATGAATATTTGCTTTTAGATAATAGAACCCTCAACCAAAAGGGATAATTTCTAGGAAATTAGATATCTTTGTATTCTGAAACCACAATCTAACTTTTGAAGACTCCTCTCAAAATGTAAAAGTTCTGTGAATCATTTTCTGTTTTCAAAATTGGTCTCCAAAGGTTATCCATTTTAAGATAGAAGCTAACCCATTTTCAGCATCTTCAACTCTTCACCTGTCATCCATTTGCTCTTAAGGAGAAGATTGTTCACCCCATTCACTAAAGTTTATGATTACTCAGAGTGTAATTCTAAAATATAAAAGATTAAAGATAAGAGGTCTTATTACAAGCCTGCTTACCATGTTCATAGGAAAATAGTTTGACTGACATTACCAATGCTGCATATCAAAACAGGGTAATGGCTTGAAATTACAAGACAAGGGGTCTCATCACGAGCCAGCTTGTTCAGTTAGATTACTACTAGTGAATGGCATTGTCACCAGCTGGCCACCAAACCAGGACAATGGCTTTTATCTTATCAATGACAAAGAAGAAAAAGGAGATGAAATACAAAATATGAAAAAATGTTTTGGATTCACTCTGTTAGTCACACTCTTATGTGAATGGAACAGTGGACAATAGTATGGTTAAAAGGTATCCCTATCGAGACTATAAACGTTTGCTGGCAACAGAGGCTCTACCTATGACAGAGGGGTTAATTTTAAAAGCTGATTTGGGAAAATTTTCTGTTTTATCATTATAAACCAACAAAGGCCATTTTAAAAAAACTTAGAATGTATTTATTTTCTTTAAAAAGGGGGAGGAAGTTAACAAAATAATTTCACTTTGTTCAGAATGCACAGATATCCAGTTATATTAGAATTTTCCCCTTCTGATTGAGACTCTATTTGAAAAAGCTTAAGTGTTTGTATCAATTTCAGAGATAACTGGTTCTTCCAGCGAATCGCCAATTGTTGTGCTCTACAACAACCCCCCATTTCATATCATTTTTATTTACAAAGATTAACATATGGAATGGGTCCCTTTTAAAGTTTGATTGGCATCAATACTTCTGTTGTTCAAAAAGGTCTGATAATCAAATGAGTTTATGTATTTAAGCCTTTCGAACAATAGTTTTTCAATAATAAAACAATCTTTTGTTATTGCGATAAAGCGATCGCAAGATCGCATATCGCAATGACATGGGAAACACATTAAAGTGGTACCTTGCCCTCCGCCGATGCGATTTCGCTATCGGCGATCGGCGATACTCCATGCACACCTTATAAACGCGCATAACATAAGCCCCGACGCGACGCGATATCGGCGATCGGCTATCGGCGATGCCTCATATGTGGTCAAAACACTTTAAGTTATAAACTCCGATCCGATGCGATTTCGCAATCGGCAGTCGGCAACATCCCATGCACCCTAATAAGGCGCCCAGGTCTTACCCCCGATGCGATGCGATATCGGCGATCGGGAAATCGGCAAATCACTTTAAATGCACCCTGTTATGTTTCTTCGCGCTAATCCGATGCGATGTCGCAATCGGCGATCGGCAGGATCCTTCGCTCATGATTGTATAACATCTATTCTCCGAAGCGATGCGATCAACTATCGGCAATCGGCGTTTCAAAAAGCCATGACTTGAAGATCTAAAAGTATTATTGATATCCGATTGATAAAGCGCGGATTTCAAAAAACCGTTAAATGCAGGGATAAGGTGATGTGTTTGTATTTAAAGTTTTGCCCCTTCGATTAACGATCACCTGCGCTTAACCGCCAAAATACCTATTGCACGCTTAAGGGGGTCATTCAGCTGGATAACGGTGTAATAATCATTTAATGAGTAGCACGCCTTAAACGACCATTTAATGTATCTGCAATATCTTCCCGGTGATTGGATCCGCAGCCATTTTGAGAATTAATCTCAGCACGCTTCAAATGGATATATCTTTCCCGCTATTGATTTTCATTGTTATGTTTCCTTGTTACGGTTTTCTTGCCTTTGTGTAGAATTCATCTTTCGAAAGAAGCCAGAGCAAAATGGGAAAGAAATCTAAGAGGACTGCGGGTTCCGCTGCTACATCTGTTGCAGGAGAAGTTGTTGTAGATAAGAAGAAAGGCTTAATTTCAGACACCACATGCACTGGTCTCACTAGAACTTCATGGCAAGGCACTTATAATCTATTAGAGGCCAAGCAACCAAAAGTAACAGTGACGGAAGCTAGTGTGGACGTGCTCAAAAAGTCCGATGCTACTCTCAAAGATTTGGCTGACTCTTTCCTTCACAGGATAGCGGCCAGAGAACAAATTCTTCCCTACACAAATGTAGTGCGATGGGAAATTGAGGAAATTCCAATCCTCGACAGAACGTTTAACACCAGGGATGGGAGGATTTTCGGGTCGTTCAAGCCAGAGCATCTAAGGCAAATGTATCATTTGCCCGAGCCAGAGAAGGTCTACAACAAGACTTTCCTGGAGAAATTTGCAGCTGAAAATGAAGTGGAATCCGAGCCCATCCGGGATTGGAGGCAGAATCCAGCCAAACACAAGCACGAAACTTCTGGTAAGTACTCAGTCGATTCTTTGGCTTCTCCCTATTGTTATGCGGGGATAATGATGTGTAGGCTATGGGGATTACACGACTTTGCTAATTTTACCATAGAGATGGTTCCCCTAATGGAAGCAGCTGTAAATAGTATAATCATGGATTGGGCCACTATTCTCTCTGATAAGTTGGCCGTAGTTGTTCGTGACTTTAGAGCCAATTCCGTAGTCACCGAAAGGAAAATTCCCCCGTTTTATTATAGTGCTTACATTTTAGATACATTATGTTTCAATTCTGAGTTTCCTGTCCTCGGTTGGAGGTGGACCGCCCAAGACCCCTCACCCATTCATCTATACCACCAGAAGTTGTGGAAGTCCTCTTACAAGGACCATTTGTATCAAATCTGCAATGGTTTTATGGTTCCCATTCATTATTCTATTTTTGATAGGCCCATTCCCAAAATCTCCTATCTAGCTTCCTTTGATTTACCAGCGGTAGCAAGTTGGTTCGGAGAAGAGCGATTTACCTATGTTAGGGTTTTCGGGAGCCAAGCCAATCCGCATGTTCTCCCTTTATATATTCCAGACAAACTGTTAGCACGAGAAATCTCCTATCAGATTATGGCCGAGAGTGTTACACAGACTCTCAAGAAAGAAAAGAAGAGGGGCTGGCCCTCTTTTCCCTTAAGAATTGGTGTCTTTACTCTGCATGATCTCAAGCATGCTGAAAAGGAAGCAACAAAGATGCAAGCTTTAGCCCTGGCCACTATCCCAAATAGACTCTATGATCCAAAGAAAACTGCTTACACTGCATTAGAACAGGCCAAATTGACAAAAATTGACCATCAAGAGGATATGTTTGATGACCTGTTCGTTGCCTCCGAAACAATAGGTCATGTTAAAGAGCTTGCTAGGATGAAATACAATGATGAGGGGTTAACTGAGTTCAATAAACTTAGGGAGCATAGCTTGCAAACTCTGCCTCTAGATTTACTGTCAACAACCCCCGCGACTTCTTCAAGCGAGCCTGGTCGGCAACAGACAAGCCAACCTCCTGTTACAACGAAAGAACAAAAGAAGCAACAGGAGGAAAGGCAAAAGAAGCTGCATGCAGAAAGGAAAAGAAAAGAGCAAGCAGAGAGGTAAAAGAAAGAACAGATAGAAAAACAGCAGAAAGCACAAATGGAACAAGAACAGAGAAAGAAGAAAGAGATAGAGGAACAGCGGAAGAGGGAAGAAGAGGAGAAACAGAAAAAAGAACTGGCAGATAGGCAGAAAAAGGAATTGGCAGATAGGCAGAAAAGGGAACAGGAAGACAAACAGAGAAAAGAAAAAGAAGAGAAGCAGAGGAAAGAACTAGAGGAGCAGCAGAGGAAAGAACTAGAGGAGCAGCAGAGGAAAGAACAGGAAAAAGAGCGGAGCGAGTCCCAAACCGAGCAGCATAAACAGACCACCATTGATCCCGAATTGCTTAAGAAATGGAAGCAATTCGATTCCGTTATCAGTGGAAAGGAAGGCTCCAAAGATACGGACACCTCCAAAACAAGTGATACACCAGATATCACTTCTTCTCAGGTTCTAAGTGGAACTAGCGGCCCACCCATTTCCAAGGATGTTGAGGTAATTCCTAAAGACCCTTCCGATCAAATTGTTCTCCAGGTGGAAGATATTCCTCCCCTGGATGTTTTCTACAGCCCAAGGCATAGAGCAGTTGTTAAGCGATCAAGAAAGAGACGAAAGGTTGATCAACCTTCTATCTTTCCTGAGCAAACAGTCACGGGCAATGTAGTATGGAAGGAAGAATTGGACCCCTCCGATGACCTAACAAAGCTATCGCAGTATGCAGGAGCCTATTCTACAGCGACTATTGATAAGGCATCGGAGGTAAGTCTTCTATTGAAGACTAAGGACCAGGAAATTTTTGCATTACAGGCAGAAGTGACCGAGGCAAAGGAAAAGGCAGCGCAAGTAGAAGAACAGTTGCTGGAACAACGACAAGCTAACAGTTTATTAACCCAGCAATTGCAAACCGAGAAGCAGAGGATCGACCAAAGCGCAATCCAGAAACAAAAATAATTATCGGAGGCATTGGCACAGTTGAGAACAGCGAATGAGCTAATGATGAAATCAAAGGACGAGCAAATAGCTCAACTATTAGCGCAGCTCGAAGACATCAAGGGCACACAAAAAGTGGAGGATTTTAGAACCGAGGCATTTCAAATAAACAGCGCATTAATATCTCAGATTAGGCTCCTATGCCGACAACTCACTGAGGCGGAACCATTGTGCGAGCTAAATACATCAGTATGTCAGCAGGTAGAGAAGGCCAGAAATGAGCTAGATCAAGCTGAAGAAACCATAGTCGCATATCTTGACTGGCAAGATTCTGATGTGGGAAAAGCAGCAAATTTACCCAGAATCCATGAGACATACAAGGACATACTTTTCACGGAATGGCACACTCAAGTGATGAAAGCGGAAAGGGCAGCTTCGAGGTGTAAATTAACTGCCAGCAATATGGTTGATTTGGTCAACAACACACTCTACTTGGCAAACATGATCTCCTAGTGTACACCTGGAGGCATAACAACAGCAAACATGATTGAGCAAACAACTTATCATGACTTGGAGGAAAAGGGAAGGTTAATCGCTGGAGTAAATACTTTGACTTCCGAGGCATATTGGCTCTTTCTGATCAAGCCACACACACAAAGGTCGGCCCTCAAGTGTTTAACAGATGCTCTCGGATGCATAATCCCCGATATTCAAGATGCCACATATGGTGCGCAGCTCAGTTCGCGCCTCAACAAACCGCCTGAAGTAGAGCCAATGCTGGCGATATGTCAGCTCAGGTTTAAAGGCAAAGAGCCTACCTGATGAATCATTGCCGCCGATTGCCAGATCGCCAAGGAAGATGGGAGAAATATTAATTGATGCCAACTTAATAGCATTTCAGTTTCTTAGATATTTAGATTAGCTTAGTATTTATAGACCTTTTCATGTTTTTAGAAGGGGTCGTAAAATTTTGTAACAGACTTAAAGACTGAAGTTTGCACTACTGTGCTTCAGCCTATATTCTTTTATGAAACTCGACCAATTGTTCTTAATTTAACGGGAAAGCTGTTTTATGCAATTGGGCACTATTGTCTATTGTTTGGGATGCTTTCCGAGTTGAAGGAAGGACTGCGACGTAGCGATTAATATATGGGAATGTTAAGAAGCTTACATGGTACTTTTATGTGCATCTGTATTCATTCCTTTTATATGAATTGTTGTGTTATTATTTCTTGCTATTGTTGAACACATGTATGCGCTGTAACAACAAATCTCCATTTCATTCCACTATTGGATGTTTTGTGATATGCCTTTTCCTTTAATCATGCATGTAACAATGATATGAATGACAAAGTGTAGTAATTCGCTGTTATCGCTCTGCATGACTATTTATGCAGAGCAATCTTGAATGATTTAAATATCTATGTTTTAGCAATAGAGTCATCTATATGCCTGTCTTGAAGCACAGATTATCAAACGCTACGCTTTAGAAATCGATAAGTCCCGGGATTAGATTATAGTTATTATATTTTGCTGATAGTTTTAGTTATCCGCTTATCACCCTCATATTCTATAAGTCGCTCATCCATCCCGTTTACTTATATTTTTTGGGAAACTGGTCCCATTATCCCCAGTCGGAGCCACTATTCCAAACGGAAAAGGAGCTGTATTAAGGTCCGGACCGGGTGGTTTCCCCAATGTTGTTGCTGTTTTTGGGGGCATCAACACTTTCCAAAAGAAGAAAACAGAGACACCAAAAGAAAATGCCATAAATAATAGTCACTGCAAAGAGGATAACAAAAACAAAGTGGTTATGATTCTACCAAATCGTTGTATTTGTTTTGAGAGGAAAACCATCATCACCTTAGTGTTTGATAGCAGAGTCGTGGTTGCAAGACAACAGAGCAACAATGCAGATGAGGAGTCTGACAATAGAGAAATTACCCTTAATCGCTTCTGCGAAGTGTGAACCCTCCGGTTTTCACCTAGAACCATCAAGAGATGCCATGGAATCAAGTGTCCCATATAGAGTAAGCTAGAGTTAATGTTGGATCCATTAAGTGGGGGTTCAAGAGAATTCCTAGGTGGACAACCCAATTGTCATAATAATCTCAGGGTACAGATATGTGTATAACATAAATATCATAAGCTTTCCAACTTACAAGGTTTCATGATAATCAATGTGATATGTTTTGGTTGTTATTAAAAGGGTTATACACCTGTATTATCTTTTTCACCACCATCTAATATGGAAAATTATATCCCAAGCAAAGAGTTTATATAGTTCTAAATAAATTACAAAAGCATGTAATTGTTCATATTGAATCATAACAGTAAAAGAAAAAAAATTAGTGTTATGGTTTATGGTTATTACACCAATGCATTATAGATCAAACTTCATCATGGAAACTATAACAATAGATGAATCGATGTCTAAAAAATTATCAAAATTTTGGTATAGGTAAGATAAAATCAGTTTTTTAAGTTTTTTTTTCCTTTTTTGCCACTATGTAGAATTATCATACCTGTTACATTTTACCTTAGACTTCAATTAATATGCTATGTCGAAAGATCAAACTTGTTACATTTTAACTTATACTTTAGTGGATAATTAATATAGTTTTGAGAAATATTAAGAATATTTATAGAATATTGAGTTCTTTGTAATTACGAGGTAAGGAATTCCCCTTTGAGAACAACTCCCCCATTTATCACTGTGTAACAACACCATCAGATGGAATGTTAGAGTATTGTAAGTTTTCAGACCGTATTAATAATTAATATTTAAGAGAAAACTAATAGTTAAAGTGGGTATGTTCAAAAAGTAATCGAATGAGAAAATGTTTCTTGATGGGCTAACAGGGAGGCTTATTCCCCTCTCGGTTCTATAGAAGAGGATTTCTCTTCACCTCTTGTCAAGTGAGCCTATACAAATCACCTATTGTCAAGTAAGCCTTTACAAACTTACTTCTTCAGATTCAAGAAAGAGCTTGTATATGGTTTTTTCGTTGTTCTGCAAGGCAAAGAAAATCAAAGCAACTCACTGCATAAGCTTTGACCTTGAAAGCAGGCGGGGATTCTAAGTTACAAAGTTTTAACTTGTTTTAACCGTGAAAATTTCTTTATCATGATGGTCCAAAATTCTCATCACCTTTTATGATCGTTTAATTTATCAGATACATTCTAAAAATTGGAGCTTCCTTTCAAAGCCGTGTGTCCTAACAGATCAGAGTAGATAAGTAGCAATTGTGGAAGGAGTTACAGAAATTGCAATGTGCAAGTTGATAGGCTTGGAATCACCTCGCTGCCCATTTCTTAACAAAAGAAACCAATTCTCTACTGATAAGGTTGTTGAATCCAACAAAGTCCACAGTGGAATCGATACTCGGCCATATCGTTTGTAATCCTTTTTACAGTGCGAGAAGGTCGAGATCTGAGCTCAAAGAACTGATGGGCAAATTATATAAAAATAAATTTAATTAATAAATTAATGGTGAGTGTCGATGTGTCATCAGCGGAAGATTTAAAAGGTACCGAGGCAGTAAATGAAGCTATGTGGTGGCCGCATGTAAAATTATATTAAATGGAGTCATGTAAGAAACAAAACGTTTATTAAAGTAACAAAGTTTAATTATATGTTTCTATATTTCTATATATATTAAAGAAACAAACCATTTATTTGTATATTTATTATTTATGAAATTTCTAAATTAAATTGTAATAAATTATAATGTACATCATTATTTATTAGTTTTTTTTCTCATTTGTTTTGAATATTTAAAGAAAATTTATAATAAATTGTTGGAATTTACAGTTGATAAGACTTAAATAGTTGAATGGGATTTGAATGGGAATGTCTAGCTTTTTTTTTTTCAGAAAGAAAAAGCATAATTGTATTATATATAAAGGTTCCAGATAGTACATTGTCAAGCTTTTGAAGCTGGAAAGTCTAATACATAAGGAACAAAAACTAGAGGATGAGTCCCTCTATGAAGGAAAAGGCGATTTGTGCTGCTGCACATCAAAAACAGTTACAAGTTGATTATACACCACATGCGGATTCTAGGATGAAATTCAGAGATTGTTTAAAATCATTCATATACCATACATATGCCATGATAAAACAAAAAGGATGAAAATAGCAGACCTGGAGATAATGAAAGGAGATTAAAAGCCAGGGATAGAGAAATCCTGAATGATAAAGGATTCCTCGCCATATATTACCTTCATGGACCAGGTACCTGTTTCTAGTAGAAGACCATCCTTTGACAGGTTGTCCGCTTGCTGGTTCTGAGCTCTGAAAATGTGTTGAATGGAGCATTCTCTCATAAGTCCCCAAAAAAACATAATCCTGTCCATCCAACCTGCGAGGTGTGGGCTCCTGATATGGCATTTTCCTTTGACATGATCGACCATGATTTTGGAGTCCCCAAAAATTGAAATGGGTTGTATATAAAAAAAAATACAAAAAGCAAGAAGACCTACCAGGGCGCTCGCCTCAGCCATGCTATTAGTGCCCTCTCCTGCATTCCATGAAATACAATATTGAAGATTCTCGTCCATTATAATGTGTACCCCATAGCCACAAGAGCTTTGCTGAGCGGCGCCATCAAAAAACGCCCTTGGGGTCCTAGAGAGAAATTCTTTTTGCACATTTCTGTTGACAAATTTCGATTTGGGTTGCTTTTTCGGAACGGAGTCATAGATGGATATGATGTGTTGTAAAATATCCTTGAGAGGCTCTTTTATTGCTTTGAAAATTATTCTATTCCTCCACCTCCAAGCACACCATAGGACAATAATAATGAATGATCTCCATGAATCTCTCTGCCCACTCCACCAATTAAAAGCTGCATGTGTTGAAGCGTGAGAAACAAGAGGGAAGCTATATAATATTGCCAGAGCATGCCATATTTGCTGAATAGAATGGCATTGGAAGAACATATGGTAATTGGTTTCCTCCTCTGATTCGCACATAAGGCACTTGCTCGGCTCATGCCACTTCCTTTTCTTTAGATTCTCCCAGGATATATTTTTATTGTCGAACACCAGCCATGAGAAGTATATTAATTTGGGAGAGCATCTTGTTTTCCAAAAAGCTAATGGGTATATAGGACTAGAGTGCATGGTCTTTAGACCGATCAAATCTGCATAAATATCCTTTACGCAAACCTGTGTATTTGCTATTGGCACCTTCTAGATTAGATAATCATGTGGCATGGACCGATGAAAACTGCAGCTTCTCAAGACATCCCTGACTGAGTTCCATTGCCTTGCCATAAACTCTGACATACCTAGATCAAAGGCCCCTTTCTATAGAGGAAGTGGGCCTTGCCATCCAGCTATAAGCGTATCCCACATAAAAAAGCCTTTACCATGGAAGAAGATTAGAAGCCTTTCGGGAATGCTTATACTCTCTCACCCAAACATGATGGGGTCAATTCCAATGAGGATTTTGCTGCCAGTTTGTAAGCACCATTTCAGGTTCTTTCTGAAATATTTCTCGATTTTGCGAAAACTGAGCCATATAGCAGACCCATACTTGGCTCCGATTCTACCTAATCTGAACCAATATTCCATGTCTTTGTCTTTCATATATTTCTTTTTTATAGTGATGTTCCACGGCCCTTCCCCAAAAATTCCTCTCCACAGTGATTTGCACAGGAGTGCTTTCCCGAAGACCCTAAAATCCATTAAGCCCCATCCTCCTGTATTCTTCGGCATAGAGATCTTTTCCATTCTAGTAAGATGATATTTTCCCTGTTCCGATTTTCCGCCCCATATAAAATTTGCAGTGATCTTATTCATTTTATGGATGATACTTGCAGGGAGAAAGAAAATGTGTGCCCAATATACAGCAAGTTGTGTTAATACTGATTGTGTTAGAACAATTCTTCCTGCCAATGATAGACATTTGTATTCCTAGGTAGATATCTTTTTATAGTATCTATCTATTAACCATTGCCAATCTTATGTAGAGTAACCCTTGGCCTTTAGCTGAAAACCCAAATATTTTAGTTTGTCCTTGATTGACCTCGTCTCTACCCCAAAGAGCACAGAAATCCATTCCATTGTTTCCATATTGACGTCATTGTGGAAGAGAGTGGATTTAGACTTGTTTATTTGTAATCCAGTAGCGTTTTGAAACCTATATAGAATGTCATTGAGACATATCCACGAGATCCTGCACAGCATTGCAAAAATGAGCACATCGTTGACAAAATGGTTGTGCGAGATGTAGTTGTTCCTGCAAATCTTCATGGGCCTGCATCTGTTTTCAGAGACTGCTTTATTAATATGAAGGCTCAAAGATTTCATTGCTAGGATGAACAACAGAGGAGAGAGCGGGCATCCTTGACGCAACCCCCTTTCTACTAGAAACAAAGGAGAAGGGATCCCATTTATGATGACAACAAAGTTCACATTTTCTACACATGCCATGATCCAATTTATGACATTTGATTTCAGACCGATCTTAGCTAATAAACATCTAATGAAACCCTAGTCCAAGCAATCAAAAGCTTTTTGTAAATCAATTTTCAGAATGGCAGCTTCAGATTTACTTGAGATCATGGTCAACAGGCTCTCTTGAGTGTTGGCAATTGCATCCAATATATTCCTCCCCTTTAAAAAAGCATGCTGATCCTTTGTTAGAGAATTGGCTAAGATCGCTTTGATCCTATCAACAATAATTTTTTTGATGATTTTGAAAGTTATATTGCATAAGGAGATCGACCTAAAATCTTTAAAGGAGTCTGCTTCCAATTCTTTGGGATAAGAGCTATCTGCGTGGAGGATGTAATCTGATGAATGCTGCCAGAGATTCTTGCTGCTTCAACCATCCTCAGCAAATCAAGCTTGTTGATGTCAAAGAAGTGGATAAAGAATTCTATTGTCCAGCCATTCGGGCCAAGACATTTATCCTTCTTAAAAGCCTTCATAACTCCTAGAAGTTCATCCTCTGTTATGGGCTGGAACAGGCGGTCATTTTTTTCATCATCGAACATTTGTGGGACCAGATCGATACCCCATAAGATATCCCGAAAATTGCATTTATCCCTTCTTTTATACTGGTTTTTAAAATGTCTCACAGCTTCCTTTGAGATTTCTTGTTGTGAGAAGAGGAAGCCTTTCTGACCATCACTTATTTTCCATATAGAGTTTCTCTCACGCCTGGCATTTGCATACTTATGGAAATATTTAGTGTTTCTGTCACCTTCCTTGAGCCAAATCACCCTACTCTTTAGTCTCCAAGAGACTTCTTCCTGCTTCAGCAAATTTTGTTTATTCCTTTCAAGCTCATTTAGGCGGCACCTCATGCTAAAAGGAAGGGAGTTGGCATCCAAAACCTTGGAAATACAGTCCAGTTCCTTCTATATTTCAATAAGGGCCAATCTGTCCGCCTGTCTTTTTTTATGTTGCCAATCTTTGACCACTTTTCTCATAGAGGCCAGCGTGTCTCTAAAAGTCATAAAAGGGGGAAACGTATCTTTTGCAGATAAATCCTTCCATGTTTTTGTTATTACATGATTGAAGTCTGGATCCTCTAAGCATAATCTGTTGAATTTAAATGGGTACCCATTCCTGAACCCCTTTTTCCTCCAGCTGAGAGAAATGGCCTATGGTCGGATATGTATACATTCCCAATGGACGAGCAAGGCACGCACATTTTATCAATAATGCTGACATGTACAATAAACCAATCTATCCTTTTTGCAATGTAGGCCTCTTCTACTCTTCCATTGTCCCACGTAGGCATCATTTTGGGAGGAGTGACATCTACAAGATTCCTGTGCAAGAGTTCATATTTAATTCGATCTGCGAGTGGGTCTCTCTTCCTACAGTTACCCCATCGTTCCTCTGAACTTAGAGTAATGTTCAAATCACCTGCAATCATTAATGAATCCATGTCAAAGATTTCTGAAGCAAAAAATTTATCCCAGAAAGGAGACCTTTTCTTATAAGGGGCATAGATATTCAAGATATTAATGGGACTGTCGCTTCCTCTAATAAAAGCAGAGATGAGAATGCCCGCAAAGCATTTATAAACTTTAGCTTTGATCCAATAAGGATCCCACAAAACCACCAGCCCCCCCCCCCCCCCCCCCCCTTGGCTTCCGAGGCTACCATATGCCATGAGGGGAACATTTTTCTAAAATAGGAAATGGACACATGTTTTCTATGCATGGTTTCTTGTACTAAAATGATTTTTGGCTTGGCTGAGTAGAAAATATTTTTAAGCGCCAAAAATTTTAGGTCTGCACCCAGACCTCTTATATTCATAGATATTATGAAGGTCATTGGGGAATTTTGTCAGCCACGCTTGCTCTAAGAGGCCAATTCTCTGACATGTCAATGATGGGAACGTCAACAAGGGACAGGTTTCTCACACCTCTGTCTGCATCATTTGTCCTCCCCCGATAATGTCTACTTCCTCCATTGTTTTTCTTTCTCACTGTTATATTTTTTGCAGAATTCGGGCTAATGAGAGGAGGCGAAGGTTTACGTGGTTTATGGATGGTTAAGGGTTCCAATTCAAGAGATTTCTTGCTTAGAAGAAAATCTAAGTCGCTGTCATACAAATTTGTTGGAGATGAGATAGGGGAATTTAAAGGGGTGGCAGATACCATCGGCTCTTTGCCTTTCGTGGATGGTATATAGATATTTTTGGGCGTAGGCGAAGATGACGAAATGAGGATGGTTTGGTAGCCCACTGTAAAATCCAAGATAGGCTTGGAGATCGGAGGGGGAGGAGGGGTTGCTTTTTCGTCATTCGGTTCCAGGGAGGGGGGGCGAGCAAAGGGTAGTTTGAATCTCTTTATCAGCATTGAAACCAGTCATCAACGAACTTTCAGGCCTGGTACCATGGCTCTGAGAAAGGTCTTGAGAGAAGTACTGAGGAGATAGATTGATTATGTTTTCCAGGTTATTATAAACTTGCACAGCATCCAGATCCGTCGGAGACAAGCTGGCTGTAGGAGATAGCTTTTCCTTTTCAAAAGACAGGGGAGAGGCTGCCCGGAGCTTATCATGATACATTCTACTTTTAAGATTCAGGCGCCGAGAGCAGTTTTTAATAAGGTGTCTTGTCCTGTGACAAGCAGAACATCTGAAGGGGATGCCCCAAAAATCCAGTCTTTGTTTTATTTTTAAATCCCTCCAGGCAATCTCTATGTGATAGGGAAATCCTCCCCTATAGGCCTTTTCAATGAGAATCCATGCAATGCATTTGTCTTTTTCCCCAAGACACCTTGGGTCAACGTAGACAAATCTCCCAATGGAATTACCTATCTTAGTTAGAGTCTCCTTGGACCACATCTCCAGGGGAAGGTTCGGGAGCTTGACCCAGATTAAGTTATTCAAAGGGGTGCTTTTCAGAGGGTTATACCCTATATACCATCTGTAGAGAGCAAGGAAGCTTCTTCTATGAACCAAAGGGTGCGACAGGATAACTTCTACATCACTGGCGCTTTAGAAATGAAAGCAGTACCACTCCATGAGATTTGAAACAATAGGGAGGTATCCAATCAATGGTCTCCACTTGACCTCAAGCCATTTTCTCATCAAGGCATCATCCATTTCTGGAAAGTGCCATCTGCCCACTAAAGCAAGATCCTGGAGGCTTTCTATACGCTCAGTCAGGTGGACACTGTCCAATTTTATTGCAGCAGGCGGTGGGTGGTTTTGACAAGATTCCGAGCCTTGTTGTAGTAGCTTGCGTGTTCACGCAAGACCTTATCCTTTTGTTGGGAACCACTTTTCTCATTAGCTTCCCATAATGGTTGCTTTCTTTGTGTTCCATCCCTATCCTTGTCAGCACCAGGCATAGATGATTGGACGACCACATCATCCAATGTAGATTTCCATCCACCAGATAACGTGGCGTCCCCCCATTCCTTCTCAGCCTGTATTGCTGCCTGTATCATGGCCTCCATGGCCGATGCATCTGACCCACCCTCCATGCGTCTCCAAAAACTTCCCCCTGGCTTGACTATGGGATCTTTTGTCCTAGAAAGATTTCCGAATCGGGACTTTATACTAGAAATAAATAAGAAGCTGTCTGAACTGTGAACGTAATTCCTGAATG
Source organism: Pinus tabuliformis (assembly GCA_031772625.1). NCBI lineage: Eukaryota > Viridiplantae > Streptophyta > Pinopsida > Pinales > Pinaceae > Pinus > Pinus tabuliformis. The sequence continues at coordinate 1,216,580,372 of CM062804.1, read as the reverse complement.
AGGTAATGCCAAATGAGGGGAACAAAACTGTTATGACAATGGACCTAATGACTAGAAGACTCAGGAGGGATCGTCTTGCATTTCAGGAGGGGCGTGGATCCAGAAATGGCCAGCCGACTGAGGCTAACAACTGAAGGTTAGATTTAAGAATCGGGATATAGTACCAAAAGTAAATAAGCAATTGTCCGAGCATTGTACATAAGACCCAGATTAGGTAATGCTAGACTAGGGAATTTAAGGCTCTTTTGACAGAGGACTCACTATTCAAGAGGGCTCGGGAGCAGATATAGCCAGCTGTCCAAGGCTAATAACTAAGGATTATAGCACCAATTAAGGCGAGATGACTGAGCCTAAATTTTTTAATCCCGTAGGTACAGGACACATCGCCTTTTGTACTTTATCCCAATTCCCTAAGAAATGCCGGATTGGACTCTCTAATCCCAGTCCCGTGAAAAGAGTTTTCCGGCCCTGAAAGTCAGGGATACTGATTTGGAGGAAGAGAGTTCAGAACCAAGCTCATGAGCTATGGCAAAAAAAACAGTCCCTATCAAGAATTCTACCAAGGTTGCATAGAGAACTTTAAGCTTCATGCATGTTTTAACTAGATGGTGAATCTTGGCAAATTATACAACATAAATAAATGTCAAAAATACACCACCAAGCTCCTATCTTAATTCGAATATCTGAACAGGGCTTATAAATTACAACATTTTTTTTCAATTTGTGTATTATCGTCCAAAACATGATGTATAAAACCAGACTCTGAGCATAGGAACTTAAACCATGCTGAATAAAACTGATTCTGAAATAGAGTACCTATAAAAGGCCGAGTTATAATTCAGACTTTCTTCCCATATTTTATATTTTTGAAATATCTAAGCATGGAAAAATTCAGACTAATAAACTTACTGTGACTATGCAACGCTATAATTCAGATGTAAAACTACATCCCAGAATCTAAAAAGAGAGAGAGAAAACTGTAAAAGCAGAGAGTCTAACCTTTTTCCGTGGGCATGCTGAGGGGAGAGCGTCTCTGAACCCCCAGCAAAAACAAAAACCAGAGCGAAAGACACCGAAGAAGAGGGCGAAAGAGTGTAAAAAACCGCCAGTTAGAGGGCGAGTCCTGCCCCTAGGCGCGCAGGGGAAAGGGAAAAATTGGCCAAACTTTTCTTCCTTACCACAGAAACTGGGTTTGTAGGAGCTTCAATGGACTCGGGACTAGAGAAAAAACGGAGTAAGCGTGTCAATCTATAGTTTAGCATGAAAGTTTATAGAGTCGGTTGCTAACAGGGGGCTATAGAGTGAAGCACGTTGAGTTGCAGACAAGCATGGACATTCAGAAAATCTACCGGGGTAAAAATGTGGCAGTAAAAAACATAAGCTAGACATGCATTGGCTCATATACCTGCTTGGCGATAGGCTGTGAATGTGTAATAGGCATGGCTGTGGTGACCTGGTTGGTTGCTTTCAGCGCGCATCTCCGCTCGGCACCCCAGTCCCTTCTCCACATGACTTATGTTGGAAAATGCCCAAATGGGATTGTCTAGCTTCTCATCTAAATTATTGGGTAAAACTCATAAATAATTTTATGGGGGTATTTTTTGTTTTTGGTTTTCTAAATACTTTGAGTGTTTAGTTTGGATGTTTTTTGGAATAATTTATTTATTTTAAATGTGGATTTTAAACAATTTTTCCTCTACAAAGTAATTATGTTCACATTGGTTATAAAAAAAATCTTTTACATTAATTGTTATTATTATTATTTTGTTTTAAACACATTGGCTATAAAAGGACTAATTAGCATTATTTTGTTTAATAAAATAAATTTCAAAAATCATGTAAAGAGCAGTTTAAAAATAAAATTAAGAGATTAAACACTTACCACAAAGGATTGGTTTTTCAATGTTAAAATATTTTTTTCCTATTTTTCTTCAAATTTGCATTGCATTTTTTGTTGTTTGGTCTATGAAATTTCTAAATTAAATTGTAATAAATTATAATACACATTGTTATTTATTATTTTTTCTTCTCAATTTTTTTATTATTTTTTGAATATTTAAAACAATTTATATTAAATTGTTGGAATTTATAGTGCACAGTGTTTCTTCGTTGTTTCTTCTTCATTCAAGTCTAAGAATTTTCTAAATTAAATTGTAATAAATTATAATGCACATTGTTATTGATTATTTTTTCTTCACAATTTTTTAATTATTTTTTTCTTGAATATTTAAAAGAATTTTATATTAAATTGTAGGAATTTATAGTGCACACTGTTTCTAAGAGATTTCTATTTCTACATTAGATTGTAAGAAATCATATAAATCATATAGTATATTAAGAGTTTTGACTCTTTGGTATCTGTATTGCAATTTTATTAATGCTTTTAATATGGATTTGGTTTTTAAATTATATATTTTTGTTTATTTTGTCAATTCTTCTAGCTTTAGGAGTAATAAAATAAGTAGATTATTTTATCATATATTATATTTCTTTTAACTTTAAGAGTAATAAAATAATTAGATTATTTTTATACCATTGTAAAAGGAATTTTTTATAATCGAATAACTTGTTTTATTATTAATGAAAGAATAATTCTAATAATTTTTAGTTTTTTCTTTTGTTTTTTGGTTGCAAATAATCTTAGTAGGGTGTTTTTAGTGTGTAAGATCTATTTCTTATATCTAAATATTTAAAGAATATATTTTTGTAATTGTGTATTACAATTAAGGGGGGTTAGGTGTTTTTCAATATGGAGAGAAGTTGTCAAGAAAACATAATGTTACATAAAAAGTTCAACATAAGATTATATTGAAAAATTAAGAACATGTAGATCTAATCTATCTTCTTTTTTTTCCTTTGTATCTAAAGGAATTGGCAATTGGACCAAACTCATACTCATGCGACATGGGGTAGAATCCAACCACTACAACTATAACCTCTCACTACTATAACCTCTTGGTTAGGCACTTAGATATCACCATTCTGCATATATATGTGAATTGGGATGATGTGAACCTAAAACCTCTTCACATATAATACTTCATTTACTTATACAACTATCATTAGTTGAGTTGTCCCAGGGCTACAAATCTACTCCATCATTAACAACATAAGATTAAATTATATATATATATATATATATATATATATATATATATATATATATATATATATAAGAAAGAAAACATTAAAAAGAAGATATTTACTAATTAAAATATTTGATTCCTCTCATGCAATCACCCCTTTAAACATTTGCATGCTCTTCTCTCCTATCACCTAGGTCTACTCCAAGAAAGGATAGGCCAAGTCCTACTTTTGGGTGCCATATACATGTAATTTACAATTTTCATCTGCAAAGTAATATTTCTTTTTGTTATTTCTATTCAATAATTTACAAATTTCCGTTTCCAAAGTAATCTTTTTTTGTTATTATTATTCAGGACTTATGTGGCTATTCTCTCATTTTAACACACAGTTTCTCTCCTCACTAGAACTCACTTTTTTAGTTGCATATGTAGGTAAAATCCCAATCAAGCTTCTCTATGTTAGTTTTAGCCTCAACATATAATCCTTTGACATTTGCAACCATCTTACATTTGGGTGCCATATACATGTAATTTAAAATTTTCATCTCCAAAGTAATATTTCTTTTTGTTATTTCTATTCAATAATTTACAAATTCCATTTCCAATGTACTCCTTTTTTTATTATTATTATTATTTAGTACTTATATTCTCTCATTTAAACACACAATTGATCCCCTAACTAGATCTCACTTTTGTAGTTACATATCACCCTACTAGACCTCTATTTCCTCTCATACAATATTCATGTATGTAGGTAAAATCCCAATGCTTCTCTATGTTAGTTTTAGCCTCAACATATAATGCTTTGACATTTGCAACCATCATCTCCTTCTACAAGCCACAATCCCTTGGCTTTGAAATTACTTGTCAGTAAAAAATGAGATAGAAATAAATACGTTTTATAATATATGATAACACATAAACAATTAAAAATACATGAACACCATATTTTACCCTCGAATCTCTTAGGAGAAAATTGAATAATATATCTACTATTTCTCATGGCTTAAAACAGGCCAAACCAGCCAAAGTAAGCCCTCCACTCAATTCACGAATGTCAACGAAAACTTCATATGGATGATCCAATTAAATACTTTCTTTTCAATAATTATCCAGTTTCTAAACTTTCTTATAACATACTATAGCCTTACGGTGTTTCCATTACAACATGTGGTGCAATTTCTAGTTATTTACATATATGGATCAAAAACATATTCCGAAAACCTATTTGGAATGACGTGATAATTTTGATAATCATTTATGTATATTCATATTGGTGTGTGGGCCTGTAGATTCAACGTAGCAATGGTATGGACTGAATTATTTGTTTTAGAATGGATTTGTTTGATGTCAAAGTAAAGAACATATGGTTAATGAATAATAATTATGAGCAAGTCTCCATTAATCTTTCAATGGCATGATAATATTAATTGAATTATTTTAAGTTGTTTATATAATAAACTTCTACTTCTCAAGTGAGAATGCAACTGCATGACTTTTTTGTTAGTGTAATTTTGTAGAGATCTAAAATGATAATGTACTTTCGACCATTAAATTTAATGAAACTTCCTTGTAACAAATAAATGCTTCTATCCACTGGAATTATGGATCATTCTTATAAGGCCGGATCATTCTTATAATGCTATTATAGAAAAAATGCTTCTAGATAAACCTCAAGGTCTCTACCTAGTGAAATGATATTTTTCACATCTCCGTAGATTATAGCAGGCTCTCCTTAGATTACTGCAGGTTCACATAGTTTTATAGATTTGTGTAACTGTTTGATTGCCTTGTATTCCCTGCAAAGATTAATTAGTACCATATTATTTCAAATAAAAGATTATTAGTAGCATATTATTTTTCATGTTTATCACCCTTCGAAAACACAAAGTTCTAAGTCCTATACCACCACACTCTTTCATTGCAGATCAAACTTTGGCATGACAACTCTTCCATACGACATTAGTCAACACAAAGTTCTAAGTCCTATACCACCACACTCTTTCATTGCAGATCAAACTTTGGCATGACAACTCTTCCATACGACATTAGTCAACAGGTGCATCGTAATCATAACTAGTCATAATGAATGGACTTCTGGTTATCTTGCTAAAATTTGGTACTCCATGATACTACAACATAAAAAACATGAAAGTAATGATTCAAATTCTAAAAACATGAATATAACCAACACGATCTTGAGCTCAACAAAAAGAAATATCAAAACCTACCAATGTCAAAATTAAAATTATACATTATTTTATATAGATAGATATATAAATATAGATAAGATAGAAATATCAAAACCTACCAATGTCAAAATTAAAATTATACATTATTTTATATAGATAGATATATAAATATAGATATAGATAGAAGGGGTTATCATTTAAAATATTTTTAATTTTTTTGTTATGTAAAAATAATTTTCTTTAAAATCTCAATAGTAACTAAATTAAAATAAAGCAGCGTATATGAAAATATTAAATTATCTTTAAAATTATTATTTTAGATTAAATTTTATAAATTATCATAATTTTGTTTGGAGAGAGGGTTATAGAAAATACTTAAATATATTATTTTGAAGAGTTTTGCTTTCTTGATTTTGTGTTAATAAATTGAAGAAAATTGATTATAATTTACTTAAATATAGGTTTATTTTTAGTTTTATTTTCATTACAAGAAGCTAATCATGATCACCACGGAAATTGGCCAATTGTCAAGGTGACCAAATTTTATGGATAACATGAAACACATGTCAAGAAAGTTGAAATAAGATACAAACTTTTAAGCCAATCACAAGCTAACAAATTATTTTTTTTATTTAAAATAAATAATATTTTAATGATTTATAAAGTTAAACATTAGAAGTTGTCATGGTCAACACTAAACTATTAGTGATCAATAAGAAAATCCATTGCTATAGCATGGACTAATAATATATAATTTTATATAATTTTGTAAATGTGTATGTGTGTGTGTTTTTAATTAAATTTATTAATAATAAAAATATATAATTTTGTTTTTGCAATATCAGCGATTTTATGAAGTGATATTTTCTATGACTATATCATTCATCTATTCATGTTATTTACTTTTATTAAATAAAATGTTATTCTACACACTATCTTAGTTTTATTTTCCTTTCCATTAGTCAATTTTAATAATAAAAAGAAATAAATCATAATTCAAAACATATAAATAAATATCCAACATTATTAGCAAAAGGAGAGGAAAAAGCAATATAAACATGTCACATTTTCAAGAAAACAAAACTCCACACAAAAAAGGTTAAATAAACAAAAACCATAAAACATACTTCCTTTATTTTCCCCTTTTTAAATTGGATAATGTTAATATAGACTAAATGAAATTCATTAATAATGCATCACTCTACATCTTTTTGTAAATTAAAATACTTCATATTACCATAAGAAACATGAATACATCATAAAAACCATGCCAATCATAGGGAGGGAGTACATCTTAACCTCTGTCATTGTATGTGGACTATATCTATTAGCTGGACCAAAACAGAAACTTCAATTCCATTACAGGCCCTATAAACATCATAAGAATTACTCAATTTAAAACATGAACCCATAAGAGAGATGAGCGCTTGGACTTCAAGGCCAATAGCTTCATTTCATAAGAGAACATAGAGAAATGACCCACATACCATGATAAGATAGCCATGAGACAGCGAGGAGGAAACACCAAACACCAACATAAGGAGAAACCAACCACACTAACCCAAGCATTCACCCTTTTCCCAAAACTTTATACAAGTTGTTGCGCATCTTCCTTATACTTCTTGTGAGATAAAAACCAACTTTTAAGGCTAAAACTTGAAACCAAAAATAAAAACTTGAAAACACATAGTTGTGAAAAATATAAGTCAGTTTCATTTGCAAAAATCACAAACCACATCAAAAGTAATAGGAGAGACCCAAAATACACCCACCACCTCTTGAACCTACTAATCATTCTTAGAGGGGGGAATGTTGGTTAGATCCTGAGCAGTACACCTAGGAGGGTCCATTTGTTCACCCTCTTTGAATCACAGGATATGTGTCTCTCCACATGCATCAAAAAAGCCTCTATTTTTTCCACACAAAAACTTAAGTTACTCATCCTTCTATTCACATCTTCTATAAAGGTGAAGATGTTATAAATTTTCACCTGCTCATCTCCTAGAACCAACCCAAGGAGTATTTTCATTTTCCAATGAAGTGCCAAAGAATTTAGGTACTACTCACACCTTCCCCTGGTGTGGCTAGGGTCCACTACCCATCCTAACATCTCTTCCAATAATTCAAAGCCTGAGAGAGATTACCTCTCTTCTCCTACTTTAATCTCCAACTCACTAATCTCCTGGTGAGTCTAAGGAGGATTAACATTAAATTTTGTTGTCATGAAGTCATGAGTAAAAATCTTTGCACCACACTAACCTGGCTGATATCGACCACCTCCTTCCCTCCTACTCCTCCCCCTCTACCTAGTTGGCATAGTAGAGTCACAAGAGGGTTCTTCACTTTCCCTGTAAGGGTTTCCTATACCTATAAAAGGAAATAGATACTAACTCAACCCTACCTTGGCAAAAACCGGACACCAAAAAATATTTTCATCACAAAAACACCATAAAAAATAACTGAATTTGGACAAACACCACCAGGCAAGGAGATGGGAAAAAATTATCGTTCAAAGACTCAACCCCCTTTGCGATTGAGAAAACCTTACTGAACCCCAATACTAAGACATTAACACGTCCAAAATCCCGTATACCATTAACCAAACCCAATACACAACATATGTCAAACTTCTTTGTTAACGACACTAAGACCACCCTTCAACTTAAAACCTGACTACCCACTTCCATGAGAAATGACAGCCCCAACGTCTAATGTCAAACCAAATTCGCAAGCCCATAAAAAACCCGAGCTCCTAGGATGTAAACCACAAGCAACAACTTAGACACTAAACCAAGAAAAACTATGCTCTATGAATTTCTCAACAAGACAATTAAATTTAAACAAGATGAGGTCAAAAAAAGCACACAGGACTTACCAACCCCACACTCTAGCATGAAATTCCAATTGAGATCCATTGTATCCTCGCAAGACCATTCCCAACTAGAGATACTCTTGATAATCATCCAAATTGTGATGGATCGAGGGAATTCCACTCTTATATACCACCCTAACACCTCCTTTGTCATCAACATCTCTCCACCAGCAAAACCTACTATACAACTGCACCAATGTGGCAAGGGACTTACCTTCTTTGCCATAGGTTTACCACCAACAAAACCTATTATACGACTACACCAAGGTGGCAAAGGACTCATTGCTCCCCCAAACCAACTTACACAAATGCCTCTAATGCTCATCCCTACCATTACATATCCCTTTTGCCAACTGAAGGGATGCATTCTTATGCATGTGAGATGCCAAGTGCATACTCCTTCTATCAATGATAAATTACTCTAGAAAGGGTGGCGGGCACATTTCTCCATGCCCCTCTCCTTCCAATATGATACCCTCATTGGGGAAATGCACTGATCTATGTTAAACTTAAGTAAATTGAGAAAATTGAAGGGGATTTATAATCTTATCAACTTGAAAATGCAAACCAAATTCATGTATAATGGATCAACATTTGTGTCTTGAAAGGTTGACATAAATTCACAATTGGTTGATGTTCTAAGTTAAAAAAGAATAAGGTTTGGTTGAATTTAAAAAAATATTGAGTTAGTTGATACAATTTCAAGTATTTAATGTCGATCTTGTAACTTTTTTTGAGAATTTGATGTTATTGAAATATCTTAATTTCAATGAATTGTTGTTTATTTAAATATAATTTTTAACTTATAGTTATAAATGAAGATACTAGTATATTTTTGTAGTCTTTTTTATATTAATGAACGAAAGATCAAATATTAATTACCTTATATCTTTAAATCCATGTTTAACTGTTCACATTATATAACATAATTATGAAATTATAGTGAAAATTATCAAAGAACAAATGACATCGTGTAAATCCATGCTCATCTTTTCAAACTAACTAATACAATTAGAAAAATATCCTAAAAAATATCAAATAAAAAATGACATCATGTGACCAGTGGGATGGAAAAAATGATCCCTATGGATGTGTATCAACCACAACTACTAATATAGTTGTGCTGACTGCAAAAAAATGAAGTGGGGTAGAGGAGTAGTGAAGAAATCTATCTTGAATTATCAAATAACAAATGGCATCATGTCAATGAATGTGATGGAGAAAATGGCACCTATGTATGTATATCAATGTTATGAAACCAGCTCAAGAAAAGATAGAAAAGATAAATCCACGCCTTAGAATTCAGCCTCTTCGAGGGGGCAACCTCCTTTACATTCCATAAATGAACAATTCTTGGATGATTCAAATGACAAAACCTCCTTTCTATATATAGGAGTCTAAGGAGTCACAATATAATCCAGCCGACCTAACAATAATACTATAAAGCCACAAAAATAACAATAGAGGGATTTTATGGGGCACAGAAATAACAACATGGGGGTAATAGGGGCACAACAATATAAATAAGGGGTATAACTACAATAGTAATGGGGTAATCATTAGTATTATGGGGACCCAACATGCCCCTCTCCTTCAAAAGAGTGTTGTCCTCAACGCTTGAGTAGTTCTGGATACTTCTGCATAAAATTCTCATCCTCCCATGTGGAATCTTCAACGGATAAGTTCTTCCACTTGATAAGATACTCTGAAATTGATCGATTTCGTAGTTGTCGAGTTCTTGTTTCTGTGAATGCTTCCGGTTCCAATATAATTTTTCCTTCCTGGTCAAGTTCTGGCAATACTGTTTGAACTGGGATCTTGTCACCTATAACCTTCTTTAAACATGAAACATGGAAAACTAGGTGCAATCGAGAAGCTGCAGGAAGCTCCAATTTGTATGCCATAGTACCAATCTTTTGCAACACCTTGTATGGACCATAATACTTTGGTGATAATTTATTATCCTTCTTAGCTTGCTTTAGGGACATTTGCTTATATGGTTGTAGCCGTAGGAATACCCAATCACCTACATCAAAACTTCTTTCACTGCGATGTTGATCTGCCTGTTGTTTCATTCTATTTTGTGCCAACACGAGGTTATCCTTTAAGAGTTGGAGGACTTGTTGTTGATGTTTGATGTGATGTTCCACTACCTGAACCTTAGAATTTTATCTCAAATATGATGTGATGGATGGTGGTTGATACCCATAAAGTGCCATAAATGGGGTCATTTTTGTTGTTGTATGGAAGGAAGTGTTATACCACCATTCAGCTAGAGGAAACCATTTGATCCATTGTGTCTGTTTATCAGATACAAAGCAACGAAGATATACTTCCAAACATTTGTTTACTATCTCAGTTTGCCCATCAGATTGAGGATGATAAGATGAGCTATGAGCTAACTGAGTACCAAGACAAGAAAATAATTCTGTCCAAAAATTTCCAGTGAAAATGGGATCTCTGTCACTTACTATAATCTTTGGGTTTCCATGTATCTTTTGAATTGTTTCCATAAATGCAGTAGAAACTGTACTGGCTTTAAATGGATGTGATAATGCACAAAAGTGTGCATACTTGGTAAGTCTGTCAACTACCACCATGATTACACTCTTTCCCTCAGACTTGGGTAAACCTGTGATAAAATCCATTGAAACCTCCTCCCAACGTTGGCTTGGAATGGATAAAGGTTGTAATAGACCCAGTGTCTTAATTGTTTCAACTTTATTTTGTTGGCAAACCAAACATTCCGCCAGAAACTTTTGAATATCTAATTTAAGGCCATCCCAAAATAATTCCTTCTTAACCCTGTGGTAGGTTTTTAAAAATCCTGAGTGCCCTCCTAAGGGAGAAGTGTGCAATTCCATAAGAATATTTTGTTTTAGCTGGAAATTCTTACAGAGATATAAGCGATCTTTGTACCATAACGAATCATTTTTCCAGCTAAATGTATCAGACGTACTGGAATCTTGTTGTAGGTTTCGAATAAGTGCCCACACTTCTTCATCATTCTTTCATTCCTCCCTCGCTTTGTTTATCCAATCTGGTTGGATAATAGAAATGGCGCACAACAATGCTTCCACATCCTCATCCTTTCTTGAGAGTGCATCTGCCACCACATTTTGCTTCCCTTTTTTGTAGATGATTTCAAAGTCATAACCTAACATCTTTTTGACCCACCTTTTTTGCTCTTCAGAGGATAATCTTTGTTCTAAAAAGTATTTAAGGCTATCATGATCCGTTTTTACCTTGAAGTGTCTTCCCATTAAGTAGGGTCGCCATTTCTTAAGTGCATGGAGTATTGCCAACATTTCCTTCTCATAAATAGCTTTGCTTAAAAACTTTCCCTTGATTGGACGACTTTCAAAAGCAATAGGTCTTTCATCTTACATTAGAACAGCACCGATTCCATTTCCTGAAGCATCACATTCCACAATAAAGGTTTTTGTGAAGTCCGGTGTAGCTAATACCGGTGCTTGGCACATTGCCTCTTTAAGATGTTCAAAGGCCTTTGTTGCTTCCGGAGTCCATGAAAATGCATCTTTCTTCAATAATGTTGTTAGAGGTGCTGCTATTCTCCCATAATTCTTAACAAATTTACGATAATACCCTGTCAACCCAAGAAATCCTCGCAGATGCTTTATGGATGTGGGGATTTTCCATTCCTTAATGGCTTTAATTTTGCTAGGGTCTACCTTAACTCCTTCATGAGATACAATATGACCCAAATATTCCACCTCCTGGACTCAAAAGAAACATTTGGATCTTTTTGCATATAATTGTTTCTCCTCCAATAGTTGTAGCACCTTGTCAACATGTTCAACATGATCCTTCCAAGACTTGTTGTAGATTAGTATATCATCAAAAAATACTAACACAAATTTTCTAAGGAATGGTTTGAAAATTGCATTCATCAAACCTTGAAATGTTGAAGGTGCATTGGTAAGGCCAAAAGGCATGACCAAAAATTCATAATGACTCTCATGAGTTCTAAATGCCGTTTTCGAAATGTCTTCAATCTTCATTCTGATTTGATGATATCCCGAACGAAGATCCAACTTGGTGAAGTAAATTGATCCATGCAATTCATCCAGTAATTCATCAATGACAGGAATGGGGAACTTATCTTTAATAGTGAGCTTGTTGAGCTCCCTATAATCCGGACACATGCGCCATGATCCATCCTTCTTGTGCACCAATACTACTGGAGCAGAGAAAGAACTTTGACTTGGTTGAATTATACCAGCCTCTAGCGTTTCTGCAACCATACGTTCAATTTCACTTTTTTGGACATAGGGATATCTGTACGGCCTGATGTTTGGAGGAACAATTCCTGGAATTAGATGAATAACATGATCATGATCACGCATAGGTGGGAAACCTTTGGGAGTCTCAAATACCTTGGAATGATTGTCCAGGACTTTTTGGAGATCTGGAGAAATAGATGATTCCGATGTGGAAACATCTAGCGAACATAATTGTGCAATTACACCTCTTTGCTCCTTTTTTAGAAGCTTTGTCATACCATTAGAGCTGATTATCTTTCCTGGTTTCCCTGCAATACCCCTTAATCAACTTCCTTTCCTTCAGCAAAAAATTTGATGAAAAGTTCTTGAAAATTAAAAGCTATTGTACCCAAGGATTGTAGCCATTGGACTCCTAGTACAACATCAGCACCTCCCATTGGAATGGAAAGCATTGGGCTAGTCGATACATATTCTCCCATGGATAGCTTGATATTATGGCACCTTCCAGAGCAATTTATTGTTCCTCCATTTACAATCATCACTTGACACTTTGGTGCTGGATATAGGAAGAAATTCAATTCTTTTGCTACCCTACAATGAATAAAATTGTGGGTGCTTCATGAATCAATCAACACTATTACCTTTTTCTTCTTGATTTGTCCTTCTATCTTGATGGTTTGAGGAGTGGTAATTCCTGCCAATGCATTACAAGATATGGTCAGATTTATTTGTTCTTCATCTAAGCTTTGTTCCTGGAGTATATCTTCTTCTTCTGACCTTTCTTGCTCCTTTTCTTCTTCCTCTTCACAATCTATGTAGAATAATTTCTTCTCAGCACACTTATGACCTTTAGTGTATTTTCTATCACAACTATAACAAAACCCTTTTGCTCTCTTTTCTTCCAATTGTTGTGGTGTCAACCTTATAGGTTGTGGAAGACTAGGGGCAACAACACTTCCGTCTTTATAGTTGTGAGTGGTATGCTTCCTAGTTACCATAACTTTGCTTTCCATTTTTCTTGCTAACCTGAATGCTTTCTCTAATGAATCAGGTTCCCAAAGAAGAACATCATGTTGGATATTATCCTTTAAAGACCCTATGAACACATCAATCCTATGCTCCTCTGGAATATCTTTTACCCTTATGTTCAATTTTTGGAACTCCTCAATGAGCTCCATTACTGAACCCTTTTGTTTGAGACTTATCAATTGGCTAAAAAAAGTGTTGCTTTTTGTATCTTCATAATGTGCTATCAATTCTTCCATAAAAATTTCCCAAGTGATAAATTTTTTATGAGAGCAAAGCGATTGATACCATACAAACTGATTTGGTTCCAAATATACAGTTGTCATATGTACCTTTTGTGTGTTTTGCACATTATTGAGATCGAAGAACTGCTCCATCTGTAATATCCATGTGGCGGGATCCTTGCCATCAAACTTCCTCATATCGATTTTTGAATATGGTGGGTCTTCAATCCAACATTATAGTCTATGGAATCATGATTAACATTAACTTTTTTCACATCATGAGTTTCCTTTACAACCTTTTCACCATTAGTAAGTATTTCTTGTAGAAAATTTGTCAAATCTGTCTTCAAATCTGCCATGTCTATCTTCAAATCTATCTTCAAATCTGCCATCGAATCATCCATCTTAGCTTCCATGCCCTTTATCTTAGATTCTACGCCATTTATCTTAGATTCCACGCCATTTATCTTAGCTTCTGTTAGCTTTTGTGAGCGTGACATTTGTTGCACTTGTTCTTGTAATTTTGATATATCAAGTAGCATTTCTTCCTCTTCTTCATGAGTCATGCTAGAGATTTCAGGTTCCTTACTAGGTTTTTGCATTTTATTTCCTCGGGGCATTAGTTACCGATAATAATGCTTTAATATGCCCTTTGAATTCCGTTAAACCAAGCTTACACAAAAATTTAAAAAAAAAAACTACACACCTTTTTTCACTTTGTAGAAGCCTGATATTGAATCTGATGTATCTTTGTAATTGCATATCATCCAATTCTAAAATTGTGATCTGTAGTAGCCTTCTGCGTCCTCTTTCCAATGCCACAATTCTGACCCAAATTGGATTCTCCAAGGACGATTTATGTGAAATCTCCCACAGTGACTTGCCTCTGGACTAGTTCAGTAGAGCAAACTTTTACGACATGCCACGAGTCACTGTTGCAGCCTTTGGATCTGAAACATGCACACAAGAAACTACAGTCCGTCCTCTTTCTATACCTTCTTACGAAATTGCAATCCGATCCCCAGAGAGAAAGTTATGACGCTTTTCCCCAGGTCACCTGTTTTGAATGTAATTCAGGAGTCTACAAAAAGACCAAATTCCTCAGATCATATCTCCGTAAATATCGTGCGAAAAGCTCTGAAATTTGGACCCAAGGTTCAGCGCAATTTCTTCTCAAATGGGGTTTTTTTATGACTTCTGAAACGTCACAAAAAAAAAAATTATAGCGAAAATGCCACGATGACCTATTTGGAGCAGCGAAAGCCTAGAATCCAAAGCTCTGATACCAAATGTTATGAAACCAACTCAAGAAAAGATAGAAAAGATAAATCCACACCTTAGAATTCGGCCTCTTCGAGGCGGCAACCTCCTTTACATTACATAAATGAACAATTCTTGGATGATTCAAATGACAAAACCTCCTTTCTATATATAGGAGTCTAAGGAGTCACAATATAATCCAGCCGACCTAACAATAATACTATAAAGCCACAAAAATAACAATAGAGGGATTCTATGGGGCACAGAAATAACAACATGGGGGTAATAGGGGCACAAAAATATAAATAATGGGTATAACTACAATAGTAATGGGGTAATCACTAGTATTATAGGGACCCAATAATCAACCAACTTTATTAATATGATTGTGTTAATATTATTAACTGCCCCAAAATGCAGTGGGGTAAAAGAGTAATAAAGCAATTGCTTGTTGAGTAGTGGAGTAGTAAAGTAGTTGCTAATGATTGAAAAAAGGCTTATGAGATATATAATGCCTATTAATTATTAATGTTATTCCCTTTATAATTGTTTGAAAAACAATTAATCCAATTTCTATAAATTAAGGAGAACCTTGTAAATGTATATTATTTTATAATTAATATTTGATTGTTATTAATTAATATGAACTTTTTAAAAAATTTAATGTTGAAAAAAATATTTATCATTGCCATCATCATCATCATCATCATAGTTTATATTGCCATCATCATCATGATCATTGTCATCATCATCATCTTCTTCATCATCATATGCATCATCATCATTGTCATCATTTTCATCTTCATCACATCATTGTCATTGTCAACATCATTGTGCTCATCACCCTTATTGTCATAATCATCCTCATCCTCATCATCATTATCATGATCATCATCAACATTGTAAGCATTATCATTTTCTTCATCATTATCATCATCATTGTCGTTGTCATTTTCATCGTCATCATATTTTTTGTCATTATCATTATCATTATCATTCCTTGTTGTTGTTGTTGTCATGGTCATCATCATCATTGTCTTCGTCATCATCATTGTCATTTCCATCCCTATTATTGTCATCACCATCACCGTCATCATAATCATCACCATTTTCATTATTGTCATCGCCACCACCATCATCATCGTGAACATCATTATTGTCATCATCATCATCATCATTATCATTGTTGTTGTTGGCATCATGGCCATAATAATCATCATCATCATCATTGTCATTGCCATCATCACCACCACCACCATCATTGTCAACATCATTATCGTCATCAACATCATCATCATTTCAATCATCATCCTTATCAACACATCATCATTATTTTCATAATCATCAACATCATAGTCATCATTATTGTCATCATCATCATTTTTCATTAGCATCATCATCATCATCATCATTGTTACTATCATCATTGTCATCATCATTGTCATCATCATTGTCCTCTTCATTGTCATCATCATCATTGACCTAATCACCACCATCATCATCATCACTGTCATCATTGTTGTCGTTGTCATCATCATTGTAAGCATCATTGTCAATGTCATTGTTATCATTGTCATTGTCATTATCATTGCATCATCATTGTCAACATCGTTATCGTCATCATCATCATCCTTGTCATCACCATTTTCATCGTAATCATCATCATTGTCAGTATCGTCATCATTTTACTCATTGTCAACATCATCATCATTATCATATTGAATCAATTTTTTTAAATATATTTTTAAGTGGATCCTTAATTTTTAAAATACATTACCTTCTTGATTATACACTTAATTTTAATAACTTAAACAATGAATAATGTTATAAAATAATTCAATTATCACAATTATTTTTAACTATTTTATGATCTTCAAAAAAATGCATGCTTTTCGAGGACGTACACTCCCATATACTATAGCAACCTTCCTAATTGTATAAAAAAATGTTTGCTAATCAATTGAAAATAATAAGTATATTCTTGTTGCTTTCCTTTTCCCTTCCGCTCTCTCTTATGCACACATAGTACACCATTGTTGAGGAAAAAGAATTATAAGTGACTTTGAGACGTACGCTGGAGGTGTAACACCCCATTTTAATCTCTAAATTTTGTAATATGAAATTAAGACTGATAATTCCATGGTGGCTAGCGTGAATATTTTGCAGAATTCATTTGATGCAAATATTCATATTTATTTAATGTATTACTAAAACTTGAGAAGAGAGAAACCAACATAGATCTTGATGAGTAAAAGGAATTTGTAAGGGGAATTGGGAAGTTTTCCATCTTACCTAAATTTAATGTTCTAATTCTTGATTTCATAGTCTAACCACCCAACTGCCAACAATAATGAGAAGGAATTGGAGTGGTGCTGAACTAATCCAAAGGTATGGCTAGATACCCATTTTGGAGATTTCAAATTAATCACATAGCACAAGGAAATGACCTATATTCTCATGTGAGGTCAAGTGAGTGGGGTTGGTCGAGTGAATGGTAGTGTGTGTGTGTGTGTGTGTGTGTAGAAAAGAGTAGTGGGGAATGTTAATGTGCATGACATAACTAGAGAGTGTCTACTAGTGAACAAGAGAAACCTATGAGAAGATAAATGAACCACATGTGGGGTTGAGAGTGTGACTCTAAAAAGGAAGTGACAAATAACCCATTGAGTTATAGAAAACATGTTTGGAGTTTGTAATCTTACTTAAATTGGCTAAGGAAATCAGTGAGGAATCCTTCAGCCTAAGTCAAAGGGCCAGGAGCAATCTTTGAATAGTTTTCCTTAAACAAACATGTTAGGAATTAAACAAAGTGGAAGTGATGAGAAACTAGTAGATCAATGAAGGGATCCCTTTTGTGATATGTTGACCCATGTTGGTCATACTTTGATGTGCAAATAAGCCTAGAATCAATAATTGAAAGGCATAAACTCGAATTCCTATATGTGAAGGAGAGTGGCCTTCATGTCCTCTGCCCTAAATTGAATCTATTGAACCCAAGCTTCATTTTAAGGAATTAGATTTGGCTCAAGAGTGACTAGCTTAAGGAAAATTGTAATGTAGTTCTTCTTATAGTTGAGTGCCAAGTGGATAGTGGTTATCCTTCCTTTAGTTTCCATCCATCTTTGTGAATCAAATAAGTGTGTAAATCTCTTTGTCAATGAAATTATACACTATTGTTCAATTTTTCATGGTTATTGCTATGTTGTCTACTAAGTATGTTGTAAAGATAAGCTAAAATTTGTGGTGAAGGGTGTTTGGTGAATGTATGTTGTAAATGAATTTATTAATGAATGTTGTATGTAGAAGTAATCCTTAGAATATGTTAAGTACAACTAATATGAGATGTATGGTTTTGTTAATTAAGGTGTACAAGCATATTGGAGCCTAAGGCTCTTTAGTTTCTATTAGTATGACTTGTCATTGGTATGCCAACAATGGAATTAAATACTTGTGTTGTATCCTTGGATGGAAGTGAGAAAAATGACAAATATCCCTAATTGGAGACCTTGGAAAGGGGGTTTAAGGCTCTGTGTGTGACATTTTGAAGGATAGGTTGCAGATATGTTGTTAAGGAGTTTTGGGGACTTTGTTTCCTTAAGTGAATAGTGAGAGTGCTAGATTTCCCATTTATAAGTTTCAAATTATGCTTATATTTATTGTCATGTATTTATTTATTTAAAAGTTGACAAAATAATATTTTTTAAAGGGAGTTTTATATCCATGAATATATGCACCCAGATGATTGTGAAACAAAAAATATAGATATACTTATCTAAAAGTTCAGAGAATATATTAAACCCATTTTGTAGATTTTAGATTGACCACGTAGCACAAGGAAAGGACCTATGTTTTCATGTCAGGTAGAGTGAGTGGGGTTGGGTGAGTGAATGGTTGTTTCTGTGTGTATGTGTGTAGAAAAGAGTAGTGGGGAATGCTAATGTGCATGACAAAACTAGAGAGTTTGTGCTGGTGAACTAGGTGAGAAGAAAAATGAACGACATGTGGGATTGAGAGTGTGATTCTAAGAAGGGAGTGACAAAGAACCCATTGAATCATAGCATAAGTGTTTGGAGTGTGTAATCTTACTTAAGTTTAAGGAAATCAGTGATGAGGCCTTTAGCCTAAGTGAGAGGGCCACCATGAATCTCTAAATAGTTTCTTTTAAACAATAATGTAAGGCATTGAGAAAATTGGAAGCACCAAGAAACTATTAGATCAATTAAGGGATCCCTTTTGTTCTATGTTGGCCCATGTTGGCCATACTTTGATGTGCAAATAAGCTTGGACTTAGTAATTGAAATGCATAATCTCCATTTCCTATATGTGAAGGAGAGTGGTCTTACATCCTCTACCCTAAATTGAATCTATTGAACCCAAGCTTCCTCTTAAGGAATCAGATCTAGCTCAAGGGTAGCTATCTTTAGGAAACTTGTAGTGTAGTTGTGCTTATAGTTGGGTGGAGAGTGACCATCCTTTCTTTAGATTACATCCATCTTTGTGAATCAAATAAGTATGTAAATCTCTTTATCAATTAAATTATACTATTGTTCCATTTTTCATGGTTATTATTGTGTTGGCTATTAATTATGTTGTAATGATAAACTAAAAGTTGTGGTGAAGGGTGTTTGGTAAACTGATACAAATTGATTGGAGCCTAAGGTTGTTCATAATTCTATTACTATGACTAGCCATGGGTATGCCAATAGTGGAATTAAATAGTTATGTTGTATCCTTAGATGGAAGTGAGAAAACAGGTAGGTATCCCTAATTAGAGACCTTGGAAAGGGGGTTTAAGGCTTAATTTGTGACATTTTGAAGGATAGATTGCAAATACTTTGTTAAAGAGTTTTATTGAACCTTGTTTCCTTAAGTGATTAGTGAGTGTTGGATTTCATGTTTGTAAGTTTTGAATTATGGTTTTTTTTTGTCATACATTTATTTATCTAAAAGTTGACAAAAATAATATTTTTTTTAAAAGAGTTTTATATCCGTGTATCAATGCATCCAAACAATTGTGAAACAAAAACTATATATATGTTTATCTAAAAATTAAGAGAAATAATATATTTTT
The DNA here is from genome assembly GCA_031772625.1 of Pinus tabuliformis. NCBI lineage: Eukaryota > Viridiplantae > Streptophyta > Pinopsida > Pinales > Pinaceae > Pinus > Pinus tabuliformis. The sequence continues at coordinate 1,216,560,397 of CM062804.1, read as the reverse complement.
TAAAAAGAATTTTATATCCATGTATCTGTGCACCCCAAAAGTGGCGTGCAAAACAAAACAAAAAAGTCTTTGCATGTATATGTGTAGCTTTATGGTCATGTATCTATTTATCTAAAAGCAGAAGAAAATAATATTTTTTAAAGAGAGTTTTGCATCCATGTATCTATACACCCAAAAGTGATAAAAAAAAATAAAAGAATGTGTGTGTAGTGTGTATACTCTTCTCTTTTCTCCTTAAGCCTTGATGGGTAGCTTAGTTGGTTGAAACACTACCAAGTCATTGGCTCTCTATCATGAGATATAGGTCCAATTCTCGTTGGGTCCATTAAGATATATATATATATATATATATATATTCTAAAATTATTTTGAGATAAAATATATTCTCTTTTACTAACCAACTTAACCCTAGTCTAAAAACAATACAAACGAAAACCAACTAAATAAATAGCTCATTTTGCTTGATTCAATTACATATTTAAAAAATATATTTATGCATTTGGATTTATGTAACCAAGAACACCCAAAATTTCATGTCTTTCCTGAAAAAGATGGAAAACATTCATGCTAGACACCATTCCGAATGCACCTATGGAGAAGACCTGAATCTAAATGCAGCGGGTAGTCTAAGGAATACCTCATTAATATATGAAAGTGTTCATCATAAATTAACAAAAAAGAATATGAAGTGTATAATTTACCTGTGGGGAACTTGATGACAATTATTTGAAAATGGAATGTATATTAAAATATATTTCACGTCTTTCCAGAAAATATGTCAAACCTTCCCATGCTTGCACAACATGCTTAGTGTATTTATGCTTAGTTTATTTGAATGGTTAAAGAGTTTTTCTAAATGTTAATAGATGTTGACTTAACGCAACGCAACAATGCCAACATAGGCACCCTCTGCAAATTCCAAAGTACAGAATAACTTTCCTTGGATGTAACTTAGCGCGGGTGTTATTAATTATCTTGAACCATGTCTTTGAAATCTCGGATGCTTTATGGTCAGTAATAAAAAGTGGTCATGATTGAATATTGTTAATTAGAATAGTAATTTTATAATTTAAACTATTTCTCAAATTACTATCATGTTGAGGGTTTAGTTTACATCCCAGTATGATGTGTAAAATTGTTTTTCCCTCATCAAAATTGAAATTTTACTCATGTCAATCAAAACAAAAAAATTTAAAAAATCTATAAAAAAAAATACACGACAAGAAATTGAATCTCTCTATACTCATGTTAAATCTATATCTTTATTGGAAAAAATTGAATCCTTCTAAACTCATATTAAATCCATATTTTACTAGTGAAAATTTAAAACACACATTTATCTAGACAAATTTTCTTAAATTTTAATTTAATTTTCTTAAGGCAATTTCTTAAATTTTAATTTAATTTTCTTAAATCATGTATCCTTAATTAAAATTGACTTATATTATTATTACTTAACAAACTTACCAATATTAAATATTTCAAATTTCAATCTTTCTCTAAGGTGGAGATAACAAGTTGCAGGGAAAGCCAAAGAGAACTGATTCATGTAAAGGTATGTTTTCTTTAATATTTTTTTAATGTATACAAACAGTTCACAATAAGACCAACTATTCAAGTCAATGTAGCGAAAGAATAAGGCCAAAGCACTATGTGTAGTTAACTATATCCTTTGCAAACTCATGCCCAACCAACAATGACATAGCATCACAATAATATTCTTTGATTCACGTGACTCCCATATCAAGTGAGTTGGCTCCTTTGCGGGGCATGCAACTTTCATTCCAAATAATAAATAAATTGTGTACTTTAAAGTTAGGCATTCCCTCTCTATCTAAATTAAGAAAATAATTACATGCACATAATTATTGGCAACCTCTTAAATCAATAGATCTTGCATATAGATATGAATCCTTTAAATGATACGATATCAGGCAACAAATCAAAGTCAAATGGCTATAAACCTCACATTCAACTTTATTTGACCCCATACTTTACATAAAATGAGAGACATAGCCCCATTAATACATAGCCCATTTGCATATGGTCTTGTTAGTTAACCATGGTGATGAATCTCCATAATCCCACACGATAACCTAATGCATATATCTTTGAGTTTTTGTGGGGAAAGAAAAAACTAACTACTTTAGCATTAACATAATTTAACCAAAAAAATCATGCATATAACACCATAAAAAAATGCCACAACATCAAACAAAACCAAGTAATTCATTGATAAAAATAATTTATTAACAAAATTGCAATTAGCATTTCATGAATTGAGAATATGAATCATTAGAATCCACAAACAAAGACAATTTAGCAACAAAGTTTCAATCCACTAACTTATAATTGCCGTTGCCCTATAATAATGACATCCCTATAAATTTACACAACATAAACCAATGAAATAAATTCCACAAGATTGCATACAATTTCAAAAACAATGTCCCACCTCCATGAAAACATTGAGCCTTAAAGGAAATTCACATTTCCCGGGTCACATAAAATGAAATTTGATACCACAACCCATCCCATGGTAAAATAAGCCTCCATTCTTGATGTTACGTGAAATCCACTCATTATACCAGCCTCCATTCTTGATGTTACGTGAAATCCACTCATGGATTAACCACAACCCATCCCATGGTAAAATAAGCCTCCATTCTTGATGTTACGTGAAATCCACTCATTATACCAGCCTCCATTCTTGATGTTACGTGAAATCCACTCATTATTAGTTCGTTAAAACATTATCTCCTCTATCACATTATTGTTAGCGAGGATGAAAAAAAAGTAAACCTAAACAAAACAAAACATTTTTGAACAACAACATTGGTTTAAGATTTTTACTTATGAATTTAATATAACTTTAATAAATAATAAATCATTAAAATCATTTTATAAGTTAAATTTTAAAAAATAAAAAAAAGAGATATTCTTAGCCAAGCATGAGTAATTTTAGGACATCCTCTAAATCTAACAAATCATATTCATATTATTGACATAATCTATTTTGACATGGAAATTTAATCATTCTTTTATTATCCAATAAATAAAGAATATGTCATAAAATAATTGAAAAATAAAAAAAAATTATAGTTAAAATATTTTAATGGTGTGTTGTTTAGTGTGAGGAAGGTGTGTAATTCCTTTCAGGTTTAACATGGACTTGACATGTGACATACACATAAAGAATGGTGTAGATCAATTTCAACTCCAAACTTTTTATGGAGAGAAAGAGAGAGAGATTCTTGAGGTGAAAAAAAAAAAATGGAAAAACCTTGCGGAAAAGCTTGCACCTCAAAGGATTTGATCCCTCTCATTCCATGATAGATACAAAGTTAATATAGGTTTACATCAATTTAGACGTAAATTTGATCTCATCTATTCTTTTTTTTAGTTTTTTTGAATTTTGGGTCCTTACTCTATTTTTGTATCATTAAAGAAATTGAGCTCTTAGTCAATCAAAGGTATTGCTTCAAAATTAAAAGACGGCTCCAAAATAGATAGCATAAATGATCCCTTAGCCAATCAAAGGTCTTTCTCCAAAATTAAAAAATGGTCTCAACGTAGATAACATTGAGAATAAAGCTAGTTTCCCTTGTAGTCATTCTTGAAATTGCTTTTAGTGGGTTTGTTACCTACCAAAAGTGGGTACCCAATAGAAGAAATTTTCTCCTACAAATCTTCTTCGAGTCAACAGCCAACAACCCTTGAAAACCACCTTGAAGTCGATGTGATGTCCCACTTTATCTCCACCACCTGCATCGATCATATGTTTCCTCGCCCATTTGTCAAGAGCACATGTTAGAAGGTGGGTAATCCGATCCAAATAGTATGTTGTTCATTGTGCAATTAGGTGCTTATGTTTGTTTTTCATTTGGGAATGTTGGCATGAATTATTGGGAACTTGGAAGAAGGAAGGGCTTTGACAATGGTTTTGTTCCCTAACCTTAAATGAGGGGTTAATATTCAATCCCAAACCCACAAGATCTCCTCTATTGACCTATGGCTTTAGGAAGAGCACTACTTGGGATAATCTAATTTTGGTAATGTGGTTGTATTTTCCCATTCGATATTTATCACTTCCTGTCTACACATTACAAGACCTATTCACTATTTCGTTTCTATAGGTCCACAAGGCGCTATCACACCCCCCTCCCCTTGTCAACATATCTAGGTCGGCCTTGGAAACATTTTCCGAGAGGTTAATGTAGCTAAAAGAAAGTTAAAAGCATATCATGGACAAAAGAAAGAAACAAAATAAAAAGAAAATCACAAAATGAAAAATATGGTCAGAAAATTAATAATAGCACGTGGGAAAAATTCAAACATGAGCTCTACCCCTTATCATTATGGCCATCACTCCAGTTCTTAGGGTCACTGATTGCCCCATCACATCATAAAAAGAACCCATGCACATGCCAACCCTTGGTGGATGATGAATTTTCCCACCTTTAAGGGGGGATAACTATTATGCATCATTCATAGCATGCTCTCATTTACTAGAGCTTTGAGTAGTAATACAAAGAAAAATGAAGAAAAATAAAAATGCAAATAAGACGGTTGGAAAGAAAAAGGTTGGGTTAACTCATGCATCCATGATTGCTCCCTCCTCACATATCTACACCCAATATGTGGACTTCTTCATCATTATTCATATGCCACCTATTGATTCAAGGATGTACCATAGACCTATCTTTCTCCTTTGGGGCTAGGAACACCTAATAGGCTCATCTATTAGCCACTCCTACCTAGGGAGGTAATACAATTACATGATCAAAGCTCCATATTTGGAAGAGAAGCCCCATATGAAGTGAAAATTTAGCCTTGATTAACAAGCTTGGTTCACTTAGATGCACTAATGATTAATTGTACCTAATGGTGAAGATGCAACAAGCCTAGACATTATGTGTGATTGGTGGGTGGTTTTCATCATGGTTCGGGCAACTTGACTGGGTCCCAAGTCCAAAAAAGGAGCATTATGACAACGTAGAGATGAAGTGTTGAGATCCATGGGACTCCTATCATTTGTATAGAATCACTCAATTCCATGGGCACCTATAGCACCCCAACAATCTGCACTTTCCCCACATTATTCATGAGATGATGCACTTGGACTAGCATGTGCCTAGTTGGATTAGAAATATAAGTGTGGTTTAGCAGTTTATCTGAGGCTTAGATGAGGTTTGTCTCACCCTTTGATACATGGGAGGGCTAGCACCATCCTCAAAGGCCCCAACATTGGAGCAGAACCAGGCTATTCTATCACTGGGCAACCCACAAGACCGATTTTCTGCCCCAAACACAAATTTGGGCTCCATAGGATGATTTGTGTGGAGATTTATGGGTCAACCGATAGATCATGACTTATGGAGCCCTCTACACTCAATTTGGCACCAGAGGAGTCCAACGCATGCCCTAAAATGGATTGCGTGCACATGACGTCACCATTTTGGCCCCTTTGTGGGTTAATTCTTATGTTTTACATTAGCTATGACATCGGCTTGTAACTCACCTTGTATTATCCCATTATTTTATGATTTGAGGGGGATTTAGGCTAAAATTAGAGATAATTAGACATGCATAAATTAGAGAGATAACATTTCATTCTCTCGTCATCATCACTTGGATAATTCAACCTCTTGAGAGAAAGTCACATTTTTTCCTTCTTGGCTATTCGAGATTTTTGGAATGCATTTTGATGTATGGAAGCTATTTTGGATTGTATTTGGAGCTATTTATTCTATGAATGGATGGATATACTACATGTTACCTTGTAAGTGCATATTATTGAATATTTTCATTTTGAAATTATCTAATGTATGTAATTGTTGCTTCTAGATTATGTTAATTCATGCCCTAATGCGTTGAAAAGTAATTTTAAAGGCTATTCAGTTGATAATTGCATATGTTATTCATTGTATAACTTTTAATGAATGTTCCCAATGGGGGAATTCTTATAACTCTCCATAGAACTCAATTTATCATTGAGTGGGTAAATGTCTGAATTTTGATACCTAGGGCATCAAATTTCTGCCTCCATAGAAACAAATTCAGCTTATCTAGAGCATCCTTGAATCCTTATGCCAAAAGGAAGAAACACTAATCCAATTATTTGGTGATAAAGCTTAAACTTTCTCCATATTTTCTCCTCCCAAATTCAGTCATTTTAAGGCTATGGAAAAAATTTAGAGCTTAGAGAGAAATTTTAGGGAGGGGGTTTTTTGATGATTTGAAACCCTAAACATAAGGAGATTGGTCTAGGCTACCTAACCTATCAATTTGGTGAGTATCCACTCAAAATGTTGCCACAAAATCTAGCAGGACTTGGAGAGGGGAATCCTACAAGACAAGAGCTAGATAAAGTGCTAACAATGGGGTAGAAGCCTAATGTCACCTCAGCCAAAACCCCTTGCTCTTTACAAATTTTTACTGATGGGAGGAGTCCCAATAGGAGGGAGACCACTTAGAATGGATATGTTAGGTATAAGGCACAAAGTGATCAAGCTAGAGCTCATTCAAAAGAGACTCTTAATAAAGGTAGAAGGTCTCAAACAAGAAAATCGCTCTCTAAGAAAAGCCTAAGTGTTGGGACTAGGTCCCCTAATGTCAATTTTGGGGAAAAAGCCTAAGTTTTGTTGTATAAAGTGTAAAGTCTCCACAAATTGTGGTCACGGAGTGCGTAGATAGTAAAGTGTGATAAAGGGTTTTAACCTTGTTTTATGTAAATTATGTCGGCTTTATAGATCCACCCATGGTTCGCAGACCATGGGATTGTATAAAAAGGAGAGTCTTAGAGAGTCAAAGGCATAATAGACATTGATAATTAATGTAATGGGTCATTAGGAGAAAAGAGCAAAGAATTATTAGAGTAGAAGAGAGGTTCTACAGCTCTGTGCACAGAGGCCTAGAGTAGAGTCTGCAACTAAGTGTGCAGGGAAGTCTTAAGTCTCTAAGAAGATGAAGTATTAATAAAGAAGATCATTCCAGCAATTCCTGTGTTCTACTTATTATTTATGTTATGAATGAATGCACTTTTATTTTGTGACAAATTGTGGGTTTATGAATTAATACTGTATTAATGTGGGATTTGACATGATCAATATTGTTATATGAATGCAAGTAATAATATCTATTTAGGTGAAGAATATCTTGATGCATGACAAAGTTATCGAACACTTAAGCCAATCTGGGTAAATACAGAATTAAGAGTAATCACACAGGCGCGTAAGTGGTTGATTCACTTGTTTAGGGTCTGCGAAAGATAGTCATAGACCTTCGCAAACGTCTAGAGGTCAATAAAAGGAAGTTATATCGATAAGCCTTAAGGGCTTATCGATCTGCGCGAAGGCAAGTTTAGGGAATAAAATGACATTACACAAATCTTTGGGTGCAGAAACTTGGTTCCAGCATCCCCCCATACTGCTTCAGGTGAGACTTCAACTTGTGCTCCGCGAGTTGATGTCGAAAGGGTCATTAGTGTAGGGATTTGTTTGGAGAACTTAACTATGAACCTAGGTCAGAACCCACTAAGCCAACAAATGGTTCAATTGTTAGGATTGGGATCTTCATAAAGAGATGTGTGATGCTGCATCACTCGAATCCAACTAAGAAGGAAATTGAGGACTGGTTGGATAGAAATATCCACGAATTCGTGGCGCAAGAAAACATAAATCTACAATTGATGAAAGAACAGTTGTTGGATAGGCATTTGTACATAGAGATACACGAAATTTTCTTATGTTCCATCCCGATCAAACTATATGAGTGTATCGATAAATTGGTAGATGGCCAGGAAGGTGGAGGCTTGATGGTCCAATAGTGTGGACCCCGAGTTAATGAAGAGATTGGAAGCCTTTAAAGATAAGATCGTGTGCATTGTCGATCACTGGCTTGATCATGTCATAGGAGGGTTTGTGATAGAATTCAAGTTCGATACCTCAGTTAGTTACAGCGAAGCAGAGTGGCACTTCTTCAAGGGACCACGAGGTAAGTATTTAAGATCATTGAATACTTGGATTAAGATGTTATTGTGTGAAAAGCGGGTTATGCCATTACCTTGATGTTCGGGGCTATAGGAAGTGGAAATATCTTCAGGGATAGAGGAAGAACAAGCCCTGAATATAGCCCACTAATTGAGCCTCCTCTGAGTGACAACAAAGGAGCACCACAAGCTTCACTAGAGAGCGGTGTCCAGTTAATAAAGCAATGGTTCCTGCAAACACCCCATTCGCCCACACCACCTCCATCTTCACCTCCACAGCATACACCTTCCCCCACACCATAACCACCTCCGCCACCATTCAGTGTGGTGAACAGTGAAGTTTCTCATTTTCAATGGCTTGGGAAATGAGGACCTGGACCAGTTCTAGTTCTAGTTCATTGCAAAGGCCGTGTCGACAACCCATAATATTACAAACAATCAAATGAAGAAAGAAACATTGGTTACTTCTCTACAGGATCACGTGCTAACATGGTACATTAAGTATTGTAATGATAACCCAACAGTTGCGTTAGCAGACATCCAAACTACACTAATTAAGGAATTCATATGGCCCAAATCTGAATCGTAATATATCATTGGATTCAAGGAAATCATGATGAGGCCTAGAGAAACACCCTGAGAACTAAATTGGAGGTTGAAACACTAGATCCGCGAAGCTAACATGAATCTTACAAATGGACAACACCTCAAATGGCTTGTAGCTTCACTCTTGCCTCACCTAAGGGTTTCTTTATCACATCAAAAGATTGGGACCCAGGCGGAAGCCGTAGAGATTGCGATGAGATTGCCTGAGACGCCGATTCTAGATGTTGCTTTGGGAGTTCAGTAGATTCACGTAGAGTTGCAGAATCTTTTCCTAGAGTTCCAAAGTTTGAAAAAAGAGAGAGCGACTTGGCCAGAGGTGTGCGAAGAAGTTTGGTGTCTGAAGTGTAAGAACTAGGGGCATGATAAAGATAATTTCCCTATCTTTGCAAATTATGTTGCAAGAGGAGGGCCAATGCCTCTGAGGCTGGAAGCTCAAGCAAGGCCAAGTACAGGACCCGTGCTATGGTGCACTATTTGTCGGGTAGCTGGAAAACATGCAACTGATAATTGCGATTCGCTGTATAAAATTGTGTAGACACCACAACAGCTCTTCTGAAACTTCTGTAAATCGGTGGGGCATGATGAGCGTAACTACCATAGCTATGAGTTAATTATGGAAAGAATGCTTGCGTATCAAATGCAAACAGAAACTCGGCCTCTGGATCAAGGCATCGAGGGAGCACAAGGAGGATATCAGGGGCGCGGATGAGGCAGGGGTGGAGGAGGACCTGGTAGAGGCTGAGGGCAAGTTATTTGCTATAATTGTGGAGTGCCAGGACACTACGCATGGGAGTGTACGAGCCTGACATGCCTGTCGTGCAAATATTGTACTCAGTTTGATCACGCGATAGAAGACTGCCCTGTATTAATATCTAAAATGTGGGAGAAGGGGATGCAGCCTTAGCAACCTACCTAGAACCTATAGATGATGAGGGTTGAACCCTTAGAAGAGGATTCTAATATGAATATCATGCTGCAAAGTGGAATGACGACTAACGAAGATAAGGGAAAGCAGCCTAAAGAGAGTGAATGGGTCCACTAGGCTCTAGAAAAAGAGTTTAGGTTTCATTTAAAGCACGTGAAAGAAACCTTGATGGAAGCAAAGAAAATATTCACTGAGGCTTCTACCTTAGGAAGTTATGATAAGCAATATGAAGAAACAGACCCATCCATGCTTACTACATTCTTGGAGACCTGTATGAAGCTGCTACACGACACCAAGGTTGTGAAAGGATTACAGGAATTAATAAATAAGTGTGCTGGAAAATAAAATTCTCTTGAAGGACCTCGCGTAGTTAGAAAAATTAGTAACCATAAGACAAGAACAGGGCGTGAGATGAGACTCACTGCGCAAATAGGGGAGAATGAAATGGATCAAATGATTTTGGATCTTGGGTGAGATGCGAACGTATTTCCTAAACAGACATGGGAAAGAATGGGGAGACCTGCGCTACAGTGGTCTTCGATCCAATTGAGGATAGAAAATCAAAAGAATATTATCCCCATGGCAAGATTGAAGGAAGTGACAATAGATATTGAAGGCACGAGCGTGTTGGCTGATTTCGAAGTGATTGAGATTGTTGATGACAACAATCCCTACCTCGCACTTCTTGGCATCAATTGAGCTATTGACATGAATGGGGTGATCAATTGAAAAAGTAGACAATGTCCTTTCAGAGGAAATCACTATATGTAGTAGTACCTTTGAACCCTGCAGAAGAACCGAGCAATACTGAACCAGCCTGCGATTACAAAAGTGACAATGATTTGGACCAGAACTACAAAATAATGACACGTGACCAAGATTGGGTGAATCCAACAGCAGATGGATGCATTACATGGGACCGTGAAAGTTCATGTACATAATATTAGGATGAGGAGTTGGAACATTGGCAGATTAGGTTGCATGAAGTATCTACATTGCGCTGTAACATGATGACTAAATCATTGTGTTGTGTATCATCAAAGGTAAGGAGTTTCCCTTATTATGATGGTCTAACTGATGTACATAACTTTTTCGATGCATTTAAAAGGGAAGTACCTGAGCAGCATCGCTTCCAAGTAGTGGATTTGGTGTTGTGCTACGCCCGCAAGATGGTGGGGTACATGTAGAGATAGTTTTGATGGACGACGCGAATACCAAAGAATGATGAGGTTGCAGTTTGGTCACCCAAAAATGTGACTGACAGATAAATATGATGGGAGGAGTGATCCACATGATCACTTAGCAAAATGGAATGACGCTTATGGAGTAGATCCACAACCAGAGTATCTGCATTTGTTTTGTCACCCTTTGGATGTAATACCAATGAATTGGTACCTAGAAATAGAGCTCGCCATGACACTCACGAGTGGGATATTTTGAGGTAGGGATTTTTGATGACATTCAGCTTTGAGGACGGATTCGAATGCATTGATGAAGCGTTGTAGGAGGTCAATGCGATCTTTAGAATACCGCAGGATCCCTTGGATTTGATTCAACCATATTGGACCACCCAGCTACATCATGCGCTGGAGTGCTATAATGTGACTATGGAAGAAGAAGACGAGGATCTAAGGAACATTAATATAGAAAGAGGTAGAAGGTCACTGAATAGTTGAAGGACCACATCTATAAAATCTAGATATCACTGCGCCACTAAAAACCATACAAGTGAATATTGGCATAGAGGCAGAGCCAAAGTTTGTGAAGATAGGGGACTATTGGGATGATGCTCTGCAAATGCCATAAGGGGACTACAAGGTCGCTGAGTTGCTCCGCAAATACCAAGATTTTTTTCCCATAAAGTTTTCAGAATTAAAAGACATCATAGGTGATTTGGGAGTGATGAAAATAACTTTGAAACCAGAAGCAAAGCTTGTTAAGAAGAGGCCATATTGCCTTAATCCCAAGTACAAGGAGGAGGTCTGGTTGGAATTGGATAAAATTCTTACAACAGGTATCATTGGACCAATGGAGGAATCTGATTGGGTAACTCCAATGGTAGTCCAGGAAAAGAAGTAGAATGATTAAATACGGATTTGCATAGATCTCAGGAAGCTGAACGATGCTTTCATTCATGATCCTTTTCCGACTCCATTTGTTGGGTGTGGAGCCTAATTATCTTCTGTATTCATAGGTATCACCACATTAGACCCCAGCTCAAAATGGGAATATTCGTTGCAGGGGGGGCAGCTGCGACCTTTTGGGAGCCCCCCCCCCTGGCAGGGGGATTGGGGGCAGTGACCCCGAATCTAAGAATAGATGTAAAATTGCCTTCTAAAATGTTGTAATTTTGTAGTTAATCTGGGTCATTCATTAGGCAGAGATCTAACGATAGAAGTTATGTTTAATTTATGGTTTTTTGCCCTAGAAGTCAACCCCTTGCTATATATGAGGGAATTGTATTGCGTCTATGTAGATCGGTATTCTGAGTGAGGAAGAGAGAGGAGATTGAGAGCAAAGAGGGAGTTACAACAGATTTGTTGTAAGTTGTATCTCTTCAGATTGTTGGATAATATAAAAAGAAGGACTGGCTATTTTCTTCATGGACGTAGCCCAAACTGGGTGAACCACGTATATCTGTGTCTCTCTTGTTTTATGTGTTTTTTGTGTTTATATTTCTGCAATATTTTATGTGTTCCAGTGCTCTGTAATATATAATTTTCTAACAAATGGTATTAGAGCCGAAGGTCTATTTGGCTGATAAACTCGTCGGAGAGAAGGGTTCCTGGTTTGAGTGGGAGCAATGGCGAAAGATGGTAGGTTTAGGGTCAAAACTTTTAACGGCCAAAACTACCACCTATGGAAGATGCAGATGGATGATTATATGTATCAGAGAGATCTGCACCAACCATTGAGTGAAAAGACAAAGAAGGCGACGAGTATGACAGACACAGAATGGGATATTCTTGACAGAAAGGCACTTGGAACAATACGGTTGTGCCTAGCGGTGTCGGTAGCATTCAATATTTCAAAGGAAACGAAAACAGAGGGTTTAATGTCGACATTCTCCAAACTATATGAAAAACCTTGGCCTCAAATAAGGTATTTCTTATGAAGCGTTTATTTCATATGAAGATGTCATAAGGTGGATCTGTTGTTGATTTTTTATATGAAATTAATACAGTTACCAGTCAGTTAAGTTCTGTAGGGGTCACTTTTGATGATGAAGTTAGGGCTTTATTATTTATGTTCTCATTGCCAGAAAGTTGGAATGGTTTAGTTATGGCCATTAATAACTCTGTCTTTGGATCTAGTACTTTAAAGTTTGATGATGTTGTCGGTGCAATCCTTAACGAGGAAATGCGTTGGAAAAGCTCCAGTGAGACATCATGTAATGCTTTGACTACAGAGACTAGGGGAAGAAAAATGGAAAGAGGAAAGAGCCCTGGATATCAAAGTAAGTCAAGAAAAGGTAGATCCAAGTCCAGATCGGGGATAGTGTGTTGTAAATGCGAGAAGAAAAGACACCTGAAGAAAGACTGCAAGTCTCGAAAGGGAAAAGAAGGAGATGCGCAGCAAGAAACTAATCATGAAGCGAATGTAACAAGTGATGTGTTGCAAGATTCTTTGATTCTTTGATTAGAAAATATTATTGATGCCTGGGTGGTAGATTCAGGGGCCTCATTCCATGCCACACTTGATAGGAAACATTTTCATGATTATGTTCAAGGAGATTTTGGACAGGTTCGATTGGGTGATGATAAACCCTGTAAAATCATTGGAATGGGTACAGTTTTCATAAAACAGTAGAATGGAAATAAATGGCTATTGAAGGAGGTAAGGCATGTCCCAGATCTGAAGAAAAAATTGATTTCAACAAGGCAGTTGGGAGGTGAAGGTTGTGTGACTACTTTTATAGATAAAACATGGAAAGTCACAAAAGGATTCCTGGTAATAGCAAAAGGAGAAAAGGTTGGTACATTGTATTTAGGCAATGGTATTTCTAATTATGTTAATGCTTTAACCTCTACAGGAAAAGATACGTCATTATGGCATCGTAGGCTCGGGCACATGAGTGAGAAGGGGATGCAGATTCTTCACTCAATAAATGTGTTGCGAGGTTTGAAGCATGTTGATTTAAAATTCTATGAGAATTGTGTTTATGGAAAATAGAAGAGAGTCAGATTCCTTAGAGTTGGGAAAGAAAAGAAGAGCGAAAAATTAGAGCTTTTTCATATAGATGTATGGGGACCTGCTCAGATATCATCTCTTGGTGGCTCTCGTTACTATGTTACTTTTATTGATGATGCAACCAGAAAAACATAGATTTATTATATTCGAAATAAATCTGATGTATTTGATACTTTCAAGAAATGGAAAGCCTTGGTTGAAAATGAGATAGGAAGAAGGTTGAAGTGTCTCAGATCAGACAAAGGAGGTGAATATTACAGCAGAGAGTTTGATAGGTACTGTTCAGATAATGGAATTTGTAGAGAGAAGATAGTTCCAAGAACACCACAAGAAAATGGCGTGTCAGAAAGGATGAACAAGACAATCATGGAGCATGCAAGGTGTATGAGATTGCATGCAGGACTGCCTTTACAATTTTGGGTAGATGTTGTGGATACTATTGTTTATCTAATAAACAAAGGGCCTTCAAGTTCCTTGGATGGTGGTATTCTAGAGGAGGCATGGATAGGTAAAAAGGTAAACTACTCTTTTTTAAAGACTTTTGGTTGTGAAGCCTTTGCCCATATTAATAAACAAAATAGAACAAAGCTTGAGGCAAAATCAAAGAAATGTACCTTTATTGGATATGGTGTTAATGATTTTGGTTATCAATTTTATGATTCCGAAAAAGCAAAAAATCACTAGGAGTAGAGATTTCATATTCAATGAAAAGGTTTTGTATAAGGATCAGTTGCAGGAAAAATAAAATAGAGAATACACAGTGCTTGATGAGATCACAGAAAAAGTGATGGTGCCTGAAAATCATAATGATCAACAGCCAAAACAACAATCACAACAACAAAAAGCACCTCAAACACCTGAAAGTGGTGTTAGAAGATCTACCAGGATAAGTAGACCCCCTAAATTATACTCTCCTTCATTATATTATGTATTGTTGATTGATTCTGGTGAACCAGAATGTTATGAAGAAGCATTGCAGGTAGAAACTAGGAAGAAGTGGGAGCAAGCCATGAAAGAAGAGATGGACTCCTTAGCACATAACCAAACTTGGAACTTAGTCACGTTGCCTACAGGTAAAACAACATCATGGAATAAGTGGGTTTACAAGTTGAAGGAAGAGGATGGAGGTAGAAAAAGGTATAAAGTAGACTTGTGGTGAAAGGATTTGCACAGAAAAAGTGTATAGACTTTGATGAGATATTTTCTCCTGTTGCTAAAATGACTTCAATCATAACTATTTCAAGTCTAGTAGTAGTTGAATATTTGCATCTTGAGCAGTTAAATGTAAAGACAACCTTTCTCCATGGGGATTTGGAGGAAGAGATATATATGCAACAACCACAAGGATATGAGGTAAAAGGGAAGGAGAAACTAATGTGCAGGTTGAAGAAGAGCTTGTATGGCTTAAAACAGGCTCCAAGGCAGTGGTATCTAAAATTTGACAGGTTTATGTCTGAACAAGGTTATACTAGATGTCACTCTGACCATTGTGTTTGTCTCAAAAGGCAAAATGATGTCAGCTATATTATATTGTTATTGTATGTAGATGACATGCTTGTTGTAGGTTCAAACATGCAGGAAATAAATGTGCTCAAAAGAAAATTGGCAAATTCATTTGCAACAAAAGATTTGGGTGCTGCAAAACAAATCCTTGGTATGAGAATAACTAGAGATAGGAAGAATCATAAATTAACATTGTCTCAAAGGGAGCACATAGAAAAGGTGTTGAAAAGGTTTAATATGCAGAATGCAAAACCAGTTAGTATACCTTTGGCTAGCCATTTCAAATTAATTAAGGAGGAGTGTCCCAAGACTCAAGAAGAAATGGCTCAAATGTCTAAAGTTCCATATGCATCAAAAATTGGAAGCTTAATGTATGCAATGGTCTGCACAAGGCCTGATATTGCACATGCAGTGGGAGTTGTAAGAAGGTACATGAACAATTCAGGAAAAGAACAATGGATGGCAGTGAAGTGGACTCTCAGGTATTTGAGAGGTACCACAAATCAAGCATTATTTTTTGGTGGTTCAAACATTGCTCTACAGGGATATGTTGATGCAGATATGGCGGGTGATAGAGATAACAGGAGGAGCACAACAAGGTATGTGTTTACTTTAGGTGGAACAGATGTCAGTTGGGTCTCAAAACTGTAAATTGTTGTTGCACTCTCAACAACAAAAGTAGAGTATGTTACTGCTACAGAGACTAGTAAAGAGATAATTTGGTTACAAAGATTTTTGGATGAATTGGGTAAGAAGCAGGAGTTGGGCATGTTATATAGTGATAGCCAGAGTGCCATACATCTTGCAAAGAACTCTGCATTTCATTCCAAGACTAAGCATATACATATCAAGTACCATTTCATACGGTTAGCGTTGGAAGATGGACAGTTGAAGCTGGAAAAGATACACACTAGCTAGAATCCTGTAGATATGTTAACAAAAGTTCTAACCAGGGAGAAACTGAGAATCTGCTCAGTTTCAATTGGTATTCAAGTATGATGAAGAAGATGAGAAATAGGCAAGTCCAAAGTGGAGTCATTGTCTAACAAATGAAGCAGCGGTGGAGTTGCTATAATCAGTCTTCAAGTGGGAGATTGTTGGGTGTGGAGCCTGATTATCTTCTGTATTCAAAGGTATTGCCACATTGGACCCCAGTTCAAAATGGGGCAGCAATGTTGCCCATAAAATTTTCGTTGTAGGGGGGGTCCAGGCGGGGCAGCTACGACCTCTTAGGAGCCCCACCCCTGGCAGGGGGATCAGGGGCAGTGACCCCGAAGCTAAGAATAGATGTAAAATTTCCTTGTAAAATGTTGTAATTTCGTAGTTAATCTGGGCCATTCATTAGGCAGAGATCTGACAGTAGAAGTTATGTTTAATTTATGGTTTTTTTCCCTAGAAGGAAACCCCTCACTATATATGAGGGAATTGTATTGCATCTATGTAGATCGGTATTCTGAGTGAGGAAGAGATAGGATATTGAGAGTGAAGAGGGAGTTATAGCAGATATGTTGTAGGTTGTATCTCTTCAGTTTGCTAGATAATATAAAAAGAAGGGCTGGCTGTTTTCTCCGAGGACGTAGCCCAAATTGGGTGAACCACGTATATCTATGTCTCTCTTGTTTTATGTGTTTTCTGTGTTTATATTTCTGCAATATTTTATGTGTTCCATTTCTTTGTAATATATAATTTTCTAACACTGTTCACGAATGAAGTATTGGATAATGTTGGTGAGCAAGAGGCCTATTCATTCACTGATAGGTTCTCTGGATACCATCAGATAAAGATCGTGCCAAAATACAGGAGTAATACTAGCTTCGTGACTGAGTGGATATTTTTTCAGTATATGGTAATTCCTTTTGGACTTAAAAATGCACTAGCAATCTTTTCGCGCGTAGTCATTGCATCATTCAAAGAGTTCATCCACAAGTTTTTGGAGGTATATTTTGATGATTGGACAGTGTTTGGATTGGTAAAATTCCATGTAGCTAGTTTTCACTTGATGTTGGATACGTGTCGAAGGTATCAGCTCGCGCTAAACTTAAAGAAGTGTTTATTTTGTGTTCCTTTTGGAGTCTTGCTAGGTCATGTAGTGTGCAGACAAGGATTAATGGTGCATCCTTCTAAGATCGTGGTTATAATCAATTTGGAGGCACCAAGGAGTGTTAAACAGCGGCGTGCAATAGTGGATCATACTAGATACTATTGGAAGTTCATCAAGAGTTATGCCCAGATTACCATGTCGATGGAAAAGATATTAAAGAAGGATGCTACATTTTGTTGGGATGAAGAACGTCAGTGGAGTTTGGATATACTAAAGGAGAAAATGGTCACCGCGCCAATGCTAGTCTACCTGGATTGGAAGAATGAGTTTCATGTGCATGTGGATGCATCATGTATAGCGCTGGGAGTGGTAGCAACACAGGTCAGTGAAGGAGATTTGGATCATCCTATAACATTTGTAGGCAAGAAAATGTCTAAGGCTAAAAAGAATTATTCAACGACAGAGCGCGAAGGTTTGGCTATGGTGTATGCGCTCCAGAAGTTCAGACATTACCTGCTAGGTGGACACTTTAAGATGTATACAGACCAGTTTACATTAAAGTACCTAGTCAACAAGCCTGTGTTGGGGGGGGGTGGTGAATATGCAGATGGCTGCTGTTGTTTCAAGAGTATGATTTCGAAGTAATTGTGAAGCTAGGGAAAATGAATGTAGGGCTAGATCATCTGTCATGCATTGAAATAGGAGAGGAGCCTACCAATTTGGAGAAAGGATTGTCTGACACGCAGCTCTTTGCAGTGTGCATAGCAGACAATCATTTTGCAGACATTTTCCATTTCTTGACTACAGGAACGACTCCAAAGGGATACACGAGTCAGAAAAAGAAGGCGTTAGTAGTGCGTGCAATAGACTTTTATGTGATTGTAGGCCACTTGTATAAGATGGGATCAGATAAAATACTACGACGTTATGTCCTTGACTTTGAATGGAATAGTATCCTTGCTGAAGCTCATGGAGTGGCTGCAAGAGGCCATTATGCAAGAAAATCAACAACGCAGAAGATTTTACCCGTAGAGTTGTGGTGGCCAACATTTAATAAGGATTCCAAAGTGTATTGTAGGGTGTGCGATGCATGTCAGAGGATAGGCAAGCCATCGTGGAGGGATGAGATGCCTCTGAATCCATAGGTATCATTGCATTCATTTGAGAAATGGGCAATTGATTTTGTAGGACCGATTTAGCCTCTAGGCAAGAAGACAAGTGCACGACATATCATCACTACGACTGAGTATTTGACCAGATAGGTGGAGACATATCCTATAAAGGACTATACAGGGGTAATAGTATCAAAGTTCCTATTTGAATATGTGTTGACCAAGTTCGTTTGCCCGAATATTTTGATGAGTGATCATGATACGCTCTTCCTTAATGAAACGATTAGCGTGCTCATGGGAGAATTCCAAGTTTATCATCAGAAGAGTACACCATATCATCCTCAGGCCAATGGGATGGTTGAAGCATTTAATCAGATATTGGAGAATGTGTTGAAAAAGGGTTTTTAATGCATAGAGGAATGATTGGGACGTGCGTGTACCAGCAGTGTTGTGGGCTTACAGAACTACCTATAGGAAGCTTACTTGTCAGACACCTTTTAGGCTGGTCTATGGCATAGAAGTTGTGATGCCTATGGAATACATTGTGCCTAGCCTATGAATAGCGGCATTCACAGGAATGGCAGATTACGGAGTCTTGGAAGACAGGCTCGCACAGCTAACAGAGCTCGAGGAAGATAGATTTTTGGCTAGATTCCATCAGTAAGTTCAGAAGGAGTGCAAAAAGGCATGGCACAATCGACACATCAAACTAACCACCTTTAAGGTAAATGATTTAGTTTTATTATATGACAGCAAGTTTGATAAGTTTCCAGGAAAATTTCAGATGCATTGGCTGGGGCCATATGTTATCAAGGAGATTACCAATGGTGGACCAGTTTAGCTTGTAAAATTGAATGGATCCATTTCTGGGAAAGGTAAATGGAAGGCGATTGAAGCCATACACCTGGGATTTGGCGTAATGACTACATGATTGTAGCATAGTCTTAGAGCTCTAGGTAGCTGCAAGTAGGTGCGAGACTACAAACTACACTTCCCAGGTTGTGGAGCTGAGCGATAGGGTGTCTGCACAAAATAGGAGGGTGTCACAACATCAACAGGAGCACAAAGGGAGCTACGTTATAGGGGTGGAGACTGTGCAACATAGCCAAAAAGTGACAGTTACCATCATTGTTCATGATTTGACTGCTAGGAGATGGTTAAAAGGAGCGTGGGGGCAACATTTAAAGCAATGAAGGCTGAATTTAAGAGTAATATCTTGGGAAATTTGCTGCCAATATAGCAATTATGGGTGTATTTTGAATTCGCCTATAAATTATGCATGGTCGTCCATCAAAAAACACTTTTCCTTCTAATAATTTATGTGTAGTTCTTTCTGTTGCACATGAACTGTGACTACTTAGAAGCCTTAATCGCAAGCCCCATGTTATAAAAATTTCCTGAGTTAGATAAAAACTTCATTAACAACTTCATGTCTGCACTAGCTGAGGCCGCTAGTACTAGGGGAGCTATCACCTCTGACGGATTTGCTCCTGAGTTGATGAGTATGGAGGTCCCAGTAGTAGTACCTATGGTGCCAAGGTCGCCTATGCTGATGTGAGAGGTCCCTAAGAAAAATAAGGATAAGAAAAATAATTCGATGCCGGTGCGCAAGTCACTGAGGAAACATGCAGCTACACAGTCTTAGCGGAAAGAAAATCTGAGTGCAAAATAAGAAGGGAAAAGTGGTAGATCTGGAGGCCAAGGAGGGCGCAGAAGACATAGATATTGAGGGGGTAGACCCTATTTCTAAGATGCTAGAGTATATCCCTCTGCGCCAGGGCAAGGTGAAGGTCCCAAAGGACCCAAATGAGGGACAGTTCCTCCTTAACACACCCGTGTTGCTGAAAAATATAAATTTTGAAGGTTCGTGCCTGGCGCAGATCTCGCATATGAAGCTTGAAGATTGGGACTTAGCGGACCTCGAGCATTTCCCCCACCTTTCCATAGACACCTTCATGGGGACGGTGTTCTACAAAGAGTCTCATTACATCGCGCTGGAGCCAATAGAATGGATTTGCGAAGTTAACAAGTCGGGGTTGTTGAACCTGTTATGGGTGCACCATTACCACCATACCCCAATCAACTTGATAGCCATTAAGTAGTTGTTGTGCCTTATGCATGACAGGTGCTTATGGTTGAATGAGCCGATACCCATCACTGATATGCTGATCCACCAGATCACATTATTACCTCATTCAAGACTAAATCCATAAAAGGTGTTTGGCTGAAAGACAAGTGAGTGCGACCTCGTTAAGGAGATGAAGGACAAGTTCAAACTTGTCAAGAAGTCACGCAGGTATTAGATTACCAGTATTACTGACCCCGCAATGAAAGTTGCCACTCAAATTTTAGCTGGCAAAGTCATGAGAAATTGTCTCGCGAATGAGGTGCCGACACCAGTGGTCTCTTTGGAAGCACAGTGTGTGGAGGACATACAGTTCAACTGGGATCGCTACCTGTGTAGAAAGTTCCTTGTGAACTATAGAGAGGCACAGGACCAAAGTAAGACCTTTCATTATTCATGGTTGCTGCTCTTAATAGTGTTGGTCACATGGGAGTTGTCGGAGGACAGCCAGTTTCCTCCTGTTGGCCAGATAAATTGATCTTGTGGACAAGGTCGATCTCCCTAGTATCAACAGATATCTAGCAACAAACAGGACAAGCAAATCTACCTATCTCTAAACATATTGCGATTCATTAGTAAAACTAAAGAGATGTTTAGACCCTACCTTAAGTCCAACACTAGTCTGTGGCAGCCATGCTTCAACCGTCCGAAAGAGTTTCCTTTTAATAAGTTGCAATCACAAACAAGCACACACCAAATAACACCTGCATAACTAATATAATAAATCATGTTCATCATGGTGATCAAGGAATCCATGAAATAAACCATAAAACACAGCTTATTGAGAAAAATAAACTTGATTGTACTAACTTTAAAATAGAAGAACTTTACAACATTTGGTGCCTTGATGCTGTACAAGCTCTTCCCAGGGTCCAAATAGAAATCTCCTCTACTTTTACAAGCCTCACTCTCTTCCAAATGAGATCAAAAAGGTATGTAATCTCTCCTCTCAAAAGCTCAATTAGGAAGACTAAGTTCCAGCAACATTTCACCTCAAAAATATTCAGATTTCAACCTCCCAAGTAACCAGCCCAATGCTTCATTTTATAGTGCAAAGGAAGGAGGTTACAGGTCCACCTATGAAGGGATAGCGTCCTCCTTCAAAGGGATAAACTCCTCACATCAAGGGGTTAGCTCCTTAAGGTATGGGATGCATGAACCTTTAAGGAGCAAACTTGCCACCTGAAGATTCCCTCTAGAAGCTTCCAGAAATGACTCAAAATGAGTTTTTAAGAATGTACTTGCACCTTTTTAACTTTTATAGGGGTCCGCACCCATAACACAGAGACAGAGTGGTCAGATGCGCAAGGGACATGACCATTAGGTGCAGGACCACAGGTAATGCTAAGAGAAAGTGCGGAACCAGAGTTTTAGAGATTTTTAAGGACTTTCTCTTATTTTCAAGGCTTGATATGAAGAAATGAGGTTTAAGACTTGCAAAGGAGGAAAGTATGAGTGGTGATAGACTCACACAGATTGCAGAATGTCAAAGTGAAAATTTTTGTGCAACACCTCCGATTGAGACAAATTTACTAGAAGCAACAAATTTTGCATCTCTGTGGACCACAAAGGACACTGAGTGGATCAAAGAAAGCAAATTATTTTGGGTACTGATGGAGGCGAGCATTCGTGTAGCCATCAACCGAAAGTCATGGTTGTCACCAACCATCTTTGAGCAGTTATCTAGGTACGTGGAGTTCAAAGCGGACTTTCACCATGTTTACATCCAGGCACGAAAGGATCTGAATCAGAAGTGGTATGGCTTACCCTACTTGGCTACGGATGACGCCATTGCAGAGGTCCTCAAGCGTTGACAAGAAAATTGGCATTCAGCATCAGATTTGGTTGTTGGGACTAGCAAGTCTGCGGAGAAGCAGAAAAAGGTATCAGCCAAACTAAAGGTTCAACGATTGGATGAGAAGAGGAAGAAGGAGACTGAGGAGAATACCCGAGTAGAAGTAGAGTGCACCATGAAGGAATAGGAAGAGAAGGAATAGCCTGGCTCCGACAAAAGTCATAAGTCTCCTTCGCCCCAAACTAAGGAAGAAGAGCAGTCAGAGCAGGGCGACATAGATCATAATATCACTCCCTTCTGAGTGAAGCGGTATAGGGAGCAGGAAATGGAAGGACTGTGCAAGAAGAAAAATGCTTCTAAGTCATCTGTAGATCCAATTACCTTAACAGATGGCAACTTAGATGATATTGGCAATAAGGTGTGGCACACAACAGTAGAGTTGTTGTAACAGTTTGAGTGGCAGTAGAAGCAAGTACTGAGCACCATACAGAAGGATCTACATGAGCTGTAGATCCAGACGACGAGAATTCAGGTAGGTGCACGGCAAAGTAGCACGACATCAACTAGTTTGGCACTCGGGACCACTCAAGCAGTAGAGTTGGTTTTGTCATTGGATCTTTGGGCAATCGCACTGCTAGGTGGAGCTCGAAGCATGGAGGTGGCCGCTAACAAGGCTATTGTCAGCACTTTGAAGAATGTTGGCCTCAACTTGGCTACGCTACCCAGTGATTTCCTTCACATACTGTAAGTAGGTGTGATCACAGAGATTAAGGCCCGAGAAGAACATGCGATGAACTTGATCAACGAGTATAAAGTCAACAACAAACAAATTTTCATGGAGAAATCAGCAGCGTTGGAAGTATGGAATAAATTTTAGGAGAAAAATGAATGAACTGTAGCCTTGGTGGTTGAGGCATGCAGAAAAGTCCTTGAGCTGCATATACTAGAAGAAGTGTTGTCAAAGGCCAAGATTAGGAAGTTGGCTGTTACTAGGTGTGCGCGACACAAAATTAGAAGTGGCCAAGGTTCAGTTTGAACTAAACCTGAAGATAACAAAGCTCGAGTTGAAGTCATAGACTTCAACTCTACCAAAGGTTAGAGAGCAACATGAAGCCATTGTAGAGGATGGAGTCACAGCAGTAGATGCCGCGGTGGTGGATTTGACTCTACTCTTCGAGAAATCCATGGATGTAGTCACGGCTCTATAGGAATATCCTAACATGCAGAGGTTGAACACAGAGACCCATGAATTGCAGCAATGGTATGATGAAGCAAGAAAAACGACATGCACTGTCGCCATGACACAACAGTTGGCAAAGCTACAAGAGGAAAAACAGTTTCTCAAACAGGTGGAAGCAGCACAGTGGAGAGAGGCGACCCTCATGGCCAGATTGCGACCTTGGCTGCATGAGGCCTATGTTATCTCCACCAACATTGAGGAGAAGCTAACAAGCCTGCAGAGAATGTAGAAGTAGATAAAGGAAGTCGATGCAAGACTAGCAACAGAGCAGTTGGTGGAGCAGATCAAGAAGACAGCCACACAGAGCGTGGCTGAGGTAGTAGTGGCGCAAGTAGAGTTGGGAGGTCTACAATAATATCTTCACGCCAGAAGAGTGACTCGAGGGTGAGTCACGATATTTTTGTTGGGGGCCTGTTGGGACAGGGTCCCCTAGGGTCAATTTTGGGGCAAAAGCCCAAGTTTTGGGGCAGAAATCCCAAGTTTTGTTGTATAAAGTGTAAAGCCTCTGCAAATTGTGGTCAAGGAGCATGTAGATACTAAAGTGTCATAAAGGGTTTTACCCTTATTTTATGTAAATTGTGTCAGATATATAGATCCACCCATGGTTTGCGGACCATGGGATTATATAAAAAGGAGAGTCTTAGAGAGCCTAAAACATAATAGACATTGGTAATGAATGTAATGGAGCATTATGATAAAAGAGCAAAGAAGTCTTAGAGTAGAAGAGAGGCTCTGCAGCTGTGTGCACAGAGGCCTAGAGTAGAGTCCGCAACTGAGTGTATGGACACCTGCAACTAAGTGGCAGGGAAGTCTTGAGTCTGTAATAAGAACTGAAGTATTAATAAAGAAGATTATTTCAAAAATTCATGTATCATGCCTATTATTTATGTTATGAATGAATGTGGTTTTATGATATGATGAGTGGTGGGTTTAGGAATTAATACAGTATTAATGTGCGATTTTACATGATCAATATTGTTATATGAATGCAAGGAAAAATATTTATTTATGTGAAGAATATCTTGATTCATGACAAACTTATCGAACACTTAAGCCGATATGGGTAAATATAGAATTAAGAGTAATCACAAAGGCGCGTAAGTGGTTGATTCACCTATTTAGGGTTTGCAAAAGATAGTTGTAGACCTTCATGAATGTCTATAGGTCAGTAAAAGGAAGTTATATTGATAAGATGTAAGGGCTTATCGATCTGCACGAAGTTAGGTTTAGGTCATAAAATGACATTACACAAATTTCTGGGTGTGGAAACTTGGTTCTAGCATCCACCCATACTACTTCGGGTCAAACTTCAGCTCACGCTCCACGAGTTGATGTTGAAAGGGCTAGTAGTGTAGGGATATGTTTGGCAAACTTAACTTTGAACCTAGGTCAAGACCCATTAATCCAACACTACGAAAAGATGGCTCAGGACCTAGGGTTTTGAGGTTTTTCGATGGTAATAAGTACTCAGAAGGCCAAGTCCCAAGATAAAAGGCTTCTTGAGATATACTTCACAAATTACTAAGCCAATACAACCTTCAAGAAACTCCTCAATTTGAAGGAAAAATAAACTAGCATTTCACTCTTAAAGCAACATATACGGCAATATATTTTATGGATTAGATTAATATCATTGTAATAAATCCTTTCTCAAGTCATAATTGTTATGCATCATTCATAGAATGCTCTCATTTCTTAGAGCTTCAAGCAATAATATAAAGATAAATCAAGAAAAATTAAAAGGTAGATAAGAGGGGTGGAAAAACAAAGGTTGGGGTAAATCATGCATGCATGATTTCTCCATCATCATAGTTTTACACCCAATATGTGGAATTCCTCATCATTTATACCCCTCTGACCATGGCTTCTAGCTCTGAGACCCCTTTATCCCCATCCATTCCAGTATTATTAATATGCCACATATTGATTGAAGGATGTACCATGGGCTTATATTTCCCCTTGGGAGCTAGGAACAACTAATAGTGTTGTATATTGGCGACTCCTAACTAAGGAGGTAACACTATTACATGATAAAAGCCCCAAATCTAGAAGATGAAGCATTGGACATCATGTGTGATTATAAGCATGTGGTTTTAATCATGGTATAGGCAACTTAATAGGGTCCCAAGTGCACTAGAGGAGCATTATGATACCCTACAAGTAAAGCATCGAGAGGCATAAGACTCCTATCACTTGCACAACATCATTCCATTCGATGGGAACCTACAACACCCTAGTAGTATGTGTGTTTTCCCATATTATTCATGGGATGATGCACACGGACCAACATTCCACCAGTTGGCTTAGTAGTATACACGTGGTTTGGAAACTAATCTGAGACCCATATGAGGTTTGTCTTGCCTTTTGAGACATGCGAGTGCTAGCACCATCCTCAAAGCCAAAAATGTTGGATCATAATCAGGTTATTCTATCACTAGGAGACCCATGAGACCATTTTGTGCCCTAAACACAAAACTTGGGTCCACAAGATGATTTGCATGGAGATTTAGGGGGTTAACCTCTAGGTCGTGATTTATGGAACCCTCTACACTCACTTTGGCACTGGAGGAGACCGACACATGCCCTAGAAGGGTCTACGCATGCATGATATCAACATTCCCTTTTTTGGGTTAATTCTTATGTTTTACATTGGATGTGAGGTTGTCTTGTAACCTCGTCTTGTATTAGCCCATTCTTTTATGATTTTAGGAGATTTAGGTTAAAATTAGAGATCATTAGACATGTATAAATTGGAGAGAGATCATTTCATTCTGTCATCATCATCACCTAAATAATTTAACTTCTTGAGAGAAACTCACACTTGTTCCTTCTTGGTTATTAATGGATATTCTTGGAATGAATTTTAATGTATGGAAGTTATTTTAGATTTCCTTTGGAGTTATTTCTTTGATGAATGGATGGATATAATACATGTTATCTTATAAGTGCCTATTGTTGAAGATTTTTATTTTGAAATTGTCTAATGTATGGAATTTCTTCTTCTAGATTATATTAATTCATGCTCTAATATGTTGTAAATTAATTTTAAAGAGCATTTAATTTTGAATGGCATATGTTATTCATTGTATAACATGTAATGAATGTTCCTAGTGGAGGAATTCTTATAACTCTCCATCAAACTCCATTTATCATTGAGTGGGTAAATGTTGGAATTTTGACACCTAGGGCATCAAATTTTGGCCTCCATAGCCACAAATTGATCTTATCTAGAGAATTCTTAACTCCATATGCCCAAGTTCAAAGCACTAGTCCAAGTCTTTGGTGATCAACCTTAAAATTTCTCCATATTTTTCTCCTCTCAAATTCTTTCCTTTTAAGGTTAGGGAAAAAATGTAGGGCTTAGGGAGAGATTTTAGGGAGGAATTGTTTTGGTGATTTGAGAGCCTAAACATCAAGAGATAGGTCTAAGCTACCTAACCGATCAATTTGGTGGGCATAACTCAAATTTCATCCATAAAATATCTTTCCCTAGGGGTTTATTTAAGAGGGAAGCCTTAGTTTCTTTTCACCTCAACTTGAGGACTTTCTTGAAGGTTGTATGATATTATCATTTTCCTTTGGGCCTTTATCTTGTGAGTACTTATTCCCATTGAAAAACCTCAAAACCCTAGGTCTTGAACCATTTTTTCTTGGTATTTTCTTATAGAGTGATTTTCTTCTTTGAATCCTTGTACCTTTATTGAGCCTCTCTTTGAATCAATATAACTTCCTTTTACCGACCTCTAGACATTCATGATTTTCTTCTTTGAATCTATGCCTTATACCTAGCATATCAATTCTAAGAGGTCTCCCTCCTACCAGGACTCTTTCCATCGTTGAAAGTACATAAAGGGAAAGAGGTTTTGTCTAAGGTGACATTGGGCCTCCACCCCATTGTTAGTGCTTTTTATAGCTCTTGTCTTGTAGGGTTTCCTCTCCAAGGCCTACTAGATTTTGTGGTAACATTTTGGTGTCATTGTTGACGAAACAAAACATGTGTCTTGTTCTCCATGAGAAATTACCAATCATTATTTAAAAACTCTAATGGAAGAATGAAGCCCCATTTCTTCATTAAACCTCAATTCTAATTCTTATAGGATGAAGCAATCTTTTCTCAAAGCATTTTACACTCACCTTGGTGACTCCCCATTAATTTCTATGAAAAGCTCAAGGAAATGGCTCCCTATGATCTACATGATGTTGATATTTCTAAATTCTTGTATATAGGAGGGAAATGGGACATTGGTCATGGTTTTAAAAATGATGCAATATATGACAATGATGATATTGTCCTTCCTCCATATTCCTCATATTTCTCCCACCATGTTCCTAAGGACAATGATGAGACCGATATACTTGAGGTTTCTCTTCATCAAAAGTTCATGAGTTTGGTTATTGCATTCTTCATTCTTTGGTTACAATAGAGGATACAATGGTGCAAGATGGATTATTATTCCTCATCCATGATTCTTTTTCATGGTGCTTGGTTTTCTTATTTTTCCCACCTCCCACCCTTGTGATTCATCTTGTCTATTTCGCAAAGGAGGATGCGATAATTTGATGCCCTATCTCACAAGAACTCATATGAACAAAAGATGTTACATTGATCTAATGATATGTTGGTTACATTGGCTATATGACTACACTTATCCCTTGCAGAATATGTTAACATCATGGTAGTGTAGGATTCATTGCATATTATATTTGCATAACTATTATCATCATATCATGTTTTCATGCTAGAATAGTTGCATCTAGATTATACTTGCACTAAGAATAGATTTATTTTTCTATATTGATTTATTATTTGATGAAAAACATGGGGGATAAAAGTACATCCAGAGCACATAATTTGAATAGTTGTATTGTGATGTGGAGGATATATTTTTTTCTTTTTCCAGAATATTGCTAGAGTTCTCATAACGTCCCCTTGCGAGTACATGGACCATGCACTCTATGGTGAGCTCATGTCCCAGTTGGAGCCAGATGTTACCTACCAAAAGTGGATACCCCTAAGATAACTTTTCTCCTAGTATTCATCTTCTTCCATCTCGTAACCAACAACACCTAACAACCACCTTCTAGCTAACGTGATGTGCCACTTTATCTCTTCCACCTACATCATTCATATGTTTACTCACCCATTTATCAAGAGTGCATGTTATAAGGTGAGAAATTTAATGCAAAAGGTATGTTATTCATTGTGAAATTGGGTGCTTATGCTTGTTTTTCATTTCGGCATTTTTGCATGGATTATTGGGTAAGTTGGAATATGGAATGGATTTGAATTTGATTTTGTTCCCTCACCTTAAATGGGGGGTTAATCTTCAATCCTAGTCTCATGGAACCTCCCCTATTGACCTAAGGATTTAGGAAGGGCACTACTTGGGAAATCCCAATTTTGGTAGTGCGGTCTCATTTTCCCATTCCATATTTATCACTTCCCTCTACATATTATGTTCCCTACTCAATATTTCCCTTCTCTAGTTCCACAGGGTACTAACATACCCCCCTCCCCTTGTCCACATATTTGGGTAAGGCTTGGAAATGTTTCCCCATAGGTTGATGCAACTAAACGAAATTTAAACAATATCATGGCCTCAAGCAAGAAAAATAAATAAAATTAAAATCACAAAATGCAGAATATGATTGAGATATTAATAATAGCAAGTTGGAAAAATCCAATCATGATCTCTACCCCTTATTATTATGGCCACGACCTTGATTCCTAGGGCCACTGATTTCCCCATCACATCATAAAAGGAACCCATGCACATCTCAACCCTTGGTAAATGATGAACCTCCCCACCTTTAACTAGGTAATAACTATTATGCATCATTCATAGCATGCTCTAATTTCCTAAGGCTTCGAGCAGTAATACAAAGAAAAATCAGTAAAAGGAAAAAGGAAAATAAGAGGGGTGGAAAAATAAAGGTTGGGGTAACTCATGCATCCATGATTTCTCCCTCCTCACATTTGTACACCCAATATGTGGACTTCCTCATCATTGCTACCCCTTTGACCATGGAATATGAATCTAAGACCCCTTTATCCCCATTTGTTCTAGTATTATTCATATTCCACCTATTTATTGAAGGATGTACCATGGACCTCATTTTCCCCTTGGGGGATGGGAACACCTAATAGGTTTGTTTGTTAGCCACACCTACCTATGGAGGTAACACTATCATGTGATCAAAGCCCCAAATTTGGAAGAGAAGCCTCGTATGAAGTGTCAATTTTCCCTTGATTAAAAAGTTTGTTTCACTTAGACACACTAATGATTAATTGTACCTAATGGTGAAGATGAAACACTATACATTTTATGTGATTGGCAGGTTGATTTCATCATGGTCACGGGAACCCAATTCCACTAGAGGAGTGTTATGACACCATACAAGTGAAGCGTTGAGATCCATGTGACTCCTATCACTTACAAAATATCATTCCAATCCATGGGCACCTAAAGTACCCCAGAATTCTACGCTTTTCCCCACATTATTCATGAGATGGTTCACATGGACTAGCATATCCCCAACCGACTTATTAGTATACACGTGGTTTGGTAGCTGATTTGAGGCCTGTAAGAGGTTTTTCTCACCCTTGATACATGAGAGGGCTAACACCATCCTAAGATCCCCCAATGTTGGAGAAGAATCAGGCTATTCTATCACTTAGAGACCCATGTCGGGTCCTTCATTTTTGATGGAATAGAGTTGTGAAGCAAATTTTGGATAATTTTGTTGGAAGCAAAGCACTGGAAAATAAAAGTGGCAGCAGAATATGTGTTTTGGGACTTGTGCAACGAAAAGTAAGGGCATGCACCGAAAAAGTTGGAATCGATTTTGATATAGTCAACGGGAAATCAAGGTAATAGATCGAGGTTTTGGAAAACTATGGATCAAGCGAGTGAGGGATCGAAGACTAGAGCAAGTGAACATGGGGTATAAAATAAGATGCAAAGCAACAAGAAATAAGTTTAGACGATATTCCAAAGATTAGATCTAATCTATGTAAAAGAAAAACAATGTAAACTTTGAAACGAGAACTGATACTGTTACCCGTTTCATAGAGATAGCAAAAAAATGACCTGTTTTTGAAAAGGGGTGATGCAGAACACACATGTTTTTTTTAGAGCATAGTTTTTGGAACTTTAATTTTTTTCATGTACATTACGTTTTAGAATGGTAGTGATTTTCATGTTGATTTTCAAAAGTGAGTATTCTGCATCACACCCTTTTTTTAAAAGACCTATTTTTGACTTTAAATTTTCTAGTGTATGAAATGTAAATAATTATTTTCTAAATTTGATAGTTTTTGAAGTGGTCGTTTTCTTCATATTTTCTTGTTTTCTATTTTAATTTTAATTTTTTTTGTAGTGGGGTTTTTATTGTTTTGCATTTTTAAATTAGAAAGTCGATAGTTTGAATTTTAGATAATCTACATAGGATTTGAAACGTTGGTGTAAAAATTCTATTACTGTGGATTCTCCGGTCAAAAATTCAAAAAGCACAAACCACAGATCTATGAAATCCAACATCCTTAATTAATTTTTCAATCCACATGAAATATTTTTTTCTAAAAAACAATATTTTTTAACAATGGACATAAAAATAACCATTTTTAACATAAATATAACAAAAAAACTACACGTTTTGATAATTTTTTGCTAGAATTGACATGTCAAAATCACAATTTTTATACAAAAATTTTAACTAAAAATGGTTAAATAATAGTTTTTTTTATGAATTTCATGTCAAAAAAATAATAATAATCACTTTTTTTTCAAAAAATAATAATTAACTTAAAAATCAATGCGAAAATAACAAATTACAAATATTGAACACATAACAACTTTAATTGATTGATTATTCTTTTCATAAAATGTCAGAGTCAAAACATTGCAAAGCTTGATTTCCAAGTATAACTTAAATTTAATCAACAATGTCACGTAATCCAAACTCTTCGTCCTCTAGAGTTTCATCATTGTCTTCTTCCACAATATTTCCTGCTTCCTTTTTCTCATTTTCCTCTTCTAATGGGTCTTTGATGTCTGCGAATCTCCCAATGTATGTCTTTCCAAACATTCCATGTAATGGTGGTTGGGGTTCCTTTACCTTTTTTGCCACATGTGATTCACTAAAGTCCCCTTTCTTCAACCCAATTTCTTGCATTGCATCTGGAAAAAATTGAAGAGCATTAATAATTTAATTCTTTGCTGAATGAAATTGCATTGTAATGGATCTTTCTCAATTGCAATGCAATTTCTTCCTTTTTGAAGGTAGCATGCTAGTGTTGTACCTAATTATCAAGCACAAAAAAAATAATGAAGTAAATTAGTACAATGACATATTAATTACAAAAAGAACATATTGAAATTCAATTCCATATAACAAAACCTACCTGAGCCAGAAAATAAATCCAGAACCCAATCTCCTTCATTTGAACATATGTCTATAAGATAGTTAATCAATAATTGTGGTTTTTGATAAATGTTAACTATCTCTCCTTTTGTTTCTTTGTCTTCATATGTTAGTTTTGTCACAACAGCGTCATAAGTCAGTATTTGGCTATGACTCTTTCCGTCCACCCGATTAAAAATCATAGACATATGGCTATCATCTTTTGCCCAGCTATCAATATGAATGAACTCACAGTCATTTATAAATTGGTGATCTTCATTGTTAAGAAGATTTGACTTTTTCCTGTAACATGAAATAGTAAAAGTTTAGTTAACTTGTACATAAATGAATTTTTCAACATTAATCAAATATACCTTTTAAACGTCTTACCATGTAAGTTGCATCCTTGAATTTGTTTTCCCCTTGAAGCTTGACAATATCATTGCCAATTGTGTGTCTGAATGAAATGTCACAAATCTCCATAATGGTGATGACATCACTTCTACAAATCCCGCAACCACTTTACTAAAAGCTTGATAAGTATAAGGGTCACTATCATAGTAAATGTTTGGAATATTGAAACCATGGGGAATATCTGCAATAACTAGGGCATAATCCCTTTTTGGTATGAGTTTAGCAATGTCTTCACAGTCGCCTTGTATTACTTGATATTGAATAGTGTCTAGCCCATTCCAAATGAAATGACTAAGAGTTGGATCAAGTTCAACATTTTTAATATGTTGCTTCCTCAGTCTTTCGATCTTTATTTTTCAATAAAAGTCTTGAAACTGTCTGGTGCTCCATTATCTTCCTTCCTCATCTTTTATCAAATAAACAAATATATGTGTAAGTTTTAAATTAAAAATAGTACACAGATGAATAAAACTGAATGTATAAATCAAGATACCTTTTTAAATGCAAGATAAAAAGCTTTTAATGTTGATGTAGAACTTGAATCTGGATAGTTGCGTACAACATCATCCCAACTATCTTCATTCAACAATCTAACCATTTGTTCCTAAATTTTCATGTAAACTTTGTGACTGTATAGATAAAGTAAGAAAAAGTTAATATAATGATATGCATAACAAATACGACCAAGAACAACATGTTTTATTTAAAAGATAACTATAATCTAGAAATGAATAAAAATAATTCAGCAAACTTACTTTTGAAATCCTTCAGACATTTCTTCCAATGATAATTCCCTTGACCTCACATGAGATAATATTGTTTTGACAATTTTTTCATCTTTCACTCCTTGCATCGCCCTCAAGGCGTGATGGTCATATCGTCTGGAAGTTGCTTCAGTTCAGGAGCTGATTTACTGTTGCTACATATCAATGGCTTAGACTTTTTGACCCTCTAGTTTTTAATGCCAATGTCTTCCCACATGCTACAAATCTCATCAATCAACTTCCAAACATCTCCAGTTCTAAATGCCAATTGGAAAATGTTATCAACACCTCTGAATAAATCACTATTTTTGCTGTCTTTTCCACCTTTTGAATTGGTTTTCTCTTCAATTTGATAGCCTATTTCCATACAACATTCCTTTCGAAAATCTGCAGTAACATTTATCCTATCCCCACCACATTTTTCTTGAAATTCACTATGAATAAATCTAACCCTTTGGATGAAAGTCATATACATCCTATATTCATTATATGAATTATGATCCCATGCCACTAAATTTGCTTCTGCTTCATTTAAACCAGCATAAATGATACATTTCATTGTTTCAAAACATGCGTTATTAGGATATTCCTCCAACAATTGTCTTTGAGCTTCTATAGAATGGTTTCCCCCAAGCACATAATAATTGTATTCAAAACATTTTGACTTATCAAATGCTTCTTTGTTGGGAACTTGAAGTGGATCAACAAGAAGGACATAACTAACCACATGAGCATATGGATTGTACCTCATCAATGTCTTCAAGTTGTGAACATGCAGATGATGTGGCTTTCTGACTTGATATTGGCATTGTCCTTCACTTTCCTTATAGGTTTGTCTAAAATTTAGCTGAAATGTATGACCACCATCAATTAAGTTTCTCTTTGTCAAATTTTGTCGAATGACATTTGTTTTGTTTTGATAATGCCATCATCTAAATCAGCTCCTGGTGTAATCATTTCTCTGCTTTCTTTTGAAGTTTCACTAGGTTCTTGGCTGCTGGTAATGACTATTTTAAGATCTTCAACTTTACTTTTCTTCATCATAACATTCTCAACAGATTTATTCTTCGGCATTGTTACTTTTGGTATTTTACGACTTTTCTCAGTTCCAATGTCATCTTCAGTAATGGCAACATATGCTTCCTTGTTAGTTTCAACTTCATCGTCCTCAAAAGTAACTTGTTTACCCCTGCTAGATTTATCCACTAGAGGCCTTTTTCCTGATTCTTTGGATGTAGTTTTGTAGCATCATCAATTACTACATTTTTCATGTTTTCCATATCTTCTTCTGACACTGAGTAAAAATTGCTGACAACTTTCATGATATCATGCTCTATGAATTGAATGCCTCCCAACCTAATTGAACAACTTTCAACAAAATTCTGCCAAACAAAATATCATATGTCAATAAAAACAAATTTAAAAAAATATAGCGAGACACTTTCAAGAACGCAAAATACAAATACAAATAAAAATACTTACGATGTTTTGTGTCATCTCATTTACGATTTATTTACACAACTTTGTAGATACCTCTCTCGTGTCATATAATGAATATGATAGTCAGTATTTAATCCTTTCATGTGACTTGGGAGCTTTTGTAAGTACGTAAACAACTTCAGTGTTCGGTACCGAACACATATCTATGACTCTTCCCATCACCTCCAAATTTCCATTATTATGGGGTATATCAATATATAGATATATATTCACATTTGTGCTTTCTCTTTCTTTCACATACCAGACTCTTAATGGAAATTTCCCCTCTTCTGAATTTTTCCAGCCTGAAATTATCTTCTTATCACTTAAGGCACTTGAAATATTTGTAGCCATGAGCTCAGGTGGAGTTCGTTCACCAATGTTTTTTGAAGATGCACCTTTAAGAGTCTTTGGTCTAGAAAGATTCACAGAAATTTTCTTTGATGCCATTTTCCTAAAAAATAAAAACACATAAATTAGTAAATAAAGAAAATATACTAACTTAAATTAACAACGAAAATATAACATAAATTTTTTATTTGTATAATCAGAATCGCCCAGCCACCTCTAATAAGCGGGCAGGTCGATGGGTAGGCAGGAGTTCGGGTGAGGGACGACGGGGCTAGGTGGACAAATGGGCAAGTGAGTGCGAGCCCCCTACCCACGCGCCACCCACAACCCCCTACCCAACCGACTCTTCCCTCCTACCCATGCCCCCCCTCTACCCCCCATAACCTCCCTACCCATGCCCCCCCCCTCTACCCAACCGACCCCCCAAGCCCCTTACCCATGCCCCCTCCCCTTAACCCCCTTACCCATGCGGCCCCTCCTACCTCCCCTAACCCCCTACCCCCGCTACCCATGACCCACCACTCTACACCCCACACCCATGTGCCGCCCCCAACCCCCCACCCCTCCCCAAAACCCCCTTCCCACGCCCACACCCCAACCCATGTTCCCCCCCACTACACCAACCCCCGCTCCCTCCCACGTGCCACCCCCCACTACCCCATCCCCCCACCCGTCCCACGCCACCCCCATCCCATGCCACCCCCCACACCCATGCGCCTCCCCCAACCACCTCCCAAAACCCGTTACCCACGGCCACAACCCTACCCACACGCCCCCCCACTACCCCAACCCCCACCCCCACCCATGCGCCCCTCCACCCCCCTACCCACACCCCCCCCCACGCGCCCCCACCACCCCCTTACCTCTCGGCCCTCCACTCCAACCCGCCCACTCACCTCTCAACCCCCCCACCCACCACTACCCCACCGCCCCCCTGCCCCCCACCGCTCCCCTCTCCCTCCCCTCTCCTCCCCTCCCCCTCTCACCCGCTCCCCTCCCCCTCTCCCTCGGCCTCCTCCACCCACCTGGCCAACGGCCTCCTCTGCCCGCCCGACCGGCTGCTGGTCAGGTAGAGCGGAGGGCCGCAGGGATGGCGCAGCCGAGGCCAATGCCACCCCTGCGGCCCTCCGCCTTGCCCAACCAGCGGAATCGACCGGCCACCGGTCGGGTGGGGCGGAGGGCCGACGGGGTGTCGCTGGCCTCGGCCGTGCCACCCCCGCGGCCCTCCCCCCCGCCCGACCGGCAGTCGGTCGATTCCCGGAATCGACCGGCCGCTGGTCGGGTGGGGCGGAGGGCCGCGGGGACCGGCGGTCGAGCAGGCCGTTGGCTGGGCGAGCGGAGGAGGCAGGGGGAGAGGGGGAGGGGAGGAGAGGGGAGCAACGCGGGGGGGGGGGGAGGGGGCGCGTGGGTGGGGGTCGGGTAGAGGAGTTAGGGGGAGGGGGGCCGTGGGTAGGGGTGGGGTTGGGGGTTGGAGGGAGGCGGCTGTGGTGTGCATGGGTGGGGGGGTAGCAGGGGGTGTAGAGGGGTGGGGCATGGGTAGGGGGGTAAGGGGGTTGGGCGTGGGGCGTGGGTAGGGGAGTTAGAGGCGGGGGGGTGTAGGGCGCATGGGTAGGGGGTAGGGGCGTGGGTAGGAGAGGGAAGGGGGCATGGGTGAGGGGGAGAGGTCGGTAATGGGTTGGGGGGAGGCTGAGAGGTGAGGGGGGGAGGGCGCATTGGTTGGGGAGGGTTGGAGCATTAGGGGGTGGGAAGGGACATGGGGGGCATGAGAGGTGGGGGGGGCATGGCTATTGGGCGATTGAGTTTGATCGGGCCCACCATGCTCATGATTAACGTAATTGTTATTTTGGTTCAGAAAATTATTAATTTAAAAAAAAAAATCTTCTTCATTAAATTAATCTAATATGAAAATTTTGAAGGAAAAAATTGAACTTACCTTTCAATTACGAGAATTCTTCGTTGAATATGTTGTTGATAGCAATATAGCTGCTCCACAAATTCACGAGTCTTTCAACGAATTTCAGAAAACCTGGATGTGACGTGAGTAATAGTGATAATGAAATTTAATATATAAGTGAAATTACGAAGATGTTTTTCCATACGATTAATGTGGGATAATTTGTTTTAAAATATTATAGAGCGAATATTGTAGAATTGTTTTACAACGGATTGAATGTGGGATTAATTTGTTTTAGAATATATTATAAAAATTAAAAAAAAAAAATCAGTTGTTTAGTAAATATTATATACTTTAACTATTAGAATAATTAATGTACAAGTTGTAGTTTACAATTTTAATTTTAGTGATTTATTTCATAAAAAAAATTATTTTACGTTTTTCAATAAATTGTAGAATAAAATAATGAAGGTAAATAAATCTAACAAACTTTTTGGAGGGAAATATTTTTCGCGAAACTTTTTGGAGGGAGTAATTTTGGAGGGAATATTTCATTCTTTAAGCTATATAATATCCTTAGGAGACTCCATTTGTATCATTCAACATCTTCTATTTGAAAGGGATGGATTGTTCTGATAGTGAAGTTTCGATTTATACACCATCAACATCTTCATCGCGTAACAACTCTATTCATATTGATGAATATAGCGGGAATTCTTCCACTATGAATAGAAAGTCAATTCTTCCACTTAGTCCTCATTTTAAAGACTATGAGAGCAGCGCTGATGAAAGAGGGGATGGAGAATTTCAAATTAATAAAGAGTCACAGATTCCACTTAGTCCTAATTCTAAGGACTATGAAAGCAGCGGTGATGAAGAGCATGATGGTGAAGTTCAAAAGAATGGAGTGTCACGATGTCCATTTAGTCCTAATTCTGAGGACTATGAGAGTAGCAGTTTTGAAGAGCATGATGGTGAAGTTCAAAAGAATGGAGTGTCACGGTGTCCACTTAGTCCTAATTCTGAGGACTATGAGAGCAACAGTTTTGAAGTGCATGATGGCAAATTTCAAAAGAATGGAGTGTCACGGTGTCCACTTAGTCCTAGTTCTGAGGACTATGAGATCAGTAGTTTTGAAGTGCATGATGGCGAGTTTCAAAAGAATGGAGTGTCACGGTGTCCACTTAATCCTAATTTTAAGGACTATGAGAGTAGCAGTGATGAAGAGTGCGATAATGAATTTCAAAAGAATGGAGTGTCAAAGTGTCCACTTAGTCCTAATTCTAAGGACTATGAGAGCAATAGTGATGAAGTGTGTGATAATGAATTTCAAAAGAGTGGAGTGTCAAAGTGTCCACTTAGTCCTAATTCTAAGGACTATGAGAGCAGCAATTATTAAGAGCATGATGATGAATTTCAAAAGTATGGAGTGTCATGGTGTCCAGTTAGTCCTAATTTTAAGGACTGTGAGAGCAGCAGTGATGAAGCGCAGGATGATGAATTTCAAAAGATTGGAGTGTCATAGTGTCCACTTAGTCCTAATTCTAAGGACTATGAGAGCAACAGTTATGAAGAGCGTGATGATGAATTTCAAAAGAATGGAGTGTCACAGTGTCCTCTTAGTCCTAATTCTAAGGACTATGAGAGCAGCAGTGATGAAGGACAGGATGTTGCAGTTAGTCCTAATTCTAATGAGTATAAAAGTAGCAGTGACAAAGGACAGGATGTAGCATCTTCAATAAGTAAACAGTCACATTTTCAACGTAGTCCTAATTCTATGGACTATGAGAGTAGCATTGACAATGCACATGAGGAAGAATATCCATTAAACATCGAGTCAAATTTTCCATTCAGTCTGAATTCTAAGGACTATGACAGTAGCACTGAAGAAGGGGAAGCTGAAGAGTATCCTCTAAGTTAATATTTGAAAAGTAGCGCTGATCATAGTGTGGATAACATTCCTCTTAATGATGATGAAAATCCTTATAAAAATGATGATCCAATGATGGAGATGTTGCCAAGGAATATTGTATCGAGGAGTAGGAGCAGACCTTTTCGTATCAATGCAAGTTGCTCTAGTTATACAAGGGGTAGAGCAAAATATCTAACGAGAAGAAGTTCTATCAGCGCTCTCATTTCAAGTGAATGTTGCCAAAAAAATTGCTTGAAACATATGGATTTCACATTTGCATTAGAAAGAAGGAAGAGATGTTTTTCAATGAATAAAAGCATGAAAAATTCATATTTAGTTGGTTGCATGCAATCTACATTGTTAGGTTATGATTATCATATTAGGAATTTATTATTGTGTATAAAATGTTTCATTCGATTGGGAATTTTCGTCTCTCGAGAATTCAAGAAAATTTGGAAAAAGATCCCACATTTTATTCAGAAGTACGTCATAAGAGACAGTTTGGGCCATTATCAAATACTGCAATGTCATCGATGAAATATTTATTTTCAAAGCATGGAGAGTGTATGCCAAATAGAGAGACAATACGTATTCCAGATAATTTTTCAAGACGAGAAATCTACAACTTATACAAAGAATATGCAGAAGGTGCTGAGGGACATGGCCAATTTATTACATATCAATATTTTGTGAAGATATGGAAGAAAGAATTCAATAATGTCCATATTCCTAAGAAGACAAGGATGGGGATTTGCAGTACATGTGCTTCTCTTAAATCAAAAAGCGACAATTGTGAAGGCTCAAAAAGAGGTAAGCGTTCATAACTTTAACTTTTAAAATTGTATAGTCATCAACTATGAAAACATATTGCTTAATGAATTTCTTTTATGTTGTGTAGATTTAATTGTCAAAGAACTTCAGGAGCATCGTGAACAACAAACAAATGAAAGGAAGAAGTTGTACAAGCATCGAAAGAAGTGTTATGATAATCCAAATAAATATTTGGGTTTGATAATTGAAGGTATGGACCAAAAGAAAACACTTTTACCACATTTTGTTCGCACACCCAAAAATTTACAAGAGGAAAATTTTATTCAGTTTCACTTGGCCGGTTGTATGGTCTTCAATGGGAAAATGTTGCCAAGGGTGTACTTCACAACTACAAATATTCATAATGATGCAAATCTGACCATAACCATAATTCATGATGTGATTTCTCATTGGTCTGGTAATCTTCCTGAAGTTTTGTATCTACAATTGGACAACACTTGCCATGAAAACAAAAATCATATTTTTTTTGGATATCTAAACATGCTTGTTGAATTGAAAATTTTTCAAAAGGTAAAAGTTGGTTTCCTTCTTGTTGGGCACACTCATGACCATATTGATCATATGTTCAGTTGTTTTTCAGTCACATTGAGGAGGAAGGAAGTTGGGAGCTTTCCATCACTAATTGAATGTATTAAGAAATCATAGATGCTAGAGCCTACTTTTGATGTGTTGGAAGAAACTGTTGACATGCGAAGGTTTATTCTGGGATCATATGGTGAGGGGAAATGCATTGAAAAACTTAATGACATTAGCTTCCAACATCAATTTCGTATCAAAAAAATTGATGGGAAAACACTAATATGGGGCAAGAAGTTTTCAACTACTACAGAATGGGCACTGTCATCAGGTTTGCAAATTTTGAAGTTCATTCTAGATCATCCAATATTTGCATCAAAAATATTGTTATTACAATCAGTTGGTGAAGTTCTGAATGCACGCAGACAGAATAGAGATATAAATTATTCTGATTTTCTGGAAGAAATTAAAAAATGTATTAGATATACATATGAGTACTTTGACATTGTTGATTCAGTTTGGTGGGATTCATTTTTCAATAATCAAAGTGATATCATTTCAACAACAACAAATGAAGATATACCTTTGAAAAATCCATTTATTTGGCCACAAATGTGTCGAATGAACATGAGGAAGTAAACATTGTTGAAGAGCAACAAAGTCAAGGTATATTAATTCTTCACAGGCAACAGAAAGAGAGATTTATATTGGTTCCAGAAGATCTCATGCACAACGTGAAGCCATGGAAGACCTTTATAGGGGTTCAGTACAGGGTATTAAGGAGGGTTGCATGATTGCAGTGCTAGCAGATGGAGATCCCAATGGCTATCCATTTTGGGTTGCTAAAGTTATAAAGGTATTTACAGAAAATGAGAATGTTACAGGTGTTGAAGTACATTGGTATGCCACAAATACACACCCATTCAATGGTGTGTATAAGCCAGAGATGGTAGTTGACAAAAAAAATGGCGGAAAAAGAAAAAGAAAGGGTACAAATATAAATCGTCGCCGCATAGACATATTACAATGGGAGGATGTTGTCATACTTGTTTATGACTTCAATTTAACAAAGAGAGGAACTCTTCGCTTCAAGATGATAGAGATTCTGAAAAGTTTGTTACTAGAAGGAACAGTGTTGACATGGGAGTCTGCTGAAACCAGTCGTAGATCTAGAAGAATTTTGAAACCTGGAATGTTGGGCATGCATGTGGACTCAGATGGGGCACTAGTTGATGAAAGAGAAGAATATGGAACATCTTCGTCAGCATCTAGTCACTCATATGAAGATGTGAATTCTGATGGTATGCAAGAAAATATGATCGATTTTGAATAATTTTTTAAGATAGTTTATATAACTGATGTATGCATCGTATCTTCAAATAAAATTAATGTTTTCCATATGGTGTTAAATGAGAAGTTATGAGGAATTTTTATGTTGGATTATATGTCTTAATTATGATAAATTTTATTGTTTAAAATATCTACAATGCAATATTAAATTAGAGATATAATGTATGTTTTATTCAGTATACAAATATTGACTTTTGAATTCATTTAGTGATGTAATTTGTTCATAATGTCATGGTTTTTTAATTTTATAGTTGAAAAAATTTCAATTTCTTTTCTATCTAGCATGTTATGGTTGAAAACATGTTATATTTATACTTAGGAAAGAAAAATGATATTCTACCAAAAACATTAATGTGTTTTTTCCTCATAAACAACTTTGTTTGAGACATAAAAATTTGGTTTTATTAGCATTTTTTTAAAATTTTGAAAATTGACCCTAAAAAAAAAATCATTGTTCCAGTATCATCACTTTCATTTTGAAGCTATATTTTTCACGAAAATTTCATAGTAAATTTCGTAGTCGTTGCCATTTTTGAAACATGTTCAAAATTGATGCCTAAAAAATAAAAACATCGTTCTAGTATACACACTTTTCGTTTTTAGCACTATTTTTGATGTTTTTTTGGGGTTGTTTCGCTAGAGTTCCCGTTTTGAGTTTATAGTTCTCGTTTCAAAGTTTACATTGTTGAAATATTGTTTGTAGGAAGATCTGATTATGTAATGATGCATTTTGATAGTTTGTTTAAGTTGTAATATCTGCGCTCTAATCGATAATGCATCATAATCTATACTGAAGGATTGTTGTTTAATAATAAAAGGAGAATGGGAGTTTTGTCACATGTGTATGTATTTTGCACCCCCTTTTAAAATTTTCTCTATGTTGATTATTCTCTTTTAAATGCATAATTTATCTTGTTGCAAATTAATTGTATGGATGGTTGCACAAACTACATAATATCTAATTTTATATCACCTTCTATATTTATATGGTTTTATATCGCCTCAGCTAGGAGTTCCTTTGATCCAAAGGAGTGAAAATGTCAGCGAAGTGTTATACTACACAGAAATCTTTGTTGGAACCCTAGGAAGAAACCTAAGTCATTATTCATTCAAACTTTTCTGCTAAAAAATAGTTTCATTATCGAGACCACAAGCTTCTTATGGGATCTAGATCATACAACCAAGGTATATTGGCTGGGAGATCCAATAATGGTGGCATGAGAAAGTTGATCACTTTGTTTCTCAGCAAGCATAAGTGAGACAGAAATATCAAGATTGGATCTCATAGGAGTTTATGTACGCCAAGCCTTCTTGTGATAAATACAAGATATTTTGGTTAAAGTTTCATGAAGAATTAGAGAATTGTTTGACTCAAATTCAACATTAATCGGGTGTTGTGACATGTCTGAGGTTGTGTAGAACTTGGATTGTAGTTGATCTGGCTGATATTCATTACTTGAATAAAGATTTAATGAGAGCTATCAATTTTTGGGTTGACACGACTCTTGAGATATACATAATTTAATTTGCGACTAAGAAGAACCAATCCTTCTCTCATGCAGAATCCATATTCAAATTTGGGCTAAAGTACTGATGGTTGAAGACAACTTGTTGGTATTTCCACAAGGTCAAATGGCAACTTAAATTTTTACTACTGGGGGAATGGATTGGGGCAGAGGAATGTTGTGTAGATACGAAAGAATGAAGAAGTTATTATAAAAAATCAAGAAGAGTTATGGAAGGCGAGATATTTTAGAGTGTTGCAGAGGGAAAGAATAGTTGACAAGTGGCAAGAATGGAAGTTGCAGGAAGTTGGGGTTAGGAGAAGGGAATTGCATCATATAGGAGACATTATAAGAAGTTCGACGGTGTGGAATAAGGAAATGGAGACTCCGTAGTTGCAAAATGGAGGGTTTAGAAGTGGCTACACCAATGCTCATCGAATCAGAATGATTTCGAACACCTGAGTCAATTGACCAACCGACTATGTTACCAGATGAGCACATAGTAGTAGATGATGGTCTGCACTTTGCGATGAGGTGAATTTTCTTTGAGGATGATTCAATACCAAAATATAGAACTGTGCAACACAGTAGCATGACTCCTCCTCTCCCTAACCTTCCCTTGGTGAAAAAAAAAAGTCCTGCTCTTCTCTTTTCTAAGGTACGTAAGCTTATTAAAGTCCAACTAGTGCATAATCGATATGAGGGTAAAATATACTTTTATTAGTATTGGTTAGCCAAGTTCAGCTAGTTGTTCATAACTGGGTTCGCAACAAGGATTTATACTTGTTTCCTTAAGACAATCAACTATGGTCGGAGTCGCAACTATCTCACTTACTAGATACCCAAAATTCTCAAGAAGGGGAGGCAACAATGTTGAACAACACTAGTATTTTGTGAAGCTATCTGGAGAGCTCAACAAACCCCTGACGCAACTAAGCTTATTGAATTTAAAACTAAGTTGCGGTGGTTTATCAAATAGATCATTGTTAAACCCAAATCTAGTATGGATCTATTGAAGTAAGAGTTTATTCAGGAATTTATGTTTCAGTCAAATCAACAAGGATTGACAGAATTGTAGGATATTCACAAGTAAGAGGGAGATTTTGCTTGCCAATGTATGTAATGTTTTAAAGATGCAATTATCAAATTGTCTTATCCCATTGATCCACATCATCAAAGAGGTTGCTTCATTAAGGCTTGGTTACCAATGACTCGCATTCATTTGTCTTAGCAGAAGATTCATACACTTCAAGATGCTTTGTAACAAGCAACACAGATAGAAGTTATGGCTGGTTATCTGCAAGACTGTAGAACCGATGATTTTTCAAAAGATCCAACTATTATGGACCTTGAGAATTAGATTGTTACCTTCATAGACAGATTAAAATATATCCCATATTTACGCCCTACGAGACATTGCATTTGGTGTACTCACTTTCTGGTGGAAGGAGATCATGTTATAGAATTCCCATGGTTGAGGGTACCAAGACCGTCCAGTGGCCCCATGGAACCTCTGATTTTGCAACAAGAATGCTGCAACTCCCAAGACTACCAACTTTACTTTATCAACCTGGGGTTTCGTACAAACTTGGAGGTGACAGTGCTATATACACAGTAGATGCATCATTCTACTCACTCCACCCTCATCAAGGTCACTTGATCATTAGGGTTCTAGGCCATTCTTCTACTGAACTAAGAGGAGTATATCTATTGAAAGTAGAATGTAAAGGCTAGTTCTAATACAGAGAAAGTAAATGATGTTCAACTTAGAAAATGAAAGTTTCCAACTTCTAAATGGTATGAAATGACACAAATCTTATGCTCACTTGTAGAAAGGAAACTATGCTAACTTGAACTCAATCATCTAGCTAACAGTGTTGCTTGAAAATAGAATATTATCCTACCATTTCATAATTCAAACATGCATGCATTGACTATCTAAATCACACTTGCAAAGTAAATAA
This sequence comes from Pinus tabuliformis, assembly GCA_031772625.1. Classification (NCBI taxonomy): domain Eukaryota; kingdom Viridiplantae; phylum Streptophyta; class Pinopsida; order Pinales; family Pinaceae; genus Pinus; species Pinus tabuliformis. Next base: position 1,216,515,486 of record CM062804.1, on the reverse strand, counting down.
AGTTCTAATTGCTAAATTTAGAATTGAAAGAACTAATGTTAGTTGATCTTGTAGGAGGGAAAATGAGTGAAAGGACTCGTCTAGGTGGCACTTATGGTCATGGTGTCGAAGCTGAGGGGTTGAACTACTCCTAAATTAGGCTAGGCTATCATTGCAGGTAAAAACAGGGTAAAAATAGACTGCTACAAGTGTGCTACAGGATGTTGCTATAGGATTCCCTGTACTGCTACTCGATGTCCTCAATTGGTACAGGAAGTTGGCTGAGAGGGTTTGGAGGGAAAGAATGGTGAGATGAAGTGTTGGAATGGTGTATGAGAGTTGTGTAAAGAGTGGGAAAGGTGATCACTACCTTTTTCCAAGCTTAGTACTCCAAGAAGGTCATATTTGGCTAAGATGGCTTGCTCACAGTGACCAAAAAATAAATGTTTAGAATATGGGCTGACATACATCAACAGAAGGTGGAGAAGACCTAAAAGGAGTTTGTGAAATGAGTCCTTTCCTGTAGATCAACAACCCTGCAATTACATATGTTTCTCTTTGCATTTGCAAATTATTATATGTCAATGTGGAAAAGATGAATTGAATTTGAAAAATCTTAGCTAACCACTACTAAGAATTGGATCTATGAAGTGAACTACCTTCTATGATACAACAATCTTGAGAAGTAGAATAACAACTATAAATATTTCCAAGAAATCATAAACAATTATCTAACTAATGCGAAAATATGATTTATGCAATGAACAGGAAATCAAACTCTATTTTTTTGGGTTGTGAGAGTGGGGTCCTCTAATCATGATCCCATGAGGGAGATGAGATAGTGTTATACGGAATTTATACCTATGGATAAGTATATCTTCCCTAAGTGGGTAGTTACACTTAGAACAACTAAAGTAAAGATGTTTAACCTTTTCCTACAATAACTAGATAAGATAAAGGAACCTACTTGTCATCCTTCACTTCCTTTGATCTCCTTTGAGTTGCTCTCATCGCTCCCGCTCAAACTGAATTCGCTCAATTGGTACCTGCCAACATAAACAGAAGACTCCAACAATCAAAGCATATGATCTATTTATTGTAAACAAATGGAATCAACAACATTTGAACATATATTCATCATAGATATAGACAAAAGTATTGGAAAAGGAACAAACAACTTTATTGATTGATAGAAGGAGAAGTTACACCCAATGTGGTTTGATCTCGTGTCACTCATCCAGCTTAGTCCAAACCCTCAGCACACCAATAGAAACATCAATCCAGCAGCGTAACATTACTTGACAATGATTTAAAGTCTCTAAACCAACAATATTCCTCTATAATTTCCCAGATCCCGTGGCTCTATGATGGGAGGCCAATTTATAGATGAATGCAAGTGGTTTTGTCATTAATATGGCATTGAATGGTTTTCGATAATTGGATGACTAGTTTCCATGTTCAAAGGGATGATAGGATAGAGGATTAGATGATCCAAGGCTATCCTAAGTCGAGCTCATCTTGATAGGATAGGAGTTGGGTTCCTTCTAGAATGCTCTAGAAACAAGGAATATTCCCATAATCCTATGCCAATTTTTCTCATTCTCGCCCATCACAGGCTTAAGTGGGCTTGAGTGCTATGCAATGCAGGTCTGAATGGGCCTACCTACTATGCAGATTAGTTTCCCCTTACCAAGACTGTGTTGGTGTCCCAAGGAGGCATTTCAGCAGCGTTTCAAACTAGGAAACTTTTATGGATGAAAGAACTCAATGAAGTGGCATGTATAGGGCATGTATCAATTGAATTAGGGTTTGACATACCATTTTTACATTGATCTAATCATCGGGAATGATGTTCCCAAATAGACCTGTAACAGCTGCCCCCTAAATCATGAGTTCAAAAATGACAATGTTGAGTGATATGCTTTATGATGTGATGAGGAGGATCTGAAGTAGACGGTGACCTACATCGATTACAATACATAATATCACGATATCTTTGAATTTTTCATGAATTGCTGAGGGAAGGCATACCCATGTTCAGTAGATAAACTCTTCATCAAATGTACATAAATTAGATAGTCATCTACAGATATAGATCCATGACTACCTGTGTAAGGCCATCCTATGGATGATTTATTACTCTCCTGAAATCACAGCCCAGATGGATGAAACTAGATTTGGGTTCTTCTATCTCGTGTAACCATTTGCACAAGTATGAGTCTAACCATGTGAAAATGTGATCTAAAGTTGAACATGGGAAGACACCGTCTGATGACCAACCAATGATGTAAGTTGTTAATAGACACGAGAGAAAACACCAATAATGATCATGGTTCTCAAGGTACTAAAGTACAACCTGCATAGTGTGAATAGATTTCTTGATGTCGAGCACCATACAAAGTCTTTCGGTCGAAGGCCTGTGATGTCAACCTGTCGCCGGAAGTGAGAAACTTGCCATTGATGTATGTAAGCCTCAAGGTACTGGAAGGATGTTTCTAAGTCAACTTCCTGGATAATGTGCTGATGTCAACAAGAAGTGACTTGTCGTAGGAGGGCCTTGATGTATCCCCCATCAACGACATGATACAAGTGTAATGATTTTGAAGATAAAATGTGACTAATGACACAATGTTCAGGAATGGCGGTCATGAAAATAAAGGTTTATGAGTATTTCAAATGATGAAGTTTACTGAGTGACTTCTCTTGAACATGTCGGCGACACTGAATGAATTGGAAGCATTGACACAAAACCAAAGTGATGGATGGTGTGATAGACCATAGGTATGATAACCATCAAGTAGACAACCCAACCCAAATAGTCACAGAGATGAAGCGAAAGTTTCATGCTCAAGAGCGACTTACTACCATAAAGTGATTTATCCATTTTCCCATTTTCCCCAATCATTGCTTACTAGTACCTCTTTATTTCATTTAACAATCTTGAGGAGGATAACATATTCTTGAAGTACAATTCCACCCTTAGGGTGAATCCATTGCTATATGATGTTTTAATGAGTCTAGCGAAGGTGAAACTCGATCTTGTCATGATGGACAAGTTTGTCACTATTTGATGCTTTAACGACTTTAACGACAATGAGAACTCAATCCTTTTCATGTTTAAAGAGTTTGAAAAAGGACAAAAAGAAAACACCACAAGTTCTTTTTCGTAAATTTATCTCTCAAATCTGAAAAAGCATAAAATACTGCAAAAGAGAACCTATTGACCATGTTTGATCAACAAATTCCTTTTTCGTAAGTAATCTATCTCAGTCTGGAAAAGGGTTAAACTTATACTGAGTAGATGTCGTTTCCAATTCGTTTACGAGCTGAAAAGGACAAGCGCCTAGAAATATTTTCATATTTTGAGAGTCTTAAAAGAGTTGAAAGAAGACTCTAGGGGGGTTCCTTTTTTGATGTTTAACAGATCTCGAAAAAGAGATAAAAGTATGCTCTGTGGTCAAAAGTACATTTTACAATCATGCACGTCAAATTCACTATGTTAGCTATAAACCTGCTCAAAGAACCACCAAATGGATCAAACATACCTGTTTCGTTGGTAAAAATAGGTAAAAACTATAGTTTATTCATTTAATGAACATGAAATAACCATAAAACAAGAATTTACCAAGTCATTTTACCATTTGACATTTACCATTCAGTTTTGTGCTCTAAACTAGTTTTTACCTCGAACTTCAACAGCTGAGTGTGGGAGATTATGTGGACCATTCTTCATGCTATCAAGACCAGGTAGGATATCTACCTTTTCTCTTTCATTTAAGGTCATCTTTTTTTCAATTTCAGGCAAGATTTTTACGGTTTTGGGGTCCCTAGGGTAAATATACACGCCCTGGGATCAGCGCACCCTCATGCATCAAAAATTTCACTGAAAAGCAGTCAAATAGAAGGGAACCTACTCTGCAATGCATTGTCTATAGACCAGGGGTGCGTTGGGCATAGTTTAGAGTTTTGATTCATCATCCTTACCCAAAATCTCTTCAGTTTTTTGCATGAAATGGATCCTAACTAAGCCTATGGTGTGATTTCAGACTTTGGTTGGATCAGAATGGAAATCACATGGCATGAAAGAGAACATTAAGAATATGATATGGTTGCCCTAAATGATCCTGGTACTATTGAGGCCCTCAGAGATTGTGGGCTACTCAAATATTTCAGGTTATCTGGGATGAGGCAATAGTTAGAACTATCGCAGTTCTTGGTTCATTCATGGGATCTAGCAGAACAGGTTTTTCACATAGGGGACAAAGTGCTCCCTATATTGATTGATGTATTTACTTTCTCACGGGATTGTCAAGACTTGGTGCCCCCATTTCTCTTTCGGGTTCTACCATGGGGGTGAATCGGTGAGGGACTACATTCAACAATTTTTCCAGTCGGGTAGACATCCTAGCAAAGATGGAAAGATAAACATTAGGTATGTTCGTGATTTTCCCTTGATAACAATCCTCTTTACAATCGCAAAGTTGGCAGGTAGTGTGACACTTCATGTCGTAAATAGATCATACATGCAGTATGCACTCGAGTGTCTCGAGCCAACTATGTTCAACTAGTTTGAGGCAGTACTCTCTTTGATGAAAGAGTAGCTAACTAAAGTAAAAATTAGTAAGACGAAAAATTTCTGCTATGGATCAATCTTGATCACTTTTGCTTTGGAGAGAATTCCATTGATGAAACCTCAGCATGTGACATTGAGTTTATCTAGTCTTAGAGATCCACAAATGTAGAGATGGGTAGAGTTGATGGCTGGACATGCCAATCAGTCATCAATCTCATTTTCTACTGCATTCTTCAATTGCCTCCATCCACAACATATTGTCATCGAGGAACATCCATATGTAGGGATGGGTTTTCGTGGAGATCCAGATTTGAGATTACCAGTGGGTGCTCAATGGGGTGCTATAGGTAAATTGTTTTGACGATATATTTTTTATTTTTTGAGTTTTTACATGTTTTTGTGTTTTTTGATGTTTCCAAGACTAAACTAAAAATGTTCTCATGTATACAGATGTTGGCACCATTCAACCAATGGGTCATCAACAGGAGGTGAGTGAACCAGCAAGGAGAAATGTCAGAAGAGCAGTTCTCCAGGATTTAGATTTATTAAGACACTGGCGGAGTTGCAGGATCATATAGAGGGGTTAACCCTCGGTATACAGGATGTTTGGATTGAGGAGTTCCCGATGAGACTACAACGCTATACTATTGGTGTACCTAGTTGTTGGATGAGGCTATTGCGCATGATAGCTCAGGTAGTGACCTGTTATCATGAGCATCATTAGATCTACTTAGGATGATTTACTGTATGCATTTTGAGGTTTTGAGGTTAGATGAACAACATGTCTTGGACACAATTTTTTGTAAAAACTTTGAAAATCTATCTATTTTACTTCCAGTGCTTTTGTATGGTTATATGTAATCCTATTAAACTGTTGATGTGTGTTGAAAATTTAATCTTTACATATGTCGTAAATATTTGTTTAACATGTAATTCACTAAAGAATCAGTCAATGTGTTAAAGCTCTTGGAAATGTGTTGATATCAAATGTAATCAAAATGTCTTTCCAAGAGACGAACTCTAAGGAATATATGATGAATAGTTGGATTTAAAATGGTATAAACATTCATAAGTTGTAGTATGACAAGTTGTGAGTCTAGCCTAATGATGATTCGGTGAATGCCAAGTGAAATGGCATCAGAGAGGAGTTCGATCAATGCGCTATACTCAGTGATATTGTTCATAGAACGACTGATACAAATCCCTTGAAAACTCACTAACTCGCCACTTGGAGCGAATATGGCCCATGCTGCAAAGGATAGTTTTTGTGTACTAGGACTAGCACCATCAGCGTAACCAAAAAATGGTTCCAAAGATTCTGACATTTGCAACAAATGGAAATGAGATTACTAACCACATAAAAACACTAAAAGTCACATTGTGACACACACATGGAATTAAAGCATATATACAGTTTTTTTACTATGCACAATCAAGCATAGTAATGTTTAAGATATAGCTTGTTTTGGGGCTGTGACAATAGAATTCCATCATAATCAACTAACTCGTAAGCATCTTTTTCCAAAAAAAGCTTGACAATGTAGGGGCCCATCCATAGTGGTTCAAATCATCATGTTCCTAATTTATCGACTTCCTAATTAAAAAGCAAGACCAGGTCTCCTTCTGAGAATATGCGAGGCTTGACATTGCAGTCATATTGTGCCTTAATTCATTTCTTATGTGCTTCGTTGGCTAATGGGGCTTCATGACATGTTTCATCTAGATAGATGAGTTCTAAGAAACGTGCTTCCTCATCAGATGTGTCAGGTAACAAGTCAATTGCAAGTTTTAGTGATTAAATCTCACATTGTATTGGAAAGTTTTCCTCAAGACCATACACCAATTGGAATGGTGTGAATCCAGTTGCTTTTCTTACTGAGGTTCGATAAGCCCACAAAGATGAGTACAGGATCAAATTCCAGTTTTGTTTGTGAACTCCTACCATTCGTTGAAGCATTCACTTAAGGAATTTGTTGATGGCTTCAACTTGTCCATTAGCCTGTGGATAATAAGGAGTAGAACTATCATGTGAGAGTCCTAACTTGGCTATTAATTCAGTCATCATATTATTGCGAAAATGTGAACCATGATTTGTAACTATAGCTTTTGGTATACCAAACCATGCAACCACATGGTTGAAGAAAAAAAGTACAGTTGTCTCACCACTATTGTTTAATGTAGGCATCGTCTCAGCCCATTTCATAAAATATTCAACGGCGACAATAATATACCCATGCCCCCTGACCGAGTGAGGGTTACATGGCATAAAATCAATGCCCCATTTTGCATATGGTCAAATAGCGACAACATGATGTAGTGGTGCAGGTGGTAATCAAGTTTTATGGTCAAAAATATGGCATGCATGACAACTTTTGACAGCAGTAATGAAATCATTAAATATGGTAGGCCAGAAGTAACCAGCATGGAGAATTTTCTGTGTGGTAGCATAACCAAATAAATGTCCACCATAAGCACCAGAATGGAAATCATTTAGAACTTTCTCGGCCTCCTCATGTGTGAGGCACCTACAAAGAACCATATTAATACCGCAACGGTAAAGTGTGTCACCAATGATAAGATAATATTTCACTTGATATCAAGTACGTCGCTCTTGCGAGTGATAGGTATCAGACTGGAAAGTTTGGGTTTGGAGATAAATTAGGATATCTCCATACCAAGGGTCATATGACAAGATCAGAAATAGAGACTCATCCGAATTTAATGGTTTCGTTGTTGAGTTGATGGCAGTAGAGTGAAGGTTGCAAAGAAGCTCGACAAAAACTACAGATTTCTTTTACTTGGATTTGATGAATTCCAAATCAAATTCCTACAAAATGACGATCCATTTTGAATATTTTCCCCCCAGCAATTGACATGATAAGATGTATGTCATAGGGTTGCAATCCAAAATGATAGTGGTCTTTCGGAGCAGGATATAATGGTGAAATCTCTGTACAGCTTGAATGGAAGCCAAAACTAGCTTCTTTACGTAAGAATACTTAACTTCCATATCATTGAGATTATGACTCAAATAATAGATCGGATGTTCAACCCCATCTTCTTCTTGGACTAAAACCATAGCAATAGTTGTATCCGCAGCGGTGAGATACAGGAAATAGTTGTTCTGATAATTAGGGGAATACATTAATGATGCTTGGATCAAGGTGTCTTTGAGAGCATCAAAGGAAGCTTGTGCAACCTGGTCCCAATGGAAGGGAATTCCCTTTTTCAAAAGACGAGTGAATCCTTTAGCCATTTCAGCATAGCTAGGAATGAATCCCCTTAGAAAGTTAGCTTTCCCTTGGAGTCTCTATAACTGAAGTAAATTGGAAGGTGGAGGCAGATTAAGAATTGCCTTAACCTTCAAGGCATCGAGTCGAATTCCTTCTTTGGACACTACGAAATCAAGCAAAAGACCAGAAACAACACAAAACACACATTTATGTGGATTGAATCGAATTTTTTATTGTCGGCACCATAAAAATATGGCTCTCAAATGTTGCAGGTTATCAGCCTGCTTTCATGAATGAGTAGGTAAGTCATCTAGATAGGGTTGAACGATGTTTTTGATGTCGTGGAAGGCATAATTCATTGCCCTCTGAAAATTTTCCCTAGTGTTCTTCAAACCAATAGGTAGTTTCCTATATGTGAATATGCCCCAGGGACAAATAAAGGTAGTTTTAGATTTGCCTTCTAGGTGGACATTGATCTAATTATAGTCGAAAAAGCCATCCATAAATGAGAATATTTCACATCCGGCACATTCATCAATTATTTGGTCAATAAAGAGAGTGGGATAGTTGTCTTTTGGACAAGCAAGATTAACATCCCTATAATCAACACACACGCATATTGTTCCTTATTTCTTCATGACAGGAACAAGATTGGAAACCAAATCGGTAAGAGGAATGGGGTATATAAAACCAGCATGAAAAGCTTTTCAACTTCTTATTTTATGGCAGTAACCTCCTTCAGATGAACAAGATGGAGGCGTTGCTGTAACAGCTTGACATTAGGACACATTTTAATCTCATGTTCAACTATACTAGAATCAATATCTAGCATTTCCTCATATGACCAAGCAAATATATCGCGGAATTCATGAAAAATAACATGGTAAATTTCAAGTTCTGATGGAGAACAAGATTTGCCAACATGTATGTTTTCTACAATTCCAAGTTTGGTCGAAATATCGATAGAAATGGTTTCTTCGATATTCAATAAGTTTCGTTCGGAATCGACTGTGTTTATAAACACAGAATTCGGAAGGAAATCAATGATTGAAGGGCGATTTAGTTCATTTGGAATATCTTCTATGTGATCTGGAAGATGGGATTGATCATGATAATCTGTCCATGGTTCTTCTTCTGTCATCATTTATTGGATGATTCCTTCATCAGTAGAAAATGTACGTGAAAAGGGATAAGAAGAAGTACCATACTCTAACAAACGATCCACCCATACAATCGATGATGATGGATTTGGATTTGTTCTGCAAGCCAAAAATATTGATTTCTATGCAAGCTCAATTGGGCTTAGTGGCATGGTTTCATTACGCATATCAACTTCATAATTATTGGAAATCTTCCATGAGTCAGATGAAGTGGAAGATATCATGTTATAGGTCTCAACTTTTGCAACCTCCGTCATTTTTTTATGGTGACGGTAGTGAAAAGGTTCCCATTAGGGAAGAATGTTTAAAGAGACCTACTCCAATGTTCTAAAGAAATAGCGAAGGTCCATGAACTAACGGAATGCTTCTAGTTTCCTATGAACTAGAGGTGAAGAAGGCAAGTTGATCAATTATTGTGATTCCTCCTTTATGAGGGAAAGTGATCATACGAAAGTATGTCGAAACCACAACAACCATAGCGTAAACCCGTAGTCTTCCTAATAAAATATTGTAGTCAAGGGGTCCGTCAATGACCTTAACTTCAACAGTTACAATTTTTCCCCCTAGTTCTATTTGTAAGTTACTTAAACCTCCACGAGGTGTATAAGTGTGATCATCAAAAGCTTTTAACATCATGGGTGATCGTGACCAAGGCGGTGAGCCAAGTGTTTTCTAGCAATTCATTGACATGATACAAGTAGATGCACCTTCGTCAACAATGGTTTGGTGAATGAGGTGATTCAAAGCATTTACTTGGATCAAGAATGCTAACTGTGCTAGTAATTGTGGCGTATAACCCGCATGGTTAAAAATTACGAGATTGGAATCCGTCAGATTAATTCCACCAATTGCTAACAATAAAGCATGCTTTTGGGAGGGACAATTTTGAAGCACCTCAAGCATCGACATAGAAGAAGGTGACTGAGCCAAATCTTCTACTATGTTATAATTTTGTGTTGCTCGAGCTTGAGTGTTGAATGTAGATTTATGAACAACTCCCTTTGGCAGTTTTATTATTAACTCTGGTGCAATAGGTGGTGGAATAGAATCAGATGAAGTTGAAGTCGAAGTATTAGGTTGATTTATAGCTTGGTTATTCGATGAAGACGGTGGATTACTGTAATATTTACTGTGTAGTCACCAAAACATCAGTCTTAGGCTTAGTGGCAGATAGCATGAGCACTTGTGAAGTGGAAGCATGATCTGTAGCAACCAAATGAGTCTCTGGGTTTCGAAAAGGGTCTGTCAACACAGCGGACATACTAGAAGTCTTAAGAAGTTTTGAGACTTCATAGAGGTGAGGACAATCTCACGTAAAGTACTCCTCATTACAAATTAAGCATGGGTAACGAAGTTTCCTAGCCAGAGAAGAGGAATCATATGATTTCTCTTAAGGGGAAGAATATTGTTTCTTTTTGGTTTTCCCCTTTTTCTTCCTTCCAGGTTGCTTTTCATTTTTACCCTTGTGAGATGACACGGTATTTATTTTGGAAGAAAGTGTATTATCAAGTGTATTAGAGGTTTGATTTGAAATAGCAAGTGTTTGACTAGATGGTCTACTTGTTTTTTGAGTGCTTGAAGAACCTATCAGACCGTCACTGCATGAGAGTCCTTACTGGATGGAGGTGGTGGAACAGTAAAAGTTGGTCTAGGTGCATTTGGAATCTTAACCTAGAGCGTGCCAGACTGGGTGTAAATCAAGTCTAAATATTGGACACAAGAAATTACTTGCTCTTCAATAACAACTCCTCCTTTAGCCACATCCTTGGTGATAGATGGCAACAAAGAATTAATAAACCACTCATCTAAAAGCTGATCAGGAAAAAAAATTTGACCATTCAAAGATGATGACACCACTCATGAATATGATCAGAAATGTGAGTAGCAGTGGTTTGTTTAAATTTGTTCAACAATTTTGTTCCAGTTTCATATTTTATGGGTAACTGGAAATGGGTTAAAAATGTAGTGGCTAAGGTTGTGAAGTTGTCAAATGAATCTCATGGTAATTCAATATACCACTTCGCAGCCGGACCAATGAGTGTTCGCTGGAAAAGACGTAATCTTACTGAATCATCATTTAGGGAGTTGGATGAACACCATAAATAAAAATTCATAACATGATTGGACAGATCTTCTCCAGGGTTTCCATTGAACTTAGGAATATCATAAGGCAATTTTTGTGGAATCATCAGCCACCAAGCTACATAAAGAATGGGATCATTGGTAAGCTGATTTAAATCCAGTAATTCAAGTGTTGCGACAAAAGGAAACTGTCGGTTTAGGTCGGGTTGAGCGTAACCAGGGTAACATGGAATTGCCTGGGCAATAGGCCTTTGCATACCAGCATAAGGAATCTGCTACTGGCAACCTTGATAGGGGTAGGTTTGTTGAGTATATCCAATATAAGGTTTTTGTTGTGAACCAAGATAAATTTGTTGTTGACCAAACCCAGCATAGGCTTGACTAGAACCTGGGTAAACTTGTTGTTGACCGAACCCAGCATAGGCTTGTTGACCAAGTCTAGGATAAGTTTGGTACTGTTGGAATTGTTGTTATTGGTATTGTGGATGCCATGATTGTTGATACAACGGTTGTTGCCCACCAGTATAAGTTTGGCCAAGTTGTGAATAGATTGGACCAATATAATTCTAAGTCATCCCAGTTAACGGTAAATTTGCCTGAGGTTGTTGGATTCGAGACACAAACGGCTACTGTAAAATGGCTTGAGAAGATTGAGCCTGTAGACCTACAACTTCAAGGTAAGATGTTGAAGGATCAGCTTCCAAAGGTTGAGATACAATCAACTGAGCTTGCGACTGTGGTAAAGTCATAACAATAGGCATAGTAGGTATGGATGAAACAAGTTGTATTGGTTGTGATGGATACACAAGCCTTGGTTGAATAGGCATTGTAGGCTACCATTGACAAATAGTCATTCTAGGGTAAGTTGGACCTAAAGACGACGGTATATTGCCATATGGTGGCCCCCATATGGAGAATAAGCAGATTGGGTCTATTGTTCTTCATATGGAGGTAATATAGTGTTAAGTGAATACATTGGATGGTAACCAGATGGACCAACTTGATATTGACTTGATGGTTCAAACTGTTCAGTATCTGTAAGTGAAGAACCAAGTAAAATTCCTATGGATGGCATGGGTGAAGACCATGGACTAGAAGAAACACCGGAGTGAGTTCCAGATAATGATTGGTAACCCAGTGGGACAGATGGACCACCATACAAATGTGACTCAAGTTTTGTGGTAAACATCGAAGAAGTAGTGACAGTAGATGTTGTCGCAGCTGTAATAGGTGATACAGTATGGGATGTTGTTTCAGCCATAGTCAAATGACCCAATAAATGTCCAAATGAATCTATGGGAGTTTGAAAGTAAACAAGATCAAGATGAGCAGTATAAGTTAACTAAGGAAAAGAAGGATAAAGATAAAGCCCTGGTCCAAAACTAGTTGGAGTTCTAGGTGAAGTTTCTTCTTCAAATTCCTCTTCAATAGCAATCAAACCGGGTGGAAGGATTTCACCGTCAGGTCCATGATAAATTTTTGTTGTTTGACTCTGCGATAAAGGAGAAGTCTCAATAGTTACAAGTGTCTGAGGATAAACTGATCGATCATCTTCTAGAATGGGAACAACCTTTGGATGTTCAACTTCGGGTTCCAAGTGTTCTGGTAAAAGAACAATGGGTTCAGGATGAACTTCTTGAACAACTTGTAGTTCAGAAGTAACTTCTTATTGAACTATGATAGGTTAAAAATCAACTTCTGGTTGAAAAAATTCAAGTTTAGAAGTAATTTCTTGTTGAACAACTTTGGATTGAGGATCAACTTCTGTTTGGACAACTTTAGTTATTGTTTCACTAAGTTCACTTTCAATATCCTTGGGTAATTGTAAAAGTTCCACTTCAGTAGTAGATAAATCAGTAATAGTAGGAGTAACTGGAATCACAATACCAGTATAGGTGACTCTGGTAAATCAGATGAAGAACCAGAAGCTTGTGATGTACTAAACCCAGTTAAACAAGACCGCTTTTGCCCACTAGGTTAGCTTCACGCGGTAAAGGCAGTTTACTCGTTGTCCTATGCGAACGACGAGGTAAAGGTTGATTTTCTTCCATGATTGCTGATTGATTTTATTATAAAAATAAATAAACAAAAATAGGGTAATATAGGAAAAATAATTACCAAGTAACTGTGAACTACAATATACTGCCTCGGAAGATCCAAGGACTTAACATACGTGTAGGTAATCTCCCTGAATGTTTTTTTCGATGCATCACAGTATACAAGGCAGCCGACTCGGTTACCTATGGATGGATAGCAACCTAATGTAGTCCTCCCAAATATACCCAAAAGTATGTGGACGCCCAATCCGTGTTAGCATTGTCTAATACGAAACCACACAGTGAGAGCATTCCCTTATACTTTTCGTACTATAACACCGCTTGATATACCTGAAAGTACGTGGACAAGCTACAATATACTTACATATGCAGAATGAGGTATCACACTCAAAATTTATCGCAGACCATTAGCAACATATTCTATTTTTAACGACGCTGGAACACGTCTCTAGCCTAGACCTCTAAATGTTATGCATTAAGTTACAATGCTCCATTAGGTTAATTGAGATAAATTTTAGTTGATCTTATTTAACATTGCCTTTCAGGTTCACCACATGATGTTTCTAAAACTCCTAGAATGCAACTATGATGAGAAACATTATTTTCATTTGATTTAAACAATGAAAAACATAACTAAAAGGGATAGAGCAATCAGAATCTTTAAACAAAGAGCATAGAGCACATATAATGCAACTTTCCCTATACCATTCCTACAAGAACACACAAAGTTATAAATGCATTATGCATTTTTTTATTTTCATTCCTTTAATTTTTATATGAACACAAAGAAACTAAATGGACAAACAATCAATATATTCTTTTCACAAGAAACGAAGACTTTACGACAGTTTCTTTTTCAAAGAAATGAAGACTTTATGACAAATCTTTTTCAGAAAAGTAAAGACTAATCAATGTAAGATAAATTTGACAATGAATTGATAATGATAAATAAATCTCTTAAGAAACACTAAACAATCAAGGTCAAAGTAGGGCTAGGAGAGGAAATGCAAACTGATTTCAGAGACAAAGAAAAACATTGATCTTCAGCAAACAACATCAGAAGCAACTTTGGAAAAAATCAAGCAAAAGATGGGTTTTTTGGCTTGACAGGGACCAGCACAGCCCTGAGTGGGAGACAGTGCATTGTAGAGCATTGTCTCTAAGCCAAGGGTGCTCTACAGAGCACTATCCCCTGACCAAGGGTGCTCTGGTAACAGAACATTCCTAAAGTAGGCATTCTAGTGCAAATTTTGATCAAAAAAGCTTCAAAATGACTAAAAAGAGATCAATGAAGTCAAGTAAAATCTACTAGGATGTAATACGATAAGGGTAACTACCAAGAATGATGGCCGTTCCCCAGTATGGTCGCCAATTTTTTATACAGAATTTATACCTATGGATAAGTATATCTTCCCTAAGTGGGTAGTTACACTTAGAACAATTGAAGTAAAGATGTTTAACCTTTTCCGACTATAAACAACAAGATACAGGAACCTACTTGTGATCCTTCACTTCCTTTGATCTCCTTTGAGTTTCTCCCATTGCTCTCTCTCAAATTGAATTCGCTCAATTGGTACCTGCTAACATAAACAAAAGACGACAACAATGAAAGCATATGATCTATTTATTGTAAACAAATGGAATCAACAACATTTGAACATACATTCATCATAGATATAGACAAAAGTATTGGAAAAGGAACAAACAACTTTAATGATTGATAGAAGGAGAAGTTACACCCAATGTGGTTCGATCTCGGGTCACTCATCCAGCTTAGTCCAAACCCTCATCACACCAATAAGAACATCAATCCAGCAGCATAACATTACTTAATAATGACTTCAAGTCTCTAAACCAAGAGTATCTCTCTATGATGGGAGGCCAATTTATAGATGAATGAAAGTAGTTTTGTCCTTAATATGGCATTGAATGGTTTTCCATAATTGGATGATTAGTTTCCATGTTCAAAGGGATGAGAGGATAGAGGATTAGATGATCCAAGAATATCCTAAGTCAAGTTCATGTTGATAGCATAGGATCTGGGTTCCTTCTAGAATGTTCTTGAATCAAGGAATAATCCCATAATCCAATGCAATTTCACTCATCCTCATTCAGCGTAGGCTTAAGTGGACCTGAGTGCTATGCAACACAGGTATGAATTTTCCTACCTTCTATGCAAAGCAGTTTCCCCTTACCAAGGCTGTGTTGGTGTCCCAAGGAGGCACTTTAGAAGGGTTTCAAACTAGGAAACTTTTATGGATGAAAGAACTCTATGAAGTGGCATGTCTAGGGCATGTAGCAACTGAACTAGGGTTTGATAGACCCTATTTGCACTGATCTGATTGTTGGGAGTGATGTGCCCAAATAGAACTGTAACAGATAGGTATCACTGTCACCATATTTTTTATATATTTTACTCCACTAGACTACAACACTAATTTATCCTTTAAGCTAATGGAAACATGGATAAGAAACAACTTAATCAATCTTCTAAGCTAGAAGGAACATGAATAAACTTCAGCAATTTATCAACATTCTAGGCTAAGAATATAAATACAAGAGAGGAACTTATGCTGCTAGGGTTGGGCCCTAACCCAAGATCTTCAGCCCTTTTATTCAACTCAGTGTTGGATCAAAACAGAACTTCTCATTATCATTCAAAAAGTGTCAAATACATCATAAAATGATAGTAAAATGTGCTTCATCTTAATAACCTCTTGGCTACAATAAAACTTTGAATCCTAATGAGTACCTTAGCTTGCTTATTTATACAAAATGGAGATACCAACATCTCCCTAGAAAATAGGGATACCTGGCTCCCTAACTCGATAATAGGTGGGTCTAACTCTTCCTTGACTTCCACTGGCTCAGCTTCCAATGAACTCGCCCTACATAACTACCAATGACATCGAGATGATGAGATAGAGTGGGAGATATTTGAATTATTATAGGAGTTAAAGAGGGAGACCACGTCCTAGAATCTCTCTTTCTTGTCTACTTCGAGTTCATTCACTCAAATCAACTCAAAATTGCTCCAATTCCTACATTTAATACCCATTAGGCTACATGACATAGTAACACATTTTTACTCCTCACACTAAGCATAATATAACAAAATTTGTAGATAAATGTGAGAAAATTATAATTTAACATGTTGGAGGATGGCATTGTGACCCATATATTATACCTATTGATGAGCCTCATAAAACTCCTCCACCACAATCCCCCAAAGTTGCACAAATTTCATCTGCTCTTCATTTTCCAAGACATACGCAATTTTAGTCATTTCAAAATCCTCAAGGTATGTCTAGTAATGATTATTGTGAGATTTTTCGAAGTTTTAGTCATTCACATCACCTGTGTCCAATTATGTAGAAGTACTCCAATGTTCCCACTAATTTTTTTTGTGAATTTTGTGGAGCGGCCAACCATCATATGGGTCAATATTGATCCTTAGATTCTTTAGCTGACTGCATTGACCATTTAGCCTTCCTTATCAATGAGACTCCTCGAAGATGAAGAGAGGGAGCTCCCAGGGGAGGAAGGATATGCGGGAGAGGCCTGGTTAGGTGTTATAATTGTGATCAGGAAGGCCATGTCATGAGAGAATGCCCTATTCCAAAAAGACTTTGGTGTTCATAATGTCGATTGAATACCCATGCAACTGAATATTGTCCTAAACCTATTTCTCGGTGGGAGGAGCGCAACCAGACTAAAGGATCTAATTTGGTTTGTGTGGAGCCTTGGATTGCTAGTCCTACAACACAACCTAATACCAATGTTGTTACAAGAGGAGGAAAGAATATCATAGATGACATTGGAACTCTTGATCAACCAACCATCGTAAGACCTACATCTCCAAAGAAGTCTTATGATCCAAATCAGCACAAGGAATACTATGGGGATGCAATTGAACTTTTCCATCAATTGATTTCTTTGCAAGGATCTCGCATTGAACAATAGGAGCAAGTAAAGGTTTGTTATGAGAAACATTTTGTGGAACCTTTCCAATCAATAATGGATTGGTTTAATCTATTTATACAAATTATGAATGATGAAAAACTTGTTGGTCAATTGTAGAAAAGGTTAAAAGCTATTGTTAAGGATGATGTGTTTTCTGAAGAACCAATTTCTGTGAATTAACCTTAGCGACATTCCAAACGAGTACGACAGAACAATAAGTGAACTAGAAGGGAGTTTCAAGTAGATGCTCATATCTTAGGTTTTCAAATTAAGGTCTCCATGTTGTACTTGGGCTCAGATGTCAATATTCTGCTAAGAAAAACCTAGGAAGCTCTCAGAAAACCCAAGTTCATATTGTCCCCTATTTAGTTGTGAATTAAAAATTAATTTTTTATTCTTCCTATTGGAAAACTAGAGGATGTTGAAGCTGATATTTCCGGTGTCAAAACATATGAATATTTGAAGTTATTAACATTATTGGGGATAAAGATCCATATCCACCTTTATTGGGCATCGACTAGGCTTTTGAAAACTATGCAATGATTGATTTGAAGTGGGAAACTGTGACTTTTGAATTGGATGGCATGTGATTCATACAACCTCTTGATCATTTTCTGGGCCCGAGATTTACTGAATCATTAGACAATGTTGAGTCGCCTAATTTATGGGACCAATTATATCAACTGACTGCTAGGAGGTGAGAAGATTATATTAACCCCATGGTAGGTAGATCTACCAATTGGAAATGTATTCAATGTACTGAAGTTGGCTCTGATGCTGCAATGGAATATTGGAAACAAGGATCTCACGAAATTCATTCCCGGCATTATGCCAATGTTTGATGTGTCCATTGGATTGGTACTGAGGTGCACGAGTTTCCCATATTTAATTGTACTAATTCTGTTGTAAATTTTATTAAATAAGTTGATTCTTGCATAGAAGAAAGTCAAAAGGTTCCTCTCATGAGTTTTTCTTTGCAAGCTACCCCCACAAGATGGTGGGCGGCCCATTAGGATCAGCTTCAAGATTGGAGCATAATCAAGGTTATCATACTTTATCAGTTTCTTCCTATGAATGAGATTTTAAGTAAAATCCCCACTTATGATGGTCATACTTGTCCGCAAGAGCATGTTGAGAAGTGGTGTTCTATATGGGAGGATGATGACCTAGCAGTTGAAATGTGGTTGCATCTATTTATTCATTCCTTAGGAAATATTCCACAAGATTGGTATTTGTAGGAGGAGTTGAAACGCCAAACAACAGATTGGGATGTGTTGTCTGCTCAGTTTTGTAGAGAGTTTTCTTTTTCTGATGTTGATGAAAGGATAGCACAAGCCCTTCAAGCTATCAGAGGAGAATTATTTTCAGGTGGGGACACTTTGGCATAATGCAACAGGTATGTATATTCTGCACACCAATATGAATCGAGGTTCCATGAAGATGTTGTTTGCATTAAAGTTACTACTGATTTGGATGATGACCTAGAGGAGGTAAGACATTTGTCCTTTAAAGATTCTTGAGGGGAACGGAAAATAAAGGAGGATATTATGCATGATGCTCTGCATTTGCAACCTCTTAAGTTGAAGAAGATGAATATTACGACAGAAGGGAAATCGAAGCTTTCTTTTATTAGGGATTGTTGGGATGATCAAACCACATAGGAAAATTTTGATATGCTCAAAGAATATGAAGATTTATTTCCATGTTCCATCTCAGATTTAAAGAGAATTAAAGGAGATTTGGGAGAAAGTAAAATATCACTGAAGCCAGATGTGAAGCTAATTAAACATTGGCCCTATAGATTGAATCTATGAGTCAGCAAGAAAGTGAAGAAGGAAATTGACAAAATTCTAGTTGTTGGTCTTATATTCCCGGTTGATGAAGTTGAATGGATAAGTCCCATTTTCATCCAAGATAAGAAGGATTCGGAGGACATTCAAGTGTGTGTTGATTACTGCAACCTCAATAATGCCTATGTGCATGATCCATTTCCAACTCCCTTTAGCGATGAAGTTTTGGATAATGTTGGGGGAAATGAGGCTTACTCTTTTACTAATGGTTTCTCGAGGTATCACCAAGTCCACATTGTAGAAGAAGATAAGAAGAAGACCATGTTCACTACCGAATGGGGATCCTATGCTTATAATGTTATGCCCATTGGGTTGAAGGGTGCACCTGCTATTTTTTCGCATATTGTTATTGTTGCCTTCCATGAATATATACATAAGTTTCTTTAAGTTTGTATCAATGGTTGTACAATTTATAGCCTATTATAGAATCATCCTAGTTTCTTATGAGTTATGTTTGATAGATGCAAACAAATACAAATATCTTTGAACCTGAAGAAATGTATTTTTGTACTGTGCCTTTTGGAACACTATTAGGGCATATCGTTTGCAAAGGAGTATGTGTGGACCCTACCAAAGTGAACATTCCGCCACCCACTTTTGTCTGATAGTTGCATTCCACTTTGGGACACACTGGTTATTATAACAAATTTATAAGAAATTATGCTTTAATCAGAGAACCACTTGAGAAAATTCTTAAATTTGAACGATTTGTGAAGTCTAATAAATGTGATGTTGAATTTGATACGTTGAAGGAGAAACTTGCAAGCACAACCATCCTAGTCTACCATGACTGGAATAATCCATTCCATGTCCATGTTGACGCATTTGGAATTTCCTTAGGATCTATATTAATGCACCCAAGTGAAGGAAACTTGGATCACCCTATTTATTTTGCAAGTAGAAAACTTTCCACCGCGGAGATAAATTATGCTACCATAGAACGGGAGGCTTTAGCTATGGTATATTCTCTCCAAAAATTATGACATTATTTTTTGGGATGTCCATTCAAGTTCTTCACAGACCACTCAACACTGAAATATTTAGTCAATAATCATGTACTCGAAGGAAGGATTTATTGGTGGTTATTGTTATTCTAGGAATTTACTTATGAGGTGATTTTCAAGCCAAGAAGATCAAATGTAGCGCCATACCATTTATCCAGGTTAGAGTCATTAGAATCGGGGGGGTCAATTGATTATTAGTTGTAGTATGATCATTTATTTCATATTAAAGTTGTCCCTAACTACCTAGAAGGCATTGCCACTTTTATTGCTACAAGATAATGCCCTCTTGATTATACTACTATGCAAAAGAAGAATTTGGTAGTTAGACCAGCAAACTAACAACTTATTGCAGGAACACTATATAAAATGGGACTAGACCAAGTTTTGCATCATTGTATTCTTGATCATGAATGTGAATGCATATTATGGCAATGTCATGCGAGAATTGTAGGAGCTCATGTTGGAGGAAAATCTACTACTTGGAAATTTATGTAAGCTCACCTCTAGTGGTTGACTCTCTTTAAGGATGTGAAGGTATATGCAAAGACTTGTGATGACTATCAATGGGTTGTTTGACCTTCGTGTCGCAATGAAATTCCCTTGCGTCCAATACAATCCCTTGCTGCTTTTGTAAAATGGATTGTTGGTTTTATTGGGCCTATTCACATGCTCAGTATATCATTCACATGCTCGGTATATCATTACCGCAACATATTATTTGACTCGTTGGGAAAAAGCTACTATTGTTAAAGATTGCACTACTGATATGGCTGCTCAGTTTATTTTTGAAAAATATTATTACCATGTTTGATTGTCCCCAAAGTCTTACAAGTGGTCAAGGCTCCCACTTCACCGATGAAACAATCTAGGCTTTGCTACAAAATTTCATGATATAGCAGCATAAGCTCATTCCCTATCATCCGCAAGCCAATGGTATTTTCGAATATTTTAATAAAATTTTAGAAAAAGGACTTACTAAGGTTTGCTCCACCAATAGAGATGATTGGGACAAACACGTTTCTGCTACTTTATGGGCCTACCGAACTACAGTCAAGTTGTTGCATAAGTACACTCCTTTTGAACTGGTTTATGGGAAAGAAGTTGTTACTCTTGCTGAATTCATTGTTTCTAATATTTTTATTGGTCATGAAACTCAAATGTCTAAAGATGAGTCCATTCCTGAACAATTGCATGAATTATTACAACCTTCTGAGTCCCAATTTCTTACTTATTGCCATCAAACGTTTGAGAAGGCGCACTAGAAGGCTTGGCACAATCGACATATCAAGAAGAAATACTTTTATATGGGTGACCAAGTATTAATTTATGACAGCAAGTATCACAAGAATCCTAGTAAGCTCCAAATGCATTGGCTTGGTCCTTTTTATGCTGTGGAAATGAAATATTCTTGTGTTGTTTGACTTGCTCAATTAGATGGTACACTTTTTTCTGGAGGGTGAATGGTGCTCACCCGAAGCCTTATTTTTTTGCTTCAACCTTGAAATAAAGTTTCCTCTCTTCACAAGAGTAGTAGGTAGCGGTTAGAGTAGTTGTGTCAATAATTCTTTTTTCAGTTTGGTAGTTTGTGCCTTTAGTTTTTTCTGCAAGTATGTTGTCTTTTCAATTGTGACCCACTACAACCCATTGTGGTCGGGGGGATTTTTTCATATCTTATCCTGTCTCTGTCATTAATGCTAGTCTTTTATGTCAATACTTCCTTTCATGTCTGAGTTAGTTTCAAAATCTATTTCTCAATTCCTGATAATATTATCTTCTATCGTTAGATTTTTGTTACATCACAACATTCCTCGATATATGCCAGGATTTCATATCATTACCTTGAAGTCTAAGTCACATTTACCACGCATAATGGCTCATTTATCTACCCTATATATTTTTCTATATATGCCCACCATCCGTTTCCATATTCATCTCTTCCTATCTCCAGTTCTAAGTTTTCACTCTAGATTCGCTATCACCTATCCCTCAACCCTCATTACCTTGTCACCCCCTTGTTTTTTTTTTGCATACCCGTCATTCTCCAACCATGGTTCATCAAGTTTGAACTGATGTTAGTTTGTACCCTATTGATTTTCATATCCATTCCCATAACAACCTCTTGGGAAAGTATGAGAAAGCCACTCTTGTTGAAAGTGACCTCTCTAATCCATCGTTGTTCCCTGTGCTCTGAATTGATGTCTTTATGGAGCCCAATACCTATCCCAATGCTTGTTCTACCCTGAAAGTAAGAGTTGATTTCTATCCTTTGAAACAATCCACTCTCCTTGTTCTGTCCAAGTTACCTATTTTTGGAACCACTGGTGAAGTCATGTGTTGTACCAAGTTCTTAATTAGTTGGCTCCATGGGGCTTCTCTCTAGTTCGACCCAGAATACCCTATCCATGCAGAAGATATTTACAGGCTCATAGAATTTCCTGTTTATGGTGTCGATTTTAGCTCAGCTTTTCATAAAACTGCTAAATGCATAAAGAAGATAGATGTGACTAATTTGTATATAAAGGATAGAACCACTAGAAAAGGGTGTGGATCTGTTATTGATATGATAAATAATATGTCGGTTCAAGTTTCTACCACCATTATCGCCACTAAAATAATGCGCCATTTTACTAGAGGAGAATGTTCATTGGATGCCATATCAGTTACAGAGGCTTACATCCAAGGGGACCAACTAAATTGGTCTATCTATCTCCTTAACAAATTATTTAATGTTTCCCATGATGTTTATATCTAACCCATGTATTTTATTTTTGGATATCTACTTCTTCTACTTGGTATGTACAAATAGTGCGCTCCAGAAGGCCAAGACCTTGCCACAGTTGCAGAAAGTTAACCTATTACATATGCTTATGCACTTTGGCATAGTACTGAAGACATTGTCAATAGAGAATTTAATAATATTGCATTTGGACACTAGTTCAAAAAAATGGATGTTGTGACCAGAACCATCTCACGAGTACCACCCCCTCTTCTTTACCAATACACTCATCAGGTCTAGTTCGATATAACTCATAGTTCCTGATATCTCCAGTCGCCGCATGTTTATCCTATAACATTTTCTATGCAGAAGCTTCCATTCTACATCAGCGAGAGTGATTTCCATAATGAATTCATCACTTGGCTAGGAGTCATGTCATGGAAGCAAGATGGAATGGACCTATACAATTTTTATGTCATGAGGCCTATCATAGATTCCCCTTCATCCCCGTGCAAGAACTTTGTAGATATGCTAAAAAGATATCCAACCCCTGCTGAAGAAAGCTAAGGAGTGTGTGAGCTCGACATATGCTACTTGGACTGGGGTAGGCTCTTTATTTGAGCAAGCTACTCGGGTATATCAAGTCTCTCCTGTGTCCACTACACTGCCCACTATTGTAGCCACCATTCCACTCGCTACTACCTTTTCCTCCAACATCATTGACCTTGATGTTGACCAACCATCCACTTATCATGTTGTTCCCATTGATGAAGAAAATTCCCCATCCCAGCATACAAATTCAAATGAGTCACCTCATTCATTGAAAGAAACCTTATCTGACTACCCAAATTCACCCACTATCGTTGATGAGTCGGAATACATGGAAACTGATTCCACTTTTATTATTTCTGCTAGTTTTCCTACCACTACCGTTCCCCCACCATCCACTGCTCTTCCTTCTACCGCTACCTCATCTCATCCCTCTTCTTCCTCCACTTTGCTCATCTCTGCTGAGAAAAATTCTGATTTCATGAAAGATCCAGAGCAATGTTATTAGGTAATATCCCTTTCTGCCTAGTAGCATGACCTCATTACTTTTATTTCTGGCCCTGTTCTTCACAAAATTATGCAAAATCATAAGGGTACTCTACAATGATAATATTCACCACAGGCTCAGATAGAGCACTCAATTTCTAGTTACCAAACACTATAATCGCGGCTTCCAACAACAGATTCATTTTTAGTGACCACCCTCAATACCTAGTATTTTCCGTATTTGTTCCAGTTCATTCATGCTTTTGTCTCTAACTTGGAGAACCATCTAGTTCAAACCAAGACCTGATGCATAGATCTTTTCCTATGATGAACAACAACATCAGCTCAACTTCGCCTCCATATTACAAAGTTATGCCTTGCGAGATATGGGTTAGAGTATCAGTTAAGTGATGTTCATTCCAAACTACAATCCTTGTGGCCTACACTTTCCCATTTCGCTGAAGAACAACCTGAAGATCTTGTCGCCTGTTCCCCTGTCAAATGTTGTACTTTTGTTGAAGTGGAGTGTAAGAAAATTATTTCCAAAAATATTTCACTCCAGGAAACTATCGCTACCATGCATAAATTCTCATAATATCCATCAACACTCTATAGAGACCAAATAGCTGATAATATTCATACATCCACCTATGTCTATGAAATTTTCCGACAAACTATGAAGGAGTCATATCAGATGTTGATTCAAATTTCTTATTGCAGTGGTGTTTTGTGAAGAAGAGTGCAACTATTGATCCCTTGCGTGAGAATGTCAAGAACTTGTTTTAGGAAGCAATGATGACTTCAAATCTGGAAGTGAAGAAGCAAATATTGGATCAATTTGATGTATTAGATGTTCATATTAATCAATTGGAATATGTGTTGCAGGCAACTAGATGCTTTCTCTACAACCTCTGCTCAGAGGCACAGAAATTTTTTATCACTTTGAGCACGTTGTCTACTATAGCTGATAAGCAGATAAAGGATCTTGTATAGTCGCAACCCAGTGATCTTAGTGTGCAAAAGGTTGAAGAAATTTTAAGGTATCTATACTTTTGAACTCATGTAACTCCTTTGTTTTTGCATTCACAACATTTCAGGAGTCGACTCTTCAAAGTTTTCTAGAGTTGGGTCCTTTGTTTGAAGGTATCATAACCGATCAGAGTAGAACCCAACAATCCTAGAGTTTAGATGCAGCATCAACACATTGACTCGAGGGCGAGTTATGGATTGTGATTGGGGCATGTTGCGTCCTTTGTTTTTGAAGGAATAGAAGTTGTGGAGAACATTTTGGATAAATTTGTCATAAGTGGAGCACTAAAAAATCAAATTAGCAGAAGAATATTTTGTGTGGGACTTGCGCAGTGGAAAGTAAGGGCACGCACTGAAAAAGTTGGAATTGATTTTGATACAGTCAATGGGAAACCAAGGCAATGGCTAGAGGTTTTGGAAAACTATGGATCAAGCAAGAGAGGGATCCAAGATCAGATCAAGTGAACTCAAGATAAAAAAGAAGATGCAAAGCAGTGAGTGATAATTTTAGACAACATTGCACACATTAGATTTGGGCTATGTAAAAGAAATATCTTTTGTAGGCATATATGATTATATAATGATGTATTTTGATAGTTGTTTTAAGTTGTAATATATGCGCACTAATCTATAATGTGTTGTAAGCTATGTTGAAGGATTTTTATTTAATAATAAAAGGAGAATAGGATTTTTATTGAAGGTTTATGTGTTTTTCACCCCCTTTTAAAAAAAAAAATTGTATGTTGGTTATTAGATTTTAAATGCATAATTTAGCTTGTTGTGAAGGAATGTATGGATGGTTGTGTAGACTACATAATATCTAGTTCTAGACCCCCTTCTATCTTTCCATGGTTCTAGTTCACCTCGGGTGAGATGCTCCTTTGATCCAAGGGAGTGAAAATGTTGGTGAAGTGCTAGACTACACGGAAATATTTGTTGGCACCCTAGGATGCACCCTCGGTCATTATTCATTCAAATAGTTCTGCCAACAACCCATGAGACCTATTTTTTTACCTCAAACACAAAACTGAGGTCCACAAGATGATTTTCATGGTGATATATAGGATAGCCCATAGATCATGATTTATGGAGCCCTCTACACTCACTTTGGCACTAGAGGAGCCCAACACATGCCCTAAAATGGCATGTGCATGCATGACATCAACATTTCAACCTGTTTTGTGGGTTAATTCTTATGTTATACATTGGCTATGAGGTTGGCTTGTAACCTCACCATGTATTAACTTATTTTTTTATGATTTTAGGATCTTTAGGCTAAAATTAGAGATCATAAGATATGTATATATTGGAGAGAGATCATTTCATTCTCTCATCATCATCAATTGGATAATTCGACCACTTGAGAGAAACTCGTATTTGTTCCTTCTTGGCTATTGGAGATTCCTTGAACACATTTTGATGTATGGAAGTTATTTTGGATTATCTTTGGATTTGTTTCTTTAATGAATGGATGGATATACTATATGTTATCTTATAAGTGCCTATTGTTGAATATTCTCATTTTAAAATTTCCTAATGTATGGAATTATTACTTCTAGATTATGATCATTTATATCCTAACGTGTTTAAAATTAATTTTAAAGGCTATCTAGCTGAGAATTTCGTATTTTATTCATTATATAACATGTAATGAATATTCCAAGTTTAGGAATTCTTATAACTCTCCATAAAACTCCATTTATCATTGAGTGGGTAAATGTTGGAATTTGGACACCTATGGCATTAAGTTTTGGCCTCCATAGCAAAACATTCAGCTTATCCAGAGCACCCTTTACTCCAAATTCCCAAAGTAAATGGTACTATTCCAAGTATTTGGTGATCAACCTTAAAATTTCTCCATATTTTTCTCCTCTCAAATTTAGTCCTTTTAAGGCTAAGGCGAAAATCTAAGGCTTAGGGGAAAAAATTACGAAGGAGGATTTGTGGTGATTTGAGAGCCTGATAAAGAGATAGGTCTAGGCTACCTAACCTAAAAATTTGTGGGATTCCATTCAAATTTCTTTCCCTAGGTGTTGCTTTAAGAGGGAAACCCTACTTTATTTTCTCCTCAATTTGAGGACTTTCTTAAAGGTTGTATGAGCTTAGTACTTGTTGAAGTATATCTCGAGAAGCCTTTTCTCTTGGGCCTTGACCTTGTGACTACCTATTACCATTGAAAAATCTCAAAACCATACATCTCGAGCTATCTTTTCTTGAGCTATTCTTAGAGAGATATTTTCTTCTTTGAAGCCTTGTACCTTTACTAAGCCTCTCTTTTGAATGAGCTCTAGCTTGATCACTTTTTTCCTCATACTTAGCATATCCATTCTAAGTGATCTCCCTCCTACCGAAACTCCTCCTATCAGTGAAATTCCATAAAGAGCATAAGTTTTTGGCTGAGCTAGCATTGGGCCTCTACCCCATT
This sequence comes from Pinus tabuliformis, assembly GCA_031772625.1. Taxonomy (NCBI): domain Eukaryota; kingdom Viridiplantae; phylum Streptophyta; class Pinopsida; order Pinales; family Pinaceae; genus Pinus; species Pinus tabuliformis. The sequence continues at coordinate 1,216,488,380 of CM062804.1, read as the reverse complement.
GTTAGCACTCTGTCTAGCTTTTATCTTGTAGGGTTTCCCTCTCCAAGGTCTACTAGATTTTGTGGTAATAGGGTGAATATGTGTTCTATTAACATCTACATCAACAAGAAAGATAATTTCCCTTGTTTTCATTCTTGAGATTTCTTTTAGTAAGTTAATATGTGTTTTAGTAACATTTAACCTTAATGCCATGCATAAAACCAAATAATGCACTTCATTACAATTGAAAGCATTTTTTCTTCCATATAAAAGTATCATCCTTCTTTTTAAAATGTGAATATCTTCTCTCTCATTATATTTTATTATATATATATATATATATATATATATATATATATATATATATATGATTTTGATTCATTGTGGAGAAATGACTTATTTTGATGTGATTCATTGCAAAAATTTTAATGAAAATTATATTTATTGTGAATGAAAAGTATTGGTGTCAACATGAAGGTTTGATCATGAGAATAAGTTATTTACTCATATTTTTCAGATGGAAAATTCCTTTAAATTCCATATGATGAATATACATGTTTTTGTCCTCGAGGGACTATTCATTCTCAATAACAAGGTTAGAAGTTGTTACATCAAAGCTCATCCTGTCACTTGCCAAAATTGAACCTAGGTGGGGAGGATCCCAACCATTCCTCCCAAAACCCCGAGATAAACATAATTGATATGAGAATAAGCTATTTACTTAAATAAAAAATTTAATTAATTTTTAATACATATATATAGATATACATGTATATGTACATGTACATGTACATGTACATGTACATATACATATACATATACATATACATATACATATACATATACATATACATATACATATACATATACATACATATATATATATATATATATATATATATATATATATATATATATATATATATATATATATATATATATTGTCTGTGATCCTCCAGGCTTCACCTATGGCTTGAGGAGTCATGACCCAGGGGCATATAAGCCGTCAAAGTCACTCAAGGATCGCACTCTGTCTGGGCCACACTGGCCCTTAGCTAACTAGACTTTTTAGCATGCCTCTTCCCCCTAGCATGAGGCACAACCACCCTCAGTGAGGTTTGATCCTGGGTCGCCTTGTTGATGAGGCCTATCCTCAACCAGTTGTGCTAGAGAGGCTTGACATAATGTTTAAAATATATCAAAAACATGCACATGAGAATTAGTGATTAATTTATTTATTTTTTTAATTGTAACTAAGAGATATCTATATTAACAAAATCTATAGCTAAGACTCATAGCAAGGTTAAATAAATAAAAAATCTTTAGGTTTAATACAAAATTGTCATCCCCTTTTCTGATAAGTACATAAATTACATAGGTTCACAAATTCTTTATCTTGATATCTCTTACATGAGTAAATTATGACAAACTATTGACATAATGAAACAGAAAAATACTACATTGTCAAACTAAATAACATGCTTGAATTCATGTCACAATTGGTTGCGCTACATGACTAGATATTTTTTTCTTACTATCATTTCCCATGCTTCCTTTGTCTTTGATGAGGTCCTCACAATTCTTTCATTTCTTAATTAGTCTTAATTTAGGGATATAATTGTTCTTGTGTCTCATCTTCTTCAACCTAATCTTCCAAACTTTGTTTAAGTACATATCGATCGAGATCTAAAACAAATTGTTGATCTATGTTGCGTCAAGCCTTATTGAGATGGAAGGTTTTCTTTTGGAGTATCTATAGTTTTCTTTGAATCCAATATTATATCTCTAAATTACTCTATTCCACATCCAAGGGATGATCCAAAATAAATGAACCTTATTGGTTATCAAATGATATGTCAAATAATCTTTTTTCTCCTGATGTTCCATTAGTTTTCAAGGAAACCTCTTTGGACACTCAAAATCATTTGAATAAGGTGAATCGTTCTTATAAATAATTTTGATTTTCTTCCTTATAGCCATTCCACTAGGTGGATTCCTTTTGGTGCTTCCTATCCTTCCTTTAATCGTTAGGGAATTATGCTACAAGGTGTCCTATTTGGAAATATGGTCTACGATGTAAATAGAGTTTTTCATAATCTAGTTTTTTTAGTTCATGAGTAATTTTTACTTATTAAAACTATTTTTGTAATAAACCTTTGTTGAAATTCATTTCCACATGTATTTGTTGATATGTACATTTTTTGTAATTCTCTATTTAGGTCTTATGTAACACAATATTCCTAAATCTTTACCAATGGCTCAAAGAGAGAGTGGAGCCAAAAATGCAAGGGATAATTTGTGAGTCTAGCCAAAATGAGAGTTGAGATTAAAGGATCAAAGTAAGGAATCCATGGCTTCATTCATAAATTAAAATTTCCCCAAAACCAAGGTCTTGAATTTAATATCAAATTCATATATTCCAAGGGATAAAAATCAACAATAAAATAGCCTTTTACACAAGGGCGAACAAAGATTGATCTTTCATTTTTGGTTTCCAATAGATTGAGATCTAATCATGAAGATCAACTAAATGTGGCCAAAAAAGCCATTAAACCAACGTATTAAAGCATTGGCACTAAGAAGAGTCGCATAATAAATACCATCCTTCTCCATTGGAATGGATAAAGCTAGGTCTTCTTGCACCAAACAAGAATAACAAATGACATTTGATGACAAATCGGGTTACCCTAGCTACCAATAACCTAGGATACTCGACAAACACAAATCTGTGTTCATCCAATTCTGAAATTTCAGTAAATCATTTAAAATATGTAGTCAAAATAAGAATGTGGATTTTCTATGAGAGATTCTTCTCTCACCTTCCAATCTTTGTTCTCACCTCATCCAATTCACATGGGATTCAACTCATCCAATATGTGTAATGGAAAATTCCATGGGCACTAAAAACCCAACCTGCAGCCCTGAAAAATTTCTATTGTAGACGCTTCAAAATGATTTTGTAGTTACAAAATCATGTAGGCGCTGCGAAATGATTTCGTAGCACTCCAAAAACTATATTTTCAAATTCCTAGAAGGTGAAATGACTTAGCCTTTCTCCAAAATGATTATGCATTTCCTTTAGTCACTCTGTTGTGGGGAAAAGTATCCGACTCGGAATGACCCTATCCCTACTCTAAGGGTGATAGTACCTCAGCAACAACAGAAAGCAAAGCTATTTGATATTTCTTCTTTATGAAAGTACAGAGAGGTGAAAGAGATCCACCAACCGATGTCTTTCGCTAGTGTTGATCCAGTCTTCTCTCCTTGCCGCTTGCTCCCAGCTCCTTGCTCTTTCACGGGCCCAGCTACACAAAGATCCTGCAAAAAGGCAAAAGAGGGAAACTACAAGAAGCATGCATTCATAACTAATTCATGGATTAGAATAGATCAAATATACAAATACAACAATACATCATTGCAACACATGTATATAGAAGAACCTCAAATGCTTTATTAATGGAAGAAGTAAAGTTCTGAGAGTGTTACAACCATAGAGGCCCAATCCAGCAACACCTCCCAGCAGCAAGAAATCTCCTCTTCACCTCCTTCAAAGCAATCACCCAATAGCTCTAAACCCAAACCAACAGCACTTCCTTGCTTTGCACAAAATTCCAGCCTCCCTTAGACCTCCTGAGAGAGCTCTATATATAGGATAAATGGAGAAAGGATGAGTCATCTTGAGACTGACATGAAGCTGCCTTGTGTCCTCTCTCTCTTCAGTTAAACTTCAATTCTTGAGTCCACTTGGAGATCCTTGCTTCCACATGGAGATCAAGTACCTCTTACTCATCATAGGGCGAATTTGCTGATCCAAGTGTCTTCTGGAAGCTTCCTGGGCATCTGACACCTTGCAGAATGGCTGTGCCACTTGGCCAATCTCGCCCAGCGCAGGTAGCCTTCAGCTCTTTTGACATTCATCACAGGTACAGAGTGGAGCAGTTGACATTCAGCGCAGATGCTCAATGGGGCAGCTGACATGATCTTGAAATTGCTTGTTTTTGAGTGTTTTCAGGTGGAGAACTGATCTGAAGTGCTGTGGTTTGCTGACCTTGTTCCTCTAGGGGTAAGAACAACATGTTTAGGGACTTTGGATCCCTATAATTATCGACATTTCATGCTCCATGCTGCGAGGCACAAAAATGTCTATAACAGTTGCCCCCTAAAGTATGAGGTCGTTTATCGGGTGAAATGCTTTATCCAGAGGATCCGAAGTTCATTCAAGCGCTGAGAGGTGTCCTCTAATAAAATACAATACAATACATTATTTTTCATTCTATTTTCATGATCTAGCTGAGGCGGGCATTCCCATGCTCAGCTTTATAAATACATTTTGGTACATAGAACAGACGATCATCTGATGGTAGACTGATAATTCTCTACTGAAATTATCATCCTTTGAATAGGATGATCATCTGCTGCAATGATGTACATGACAAATGCTTTTATATTTCTTGAATATATATCGCAGCCCGGATGGATGAAACTAGATCCGGGGTCTTCAAACTCGTTCGATCTTCACTCTAAGTACAATTCGATCCATGTGAGAATTGCGCTGAATTCGAACATGGAAAGACATCGCTTGATTACCGGTCAATGATGAAAACCGTTAACAAGCGCGAGAGGAGTCACCAATAATGAAAATGACCCTCAAGGTACTACAGTACAATTCACGTGGCGTGAATAAAGGACTTGGCGTCGAACGCCACGCAAAATCTTCTGGTCGAAGGTCATTGATGTATACCTGTCGCCGGAAGTGAGAAACTTGCCATTGAGGCATGCAAGCTTCAAAGTACTGAAGGGGTTGTTCCTAGATCAACTTCTTGGATAATGAGCTGAAGTCGACAAGAAGCGATCAGTCAAAGGAGGGCCTTAATGAATCCCACATCAATGACACGGAACAGAGCTAACGATTTTAGTGGAGGTGAAAACAAACTGTGACATATGATTCAGGGTGGCGATCATGGACGGATGAAGGATAATGTATGGTAGTGGATGGGACACGGTTGACACTTTCTGAATGACCTCTCTTGAACATATAACGACACTGATGCGATGGATCGGTATCATTACCCCAAAGGTGGATGGTTTGGCAAGGACCATGGTGATAAGACCGGTGAATGAAACAACCCAACCCGATGTGGTACGGAGGAAAAGTGTCATGTTCAAGAGCGACTTGCTACCATTAAAGCTTTGAGGTTCTCCCAATTTTTCCCCAGTCATTTCTGACCAGTACCTCTTTATTTTTGTCAAGCTTGAGGAGGATAACATATGCTTGTTCTATAACCTGCCCATCGGGCAAGCCTATCGCTATGTTTTAACGAGCTTAGCGATAGGGAAACTCGTTCTCGTCTAAAGACAAGTTTGTCACTATTTAATCATTTTAACGAGTCTAACGACAAGGAAAACTCGGTCCTTTTCATTTTTAGAGAGTCTGAAAAGGTACAGAACGTTAACTCCAAAATTCCTTTTTCGTCATCTAATCCCTTAAGTCCGAAAAAGTATAAAACAATACAGAAGGGATGGATGTTCGGTACTTTTAACGAGCCGAACAAGACAAGCGCTCGATCTTTTTGTGTAATAATCCCTCAGGTCCAAAAAGATTAAAGTCTAAATGAGGGATAGCTCTTCCGGTCCCTTTAACGAGATGGAAGGCCAAAACTCGGCAAACTTTTCATATTTTACGAGTCAGAAAAGAGCTCAAAGAGGACTCCTCTTTTGAGGAACGAGTGATAAACAGGGATAGCAACTGATTCCAGGTACAAGTTGGAATTTTCCAATCACGGCAGTGTCACAAGGATGGCTAGGTGAAATCACTCTTCGCAGCTGTTCCTCAAAATGGGTAAACAATCATATGGGGGTGAACGATCGGCCAAATGACGGTGGAGGTGGTGGGCAAACACGACCAAGGCTTTTTAAGGCTGATAAAATTACGATCACAAAGGTTATTTACCGGGATAGGTTCTTTTTTTAGATAAAAATGAGCTTAAACTCTGGAGGGAACATTGCTCACTGCTTTTATTTATTTTTTAACGAGCATGAAGACCGCGTTAAAACTGCTCGGATCTTGCGTTTATTTTTTAATGAGCATGAACTATGTGCTAAAACTGCTCGATACACCAGTCATAAAATAAGAATGTCTCCTGAAAGATTCCATTTTTTATAGAGCTTGCGCCTTACCAAAGCTATGCTCCAACTCATCCTTTCTTTATGCAAGTTCGGAAACGACTAATCCCAAAAACAGATAAATAACCGCTCTTAGCTTGCACTCCAAAAGGTTTGCATGCCCCCAGGTATAGGATAGAATTTCAAGGCTGCCCCTCCTCTCCCCCACTTCTGCTTTTCTTTGGGTGTTCCCAGCTACTTGTCATCTTGCCAATCTAATGTTAACGATACTTGTCTTCTCGTTATTTTAAGGGGTCTTACGCGGTACTTGTCTTCCCGTCGGCCCTACTTTTAACGAACAGCTATTTGTGACAAGAGAAGAACACTACTCAAAGACAAAACATTGGTGTTATTGAGGGAGGCTTGCCTCTTTCTTATTATCCAAAGACGGTTCTATTTGCTGCCGCAAATCAATCTCTTTCTTCGGCGATGTCTATCATTAGGTTACTCAAAGATGGTTACCCTTTGTCGCAACAAAGGAATCTCTTTCTTTGGAGGCTGCCCCTACTTATCCTTTAAAACATTTGTTTTAATGGGTGAGGCTTGCCTTTTACCCAAAGATGGTTACAATTTGTTACCACAAAGGAATCTCCTTCTTTGGTATTGCCTACCTATTTAGACAAAGGTGAATGACTAAAAATCGTCAAGCACTTAACTTTGACAAAAGAATCTTGTTCCAGAACAACCCCTCTTCCATCCACGGACGGGGTACGGACTAGTCATATTCTTCTGCGGAAATTCTACCTTATACCCAGGGTTTCTTCTGCCCGAAGCAGACCAGGATGCATGCCCCCTGGGTTCCAGTCCATCTTTCTGAATCACTCGCACTCATCGGGAAGGAGGACTGGGGGTGGAGACATTTCTTGAGTGAATAGACCATTCAGGGTTGGTATTTGACTATTTGCGATGCGTGATCCCGGAAATGAAAGTTGGTCTACGAGCTTGACCACCCTTCCTTCGTGTGGAAAACACATTACTCTAAAGAGTGAGGAGACTATCGCTCCCATGCAATAAATATAGTCACGTCCAAGGAGTAGGTTATAATCCAAGGGTCCTTGGACGACCATCACGTTCATTTGAACGGTCTTCCCTTTCAATGTAACAGGCACATTGGGGAGGATCCCTAATGGTCGACTGGTTCCTTTATCAAAACCCGAGAGATTTCTTATCTCAGGTAAAAGCGCCGGGGAACCCAGTGTTTTCCAAGCAACAGAGGAAAGGATACTCACAGATGCCCCTTCATCAATGATAGTGCCAGCCATAATCATTTTGTAGATCTGGACAATGATTCTGAATGGTATACTGGCTAGCAACCGGGGTCTGCCTAGTTGATTCCAATCAAAGGATACATCCAGGTTGCTTGGTGGTGGGACCGAATATACGGCCAGATATGACCCTGATGATGTTCCTTCCTGCGACAAAAGGAATGGGTGCATTGCCCTGACGCTCATCAGAGTCTGTGCTGATGAAAATAATCTGGATGGTGTCATCCTTATTCTCTTCAGTGAGGATGTCACTTGAAGATGACTCTTCAGTGACGGTGTCATTTGACGATGAAACTTCTGAAGGTAGAACCGGGTCAACTGCCGTATCGACCTTTGGACTTTCGTCCGATCTGGATTCAGTAGGTTCATTTTCAATGACTGACGCCTCAGCTGACCACTTGAGCGGGCCAGCTGTATTTTCAACCAACGAAGGACTTGGCACGAGTTTTTTGTATCCAGGAGGAAGTCTTACCGGTGAAACCGGACGATCTTCCAAAACTCTCTTCGCTTCATCTAAGAAGGGACAAGGGTGGATGGCGTGATCGCCTTCACACAATCTGCAGGGGGATCTTACTCCTCCCCTTTGTCTTGATCCTTCACTTTCGCTGGTTGATGGTAAGCATTCAACCTGACTATCAGAGGTTGATGCTCCCGAATTGCGCAGACGAGGGGACCAGTCCCTTAGTATCCGGGGAATACAGGGACAATCTCTATGGAAATGGTCTCCTCTACATATGACACATGGCGATTTAGGCCTGGTCTGTGCTGTGTGTGGATTTTTGTCAGATGTCTTTTGCTTGCCCCCAGTCGCCTTAGGCTCCTTCTTCTTCTTCTCTCTTCTTCTTTTCCTTCTTCTCCATGGGAGCTTGGCTTTCGCCGGCTCTACCTTGCGAAGATGAAGGATTGGAGGAAGAGTTTTTGGAAGTAGAAGGCTGGTGGGCAGCTCTAGACTGATCTAACTGTTGACTCGATTGATCAGGAACCATGGTGGCCTGAACTACATTGGTTGAGAAAAGCCAAACTGGCAGGCCAATTGTCAGTCCTGGAAGCGACAATGTGGCCATATGGGGCGCACCAACTTCTCCCCAAGAGGAGAAAGGACTAGGATTTCCATCTTGTGGACTTCCTTGGTTGGGGTGTTCCATGTTCTCAACCTACAGATCAACGTGGGAATAAGAGGTGATTATGTTCCGTTTAAAATGAATTTTATAACGATGCTTTTTAGACACAACTTGCTTTTTCACTTTTTAAGAGTCGAGAAAAAGCTAAAGATGACTCTAGTCTCCTTCGATGTTTTAACGAGCCCGAAGTGACAAATGCTCGGTTGGACTTTTTCAGTTATACAGTTTGAAAAAGGCCAAAAGAAACTGCTCTGGAGATCTAGGCAGAGGGTGTGCCAAACCTTTCGCGAAACCACAGAATACGTTTTACGGTACGGGTGGTCGATCTTCGTGAATGCTGTGTTCACTGCATCGCGATCAGTAGGGCGGCCGACACGGCTTCCTAAGGATAAAGGCTTTCTTCCTATAGGGGTCTCCCAATATACGCGACGGTACGCGGGAGCTCAAGTCCGTATTGATACTTATCGCTTCACCGTGGAGGAATCACCCAACCACTCAACGCTAAGATATCACGTTTAACGACGCCAGAACACGTCTCTAGCTTAGACCTCTATGTGTTTGCGTTATGTTTCAATGCGTTGTTATGTAAATTCAATTCATTTTAATGTTGATCTTGCTTAGCAGTTTGCCTTTAAGGATCACCACGAGATTTATATACAACTTCCTAGATGCAATCTAAGATGAGAAGCAAGCTTTTCAATCTTTCAACTTTGAAAATCTTAACTACTGAGGGAAAAGAAAGACATCAACTTTTCACACAGATCATAGAACACACACTAATGCACTTTTTCCTTAAATCAGCATGCAAGCTGTCAATAATGCATATGCACAATGCAGGTATTTCTTTTCTCTTTCTTAATGTTGATGTATTACAAAAAGAAAGTTGTTGTATAACTTTGAATCTAATTTCAAGTGAAAGTAAACAAGATTGTCCAAAATCAAAAGACACCTTAAGATTAACTTGTTTCAACATTGGAAATGTATAAATTCAAACCATATGACGAAAGCAAACAACTCAATCAGCTATGAACAGCAATCAAACTAACTCTTAAGATCACTGCGACACTTATCACAGTTCTGGATCTAAGAGGCCACAGCAAGACTAGTTCGCTTTTCGTTATGGGAAACTGTAAATGAAACAAGAAATACACAAAGAACAATCACAGTTTCATCATACAACCGAGGCGGAATAGTGGCAAGGACAGTTGGTTTCAGATAGGTACAATGACAAGCAACAGGCAGCAAAACAACAGTGAAAACAGGGCAAAGACACAGTGGGAAACCCCAGTAGGACACTGCCAAACTGGTTCAGCGCAGGCTCTGGTCTGTCAGATTGACCTTCAGCGCAGTTCCCGAAGGGGCTACCTGCGTTGAAATGCAGACTGCCTTTGGACAGCCTGCACTGAAGAATGAGAGTTGCGTTTTCAACAGTTTCCGGGTCACAATTTGCTCAAAAATTCACAGTTTTTGGTTAAATCAGAAGCTATCAGTCAAGTACACACTAAGGGATGATTAGGAGGATGAAAATCTATCACTAAGAGCTCAAGAGTCCTTGTGGATCAGCTCTTCAAATCATAAACTTGCCCAGAAACTGAGCTAGAGTAGCTGCCCTCTACTTTGCAATTGAAAGATTCAAGTGCAGTTCGATTCGGTACTCCCTTTGTTTATGAAATGAATAGCAAGAAACACAACTAACCAACAAGATACGCTCCCCAGCGGAGTCGCCAATTTGTTGTGGGGAAAAGTATCCGACTCGGAATGACCCTATCCCTACTCTAAGGGTGATAGTACCTCAGCAACAACAGAAAGCAAAGCTATTTGATATTTCTTCTTTATGAAAGTACAGAGAGGAGAAAGAGATCCACCAACCGATGTCTTTCGCTAGTGTTGATCCAGTCTTCTCTCCTTGCCGCTTGCTCCCAGCTCCTTGCTCTTTCACGGGCCCAGCTACACAAAGATCCTGCAAAAAGGCAAAAGAGGGAAACTACAAGAAGCATGCATTCATAACTGATTCATGGATTAGAATAGATCAAATATAAAAATACAACAATACATCATTGCAACACATGTATATAGAAGAACCTCAAATGCTTTATTAATGGAAGAAGTAAAGTTCTTAGAGTGTTACAACCATAGAGGCCCAATCCAGCAACACCTCCCAGCAGCAAGAAATCTCCTCTTCACCTCCTTCAAAGCAATCACCCAATAGCTCTAAACCCAAACCAACAGCACTTCCTTGCTTTGCACAAAATTCCAGCCTCCCTTAGACCTCATGAGAGAGCTCTATATATAGGATAAATGGAGAAAGGATGAGTCAGCTTGAGACTGACATGAAGCTGCCTTGTGTCCTCTCTCTCTTTAGTTAAACTTCAGTTCTTGAGTCCACTTGGAGATCCTTGCTTCCACATGGAGATCAAGTACCTCTTACTCATCATAGGGCGAATTTGTTGATCCAAGTGTCTTCTGGAAGCTTCCTGGGCATCTGACACCTTGCAGAATGGTTGTGCCACTTGGCCAATCTCGCCCAGCGTAGGTAGCCTTCAGCTCTTTTGACATTCAGCGCAGGTACAGAGTGGAGCAGTTGACATTCAGCGCAGATGCTCAATGGGGTAGCTAACATGATCTTGAAATTGCCTGTTTTTGAGTGTTTTCAGGTGGAGAACTGATCTGAAGTGCTGTGGTTTGCTGACCTTGTTCCTCTAGGGGTAAGAACAACATGTTTAGGGACTTTGGATCCCTGTAATTATCGACATTTCATGCTCCATGCTGCGAGGCACAAAAATGTCTATAACACACTCCTTAACACTATCAATGACTTAATTTACCTCTCCTCCAAGGCTAACTAGAATTTGACAATCATAGCAACCAAATGCAAAGGGATTTGGATTGCATTAAAAGAAAACCAAAAACAGAGTGCTCTATTTTTGTTAATGGGTTTCACATCACAAAACCCACACACTCACTATTCTCCAGAATTCAAATAAAAATTCTTTCTTGAGCTTTAAGCTGTCACAACAAGTGTCAAGACACAAAGGTACACAACACGACAATGGAGGCTTCAATGCACAGATCCTTAATATAACTTGATGGAATAACAAAAAAAAATTAAAGATAAAAAATACACATGAATCAAACCACAACTAAACATAGTTCATAATAAGACAACAATTTGGTTCAAACACCAAATTTTGATTCATTCACACAATAAGAACTTACAGTCCCCTTTGTGTTGTAGTGTTTTCTTCTCAAAGATGTACGAAAAGAACCCACTTAAGATTGTGGATGACAAACAATATTAACAATATAAATGGTTGTTAAACATTGTAGATCTGCAGCAACTGATAGAAGCAAAACCTGCCAAAGTTCGGATCTATGCTACAATCATAGTTAAATAGCAAAAAGAAAGAGTAATAACTCCAATCATCCAATGGAAACCAGATATGTAAGGAATAATTTTATTATAACACTTGTGAAGGGAACAAATAAATGTTACTAGTCCCCTCTATGGGATGGGTTCTTGGCTATCCTCAAACTTCTTCAGCTTTTGTAGAGTATCTCTCCTTTATAATGTGTACACCCAACAAAAATATGGTGTGTGACAATGAAAATAATCAGAGTTACAACAGTGAGTGCAACAATCAAAATAATCAAAATTGAATCATGAATGAAAAACCCTTCTATTTATAACAAAATATTGAGTTATCCTCGAATACTGAGTAATAATAAAATATTATTGATCCCATTCTTGGCCTAACCACATGGAATATTTTATTATATTTGTTTAGGAGGGAAAAAGTATTTAAACTTTTATTTAGAAATAATAAATAAATAAATGATCTATTTATCATCTCAAGGAATTAGTTAAGGAATATTAAACAAATAAGGATTTATTTAATTATTCCAAAGGGATTTAGTCAAATTTATCAAAGAATAATAATTAATTAGTGATTAATTAATTATTCTCGGAGAAAAATAACATAAATTATGATTTATTTGTTTATTTTTCATGATTGGGTCAAATTTGACAAGGAATAATAATAAAACAATGGTTGAAATAACTATTCCTAGAAGAAAATCAAATAAATTTTGATTTGTTTAATTATTGTTCATGGATTTTATTTAACAAAGGTGGTTTATTAAGTAATTTCTCACAGTGAAAGCAATTTTACTATGGTAAAATTGGCTTTACATGGTGTACTTCGATCCATCTAGGAAATTAGGCTAGATGATCAATTTTTTGGTGATGACACTTTGTCATTTACATAGAAAACCACTTTCCGGTTCACACAGATAGAAAGTGTAGTGATTTACAATCTCAGGATTGTAGTTGCATAGAGGAATGCTTTCCTCTCTTCTCTCCCTCTCTCTTCTCCTCTCTCGGGATCTTCTCTTCCCTTCCTCTTCTACACTTTCTCCACATTCTTCTCGAACAGTATTTCCTTTAAAAAGAAAGCTAACACGGTACAACCAAGAGTCAAAAGAGATGATTTATTTCCCCTTCTCACAAAATTAGGGATATTGAAACTATGTTTACACTAGGAAATGTTTCCTCCAACTTGTTCTAAAAACAAGCTCACTTCTTAATGTAAATATCTACAAAACATTTAAAATTTCTCCCAACATTACCATGTTACCATCCCATCACATTAGCTAGCTTTTGGTCTAGTCTTCACTGAACTTTGTGCTCCATCTATGCACCTGCATCAACATCTTTGTTGTTCAAATCCCTAAAATAATAACTACATTTATTGTAAAACAAAGCCAAAGGAGGAACACATTAGTGAACCTCCAAAGGCGTCCAATTTAAGTTTTCGGAAGGCTCTAAACACCAATAGTATTAGAAGCAAACCATTCCATGGTTAATGAGAGTTCTAGAACACTAGAAAAAATCACCTTGATCAAGCTCAAATGTACCTCTGGAAATGGCTAAGGCTAAACCCTAGTTGTTTTTGCTAAGCATAAAAAAGATGTCATCCAAGCAACACTTTGAGGATAGGTTGTTGTTGTAAAGTTAATGATTGAAACTTTTTGTTTGTTTGTTAATATTAATAGGATCTTTCGTTTTGTATTCATAATATGAAAATTTACACCACATATATTGGCTAGGTGGCCTCAACTTTCCCAATGGGAAACCAAGTCTGTTGGCCACCTATCCTCATTTTAAGCCATCCAAAAAAATAAAGTTTCAATCTCTCTAGACAAGCTATATATGTCTCTGTATCATGACCAGACTCTATATTTCTATCTATACATATACTTTCATGACGAAAAGTAAATGCTAACCGCATATATAACAAAAGTAAACATGAGAAATTGGCTATCCATTCTACTCCTCCGAGATTGGTTCCACTGGTGTAGGGTCCTTAAGAGTTGCTCTAGACATCTCTCACAGTTCCAGGATGCATGGAATGTTTCTTTCAATTCTGTCCAGCCTAACATCCTACTTATGGAGTTGGAACTGAATTTTATGTAGATCTTCTTTGTAGCTTGGCATCCCTTGGAGAGAAACTGCCATACCCATATACATTTGTTCCATGGCCTTACCCAACAGGCTTTTCATTAGCCAGTAAAGGTACAATGTATGCTTAAATTTCATTATCCTACCTCTGGTGTTCCCAGGATCCAGGATGAGTGTCCTCCAATTTTCCATATACTCCTCCGTCTCACTGCCATGATTTATTTCCTCTTCCCATTCCTTTAATAGATTCTAGATGCCTTCATCTGTGCCTCACGATATGCCTTAGCAGCTTCACTAATGAGATGCGCTACCGATTTCCTCCCTCTGCGGGGCTCCGACGTGCTCGGGTCCTTATCCTTTCTTTGCTTTCGGCCTTGTCTTCCACGTCCATGACCTCTTTCTCACTGATCCATGTCAACAATGCCTAAAACCTGTTCACAACAAATATTTGTTAACCAAGAGAAATTTGACATACTATGGCACTGGTTGCTTCCGTGAATTGAATTGTCGATGCCTTCATCCTCCCCATTCATTTCCTTTTTCCATTTACTATCAATACAGGAGCTGAGATGGGCAGAGATTCAGTCCTTAGGAAGGGCTAGTCTCCAAGTCCCTTCTATCATCTCGCCCCTCCATCCCTAGTGCCTCTCATACGTCGCAAGGTTGAAAATCCCTGGCCAAGGCCACACAGGTTAGCCTAGCCTCAACCCGACAGGTTTCCTTCCATGAATTGCAACACCTTTCCCCTCTTCCTGGTAATTTATAGCAATACCCCTATCATTTTCATACCCGGCACCACCCTCAAGGGCCCTAACAATTCTCTTAACACGATAATTTCTCACAGTGCCCCAACAGTTATAGTGGTTTCGGTAGCAAGAGCAAGCTCCCATATGACATATTAACTAACCATCGCTTCCCTCATCCTCTAACTCAACGCCTCTGCCTACCAAACCCCATTGACCAACCTCACTCAGCCCTCGGTGTGATGCACCCAGGTTCCCATTTCTAGATAATGCAAGGTCAAAACACCCAAAGGTAGGGTCGATACCCAACAAGCTCACTACATAGACGCATAGTCTAACCATTATAGCCAGATGCCTCCTCCATTTCCCATAGCATTTCCCCCAATTACCCTTCCCAATTATCCCCCTCTCCCCCAGCAGAAACCAAACCAAGTCATTATTGCAAAGGAGACGAATATCCAAGAAACATAACTATTATCGATTGTAAGTCATCTCCAATTTTGATGTCGTGAGTATCGACACCTTCCCTTTCCCCTGCTCCAAATCCTTAATCTTTTAGCAAACCCACCATCCTTACCCACCTACCTATCATTTTCTTCTATAAAAATTGCCTCTCCACTCCTGTATATGCCACCTTTCCCACCACCCTTGCATGCACTCATGTCAAGGGCCACCACACCCATCACTTTGACCATGTGGAGGATGGTGGTACGTAAATCATATGTATAGCTCATTACTTTCCGTAGGCATTTTCAACCACCAACATGCACTCTGATCGGGGTCTTATGTTTCTGGAAGGTCGTTTTCCTGCCTTTTCCTATGATCTTGATCCATTATTTCCACCAGGGTTTTGAATCTCGCATCCCATGGTTAGACCGACCATAATTTTCCATGACGGAATTTTGTTGATCGCATCCCTAGTTAGCAAGAAAATTTTCCACTTTATTCCATTCTTGTCTAACATGCCAGACCATAATATAATCAAACTTCTTAATTAATTCCCATATCTCTTAGATGAGGTGAGTTGTCCTCCAAATTTCACTGAGCTTGTCCCATTTGGTGCCATTGTTCATTTTTTCTAGAGTTTTTATGACCAGACTTGAGTCTCCTTCCACCACTACATTTCAATACCCCATTCGGACAGCTATCAGAAGTCCTTGTCTTGCTACAACAAACTCTACCTCATTGTTGCTTTCTATCCCGCAAGAGTTGGTATATATTAGCCGAGTGTTGGCTTGGGTGTCTTGAAAGAGGCCACATAGACCTACCACTACTGGATTCCCTTTTGATGCCCTGTCGAAATTGAGTTTTTGAGATCCTTCTCCTAGGATAGTAAAGTGAGTCGGGGATATCGAACCTGTCTTGTTTTTTCTCCAAGCAATGGGAGCAATCATTTTCGGTGATAGATTTAGTTTTTGTAAAATTTGAGCTTCTTGGGGGGCGGGGACTTTCCAATCTTCTTGGTGCCACTATTTTGTTAAGATTGTTTCCCTGATGTTCTGAACTATTCCTTCCCATGCTTGTTCTTGAGATGGGGCTTTATTTTTAAAGACTCTGCGGTTCCTCTCTTTCCATATGGCCCATAAATTCAATCCTAAGACTAGTCCCCATGCTCGGTTTACTACCGGGTTTGAGAATATGTTGCTTCTGTTGAAAATAGCAACAAGAAATGCTAAAAATAGAAGTGCTAAAAATAGCATTGCTATAAATAGAAGTTTGGGTACCAGTGTTGGACATAGCAACAAGGAATGAAAAATGGAAGTGCTAAAAATAACATTGCTATAAATAGAAGTTCAGGATAGATTCCAATTTTAGTCAGTCCCTAGACTAAAATTGAGAAGTAAAATTCAAATTTGATCTTAGCAGTTGTTTGTAAAATAATTAATTAATTCACCATGAGTTAATTAGTCGTGGAAAATCAAACATGAAGTCTATGTGAGGAAATGCAACAGTTTCTCCATTGATTGAGGAATTTATCCATCAGTTAAAGAGATAAGGCTGAGTTGTAATATTGAGTTGTAATTAGTTGGCTCAGTTAACTGAGTCAAGTCCAGTTAGATCAGTTCTAACAGTTTGTTGAATTAATGTGAGTTCAGTTAGTTAATGCTTGCATGCATGTAACTGCTGCTCTCTAGATAACTGAATATTCTCTCATAAATAACTCATGCATGTCAGTTTAGACAGAGACCCAGTTGAGATCAGAGGAGGGACAATGTACTATCAGTTGGATGGATTTTTCCTATAAAGGAAACTCATCCATGGAGAAGGATTTATCTCCTTCAAGTTTGTGCAGTGATTTCTGAGCCAAGTGAGCAGTGTGAGGTGGGAATTCACACTTGTGGAAGCACTGGACCCCAAGAAAAACTGCACAAGGAAATAGGAGGCTTGGAGGGCAGAGAAGAAGGTTTTTGAGAAGCCTTTAACTGTCTATGAGTAGCAAAGGGATTATAGAGAGAGCAGGATAGCTTGTGAGCTGATTCTTTTGTAATCCGGACTATATTTCCACTTGTATGATAATATGGAGTTGGGGTTTTCGGCTCGGGCTTTCCCCAGGTTATTTCTTCTGTGTTATGTGTGATTGATTTCTCCTTATCAGTTATATGTGTTCTATTGATCTTGCTCATATTTGATTAAGCTTCCTCATAATTGTTTGTAGAAGTAGATCAAGTATTTTGCTTTAGTATATTGCATTATCAGGTGATCTACAGTGGGAATTTCTACATGGTATCGGAGCAAAGGTGATCAAGGAGAGAACAATATACAAGAAGGGAGAAGTTCGAAGTTTGTGATTCCTGAATATAGAAATCAAGTTCTTGTCACATCTCTATTTCACCTATGGCATTCAATGGTTTAAGACTCAAATATGCCCTTGATGGCAGTTCGAATTATATATCCTAGAAGGATCACATGGAAGCAGTATTGGAGGATAATGATCTAAAGGACTTCATTTATCAAGAAGTCCCCAAGCCAACTAATGTTGCTAAATTGGCGGAATGGAGGAAATGTGTGGCTAGAGCAAGGAGGATTCTTCTGGAGGGAGTTTGAGACCACATAATCTTGAGTCTCCATGGGAAGGAGACACCATTTTTGATGTGGAAAACATTGAAAGATCTATATCAAAATAGCAGTGATCAGAGGAAGCTGGCACTGAAAGACAAGCTTCGGAAGATCAAGTGTGAAAAGGGCGACATGATCTCTATGTATCTGAACAAGCTCACCACCTGAAGGGATGAGCTTGGAAGTGTAGGGATCATGACAACTGATGATGACATGGTGAGTTTTGCTCTCTTCGGTCTTCCTAAGAGCTAGCATAGCTACCAAGACTCGGTTAATGGAAGAGAGAAACTTCAAGATTGGGAACGACTTTGGTCGGATCTGATACAGTAGGAGATAAGGAGAAGCACTAGAGATGGTTCATCATCCATGGAGGATGAAGAAAACTGCGCCTGAGCGAGTAATGAAAAGAAGGGGAACGAGAAGGATTCTCATTTTGAATCTAGTTCTTCCCATGGTGGGAAGAAGTTTGAAAAATCGAAATTGTGATGCTTTCGTTATCCTGAGGGGGGCCATTTTGCTACAAATTGTCCACTGAGGAAATCCAAGAAGGGACCTGTGGAAGGATCAGAAGGTGAGGCACTAGCCTCATAGTTCGAGTTGGATTTCACCCTGTTCGTATGCATGGTTTCATCCATGGTGGGATGTGGTTGGTTTCTTGACAGTGGAGCTTCTTTCCACATGACCAACGACAAGAGTTGTTCATTACTTTGGAGGAGAAAGCTCTCCAGATACTCATAGTGATGGGCAATGATGAAAAGTATAGTGTCTCAAGTGAAGGCACAGTTGTTTTTTAGAGGGAGCATGGGGACCGCATTACATTGACCGAAGTCAAGTATGTACCAAGACTAAAGAGAAATTTGGTGTCGATCGCAATGCTAGAAGACAAAGGCTATGATGTAGTCTTTAGTAAGGGAAAGGTTTTCCTTCGACACATCACCACTAGACAAGTGAAGCGGATTAGTTCACGAGTCAAGAACCTATATGCTCTTGAGGTTCAAGATGCATGCAAATCCTTGAGGAGCAAGGAAATTGATGGAGACTTGGTGGTTGAGAGGGAGAGTACATTACCTCTCAACATGCAACACTAAAAGAAGTCTGAGACGATTGTGGAGGAGCCACGATTGGTGAAGAAGCTTCAGGAGGTTGTGGAGCAGCCACAACTGGGGAAGCTGAGAGGAGATAAAGTGGAGGCATCCACTCATGTAGAGACCTCCAGTAGGGGCAAATTTCGAGCCAGGTGGGCAAAGGTATCACGTGCATCCATACCTCTAGGTAGGAGGTGGGGAGATGTAGAGTGACAGTCCCAAGAAGGCTGGAAGAGGGGCCGGATCATTGAGGTACCCAAACTCTTTGATTAGACCTTGCTACGGGAGCGCCAATGAGGAGTAGCAGGACTGGCTGAGTGGGTAGAGATAGATGCAGATGGAGTGACAAAGAGAGCTATAGTGCAGGAATCCAAAGACAATGCAGAGCTAGTAGGCTGCAACAATGTGAGAGGCACAAGAGTGTTGCACCAGTGCAAGATGACACAGAGAGGTGTGTAATGGTGCGACATGCATGGATTGTTGCAGCAGATCAGAGGTCAGAGAGGGAGCACTTATCAGCAGCAAATGGAGCTTCAGCATAAGAGGATGTTTCTAGCCCAACAGAGAGGTCAGTTGGGAGTTTTTTTGTTTCTAGAGTTGCTAGAGCAATAACACTTGGGAGAAGTGTTGCATGCAGAACATTCCAAAGGTACAGGATCAGGTTCAAGTTGAATGCCTTTCTTATTGAGAGGGAGTGTTGAAAATAGCAACAAGAAATGCTAAAAATAGAAGTGATAAAAATAGCACTTCTATAAATAGCAGTTCAGGTACCAGTGTTGGACATAGCAACAAGGAATGAAAAATGGAAGTGCTAAAAATAGCATTTCTATAAATAGCAGTACGGGATAGATTCCAATTTTAGTTAGTCCCTGGACTAAAATTGAGAAATAAAATTTGAATTTGATCTTAGCAGCTGTTTGTAAAATAATAATTAATTCACCATGAGTTAATTAGTTGTGGAAAATCAAACATGAATTCTATGTAAGGACATGCAACCGTTTCTCCATTGATTGAGGAATTTATCCATCAGTTAAAGAGATAAGCCTGAGTTGTGATATTGAGTTGTAATTAGTTGGCTCAGTTAACTGAGTCAAATCCAGTTAGATTAGTTCTAACATTTTGTTGAATTAATGTGAGTTCAGTTAGTTAATGCTTGCAGGCATGTAACTGTTGCTCTCTAGATAACTAAATATTCTCTCATAACTAACTCATGCATGTCAGTTCAGACAGAGACCCAATTGAGATCAGAGGAGGGACAGTGTACTATCAGTTGGATGGATTTTTCCAATGAAGG
Organism: Pinus tabuliformis; assembly: GCA_031772625.1. Lineage (NCBI taxonomy): Eukaryota > Viridiplantae > Streptophyta > Pinopsida > Pinales > Pinaceae > Pinus > Pinus tabuliformis. The sequence goes on along the minus strand of CM062804.1, from coordinate 1,216,468,216 downwards.
AAACTCATCCATGGAGAAGGATTTATCTCCTTAAAGTTTGTGCAATCATCTCTGAGCCAAGTGAGCAGTGTGAGGTGGGAATTCACACTTGTGGAAGCATTGGACCCCAGGAAAAACTGCGTAAGGATAGGAGGCTTGGAGGGCAGAGGAGAAGATTTGTGAGAAGCCTTTGACTGTCTATGAGTAGTAGAGGGATTGCAGAGAGAGCGGGATAGCTTGTGATCTGATTATTTTTGTAATATGGACTATATTTCCACTTGTATGATAATATAGAGTTGGAGTTTTAGACTAAGGTTTTCCCCAGGTTATTTCTTTTGTGTTATGTGTGATTTATTTCTCCTTATCATTTATATGTGTTCTATTGATCTTGCTCATATTCTATTAAGCTTCCGCATAGTTGTTTGTAGAAGTAGATCAAGTATTTTGGTTTAGTATATTGCATTATCAAGTGATATACAATGGGAATTTCTACAACTTCAATAAAGGAGGATTGTTTCCTTAATGTTGTGGTGATCATGATCCATCCTTTCAAAAACACCTTTCACTTGCCTCCATTTATGTTCAGCAAATGGGCATGTGTTAAGAATATGCTCGATATCTTCTATGTTCTCATGACAGAGCCTGCAGAAGGACGACCCCTGGAAACCCCTTTTCTATAGTTGATCCCAGGTTAGGATCTTTCCTTTGCAAACCATCCAAAGTAAGTGAGATACCTTAGGCCACCATCCTCCCTTCCATATTTTTTTTCCTTATGATGCCTTGCTCATCTTAGACTTGTCTTGCTTGGAGTTCATATGATTCTTTTATGGTAAAGGTTCCTTTTGCGGTTCCATTGGTCAATCTCTGTAGCCTACCATAAATCTTCCTTCTTTTTCCATCTCCTCCAATTTTTGGTTCCTTGGTCCTCTTTCCAGAATTTTTGATCTGAAATGGATCCTTGAAAATTATTAGAGTTTCTATGACTGTTTCAAATTATGTCAGACTCCAGAATCTTGTGAACAACGAGCTATCAAGAAGGACCTCTGGACAGTGGCAGTTTGTAGCCAACAAGGAACAACGAGGACCCTCAGTCAAAGCACGCTGACCTTTGGCCCATGGAGACTACGCAGTGGCACAAACTAGCAATTGGGAAGTCCAAATCAAAAAACAGAGGCCATTTCTGATCATCGTAGGATAAAAACCATAGAGAAGGAAAAGCCCCGGCACCTGGTCATGTGGAAAACAAGGAAACCATGGGAAAAGCGCTAAAACCGATAGGTAGGTCCCGCGCTCCAAAACTGGTGGAATATCGAAGGCATTTCAGATGGTAAGCAAGTTTGGCAGAGGACTGAGCAATGCCATACATTGAATGACGCGTGTCTAGCGGATGAGAGAGAAAACTGCTCTCATCATAGGCTAACAGTCAAGCAGATCACCCGTGCGATAAAAACGATAACTGTAGGATCTGGAGGCCCCAGATCTAACGGTGGAGATTGCACCCGATGGAAGATCGGATTTGACAGGAGAATAGGCTGAGGCATATACCGATTTGAAGTCCAATTTGACTGCTAAGCTAGGGGATGAATCATTTCACAGAGTAACCGAAATAACGACCATTCGAGGAAGAGTTGGCGCTCAGTTCGTGAAGGAACAAGTGGCCACCTCCCAGTGAAACTTTACACAGTGGCGATGACGCAGAAGCAGGGAATTCCAATCGAACAACGGCAGGCGATCCGAAGAGACGGAAGAGGAAGCGAACAGTCAAGCGACAGATTGGCTTTAAGCCACAAACAAACAGAGAACAAGGGAGACAGAGGAGATAGAATAGAGAGTGAAGCAAGAAGTAGAGAACAGAGAAGTTGAGCTAACCTACAGAGCTAAGGCAACATCGAGCAGACAGAACGGAGAAGGCTTGCAAGGTTCAAGCAATCCCTATGAGGATATCTATCGAGAACTGAGTACCAAATTGGACTCATCCCATTAAGACCAGTTGAGGTCAAGACTTGGTAAGGGGGAGTCTGTGTACTCTAGTGGCTTGGGGAATCCAAGTACCACCCTACTAAGCATCATCTGTTACAGGAGACTCAGATTGAGCTCCTCATTGTAAAAACTCTGTTTAAAGACACAATAAAGAAGGCCACCACTGAAAGCTGGACCAGGAGACATAGCCTAGGAGGATTGGGTGAACTCCTTATTAAATTGTAGTGTTTTTGTATTTGCTTACTGTGTTTCTCTTACTATTTTCCATTTCCTGTGTATTTCGCAGTCTTATTGATCCGTTGATTAAAATAACATAGGCATATCACCAGAACATGAGTCTATAAGACCTACATTAATTAACTGAGATCATACATAAGTGATTTTTAGATCAAGTGGTATCAGAGCTCTAGGCTGATAAGGTTAGACAAGCTTGTGCTAGATTTAGCTGTTGAATGCTAACTAGATCAAAGCTCAAATTAGGAGAAGGAGAGTTGGTCAAAACTAATCCTGAAATTGGAAGACTGTATCCTCGGAAGAAAATGTCAAAGGAAGGTTTTTTGGGGCCAGACCCTCAATTTATAGATTGTTTACTGGCCATAAGGTCCATGGTAGAGGAAATGTATAAGGATTTTAGAAAACACAAAGATGAAGATTCATCAGGCTCCAAACAAGATAAAGGAGAAGAAGAGTCTCTCCTCCATGACCACTCAAAAGGAAAGGGGAAAGAAGAAAGATTTCTCACACCTCATAATAGCCCTGATCATAAAAAGAAGGCATCTTTGATTAAACTAGATGTTAAATTTGATTTACCAATATATGATGGAGAGTTGAATGCAGAATAGCTGGAAAACTGGATTAGACAAATTGATGTTTATTGCAAATTGCAGAGTATTGATTCAGACAAGAGTAGGATTCAACTGGCCAGCCTACGCCTTGGAGGTACTACCTTGGTTTGGTGGGAAGGCAGGACCCAAGCTGACATGAAGAGACGTGGTAAGACTCTTTCTGTCTAGAGTTAATTTGTTTCTACAATTAAAAAGCAATTCTATCCACTGGCCTACATGTAGCAAGCCATGATGAGCTGGAAAACTCTTCGACAATTGAAAGGGCAAAGTGTACAAGGTTACACCCAAGAATTTAGGAAGAGAGCATTGATTCTAGGAATTTCACTAGACTCACCTGAGACTCTGTTGAAGTACATCAGTGGTCTACACAGCTACATGAGGCACACTATCCTCATGTTTAATCCCACTAGTATAGATGAGGTACCTATTCAAGCTATGCATCTAGAAACTAGAGGAAAGAATGGAAACCCAGAAGTTGGGGGATCATCCCAACCCACTGCAAGCAAGAATAAGGAGAAAAGAAAATAGAAATGGAAAGCAAGGAAGGCCAACACTGCACAGAAAAGCAAGTCTTCATGCACTCACCGTAAGAAGGATGGGCATGATGATGAGCACTGTTGGATTCTTCATCCGAAGCTGAGACCTAAGAAGTTCGACGGCAAGAAGAAGAAGACTGTTGCAGCTATTCAGAAAGATTTGGGATTGGACTCAGGAGATGAAACAACCATTGCAGCCACAGGTATAAAAGGTAAGAATTCTGAAGCATCTACTAGTAATTTTGCACAATCTACTATTGATGAAGAAAATGAGAGAAAAAGGCATGAGCTTTTCCATATTCGAGTTATTTCCAAACATCAAAAGATTGATACTTTGTTTGATAGTGGCTCACAAGTAAATTTAATTTCTGAAGAAATTGTAAAGAAGTTGGGATTACTGACTACACCTCACAAGAAACCATACCCATTAGGATGGTTAAGTGATAAAGCACAACTACAAGTGACTAGACAATGCAAACTAAATTTTTCTTTTGGGTCAGCATTTGTAGATGAGGTTGAGTTAGACATAATTCCTTTGGATATATGTGGAATTGTTTTAGGAAGTCCTTACTTGTATGACATAAAAGCTATTTTCTATAGAGCTGAGAACAAGTATCTACTCATTAAAGATGGAATCGAATACTTTGTAAGAGCTCATAAGCTCAAGAATAATTACACTCTCATAAACTCAGGGAAAATGAAATGAATGATAAATTCATGCAAACAATTTTTATTGATGGTTGTAAAGGAAAGAAACCTAATAAAACCAATGTATTTGAGGGTTGTAATGCTAAATAGCGAGCTGATTTAGAAAAAGTTGTTTCAGAGGATGATATCTTGTTTCAAAAACCTAAAGGTCTGCCACCTAAAAAGGAAATAGTGCATGAAATTAACTTGCAGCAAGATGCCCCATTGTCTAACATTGGGATGTATAGGTTGTCCACTTTAGAGAATGCAGAAATCAAGAAGCAGGTGCAGGAGTTACTCAAGAAGGGGTTCATCAAACCTAACACATCACCATGTGGATCTCCAATCATTTTGGTGAGAAAGAAAGATGGCTCATGGAGAATGTGCATTGATTACCGAGCACTGAATAAGATAATAATCAAAAATCGTTATCCCCTTCCTCGCATATATGATCTATTGGATCAATTGAAAGAAGCTGTTTATTTTTCCAAGTTAGACTTGCATAGTGGATATCATCAGGTCAAAGTTGTAGAACAAGATGCATGGAAGACTTCTTTCAAAACAAAGCAAGGATTATATGAGTGGTTGGTTATGCCTTTTGGCTTAGCTAATGCTCCTACTACTTTCGTGAGAATAATGAATGATGTACTCAGACCTTTTCTTGATGATTTTGTTATTGTATAAATGGATGACATTCTAATATTTAGCAAAACATGGGAAGAACATTTAAAGCATGTTAAGCAGACACTAGATGTTTTGAAAAGAGAAAAACTTTATGTTAAACTCTAAAAATGTGAATTTGGCAAAACATCTATGAATTATTTGGGAAATATAGTAGGGGTGGTGAATTGAAGATAGATCCCTCTAAGGTGGCAGTCATTGTAAACTTGCCTAAACCCAAATCTGCTACAGAAGTTAGGAGCTTCTTAGGAGAAATACAATATTGGATAAAATTCATTTCTAAATTTTCCTTAATTGCAGCTCCCTTACATGCTTTAACAGGATTGAACAAGGTGTTTCAGTGGGGAGGCAAACAACAGAAAGCCTTCGACACCTTGAAAGAAAAGATTAGTACAGCACTAGTACTAGCACTGCCTGATCTTCAAAGACCATTTGAGATCCAAACAGATGCCAGTGACTATGCCATGGGAGTAGTGTTGATATAGCACGGTAAACCCATATGTTATCATTCTGAGGCATTTAATTCTGCAGTAGTTAACTATCCTACATATGATAAAGAATTATATGCATTAGTACAGAGTGTGAAAAAGTAGAAACATTACTTAACGGGCAAAGAGATAGTAATACATACTGATCATCAACCACTTCAATATCTACACTCCCAAACTAAGTTGCAGCAATCAAGACACTATAGATGGATGGGTTTTCTACAACAATTTCATTTAGTCATCAAATATAAGAAGGGCATACACAATATAGTTGCAGATATGTTATCTAGGCCCATTATAAATGCATCTACTATACTTAAGCATAATTTTGTGTTACATGAGAGCTACATTGAACAATATGCTCAAGATATAGACTTTAAATATGTATATGCAACTTTAAGGCAAGGAAAACGAATAGAAGAATTGGATTATCATGTAAAGGACCGACTCCTATATCATTGTGGGAAGCCATGCATTCCACAAACTGAAAGAGTAACGATAATTCGAGAAGCACATAGTTCTCTAATATCAAGTCATTTTGGGGTAAGTAAAACAGTTGCACAGCTGAAAAGATTTTGTTATTGGCCAAAAATGAATGAGACAGTTTCTAGATATGTAAGAGGGTGTACTATGTGTGCTAAAAGCAAGCCCAACAATAGAAAACTAGGCTTGTACACTCCATTACCAGTTCCTTCTCATCCTTGGGAAAGTGTTTCCATGGACTTTGTTGGAGGACTGCCTAAATATAGGAAAGGTTATGACTATCTATATGTTGTTGTGGATAGGTTCATCAAAATGTGTATTTTGATACCTTGTAATAAACAGATTACAGCTGAGCAAACTGCAAAATTGTTCTTTCAACATGTATGGGTTCATTTTGGATTACCCACTTCCATTATATCTTATCGAGACACCCGATTTGTGGGAAAGTTTTGGTCAAGTCTGTGGGAACTGATGGACACGAAACTGAAGAAAAGCACAGATTTCCATCAACAAACCGATGGCCAAATAGAAGTAGTCAATAGGACAGTGATCCAATTGCTTAGGGGATATTGTAGCAAGCATCCTAAGCTTTGAGATGAACATTTGTGTTATGTGCAGCATGCTTAAAAATGAGCCAAACATTCTTCTACACAGATATCTCTTTTTGAGACCTGTTTTGGTTTCACACGAAGGTCACCCTTGTATTTTGTCTTTGGTAAGGACACAACAGTTGAGGGACACAATGATGTGGACAAGGCAACTAGGTTCATTGAACAAATCCAAGAGATTCACCTGGCAGTACGAGAATAGCTAGAAAAGAGCCAAGCCAAATACAAGGCAAGGCATGACAAGCATTAGATGGAGCATAGTTTCCAAGTTGGTGATCAAGTCTGGTTGTATATCAACAAGGATAGGATGCAAGGTGAAGGTAAAAAGCTAAATCCTATCAGGTATGGACCTTTCAAGATACTTGAGCAAATTGGTGAGAATGATTTTTTCCTTGATCTACCAGCTTACATGCATATCTACTCAGTCGTAAATGCAGACAGCTTGAGACTATTTGAACCTTCATTAATTGAAGATCCATAAGAAGAGAGTCAATTGCCTTCTATTGATTACCTGCTACTTGAATATCTTAATGAATTGTAGGAAGACACAGTTCTGGACAGGAATGTGAGAACGACGCGCAAGGGAGATGTTGAGTACCTCAGAGTTGGGCTCAAGGGTTCAAAGCTGAGCAGTGCAAAATGGATTGAGATTGGACAAGTGAGAAAATTGTACCTTCACTTAGTTGATGCTTGAAAACCAACTTTTGGTGGTCCAAAAGCTTTTTCAGTGGGAAGGTCGTGATCTGAAATGGATCCTTGAAAATTATCAGAGTTTCTATGACTGTTTCAAATTATGTCAGGCTCCGGAATCTTGTGAACAATGAGCTATCAGGAAGGACCTCTAGACAGTGGTAGTTTGTAGCCAGCACGGAACAATGAGGACCCTCGGTCAAAGCGCGCTGGCTGTTGGCCCATGGAGACCGCGCAGTGGCACAAACTAGCAATTGGGAAGTCTAGATCAAAAAACAGAGGCCATTTCTGATGCTCGCGCATCGCAGGATAAAAACCTCAGAGAAGGAAAATCCCCAGAACCCGGTCATGTGGAAAATAGGGAAAATCGACGGGCGGGTCCCGCGCTCCAAAACTGGTGGAATATCGGAGGAATTTCGGGCAGTAAGTGGGTTTGGCGGAGGACCGAGTGATGCCATACATTAAATGACGTGTTTCCGACGAATGAAAGAGAAAACCGCTCTCATAGCGGGCTACCGATCAATCATATCACCCATGCGATAAAAGCGATAACCGTAGGATCTAGAGGCCCACGGCAGAGATTGCACCTGATGGGAGACCAGATTTGGCAAGGGAATAGGCTGAGGCATATAAATATTTGAAGTCTGATTTGACTACTGAGCTGGCAGATGAATCATTTCAGAGAGTAACTGAAATAATGACCGTTCGATGAAGAGATAGCGCTTAGTCCGTGAAGGGACAAGTGGCCACCTCCCAGTGAAACGTTACACAGTGGCAATGACATAGAAGCGGGAATTCTAATCGAACAGCGGCAGGCGATCTGAAGAGATGGAAGAGGAAGCGAACAGTCAAGGGACAGATTGGCTTTAAGCCACGAACAAACAGAGAACAGGGAAGACAGAGGAGATAGAATAGAGAGTGAAGCAAGAAGCAGAGAACAGAGAAGTCGAGCTAACCTACAAAGTTAAGACAGCATCGAGCAGACAGAACAGAGAAGGCTTGTGAGGTTCAAGCAATCCCTGTGAGGATATCTGTCAGGAACTAAATACCAAATTGGACTCATCCCATTAAGACCAGTTGAGGTCGAGACTTGGTAAGAGGGAGTCTGTGTACTCTAGTTGCGTGGGGAATCCAAGTACCACCCTACTAAGCATCATCTGTTACATGAGACTCAGATTGAACTCCTCATTGTAAAAACTCTGCTTAAGGATAGAATAAAGAAGGCCACCACCGAAAGCTGGACCATGAGACGTAGCCTAGGAGTATTGGGTGAACTCCTTATTAAATTGGTGTGTTTTTGTATTTGCTTACTATGTTTCTCTTGTTGTTTTCCATTGCCTATGTATTTCACAATCTTATCAATTCATTGCTTAAAATAACATAGGCATATCACCACCACATGAGTCTGTAATACCTACATTAATTAACTGAGATCATACATAAGTGATTTTCAGATCATTTTATCTACCTAGTGTATATTCCTGTCTCTAGTAAATTGATATATGTCCCTGAGTTCTTTCTTTTCGATCATTCATTCTCTTTATTTCCAAGATTCCCATAAAAATATTGTGATTTTTCCATTACAAATTTCCCAAAAGGAATGCTGGTTTATGAGGTTCATGTTTTGGGTTGCCAAGTTCGACATTGCCGATCCTTTGGGGGGGTCTCTATATCACAGAATATCCTCAGTTCTCTCAGGCATATTATATTTTATGGTCCATATTTGCTTCCATAGGTCTCTTCCCCCTCCAATCCATCCCCACCATAGTTTTGTGCCCATTACTTGATTTAATGTATAAGGTTCTATGAGGCCTATTCCTCCTTCCATTTTTCTTTTCACCAGCCCCTGTCAGGATATCAATGCCCATTTTTTGACTTGTAGCACCCCTCCCCACAAAAACTTTTTGAAAATGTCCATCGTTTTGGAGCACAACCCTTTAGGGTTTCCATACCTGAAAGTTGATAGATGGGCATCAATTGCAACACTACTTTAAAAAGGACAGTCCTACCTGCCAGGATGAGGAATCTAAAAGCTCGACAACTTAGTATTCCCTACAACTTTGAAGGATCTGATGCCAACATGATAATTTTAGGGAGTTGTCCGATAGGGGCATACCAAGGTATTTATGAAGGAGGTTTCTAGTACTAAACCCCAAGATCCTGGCAAGATAGGTCTTGACATTTCCCTGAGTGTTAAAGAAGAAGATACAAGATTTGTCATTATTTATCTTAGTCCCAGAGGCCTCCATAAAGGTATTGACAATCTCTTTTATTCTTCGAGCTTCCTTAAGGGAGACCTGACAGAAGAGCATGATATAGTCCACAAATTTTTGGTGGGTGATGGCTAAATCATTACCCCAAATCCTCAGGCCCCTAATCCGAGATTCTCTAAATTCATTTTTGATAAATCGTCCCAATCCTTCTACCACAATAATAAATAGAAAATGAGATAATGGATCTCCCTGTCTTAGGCCCTAGGTTGCATTAAATGTGGGGATAGAAGTCCAATTCAACAGAATTGAAATGACACGGGAGGAGATCATGGCGAGGATCCAATTTATCCATCTTTGGGTGAAACCATAGGCTTTGAGGATAGTACTCAGATACACCCAACTTCACTGATCATATGCCTCAGAAAGGTCCAGCTTAAAAATGATAACTGTGAGCTTTTTTGCCTTGAGAGAGTGAACTACTTCTTGAGAGGTTATGAGCCCATCCAGGATTTTCCTTCCCTCTACAAATCTTGTATGCTCCGGAGAGATGATATTCTGCAAGAGGGGTTTTAGCCATTTTACGATGAAAGTGGCAATGATTTTATAAATAACGTTACATAAGGCAATAGGGCGAAATCCTTATGGATCTTAAAATTTCAAAGTTTTAGGAATAAGAGAAATAAAAGTGGAGTTCAAGTTGAGGAACACTTTTTGATTGCAGTGGGATTCCTCTACGACCTCTATAATTTCTCGTTCCATGAATTTATAGGTGGCTTGGTAGAATTCCGTTGTGAACCCATCCAGGCCTAGGGTCTTGTTTTTCTGCATGCCATTGACAATATCGTTAACCTCTTCTAGTGTAGCAGCTCTCATTAGGGCTAGGTTATGGTCCTGAGTTACGAGGTGGAGGATATGCTATGAGATTCTTTTTATCGCTTCCGTTCTATTTTCCTCTGGTTCTGAGAGAAGATCTTTGAAGTGGTTTACCAGGAGTTCCTCCATTTCTTCATGTTATACTCTGCGATTCCCCTCCTCGTCTTTCAGGGAGTAAATTATGTTGTGTTTTCTATGTTAGACCATGGCCTTGTGAAAAAATCGAGTGTTTCGTCCACCTTCCCGTAACCAGTTCACCCTTGATTCCTGTTTCCACGGGATCTCTTCCTATTTTTTTCTTTCCTCCAGTTGGTTGATTAGTTGTCCTTCTTCTTTGACAATCTCTTCAGATCTCCCTTCCTGTATGATTTTTTGATGCACCTCCATCATATGCTTGTTGATCTGGTTTTTTTCATTCACAATATGTCTAAATTCTTATTTATTCCATTTCCTAAATTTCTTCTTTAGATCCTTGAGTTTTAGTTGGAAAGTATGCATGCAATTCCTCCCTTTTTGTTCACTTTTTATCCACCATTCCTCTATTCTTGTGAGGAGGCCCGGATCTCTTAGCCAAAAGGCTTTAAACTGAAAAGGTCAATTCTTAGGGCTTGCCCTTAGATCCACTTCCAATCTTATTGGCCAATGGTCTGATCCCATATCTAGGAGGATTGAGGCTTCCATGAATATATCTCTACTTATGACTTGTTCTGAGATTAGTAATATATCCAGTCATGAAACAATCTGATGGATCCCTTCTCATCTTTTATTCTAGGTGTGTATTTCATTGATTGTTGGATGCAATTCTGAAATGATATCTCCAAAGGCTTCCGTGTCCACATCCATTATTCTCATTCCTCCCTTCTTCTCTTCTAGATAGGTAATCATATTAAAGTCTCCTCCTACTACCCAAAGGTCTTTCGGGTATAGGTTTCTTATTTTTGCAAGATTTTGAAGAAATGCTCTTCTTTTCCCCAGGACATGAGGCTCGTAGACTCCTCTAAGTAGCACCCATTCTTTGGATCCAATAATTCAAAATTTTTCTGATAGTATTCTTAGAAGGTTGACCCAGTCTTCAAACCAAACCTATCCATGATTCCATAATCGCCAACCCTCCAACGTTGTCGTTTGCATCCTAGGCCATTACTTGGTACTAGGATTTAAAATTTTCCAGAATCCATTTCAGTTTTCTCTCACTGATTTTAGTTTCCTATATTATCATGATGCTTGGTTGAACTTTTTTCAATCTCTCTTTGAGGTTCCTCGGTTTTCCTCTGCTATTGAGGCCTCTTATGTTCCATGATGTAGTAATCATTTCAAGAATTTCAAGGGTTGTTGAAAGACCTCTGATAATGGAACTACTCTTCTAGAGTTTACTAGTAGCTCCCCAACCATCTGGATGGATTCGTTCAATGTTCTTCTTCCCCGCTTCTTCCCCCTTTACCTAGGGTTCCTGTTTCTTGTCCTTGACCACCTTGACACCCTAGGTGATCTAGTTGGGCTATGATGGTTGAGCCCTGTTTGGCCTTATATTGTTGAACAATTTCCTTGTAGAGTTGCTTCTGATCTTCTGGGATGAAGCATTCATCCAACTGTCTCCATGCTTGTAGTAAACATTTCATCACTTGTTATTTCGCACTAAGATATTCTTTCGAGTTATCAATCTCCTTTGGGTTTTTCTCTATCATTTTCATTGTGATCTCCTCTCGTGTGTTTTCTAATACCTCCTTGCTTTTCGACTTATTTCCTTCTGGATCCTTCTTTTGCAGGCTTTCTGTCTCCATGGTATTGTTAGGGATTACCTCCCCCGTTTTGTCCTCTTGAAGAACAACAAACCAGTTAGGGGCTTGCTTCTCTTTCTCATTTTGGCTTGCTCCCTTGTTGCAAGTCAGCCTTTGGTTCCTTTTTCTCCTTTGCACCTCCTGAAAGCCTTCTCTATCTTCTCTTGTCATCATTTCTCCTACCCTTCTCTTCACCACGGGGTTCTCATTATTATTTAGCGAGAAAGCTTGGTGTAGATGGCCATATTCATGGCAACAACGGCATCTAAAGTGAATATGCTCATATTCTAGGGTTTGTTTCCATATCTCATCATGGTATTCCAGTTCTATGTAGTCTGGTAGCGGCTTGGTGATATTCATGTACACATAAATTCTGGCATAAGAGGTGTAACTTCCTTTTCTCATTGAGTCTGTTACTTTGATGAAGGTTTCAATAGAATTACCTATCCCTTTCAAGATTTATGGATCCCGGAAATCCATTGGTAGGCCGAAAAGCCGACCCAAGATTGGAGATGCCATAATATTTTCCTAATCTAGGTTATAACATGTCTGATGAAGAGGCCTACATTGTTAAATAAATAAGGCCCATCCTCGAATACCTTCTCCTTATCTCTGAGGCTAGAGAAGATTACTGAGAAGAACCCTTTCGCCCCTACCTTGAGATCAATGTTCCCTTTCAGTTGCCACTGTTGTTGGATCCATTTGATCAACTCCTTCTCTGTTGGTCAAACCCCAATAAACTTGCATATAAGAGCGTGATCCTTCATGTATCGTTGATATTCCTCCAGTTTATTGGGGTTTGGAATGACAAATCTTGGTTTCTTCGTTGCCCTCGGCAAACATTTTCCTCCCAAACCCACTTGTCATTTTGCTCCCAATATCGACGTTCCTTTTCTATATCTTCCAATGTTATTGGATGATCTGTGCTGGCTCGACTCTCCTATAGCGATATTCCAGTAGGAGAGGATCTCTTCCTCCCCCATTTGTGTTGCTCATGTGTTGTAGGGAAAAGTATCCGATTCGGATGACCCTATCCCACTCTAAGGGTGATAGTACCTCAGCAACAACTGTAAAGAAAACTACTTAAGGTTTACTTCTTTATGAAAGCAAAAGAGAGTGAGGAAATGCACTAACCGTTGCCTTGCGCTTAATGTCGAATCCAAACTCTTCTCTTTGGCTGCTTGCTCCCAGCTCCTTGCTCTTTTGCTGGCCCAGCTACAATGAGATCCTGCAAAATAACAAAGAAGGAAACTACAAGAAGCATGCAATCATAACTGGTTCAAGGATTAGTGTAAACCAAATATACAATTATCACAATATATCATTGAAACAAGAGCATATAGAAGAACCTCAATAGCTTTTATTAATGAAGAAGTAAAGGTTCTGAGAGTGTTACAACCATTGAAGGCCCCAATCCAGCAACACCTCCCAGCAGAAAGAATTTCTCCTCTTCACCTCCCTCAAGCAATCACCCAATAGCTCTATAGTGAAACCAACAGCATATCATTACTTTGCACAAAATTCCAGCCTCCTGAGCTCATAGGAGAGAGCTCAATATATAGATGAATTGAGAAAGGATGAGTCAGCTTGCAACTGATGTGTAGCTGCCTTGTGTCCTCTCTCTCTTCAGTTGATCTTTAGTTCTTGAGTCCACTTGGATAACTTTGCTTCCACTTGGAGAAACAGAGCCTCTGACTCATCACAAGGCGAAATCCCTGATCCAAGTGTCATTTTTGGAGCAATGACTCAGTGTGCCACTTGTCCAATCTCGCTCAACGCAGGTGGCCTTTGTTCTACCTGCTTTGCAACGCAGGTACACCATGGAGGAGTTGTGTTTCAGCGCAGAAGCCTAGTGGAGCACCTGCTTTGATTTCAGGATTGCTTGTTTTTGAGTGTTTTCAGGTGGAGAACTGATCTGAGAGCTGTTGGTTTGCTGACCTTGTTCCTCTAGGGGTAGGAACATCATGTTTAGGGAACTTTGGATCCCTTGGATTATTGACAATTCATGCCTGTTGCTGTAAGGCACAAAATTGTCTATAACAGATGCCCCCTAAAGTATGAGGTCGTTTATCGGGTGAAATGCTTTATTGAGAGGATCCGAAGTTCATTCAATCTGCTGAGAAGTGTCTTGTAATAAGATACAATACAATACATTATTTTTCATACTTTTTCATGATCTAGCTGAGGCGGGCATTCCCATGCTCAGCTTTATAAATACATTTTGGTACATAGAACAGACGATCGTCTGATGGTAGACTGATAATTCTCTGCTGAAATTATCATCCTTTGAGAAGGATGATCATCTGCTGTAATGATGTACATATCAAATGTCTTTATATCCTGAATATATATCGCAGCCCGGATGGATGAAACTAGATCCGGGGTCTTCAATCTCTTCCGATCTTCACTCGGTGTACAAGTCGATCCATGTGAGAATTTCTTGAAGTCGAACATGGAAAGACATCGCTTGATTACCGGTCAATGATGTAAACCGTTAACAAGCGCGAGAGGAATCACCGATAAGGATGATGACCCTCAAGGTACGGCAGTACAATTCACATGGTGGGAATAAAAGGACTTGGCGTCGACCACCATGCAAAATCTTCTGGTCGAAGGTCATTGATGTATACCTGTCGCCGGAAGTGAGAAACTTGCCATTGAGGCATGCAAGCTTCAAAGTACTAAAGGGGGTGTTCCTAGATCAACTCCTTAGATAATGCGCTGATGTCGACAAGGAGCGATCCGTCAAAGGAGGGCCTTAATGAATCCCACATCAGTGACACGGAACGGAGCTAATGATTGTGATGAGGTGAAAACAAACTGTGATGTATGATTCAGGGTGGCGGTCATGAAATGGATGAAGGACAATGTATGGTAGTGGATGGGACACGGTTGACTCTTTGCAGAACAACATCTCTTGAACATATAACGACACTGATGTGATGGATTGGTAGCATTACCCCAAATGTGGATGGTGTGGCGAGGACCATGGTGATGAGACCGGTGAATGAGACAACCCAACCCGATGTGATACGGAGGACAAAGTGTCATGTTCAAGAGTGACTTGCTACCATTAAAGTTGTGAGGTTCTCCCAATTTTTCCCCAGTCATTGCTGACCAGTACCTCTTTATTTTTGTCAAGCTTGAGGAGGATAACATATGCTTGTTCTATAACCTGCCCTTCGGGCAAGCCCATCGCTATGTTTTAACGAGCCTAGCGATAGGGAAACTCGTTCTCGTCTAAAGACAAGTTTGTCGCTATTTAATAATTTTAACGAGTCTAACGACAAGGATAACTCGGTCCTTTTCATTTTTAGAGAGTCTGAAAAGGTACGTAAAGTCAACTCCAGAATTCCTTTTTCGTCATCTAATCCCTTAAGTCCGAAAAAGTATAAAACAATACAGAAGGGATGAATTTTCGATTTCTTTAACGAGCCGAACAAAACAAGTGCTCGATCTTTTTGTGCAATAATCCCTCAGGTCCAAAAAGATTAAAATCTAGAGGAGGGATAGCTCTTCCGGTCCTTTTAACGAGATGGAAGGCCAAAACTCGGCAAACTTTTCATATTTTTCGAGTCAGTGAAAAGAGCTCAAAGAAGACTCGTCTTTTGAGGAACGAGTGATAAACAGGGATAGCAGCAGATTCCAGGTACAGGTTGGAATTTTCCAATCACGGCAGTGTCATAAGGATGGCTAAGTGAAATCACTCTTCGCAGCTGTTCCTCAAAATGGGTAAACACACATATGGAGATGAACGATTAGCCAAATGAACGGATGGAGGTGAAACTGCAAAAACACGACCAAGGGCTTTAATATGGCAGTCAAAGGTTACATTTCTCAAGGTTATTTACCGGTTCATTTTTTCTGGGTGAGCTTGAACTGTAGGGGAAGATTGCTCACAATTTATGTTTATTTTTTAACGAGCATGAACTCTGTACAAAAACTGCTCGATTCTTTGCGTTTATTTTTTAACGAGCATGAACATTGCTAAAACTGCTCGATTATACCAGTCTTAATACAAGGAATGCCTCAGGTGAGGTATTCTTATTTAAGGAGCTATACCTCATTAGCTACTCCAATTCAGAAAGTTTTAACTTTTTCCCCACATCCTTTCTTTATGCAAGCTGGAAACGGCTAATCCTACGAGTTTAACGGGTTAGACCTACAGGTTTAAAGGGAGGACCTAAAAATTTAAAAAATAAATAGTCGTCCCGTGCTTGCACTCCAAAAGGTTCGCATGCCCCCAGGTATAAAGTATAATTTCAAGGTTCTTTCCTCTTACTTATTATCCGAAAAATGGTTTTGTTTGCTGCCGCAAACAAAACTCTCTTTTCGACGATGTCTATCATTAGGTTGCTAAGGATGGTGACTACTTGTTGCAGCAATTTCATCTCTTTCTTTGAAGACTGCCCCTACTTATCCTTCAAAACATATGTTTTAATGGGTGAGGCTTGACATTCAAAGATGGTGGCTACTTGCCGCCACAAATGGATCTCCTCCTTAGGAGAGCCTACTTTTTTAGACAAAGGGAGTCGATCTTTTCGCTCACATAACTTTGACAAAAGAATTTTATCCTAGAACAACCCTCTCTTCCTTTTTCGGACGGGGTACGGACTAGTCCATTCTTCTGCGGAAATTAACTTTATACCCAAGGTTTCCTCTGCCCAAAGCAGGCCAGGGTGCATGCCCCCTGGGTCCCAGTTCTTTCTTTCCGAATTTCTCGCATTCATCGGGAAGTAGAACCGGGGGTGGAGGCATTCCTTGAGTGAATAGACCATTAAGGGATGGTATTTGACTATTTGCGATGCGTGATCCTGGAAATGAAAGTTGGTCTACGAGCTTGACCATTCTTCCTTCGTGCGGAAAACACATGACTCTAAAGAGTGAGGACACTATTGCCTCCATGCAATATATATAGTCTCGCCCAAGGAGTAAGTTATAAACCAAGGGTCCCTGGACGACCATGACGTTCATATGAACTGTCTTCCCCCTCAATGTAATTGGAACATTGGGGAGAATCCCTAACGGGCGACTGGTTCCTTTATCAAAACCTGATAGATTTCTCATCTCAGGTAAAAGCGCCGGGAAACCCAGTGCTTTCCAAGCAATAGAGGAAAGGATACTCACAGATGCCCCTTCATCAATGATAGTTCCAGCCATCACCATTCTGTAGATTTGGACGATAATTCTGAATGGGATACTGGCTGGTAACCGGGGTCTGCCTAGTTGATTCCAATCAAAGGATACAACTAGGTTGCTTGGTGGTGGGACCGAATATACGGCCGGATACGACCCTGACGATGTTCCTTCCTGCGATAAAGGAATGGGCGCATTGCCCTGATGCTCATCAGAGTCTGTGTTGATGAAAAGAATATGGGCGGTGTCATCCTTATTCTCTTTAGTGAGAGTGTCATTCGAAGATGAATCTTCAACGACGGTGTCATTCGAGGATGAAACTTCTGAAGGAAGAACCGGGTCAACTGCCGTTTCGACCTTTAGACTTTCGTCTGGTCTGGATTCAGTAGGTTCATTCTCAATGACCGACACTTCAGCTGACCATTTGAGCGGGCCAGCTGGATTTTCAACTATCGAGGGATTAGGCACGAGTTTTTGGTATCCAGGAGGAAGTCGTAACGGTGAAACCAGACGATCTTCCAAAACTCTCTTTGCCTCATCTAAGAATGGACATCGGTGGATGGCATGATCGCCTTCATACAACATACAGGGTGATCTTGGTCTCCCTCTTCGTCCTTCACTCTCGCTAGTTGACGGACTGCAATCAACATGACTACCAGAGGTTGATGCTACCGGATTGTGCAACCTTGGGGACCAGTCCCTTAGTATCCGGGGAATACAAGGACAATCACGATGGAAGTGGGTCCCTTTGCAAATGACACATGGCGATTTAGGCCCGGTCGGTGCAGTGTGTGGATTTTTGTCAGATGTCTTTTGCTTGCCCCCAGTCGCCTTCGCCATAGGCCCCTTCTGCTTCTTTTCTCTCTTCTTCTTTTCCTTCTTCTCCATCGGAGGCTGACTTTTGCCGGCTCTACCTTGTGAAGATGAAGGATCAGAGGAAGAATTATAAGAAGTGGAAGGCTGGTGGGTAGTTCTAGACTGGTCTGACTGTTGATTCGACTGCTCAGGATTAGTGGCGATCTGAACTACATTAGTTGAAAAGAGCCATACAGGTAGGCCAATTGTCAATCCTGGAAGTGACAATGTGGCCATATGAGGCGCACCAACATCTCCCCAAGAGGAGAAGGGATTTGGACTTCCACCAAGGTTACTTCCTTGGTTGGTGGGCTCCATACTTTTCAACTGAAAGATCAACGTGGGAATAACAGGTGATTATGTTCCGATTAAAATAAATTTTATTAACGACGCTTTAGACACAAACTTGCTTTTTCATGTTTTAAGAGTCGAGAAAAAGCTAAAGATGACTCTAGTCTCCTTCGATGTTTTAACGAGCCCGAAGTGACAAATGCTCAGATGGACTTTTTCAGTTATAGGGTTTGAAAAAGGCCAAAAGAAACTTCTCTGGAGTTCTAGGCAGAGGGTGTGCCAAACTTTTCGCGAAACCACAGAATACGTTTTACGGTACGGGTGGTCAATCTTCGTGAATGCTGTGTTCACTGCATCGCGATCAGTAGGGCGGCCGACACGGCTTCCTATGGATAAAGGCTTTGTTCCTATAGGGGTCTCCCAATATATACGCGACGGTACGTGGGAGCACAAGTCCGTATTAGTGCCACCGACTCTCAGGAGGAATCACCCACCTTCGTAGAGATCGACAGTCACTATGTTTAACGACGCCGGAACACGTCTCTACCTAGACCTCTATATGTTTGCGTTATGTTACAAAGCGTTGTTATGTAAATTGAATTTATTTTAATGTTGATCTTGCTTAGCAGTTTGCCTTTAAGGATCACCACGAGATGTATATAACAAATTCCTGAATGCAGTCTAAGATGAGAAGCAAACTTTTCAATCTTTCAACTTTGAAAATCTTAACTACTGAGGGAAAAGAAAGGCAAATCTTTTCACACAGATCATAGAGCACACACTAATGCAAAATTTCCTAAATCGTCATACAAACAGTCAAATGCAAAATGCACAATGCATGTATTTTCTTTTCCCTTTCTTAATGTTGATGGGTTACAAAAAGAAAGTTGTTATATAACTTTGATTTCGATTTAAAGCGAAAAGTAAACAAGCTTGTCCAAAATCAAAAGACACCTTAAGATTTACTTGTTTAATCACTGGAAATACATGAAATCAAACCATAATGACGAAAGTAAAATGACTAATCAGCTATGGACAGCAAACAAGCTAACTCTTTAGACCAGCAAAATGCCTAACACAGGTTCAGATCTAAGAGGCCAAAGCAAGACTAGTTTACTCTTCGTTATGGGAAATTGTAAATGAAATAAGAAATACAAAAGAACAAGTACAATTTCGTTATATAACAGAGGCAGAATGATGGCAAGTAATGTTGGTTTCAGAACAGGTACAAGACTGACAACTAACAGCAAAATCTAAGTGAAAACAGGCAAGAGAAAGGGAGGAAACCCCAACAGCACAAGGAAAATTTGGGCCAATGCAGGTGCTGCACAGCCAGTCTGGCTCTCAGCGCAGGTAGCCCCTTCGGGACCTGCGTTGCAAAGCAGGTAGCCTGTGTACTACCTGCTTTGGAAAACGAAAGTTGCGTTTTCCCAGTTTCCGGGTCACAATTTTCTCAAAAATGCACAGTTTTTGCTCAAATCAGAAGCAATCAGTCAAGCACACTCAAAGGGATGACAAGGAAGGTGAAAAGCTATCACTAAGAGCTTACAAGGATCCTTGTAGATCAGCTCTTCAAATCATGAACATGCTCAGAAATGAGCTAGAGTAGCTGCCCTCTACTTCGCTTTTGATATAGTCAAAAGCTTTTCGATTTGGTACTCTTTTGTTCAGGAAATGAATAGCAAAATACTACAAACACAATCAAACAGATACGATCCCCAGCGGAGTCGCCAGTTTGTTGTAGGGAAAAGTATCTGATTCGGATGACCCTATCCCACTCTAAGGGTGATAGTACCTCAGCAACAACTGTAAAGAAAACTACTTAAGGTTTACTTCTTTATGAAAGCAAAAGAGAGTGAGGAAATGCACTAACCGTTGCCTTGCGCTTAATGTCGAATCCAAACCCTTCTCTTTGGTTGCTTGCTCTTTTGCTGGCCCAGCTACAATGAGATCCTGCAAAATAACAAAGAAGGAAACTACAAGAAGCATGCAATCATAACTGGTTCAAGGATTAGTGTAAACCAAATATACAATTATCACAATATATCATTGAAACAAGAGCATATAGAAGAACCTCAATATCTTTTATTAATGAAGAAGTAAAGGTTCTGAGAGTGTTACAACCATTGAAGGCCCCAATCCAGCAACACCTCCCAGCAGAAAGAATTTCTCCTCTTCACCTCCCTCAAGCAATTACCCAATAGCTCTATAGTGAAACCAACAGCATATCATTACTTTGCACAAAATTCCAGCCTCCTGAGCTCATAGGAGAGAGCTCAATATATAGATGAATTGAGAAAGGATGAGTCAGCTTGCAACTGATGTGTAGCTGCCTTGTGTCCTCTCTCTCTTCAGTTGATCTTCAGTTCTTGAGTCCACTTGGAGAACTTTGCTTCCACTTGGAGAAACAGAGCCTCTGACTCATCACAAGGCGAAATCCCTGATCCAAGTGTCATTTTTGGAGCAATGACTCAGTGTGCCACTTGTCCAATCTCGCTCAACGCAGGTGGCCTTTGTTCTACCTGCTTTGCAACGCAGGTACACCATGGAGGAGTTGTGTTTTAGCGCAGAAGCCTAGTGGAGCACCTGCTTTGATTTCAGGATTGCTTGTTTTTGAGTGTTTTCAGGTGGAGAACTGATCTGAGAGCAGTTGGTTTGCTGACCTTGTTCCTCTAGGGGTAGGAACATCATGTTTAGGGAACTTTGGATCCCTTGGATTATTGACAATTCATGCTTGTTGCTGTAAGGCACAAAATTGTCTATAACATCATGGTTGTTGTAAGCGGTTCTGCTGAGACTTGATACTGCAGTCCCTTCTTTGTCTAGTGTGTTTGCAGGTTAGTCATATTGGATCCATAGAAACTCTAGCTTCTCACACTACCATCGCTCGTGCTCCCCTCTTATTTTTTCATTCTCAATGATTGAAAATTATTAATTAAGATTTATTTAAAGTACATTTTAGGTTGTTAATGAAAATGGGACAAATAAATAAGTGGATAAGATCAATCTTTTTTATTCTTGTTAGTTATATTTTTCGAATATTTCCCATTAATAGATTTTTTGATAATATTTGATTTAAATTAAATAATTTAAATATTATTTTTCAAAAACTAGTCGTTTAATATAGTCGTTAATAATATTTGTTTTTAACAAATTAATAAATTAATATCATAATTTAAATATTATTTTTCAAAAATAGTCATTACTTGAAATTATGGTCTCTATATTGCTCTCTATTTAAGCCTTTGCCATGGTTGGCCAAAAATTTATCTTATGTGATTTCTACATGAAGACTTTTCTTAATTTTTTATTGTTAATTTTTTTCAACTTTAATAAAAATTTTGTTAAAAATTATAATTTCACCTAATTGATAAGAATTTTAACCATAAAACTTTATAAAACCATAAAACTCTAATTTTATAAATTTTGGTCCATTGGAAGACAACTAAAATCATCAACTTTAATTGGTGAAGGTGAATCTTGCCTGATTAGAAAAAAAATAAATTTTTTGTACTATTAATTCATTTTAATAAAAGTATAAATTGATATAAAAAAGTACATGCTTAATAAATAGTAACAGTATGATTTGAAGATGCGCTGCAAAAAATAAACTTACATTTTAATATATGAATGAAAATGAGATTGAGGTCAATATTACTATGTAAAATAGTTTTTTAAACAAATAGAAAATTAACTAGATTTTATATTGTAAATGAAAATTAAAAATTATTAAATAAGAATAACCATGCAAAGCTGTTAATATTTATTTTAAAATAGATTTATAGTTTATTTAATTAATTAATTAATTATCTATCTATATATATAATTTTCTTATAATTACATTGTAAGGTGTTTCCCTCTAAGACCAACTCCCCTCTCATGCCACCTTTAAAGGTGTGAGTTATTGATTTTGATGTTAGACGATAGAAATAGTTTCTACCATCAGATTGATTAAAAATTGTTATTTGTGAGCTACAATTTGTTACCCTATGGCCTCAGTCATCCTTTGAAAAACTTGCAAGATTGTTTATGGCTTGCACCTCAAGACTGAGTGAAATGTATTTATCAGACACAAGGTAGGGGATAAACATTAAAAAAGGTAGTAGCAGGTCAAAGGATTGAGACTCCTGAGAAGCATGGGCAGTAGAAATGTAGAAGCAGACTTACATTTTCCTCCAGGATTCAGATTCTTTCCTATAGAGGAAGCGTTGGTGGTGCATTACTTATGCAAGAAAGTGACCTTGCAGTCACTCCCTATTCAAATAAACACAAATGTGGACCTCTACAAATATGATCCATGGTAGCTTCTAGGTAATTTTTCATTTTTCCTCTCTAAGATTTATAGCCCAATTCCTAGAATGTGTAAATAAAAAGAATCCAGGGCTTACCGAAGAGCTTGTTCAATTCTTTTCTTGTTTATAGAGAAAGCGATGTTTGGAGAGAAGGAATGGTACTTCTTCACTCCCAGGGATAGAAAGTACCCAAATGGGTCAAGGCCCAATAGGGTGGTTGGTTCTGGATACTGGAAAGCTACTGGTGCTGATAAGCCCATCACTTCTAAAGGAGGGAAGAAAAGCGTAGGCGTCAAGAAGGCTCTAGTATTCTATGTTGGGAAGGCACCCAAAGGCTCAAAGACTAATTGGCTCATGCACAAATACTGTCTTGCTAATCTTAATAGGCATGCAAGGAAGAAAGGCAGCTCAAGAGTAACGTATTTTGGTTCGAATGTCTTGCACCACAAGACGGAGTGAAATATATTTATCAGACACAGGGCAGGGGATAAACATTAAAAATGGAAGTAGCAGGTCAAAGGATCGAGACTCTTGAGAAACATTGGTAGTAGAAAAGCAGAAGTGGACTTACATTTGCCTTTGGGATTCAGATTCTCCCCTACAAAGAAAGAGATGGAAACTGACAGAACGTTTGATTTCATCTTTTGCTACTGCAATATTTTTTCGATCTGTGTTTTTTTGGTGCATTTATTGGCTTACATATCGATTGATATTGATATATTTTTCCTCAAATTTTTAGTTTTTTATTTCATCTAAGTATAAATAATACATTATGTAAATGCTTGAAGCTTCGAGAAATATCAAAATGAAAATATACATTCTTTTCTGAGCCTGCGGAAAGCATTGATATGGATTGAAGGGTCCTATATCTTCTCTAAAATTTAGAAATCTTCTTTTGAGGTACTCGGATCATCTTAAAAAAAACCGACTCTCATAAGAGTTCCCCATTCAAGGATGGAGAAATATGTTCCCATAAGATATGACAATCCTTGATTTCCCTCCATAACCTTGAACCCTCACCTAGCTATAGTCCTTCCTCAAATTTTTTGCTTCACCATTTAATTCTTTGTAGACATCTTCAAAGTACTCTGAAATAAAAATGGACAGAACGTTTGATTTCATCTTCTACTACTTCCATTCATCCAATTAATTACTAACAACTGATGAAATTTAGTAACACTTGGTAAACAGATTCTTCTCCCACAGGAAACTAGCATAGTCTGAATTTAAAGGCTAATAGAAATTATAATCTGAATCTCGTTTGAGCCTATAAATAGACACAGTTAGAAAACATACACAAAACATGTAGATCACTGTCAAGAACCCCTGTTAATGTTATTCCATTATCATTGAATAAAAAGCTGCTAGAAAATTTGATATGCAGAATTTTTTGTAGCATAAATAAAACTAAAACTCTCTAATATTGATACAGATATGTACCCTAACCTTTTCTCTTATAGATCTTAGTGGGTGTCTAGGTTTACAAAAATATATCTATTTCTTAGATCTTGGGATCTCCATGCAAGAGATTATGCTACAAGTAGGATCTACACTCTATTTACCAGATACAAAAATGAATTTACAAAGACTATTAAAAATATAATAGAACTACCTCATATAACTTTAGTGCCTTATCTCTAAAATGAAGAGTAAGGATAAACTCATGTTATTCTATCTATAGTTGATTCATGCATGCACACTCATTGTTGGAATACTAAAATTAGTAATATGCCCACAATGCCTTTTTATGTTGCATCCTCATATATTGATCATATATGATCATTATGTTGTATGAAATTTACCGTTGTATGGCTTTATGTAATGTTGTTGTAACAGAAGGTGCCCATATTTTCCATTTGTGCTTCAACCCAGTAGAAGATGATCAAAGGAAGACTATTTAACAGTCCCTCTTATCAAGAAAAGTGTTCTCCACCAATCCAAGTCATCTTTAACTTCCCTTTGGCCAAAGGTTTAGTCAAAATACTAGGTACCTACTGATATGTTGGAATGTGTTGTAGAACCATAGCTCCTTTATGAACTCTTTTCTCTGATAAAATACTATCTGATCTCAATGTGTCTAGATTGATCATGAAAAACTAGATTTTTAGAGAGTTTGATACAATTTTGATTGTTACAAAAGTATCCAAAGTTTGATTTTTCAACTATGTTAGTAAATTTCCAAAACCGTTTGGTTTCACAACTAGAAGAACTAGTAGCCATATATTCTGCTTATGTTGAACTGAGTGTTGCATAAGTTTGTACTTCGTTAACAATTAAACCAGGAAATCGTAGCTGAACTTAAACTGAAAGAGCACCTTGAAGTGTTATTTGTGTCACCAGCACTATCTTCCCAATCATAATTTTGAAAACCTTACGATGCCACCTCTCCATCACTAACATATCTCAGTGCAAAATGCAATGCTCCCTTCCAAGTATTAGAGGTTTTGTTTTGTGGTAACCCGATGAACTTGCCTAGGCTACACCATGTACTAAAAGTGTTGGCTAAAAAACAAGTGGTAGTCCTTGTGTTAACTAAGTACACGATGAAACCTATCAGTTCCCTGTCCACAAATGTTTATCAAATATGAACTAGAATCAACAAAGTACAACGGATTTACTACAGGGGAGTAGTCATGGGTTGGCAGTACATCTTTTGAAATATCTTCAAAATTTCAATTGCATACTAGGGGAGTAGCCATGGTTTTGCAATCCATCATTTGAAATATTCTAATAATTTCAATTACATACTTATTCTATCCAAGGAACACTTCACCTACACTTTGCTACACCCCTAGAGCCACCAAGTAATGCATCAAGCCAATGTCTTTCATGGAAAATTCTCTTGCCAATTTTTCCCTGAACCATTTTGTGAATCTCTTTGAACTTCCTGTGAGTGTAATATTGTCTACATATAGGACTAAAACAAGAAAATTAGAATGATCAACCAAATAGTAAAAATTAGAATCTACATTTGTCTTAGTGAAACCCAAATGTGAAAGTTACTCATTGATCTTGGAGTGCCATGCAAATGGTGGTTGTTTCAACCCATAAAAGGCCTTCTTCAACTTGCAAATATGGGTTTCAAGTCTATTCACCTAAAAGCTTCTTGGTTGGTTTATTCATATACCTCCTCAGCCAACCTATTAAGAAATGTTGTCTTTACATAAATTTGATATAAAATCCACTAGAAGATTTTTGTGAAAGACATAGTAAATATGATAGAGGTATATTTAGAAACAAGAGAAAAAATCTCCTCACAACTCCTTTTTAATGGGAGAACCTTATAGCCACAAACCAAGCTTTGCATTTTTCTATGGTGTTATCTATTTTGTGCTTAACCTTGTAAAACAGCCTAGAGCCAAACACTGACTTCCACACTAGTCCAGGTACTACCTCCTACCCATCATTCTTTACAAGGAGATGTATTCCTCCATCATAGCATTTTGTAGTACTTTCTTCCTTACTGCCTCTTTGTTACTAGAAGGTTTTGTTTCAATAATGGAAGACATTAGTGCAACATAACTAGGGAACTTTTTAGGAGGGTGGCTTACTTGAAAGGAAATAGTTGGAGCACCAACTTACTATGTTCCCTCTGGTAATGTCTAGATTATCCATCTATGCTTTCTAGTTGAACTTCAAGGTAAAGAGGCACCCCTTGCACCTCCAAAATCTTCCTGATCTAAATCTTCTTTTCATGATCTTTTTTATTTCTACATATCTATTTTTGGGATACCAAGCTCTTCTGCCTCCATGGTCATGATCCATCTTAAATCCATATTTATCAAGTGTTGAGAGGGATTGAATCTCTTGAGGTACAAACCTCTTTAAGAGTGAAAATATATTTGATCCCTCCCAGTGCTTGGTAGATCTAGAGTCAATATGGATCTAGGCTGGTTATGTGAGACTTCCATGGGATGAAGTTAAGAGAGACCTTCCAATTTTTCATTGTATTTGATATTGACTGTACCCATACTTCTACATTGGAATATCACATAAACAAAATTTAAAACAAATCAGCAGCCTAATAAAGAACCTGACAACCTGATCACAACTTCAGTATGCTTTTCTTAAGCATGGATCCCAGCATCTAACCCCTGGAGCGTTGCGACATCTCCCTTTCATAGGTAGCAGTACTACTATCTATTCAAGGACCTTTAGAAGGTTTCAACAAACCTCTCTAATACCATTCTGAATTTGTCTAACACATTGTAAACATATTATTCTTCTAATGGAAACTAACACTGTCTAAATTTAAAGGCTAATCAAAGCTGCAATCTGAATCTCACTATAATCTATAACACAGTTGGAATACATACATTGGAACACATAGATCAATGTCAAAATCCCCCGTTACTGTTATTCCAATACTGTTGAGTACAAATCCACTAGAAATTATTTTGTGTAAGAAATGAAACTAACCCTATTATAGATCCATACTCTCACTCTCTCTTATAAGTGACACCTAGGGTTCATAAAAATAGATATATTGCTTAGATATATGGATCTGCACACTATCTAACTGATAAAAAATGAATTCAAAAAGACTGCGAAACAAAATTGCCTCATCTAACTTTAGCACTTTATCTTTAACCTGAAGTCTAATGATAAACTTATCCTATTCTATTTATGGCTGGTGCATACATGCATGCATGTGCCCTTATTGCTGGAATACTAAAATTTGTGATGTTCCCTTACTGTCTATTTATTGTTGCATTCTCACCTACATATCATTATGTTGTTTGCAATTTAACACTGCATGGAATTTTGTAATGTTGTTGTAATAGAAGGTGCCCAGATCTTCCATGTGTGCTCCAACCTAGTAGAAGATGATCTGGGGTACACTATCTAACAACAATGACTCACCAAACACTTTTATTTTTTTAATGCCATTGTGGGTTGATAGTTTTAAGAGTATTTTTAGGGAAATAAGCTTGGTTTAGCTATTTGATCCTCACCTAAATCTATTTTAAATCTAATACAGTGGAAGTTATTATTGGAAATTTGAGATAGAGAACACCTTTGGCTCCCCTTTTTTGGGGTACCTTGACTAGATCCATCAAAGTAATCCCCATGTTCCAGATTTGTTCATAGGAGCAAGAAACATCTTTTTCTGTGTAGGGGTTGATGAAAAATATTTGAAGTTTGAGAAGATTGATTGACCTTGGAAGGAACATTGAAAAAGAGTTATATACATGTCTTTAAAGATTTCAACATTTCTATATTTCCATATTCCCCATGATACTATTAGAGGAATGTCTTTGAGGTCTTTGAGATCTAATTTTCTCTACCAATTTTTAAAGAACTCTTCAGCATAACCTCCTTGTCCACAGTCAGTTATCCTTGTCAAACCATCCATTTCAGTCCAGACTTCCCTTTAGTAAGGACATAATATCAGTAAGTGGCCTATGTTCTTTTCACCTCTTTTAAAAATAGACACATTTTCTTGGACTTGATCCATTCCTTCTCTAAAGAAATTCTTATGTGGATTCTCTATTGAAGATTTCCAACTACATGTAAATAATGAAATTTTGAAGGGTTATGATCTAGATGTGCTTCCACCATGAGAGTTTGCATTTTGGTCTATCCATTCTTCTTTATTACTTATCCAGGAGAAAGGAAACATCCATCTTGCAAACCAATTTTATTTTATTTCTATTGGGGTACATCAGAAACTCCCGATTAAATAAACACTGAGGGTAAATACCATTCTATTTATTCTACAATACTGGTTTGGTTCTTTCAGCCCAGGGAAAATGGGTCTTACATTGTGATTGATTTCAACTTTGATCCATACTCTCACTCTCTGTTATAAGTGACACCTAGGGTTGATAAAAATAGATATATTACATAGATATTTGGCTCGGCACTCTATCTAACTTGTAAAAAATGAATTCAGAAAGACTACGAAAAATAAAACATAACTGCCTCATCTAACTTTCGCACTTTATCTTTAACCTGAAGTCTAATGATAAACTTATCCTATTCTATTTATGGTTGTTGCATACATCCATGCATGTGCCCTTACTGCTTGAATATTAAAATTTGTGGTGTGCCCTTATTGTCTATTTATTGATGCATCCTCACCTACAAATCATTATGCTATTCGGATTCTAATGCTGCATGGATTTGTGTAATGTTGTTGCAATAGAAGGTGCCCAGATCTTCCATGTGTGCTTCGACCTAGTAGAATATGACCTGGGGTACATTATCTAACAACAATGGGTCACCAAACACTTATATTTTTTAAATGCCACAGTGGGCTGCTAGTTTTAAGAGTATTGTTAGGGCAATAAGCTTAGTGTAGTTATTTGATCCTCACCTAAATCTATTTTAAATCTGATACAGTGAAATTTATTGATAATTTGAGATAGAGAACACCTCTGGCTCCCCTTTTTTTGGGTACCTTGACTAGATCCATCAAAATAATCCCGATGCTCCATATTTTCCCATAGAAGCACGAATCAACTTTTTCTGTGTAGGTGTTGATGAAAAAGATTTGAAGTTTGAGAAGATTGACTAGTCTTGGAAGGCACATTGAAAAAGAGTTATACCTGTCTTCAAAGATTTCAACAATTCTATCGTTCCAAATTCCCCATGATACTATTAGAGGAAGGCCTTTGAGGTCCTTGAGATCCAAGTTTTGCTACCACTTTTTAAAGCACTCTTCAGCATAACCCCCTTGTCCATAGTCCTTTATCCTTGTCAAACCATCCATTTCAATCCAGACTTCCCTTTAGTAAGGACAGAATATCAGTAAGTGGCATATGTTCTTTTCATTGTGTTTACACATAGACACATTTTCTTGGACTTGATCCATTCCTTCTCTAAAGAAATTCCTATGTGGGTGCTCTATTTAAGATTTCCAACTGCATGTAAATAATGAACTTTTGAAAGGTTCTAATCTAGATGTGCTTCCACCATGAGAGTGTGCATTCTGGTCTGTCCATTCTTCTTTATTCCTTATCTATGAGAAAGGAAATATCCATCTTACAATCTAATTTTATCTGATTGCTATTGAGGTACATCAGAAACTCTTGATTAAATAAACACTGAGGATAAATGTCATGCTATTTATTCTACAATATTGGTTTGGTTCTTTCAGCCTAGGGCAAATGGGTTTTACATTGTGATTGATTGCGACTTTCTGGTCAATGAAGTGTGATATGTTGGCACTTCGTGAAAATGATGAATGTTGATATTTTCGAAGTTGCAGATTTTACACCAAAACTTATGAATAATTGGGAGCTGATGTTTGGCTCATTTTCATCTATTATGTGATGATGTCTGAAATTTGTGAGGTTGTGATGCAAATTTAGATTTGGAAAGATAGCCATCATATTCTTCATGAATTAATATTATTTTATTTAGCTTATCTGATGTCATCTACTACCTGTATTTTTTCAAAATCTATCAAATATTTGCTATTGGAACTTGAAAGACCATCTTTGAAGATTAAGAGGCAATCTATGTTGGAAAATCTGTCAATTTGGCATTATGTAAGTGCTTTCTCTTTATCTTCTACTTTTGAAAGACATTTTGTTTACTAATTTTCATCTTCAATAATTCTTTATATGTCACAATGTTTCTTGAATTTATGCCTTACGGTGTTTCCTTTGCAACATCTGGTGCAATTGCTAGTATAAATATTTCTAATAGAGATTATTCATATATATTTTTCTTTTTAGTATATTATATTATTTACTTGTCATTTTATTAATAAACATTATGGGTATAAAGTTAATTATTATTATTTTTTTAATTTAAGGGAGATAATAATAAGAATATTAACTTGTTTGAATAAAACTAGTATAGATTTATCTTAATTCGGGATTTATCACATTTCAAGAGATCAAATTTCTTAAAGTGTAAAATTTGAAGAGTTTTTGGGAACATCTCATGCAATTGCTATTATAAATATTTTTGATAGAGATTGTTCATATATGTTTTTCCTTTTCATATATTATATTATTTACTTGTCATTTTATTAATAAACATTATGGGTATAAAGTTAGTTATTATTATTTTTTTAATTTAAGGGAGATAATAATAAGAAGATTAATTTGTTTGAAAATAAACTAGTATAGATTTATCTTAATTCTACATTTATCACGTGTCAAGAGATCAAATTTCTTAAATTGTAAAATTTGAAGATTTTTTATCTCTCCTACCTCTTAATAAATCTGGAGTTAAGATAGCTCTATGTTGGTTATATATATATATATATATATATATATATATATATATATATATATATATATATATATATATAACTTCATGTTGAGTATAAAATGAATTATCCATTTCTATTTTGAGCAACACACCATTTATATAGAGGCTTCAACATTCTTAATATATCTTGATGGAATAAGAACAAAAATTCAAAGATAAGAACTACACATGAATCAAACCACAATTAAACATAGTTCATGATAAGATAGCAATTTGCTTCAAACACCCTATTTTGATTCATTCAAACAACAAGAACTTACAGTCCCCTTTGCCATTCACACAGAAATCCACTTCTGGTTCACACAGATGGAAAGTGTTGTGATTTACAATCTAAGTACTATAGTTGCACAAAGGAACAAGTTCCTCTCTTCTCTCCCTCTCTCTTCTCCTCTCTCGGGATCTTCTCTTCCCTTCCTCTTCTCTACTTGCTCCATCTTCTTCTCAAACACTCTTTCCTTTAAAAAGAAAGCCAACATGGGACAACCAAGAGTCACAAGAGATGATTTATTTCCCCTTCTCACAAAATTAGGGAAATTGAAATTGTTTACATTAGGAAATATTTCCTCCAACTTATTCTAAAAACAAGCTCACTTTGAGGGGGAAACCTCCTTTACATTACACAAATGAATGATTCCTTCATGATTCAAATGACAAAACCTCCTTTCTATATATAGGAGTCTAAGGAGTCACAATATAACCCAGCCGACCACACAATAATAATATAAAGGCACAAAAATAACAATAGAGGGATTCTATGGGGCACAGTAATAACAATATGGGGACAATAGGGGCACGACAATATTGATAAGGGATACAACTACAATAGTAATGGGGTAATCACTAGTATTGTTGGGACCTAACATGCCCCCTTCCTTCAAAAAAGTGTTGTACTCAACACTTGAGTAGTTCCGGATGCTTCTATATAAAATTATCATCCTCCCGTGTGGAATATTCAGCGGATAAGTTCTTCCACTTGATGAGATACTCTGAAATTGATTGATTTCGTAGCTGTCGAGTTCTTGTTTTTGTGACTGCTTCCAGTTCCAATATAATTTTTCCTTCCTCGTCAAGTGTTGGAAATATTGTTTGAACTGGGAGCTTGTCACCTATAACCTTCTTTAAACATGAAACATGGAAAACTGGGTGCACTCGAGAGGCTACAGGAAGCTCCAATTTGTATGCCATAGTACCAATATTTTGCAACACCTTGTACAGACCATAATACTTTGGTGATAATTTATTATCCTTCTTAGCTTGCTTGAGGGGCATTGATGAATTCTGTAATTCATCAATGACAAGAATGGGAAACTTGTCTTTAATAGTGAACTTGTTGAGCTCCCTATAATCCGGACACATGCACCATGATCCATCCTTCTTGTGCACCAATACTACTGGAGCAGAGAAAGAACTTTGACTAGGTTGAATTATACCAGCCTCTAGCATTTCTGCAACCATACGTTCAATTTCACTCTTTTGGGCATAGAGATATCTATACGACCTGATGTTTGGAGGAACACTTCCTGGAATCAGATGAATAGCATGATCATGACCATGAATAGGTGGGAGACCTTTGGGAGTCTCAAATACCTTGGAATGATTATCCAAGAATTTTTGGAGATCTAGAGAAATAGATGATTTTGATTTGGAAACATCTAGTGAACATAATTGTGTAATTACATCTCTTTGTTCCCTTTTTAGAAGCTTTGTCATACCGTTAGAGCTGATTATCTTTCCTGGTTTCCCTATAATACCCCTTAATTCAACTTCCTTTCCTTCCACAGAAAATTTCATGAAAGGTTCTTGAAAATTAAAAGCTATTGTACCCAAGGATTGTAGCCATTACACTTCTAGTACAACATTAGCACCTCCCATTGGAATGGAAAGCATTGGGCTAGTCAATACATATTCTCCCATGGATAGCTTGATATTATGGCACTTTCCAGTGCAATTTATTGTTCCTCCATTTCCAACCATCACTTGACACTCTGGTGCTAGATATAGGAAGCAATTCAATTATTTTGCTACCTTCAATGAATAAAATTGTGGGTACTTCCTGAATCAATCAACACTATTGCCTTTTTATTCTTGATTTGTCCTTCTATCTTGATGGTTTGAGGAGTGGTAATTCCCGCCAATGCATTACTAGATATGGTCGGATTCATTTCTTCTTTATCTAGGCTTTGTTCCTGGAGTATATCCTCTTCTTTTAACCTTTCTTGCTCCTTTTATTCTTCCTCTTCACAATCTATGTAGAATAATTTCTTCTCAGCACACTTATGACCTTTAGTGTATTTTCTATCACAACTGTAACAAACCCCTTTTGCTCTTTTTTCTTCCAATCGTTGTGGTGTCAACCTTATAGGTTGTGGAAGACTAGGGACAACAACACTTCCATCTTTATAGTTGTGAGTGGTATGCTTATTGGTTGCCATAATTTTGCTTTCCATTTTTCTTGCTAACCTGAATTCCTTCTCTAATGAATCAGGTTCCCAAAGGCGAACATCATGTTGGATATTAACCTTTAAAGTCCCTATGAACACATCAATCCTATGCTCCTCTGGAATATTTTTTACCCTTATGTTCAATTTTTGGAACTCCTCAATGTGCTCCATCATTGAACCTTTTGTTTGAGACTTATCAATTGGCTAAAAAAAGTGTTTCTTTTTGTATCCTCATAATGTGCTATCAATTCTTCCGCAAAAATTTCCCAAGTGATAATTTGTTTACGAGAGCAAAGCCATTGATGCCATACAAACTGATTTGGTTCCAAATATAAAATTGCAATACGTACCTTTTGTGTGTTTTGCACATTATTGAGATCAAAAAATTGCTCCATCTGTAATATCCATGTTGCAGGATCCTTGCCATCAAACTTCCTCATATCGATTTTTGGAATATGGTGGGTCTTTGATCCAACATTAGAGTCTATGAAATCATGATTCACATTCCTTTTGCTCGCATCATGAGTTTCCTTTACTACCCTTTCACCATTAGTAAGTATTTCTTGTAGAAAATTTGTCAAATCTGTCTTCAAATCTGCCATGTTTGTCTTCAAATCTATCTTCAAATCATCCATCTTAGCTTCCAAGCTTCCACGCCCTTTATCTTAGATTCCACGCCATTTATCTTAGCTTCCGTTAGCTTTTGTGAGAGTGACATTTGTTGCACTTGGTCTTGTAATTTTGATATATCATGTAGTATTTCTTCCTCTTCTTCATAAGTCATGCTAAAACTTTCAGGTTGCTTACTAGGTGTTTGCATTTTCTTTCCTCGGGGCATCAGTTACTGATAATAATGCTCTACTATGCCATTTTAATTCCTTCAAAATAATTTTTCAAACCAAGCTTAAGCAAAAATTTAAAAAAATCTACACACCTTTTTTCACTTGGTAGGAGCTCGATATTGCCTCTAATGTATCTCTGTAATTTCAGATCATCCAGTTCTGAAATTGTGACCTGTAGTAACCCTCTGTGTCCTCTTTCCAATTCCACTATTCTGTTCCAAATTAGATTCTCCAAGGAAGATTTATACGAAATCTCCCACAGTGACCTGATTATAGACTAATTCAGTAGAGCGAAATTGTACGACATGCCACGTGTCCCTGTTTCGACCTTTGGCTCTGAAAAATATATACAAGAAACTATAATCCATCCTCTTTCTGTACCTCCTTACAAAATTTCAATCTGATGCTGAGAGAGAAAGTTATGACGATTTTCCCCAGGTCACCTGTTTGGAATGTAATTCAGGAGTGTGCAAAAAGACCAACTTCCTCAAATCATATCTCCGCAAATATAGTGCGAAAAGCTCTGAAATTTGGACCTGAGATTCAGTGTGATTCATCTTAAATGGGTTTTTTTCACTTCTGAAACGTCGCAGAAAAAAGTTATAGCAAAAATGCCACGATGACCTATTTGGAGCAACGAAACCCTAGAATCCAAAGCTCTGATACCAAATGTTATGAAACCAGCTCACAAAAAGATAGAAAAGATAGATCAACGCCTTAGAATTCAGCCTCTTCGAGGGGGAAACCTCCTTTACATTACACAAATGAATGATTCCTTCATGATTCAAATGACAAAACCTCCTTTCTATATATAGGAGTCTAAGGAGTCACAATATAACCCAGCTGACCTAACAATAATAATATAAAGGCACAAAAATAACAATAGAGGGATTCTATGGAGCTGAATAATAACAATATGGGGAAAATAGGGGCACAACAGTATTAATAAAGGATACAACTACAATAGTAATGGGATAATCACTAGTATTGTAGGGACCTAACACCTAATGTAAACATCAATAAAAAAATTAAAATTTCTCTCAACATTACCATGTGATCATTCCATCACATTATCAAGCTTTTGGTCCAGTATTCATCGAACTTTGTGCTCCATCTATGCACTAGCATCAGCATATTTGTTTTTCAAATCCCTAAAATAATAACTACATTTATTGCAAAACAAATCCAAAGGATGAACACATCAGTGACCCCCCAAAGGCGTGGAGGGTCCAATTTGAGTTTTCTAAAGGCTCTAAACACTAATAGCACTGACGAAAATCATTCCATGGTTAATGAGGGTTCTAAAACACTAGAAAAAATCACCTTGATCAAGCTCAAATCTACTTGAAATGGCTAAGGTTAAACCCTAGTTGTTGTTGCTAAGCATAAAAAAGATGTCATCGAAGCAACACTTCGAGGATGGGTTGTTGTTGTAAAGTTAATGATTGAAAAATATGCATTAAAATTTATTTAAAGTACATCTTAAGTTGTTAATGAAAATGGGATAAATAAATAAGTTGATAAAATCAAATTTTTTGATTTTTTTTATGATGAACCACGCGTATTGGTTTAAAAGTGTCTACCTCTTCATTGGTCTTGATGATGAACCACGCTTTTTGATTCAAAACATTTTGGCCAAAAATTTCTCTTATGTGATTTCTACCAAAAAAAATTTCCTAATCTTTTTCTTGTTAATTTTTTTTAACTTTAATAAAAATATGGTTAAAAATTATAATTCCACCTAATTGATAAACCTACTGAACACAAAACTTTAATTTTATAAATTTTGGTCCATTGGAAGACAACCGAAATCTCAACTTTAATTGGTAATGGTGAATCTGAACTGATTAGAGAAAAATAAATTTATAAGAAAAAAAAAAATTATTAATTATAACGACTCCAACCTGGGTAAAAAAATAAATAAATTTTATGGTAAGTGTTACCATCACCAGCTCACATGACCCGTTGACATAACTCTAACCTTAATGGGAAATCCTAATGTTTAATTTTTGGTGCATGTTTATATGCGATTATGGCTTTTCCCCAGTCCCAATGTAAAAGCTTTGAGGCTCATTACTCTGTCGCTTGGGTGACATGATATCGCTGTCCACGCAGCACTAGGACGTCTGGTAGCTCATCCGCCTTCACATGGTAGAGATAAGGTGCCATTAATCTAGCTATCTGTCCAGTATGTGACTGGCAGATTGAGTCCCATCGCCGTGGGTAGTCCCGCCATCATCGATGGCGAAGGTCTCTCCCTGCTATCGAACGACCATCGCAAACTTCCGGTTTTCATCCTATGCCTCGATCTAGGGTGGTGGAGCTCATTTGGAGAGGTTTCTCCTCGCGGAGCTAGCTCTGGTCAGCTCAAGCCATGCCGGCCGGAGTGTCGACCTCCCAGTTCTGGTTCACTGTTGGCGATTCCGGGTCTACTGCCCTCCTCAAGTAATCAACTTTTGCGATGAAATTGTTCTATGCGATTTTTCCTTTTCTAGGCTAGCATTGCCCTAGTTCCACGTTAACTATGACATCGTCCCTCCTTTGTTTGCAGTGTTCAAGTCTCGAGGGTGATAGTCTGTTGCAACCCTGAAGGATGAGTCTGGCATACGATGGCTCCACACTACTCAGGTAAACTTTCGACTAATTGCAGATGTTCTCCTCTTCTAAACTGTCACAGTTTTTCTAATTTACCGTACTGATGCAATCTTCTTGTTTTGTTTCATGGTCTGGTTGTTTGGCTTCAGGTTGGATGCCTACTCTAAACTAAGGATAACCTTCCTTACACAGAGTCCAAGGTTCCAGCTATGCACATTTCCTTCGGCCGAGCCCTCGAATGGAAAGTCTTCGTTTATTCATATATGGAAGGTTATCAAAGGGGTATCCTTTGACTGTGGCTCTGTTGAGACATATGAAAGTTCATAAGGCCGAGCTCAGGTATTTCATGTATAGTTCTATCTCCTTTGTTATAGGAATTTTGGCATAAGCCATAGCTTTAGTTCTTGACCAGCCCTTGGAATTATGGCACGACTGTACATAATCATGCCACGGCATGCTTCTCTCTTGCTACTGCAATGTAACTAAAATACGCTGGTATTGAATTCAGATATTGATGTTTTGTTCTTTTACTGTCCCTATGCTGCATGCTCTGTATCTACATTTTGTGATAGATGAAAAGTGAAGTTTTCTTCCTTGAAGGTCGGGTTCGACCAGCTGTAGAATTTAAAACTATGATTTATTATCTATCTGTAATTGCACAGTTCTATGAATGTATCATATATTGGGTTTTAGTCTCGAACCCGCTTACTGCCACAAGCATAATAACACTCTGCTAGATTCTTTATTTGGTTCCTTAGGGTTTTTTATTTAAAATATCTTACCTGAATGTTTGTAATACCAAGGTATGAGTCCTGGCCGCCTAAGGGTTGCTGCCTAGCCTAGTCAAGCTCAGATGCTGCTCTTGAATGGTGGTCCCACGACACTGTAGCTCAGCCTTGGCTACAGCGCACCATGGCTCTATTCGCAGTAGGTCTTTATTTATATCATTCATAGAAAATATCTTTGGTTCTAAGAACGTCAATTGTTGTTCAATGTTACAAGTGAAATAGTTTCAAGAATGGATTAATTACTACCCTCCTGGTTTTCTATGTCATGCATAGTTTTGTTGCTACACTGTTTAACGTAATTATTAATGCGGACAATCTCTTTTCTATTTGGTTTCCATTGCATGGCACTGTTTCAATATATGTATATCTCGAGGTATGTTCCTTACCACAGATTTTTACTTTGTTTGTACCTACACTTGTGGAAACTCAGCGTTGGCTATTGCTAAACCCGTAACCACTTTTAATTAGATATGAAAACTTTGGAATGTTATTATGATTCTATACATGGTAAACCCTGCCCACGACCCCAATGTATAAACCCTCAAGTTCACTATGACTCTAATTAATGACCTTGAAGATACTAACTCACAGAAGTTAATTTTCAATTTAATACAACTATTAATTGAAGTTCTCTGTTAAGACTGATTACAGAAAGAATTCTTCAGTCCACTGTAAATATTAATGAAATTCAGATCAACATTTCGTACCTGAAATTCCAAGAAATAATCACCTCTGCTTTCTGCAGTTAGCCAACCACCCGACCATGAGACTGTCCTTCGAGACCAATCTCCCCCCTGGCTCACTCAAGGACAAACAGTCCTTGAAATTTGGTTTCGCTCTACGCCCTTACCATCCGGTCCTCACCAGACTTGGCAAGCTCCCTTTCTCCTGCCCTCTGTCGGTCTTCTACCGCATAGTATCCCCTTTCCTTCCTTTCCTCGGAAGTCACCCACGGTGGAGAGGGAGGCAGTTAGGGTTGTCAACTGTTTCTTTTATTTGTTTAAAAAAAAGAACAAAAAAAAAACAACATAACTTCTCTCCTCAGAAGTTACATAATATTCCCGTGACCAGGAACTCATTTCATTCATTTACTCATAATAAAATATCAATTTATACAACATATAGTACCATCATTCATCAGTTTGTTTCTTTTCCTTTTAACTATTCTAAATAAAATATTTACAAAATCCTGGGGATATTACATCTCCCCCCCTGAAGTTGGACATCGTCCCGATGTCCTTCAGTTATAAACAGCTTTGGGTAAGCGTGTCTCATGAATTCTTCATCCTCCCAAGTGGCCTCATCAAGCCCAAAGTGTTTCCATTGCACTTTAATTTGGGTAATAGCTGGCTTCCGCAGTAGCACTTCTCTCCGGTAGAGAATGTTCACCGGCTCGACCAAGATTTCTCCTTCCAGTTCGACCTGCAACATGCAACATCTTAAATTAGTTTCTTTTAAAAGAAAATCTTTATGCTGGTCTACCGAAAATAATTATCACATGTACATCCTGCCATTTGATCACATGTTTAGGATCATACACATATTTTTTTAATACAGAGACATGGAAGACATTGTGGACTCATATGTGACTTGGCAAGGCAAGCTGGTAAGCCATTGGCCTAATTCTTGCTAAAATCTGGAATGTCCCACAATATCAGGGTGCCAAATTGGCACTCCCGCTCCATTGCAATGTACTCTTTTTTGCCTGAATCCTCACATACAGATGATCACCAACTTGGTATTCTTTAAAACTCCTCTTCCGGTCAGCAAAGTTCTTCTGCCTATCCTGAGCATCTTTTAAGTTATACCGTACCTTTTTAACCATATCCTCCATTTCCTTGAGCATTTCCGGCCCTAACATTAATTTATCTTCTAGTACACCCCAGTTTGAGGGGGTGTGACACTTCCTCCCGTACAAAACCTCAAAGGGGCTCATTTGTAGGGAGGTATGATAGCCGTTATTGTATGCAAATTCAACCAAGTGTAGATACTCCTCCCACTTAGTGGGTTGCTGCATCACATATGCCCTTAACATGTCTTCCACCACCTGGTTTACCCACTCCGTTTGTCCATTGGTTTGGGGGTGATATGCTGTACTGAAATTCAGCTGCATCCTTAATTCTGTAAATAATGTTTTCCAGAAAACTGACATGAACTTCACATCACGGTCTGAGATTCTTGTCCTGGGTAGCCCATGCAATCTAAATATGTTTTGCATAAAAATATGGGCAATCTGTACCGCCATATAGGTGGAATGCACGGGTATAAAATTCACTACTTTACTTAATTTGTCTACCACCACCATGATAGAATCATTATTCTTCCTTGTCTCTAGCAGCCCTGTTATAAAGTCCATAGAAATGGTTTCCCACTTCCATTCCAGAATGGGTAATGGCTGCAACAACCCCGCCGGGTGTTGATGTTCTGCCTTAATCTACTGGCACTCCAGACACCATGCCAAATACTCAGCCACATTCTTCTTCATACCCAGCCAATAGTATTCTTTCTGAAGTGCTATGACCATTTTCTGATATCCTGGGTGCCCAGCATAATGAATTCTATGAAATTCATCCAAAATTAAATTCTGAATGTTGTTTTGATTAGGCACATACAGTCTTCCCTTGTAACACAGCATTCCAACTGTATCCACAATGTAATCCTGTCGTTTTCCTCTGTTGGTAGAGTGTTGTACTTGTTGTTTTATTTGCTGATACATCATATCCTGCTCTGCTGCCCTTTGAATCATCTCGAAAAAGGGGCTTCTCCACTCGCTAGATGAAATTTCATATAAACTTTGTAACTTTTGACTTAGAGCGTGTGCCACCCGATTCTCTTTTCCTTTCAAATGTTTGATCTCAAAATCAAAACCACCTAGGAAATCCACCCACCGTGCTTGCCTAGAATTTAGGGTGGGTTGACTGAAATAATTGGTTAGACTGTGGTGGTCTGTTAATAATAAAAATTTCCTTCCCATAAGGTAATGTCGCCACATTTTCAAGGCGTGAATGACGGCTGCCAATTCCAAATCATAGGCAGAATATTTATGCTCATGTTCCTTCAGTTTCCTAGATTTGTAAGCAATTACCTTCCCTTCTTGCATCAGCACACCTCCTACACCTTCTTTGCTTACATCAGTGCACACCACATACTCTTTGTTAGAATTAGCTATCCTTAAAATGGGGGCAGTGGTGAGCAGGTGCTTCAGTTGCTCAAAACTTCTTTGACATTCCGGGGTCCATCTGAAGGATCTCCCTTTTTTCTATAAGGAAGTGATAGGATATGCTACTCTTGAGAATCCCTCCACAAATCATCTGTAATAATCGGCTAATCCCATGAAAGATCTGATGTCGTCCATGTCCTTTGGTACTCGCCATTCCATTATAGTCCTTATCTTTTCGAGATCTACTACGATCCCTTCCTTCGTGGTTATATGGCCCAAGTACTGTATTTCTTCCTTGAAGAAGTCGCACTTGCTAAACTTGGCATATAACTGGAGTTCCCGGAGGGTTTGCAACACTAATCTGAGGTGCTCCTTATGCTCTTCCATGGTACGGGAATATATCATTATATCGTCAATAAAGATCAACACAAATCTGTCCAAATATTGATGAAATATGTTGTTCATTAAACACATAAAAGTTGTTGGGGCATTAGTTAACCCAAAGGGTAGCACCACAAACTCGTAATGTCCATACCTTGTTCTAAAAGTAGTCTTGGCTATGTCTTCCTCCTTAATCCGGATTTGGTGATAACCTGATCGCAAATCGATCTTGGAAAATATTGTTGCTCCTTTCACTTGATCAAAGAGTTCATCGATCCAGGGCAAAGGATACTTGTTTTTGATGGTCAATTTATTCAACTGACGATAATCTATGCACATGCGAAGGGTCCCGTCCTTTTTCTTAACAAACAACAATGGAGCCCCCCAAGGAGACACACTTGGGCGAATGTAATTTTTGTCTAGCAGTTCCTATAACTACATTTTTAACTCTGTCAACTTAGGTGTACTCATTCTGTAAGGTGCCCGAGATACCGGTGCTGCCCCTGGTATCAACTCGATAGTAAAGTCTATATCCCTCTTAGGTGGCAGTCCGGGAATCTCCTCTGGAAACACATCAGCAAATTCTTGTATCACAGGGATGTTGTCCAATGTGGCTATTTTATCTTTCGAGTTAGCATAGCCCACTTGGATGGCTTACATCTGACACCCCTTTCTAATGCATTTCGCTAGTTGAGAGGCAGTTATTGGCCGAGTCTACACTGACCACTTAATCCCCTGTAGCTCCTGCCTCACACCAAGTTCATCTCTATAATAGATAGTCTTTGTTTTGCAGTTGACTAGGGACCAGTGTTTTTCTAGCCAATCCATACCAATAAGGACATCATAGGAACCGAGGGGAAGTACATTGAAATCTGCCTTTATTGACTGTCCTGCTATCTTTAAGGGACAGTTATCGACCTTAGCAAGTACTCTTTGCTTGGCCCCTGTAGCCAGTTGTACTAACCATGGGTTCCTTACTTTAACAGTTTGCAATTTACATTGCTCCACAATCTTAGGACTAATGTAACTTAATGTGGCTCTGGGGTCAATTAAAACAGTTACAGTAAGGTCTGATATTTTACCTTCGAATTCCACCATGGTCGGCTGGTACTCTGCCTGACGATATTCTAGGGCCGCATTAATTCTTGGTAGGCTGCGTCCTACGTCACCGAATGTAGATGCTTCGTGGATTTGGGAAACCTGTTCGGTCCTCTTTCGCTGTGGGCAGTTTTTAACGTAGTGAGGCCCACCACAGCCCCAACATTGCACTGGGGGTCTAGCTGTCCCATCACTATCCATCTTTCCTGGTTGTTCGCTGATTCTGGACTCATTAGCAGGCTTTGATCTCAACGAATTGTTCTGTAAATTTATGTTGTTATGTCCCTTAGCGAGACTCTTGTTACTGCTACCACGATTCCCTTTACTGTTTACAGTCATTTTGCTACTTCTCTTATCATTCCATTTCTTACCCAAAATTTCTCCCTTTTGTTTACTTTGCTGGTAACAGATCCTGGCTTTACGTATTAATTCATCCATGGTCTTTGGATTGTCAAACTCAATTCTTTCCCTCATGCTCAGGGGTAAACTACTGACAAACCTATGTACTTTTGCCTTTTCCTCTCGAATATAAGGCACATAACGCAGTAAGGAAGTAAAGCGAGTAGTAAATTCATCCATAGTTTGCTGTCCCAATTGCAAGTCATGGAATTCCCTAGCCTTTTCGTCATATAAACGCTCAGTCAAGTATCTTTCTTTAAAATACCTCTGAAATTTTTCCCAAGTAATATTCTACTCGCTTACACCTTTTACAATTTTAACTTCTTCCCACCACAGGGTGGCTTTTCCCTGCAATTGGAAAATGGCCAATCGTACTTTGAGGTTGTGGTCATACTCGTATAGATGGAAATATTTATTCATATTAATCAACCATGCTTCAGCAGCTTCCTCCAATTCTTCATCAAAATGCGGCGGTTTAATCTTGCGGAATTCCCCTTGCAACTCTATCCATTGCCTTTTGGAGGTGTGCTGCTCGGAAAAATTATCATATCTTTCCTCTTGTTCTTCTTCCCTTCCTTCTGTCCCTTTGGGTCCTGTATGGTGAACCTGCTCCTCAGATTCCATTTGCTGCCCCGCACTTGGGTTCAGTGGTTGCTGGTTTTGCTTGTCAGATAGGATTTTGATAAACCTTTCCTACTCTAAAGTTAACCTTGCATTATCTTCACGTAGACGGGCCATTTAATTCTTCAACTCCTATATGGTCTCAAGTATTGCGCGATTCGTACTGCGGGCCTACTCTCCAAGTTACACCCATAATTCTGGGTTATTTTCAGGACCTGTTAGAGGCCCTTGACCAACCGGAAACCTGTGTGAGACATTATCTGCTCTTCTCATCTTGGTAGTCTGTTGTTTCCTTGTACTCAACCTAAGGAAAGTGACAGAAGGATGATTAATTCTTTAACTGTTTTTTTTTTTAAAACAACATAACTCGTAAAATTAAGCTGGAATAAAATGTTGTTACTTTTATCTATCCTTGCTTATTTTAATATGAGGATACACTCCCAAAGGCCACATTTTTTGAAACTGGGCTCTGATACCAATTGTAACGACTCTAACCCGGGTAAAAAAAACTTTTTTTTTATGGTAAGTGTTACTCTCACCAGCTCACATGACCCATTGACATAACTCTAACCTTAATGGGAAATCCTAATGTTTAATTTTTGGTGCATGTTTGTATGCGATTATGGTTTTTCCCCAGTCCCAATGTAAAAGCTTTGAGGCTCATTACTCTGTCGCTTGGGTGACATGCAATCGCTATCCATGCGACACCAAGACGTCTGATAGCTCATCCGCCTTCACATGGCAGAGATAAGGCGCCATTAATCTGGTTGTCCGTCCGGTACGTGACTGGAAGATTGAGTCCCATCGCCGTGGGTAGTCCCGCCATCATCGACGGTGGAGGTCTCTCCCTGCTATCCATCGACCATTGCAAACTTCTGGGTTTTCATCCTATGCATCGGTCTAGGGTGGTGGAGCTCATTTGGAGAGGTTGCTCCTCGCAGAGCCAGCTCTAGTCAGCTCAATCCATGCTATCCAAAGTGTCGACCTCTCAGTTCTAGTTCACTGCTGGCGATTTCGGGTCTACGGCCCCCCTCAAGTAATCAAATTTTGCGGTGAAATTGTTCTATGAGATTTTTCCTTTTCCAGGCTAGCATTGCCCTAGTTCTGTGTTAACTGTGACCTCGTCCCTCCTTTGTTTGTAGTGTTCAGGTCTCGAGGGTGATAGTCTGTTGCAACCCTGAAGGATGAGTCTGGCATACGATGGCTCCACCCTACTCAGGTAAACTTTCGACTAATTGCAGATGTTTTCCTCTTCTAAACTGTCACAATTTTTCTAATTTACCATACTGACGCAATCTTCTTCTTTTGTTTCATGGTATGGTTGTTTGGCTTCAGTTTGGATGCCTACTCTAAACTAAGGATAACCTTCCTTGCACAGGGTCCAGGGTTACAGGTATGCACATTTCCTTCGGCCGAGCCCTCGAATGGAAATTCT
This sequence comes from Pinus tabuliformis, assembly GCA_031772625.1. Lineage (NCBI taxonomy): Eukaryota > Viridiplantae > Streptophyta > Pinopsida > Pinales > Pinaceae > Pinus > Pinus tabuliformis. The sequence goes on along the minus strand of CM062804.1, from coordinate 1,216,423,812 downwards.
TCGTTTATTCATATATGGAAGGTTAGCAAAGGGGTATCCTTTGATTGTGGCTCTGTCAAGACATATGAAAGTTCATAAGGCCAAGCTCGGGTTTTTCATGTATAATTCTATCTCCTTTGTTATAGGAATTTTGGCATAAGCCATAGCTTTAGTTCTTGACTAGCCCTTGGAATTACGGCACAGCTGTACATAATCATGCAACGACATGCTTCTCTCTTGCTGCATGCTCTGAATCTACATTTTGTGATAGATGAAAAGTGAAGTTTTCTTCCTTGAAGGTCGAGTTCGACCAGCGGTAGACTTTAAAACTATGATTTATTATCTATCTTTAATTGCACAGTTCTGTGAATGCATCATATATTGGGTTTCGGTCTCGAACCCTCTTAGTGCCATAGGCATAATAACTCTCTGCTAGATCCTTTATTTGGTTCCTTAGGGTTTGTTGTTTAAAATATCTTACCTGAGGGTTTGTAATACCAAGGTATGAGTCCTGGCCGCCTAAGGGTTGTTGCCTAGCCTAGTCAGGTTCAAATGCTACTCTTGAATGGTGGTCCCACGGCACTGTAGCTCAGCCTTGGCTACAGCACACCGTGGATCTATTCGCAGTAGGTCTTTATTTATATCATTCATAGAAAATATCTTTGGTTCTGAGAACGTCAATTGTTGTTCAATGTTACAAGTGAAATAGTTTCAAGAATGGATTAATTACTACCCTCCTGGTTTTCTATGTCATGCATAGTTTTGTTGCTACACTGTTTAAATGTAATTATTAATGTGGACAATATCTTTTCTGTTTGGTTTCCATTGCATGGCAGTGTTTCAATATATGTATATATCGAGGTACGTTCCTTACCACAAATTTTTACTTTGTTTGTACCTACACTTGTGGAAACCTGGCGTTGGCTATTGCTAAACCCGTAACCACTTTTAATTAGATATGAAAACTTTGGAATGTTATTATGATTCTATACATGGTAAACCCTGCCCACGACCCCAATGTCTAAACCCTCGGGTTCACTATGACTCTAGTTAATGACCTTGAAGATACTAACTCACAGAAGTTAATTTTCAATTTAATACAACTATTAATTGAAGTTCTCTATTAAGACTGATTTACAAAAAGAATTCTTCAGTCCCCTATAAATATTAATGAAATTCAGGTCAACATTTCGTACCTGATTTTTCTTTCCAAAAGTAATTCCAAGAAATAATCACCTCTGCTTTCTTAGCCAACCACCCGACCATGAGACTGTCCTTCGAGATCAATCTCTCCCTGGCTCACTCAAGGACAAACAGTGCTTGACATTTGGTTGCGCTCTGCGCCCTTACCATCTGGTCCTCACCAGACTTGGCAAGCTCCCTTTCTCCTTCCCTCTATCGGTCTTCTACCGCACAATATCCCCTTTCCTTCCTTTCCTCGGAAGTCACCCACCGTGGAGAGGGAGGTAGTTAGGGTTCTCAACTGTTTCTTTTTATTTGTTTAAAAAAAAGAAAAAAGAAAAAAGAACATAACTTCCCTCCTCAGAAGTTACATAATATTCCTGTGACCAGGAATTCATTTCATTCATTTACTCATAATAAAATATCAATTTATACAGCATATAGTACCATCATCCATCAGTTTGTTTCTTTTCCTTTCAACTATAGCAAATAAAATATTTACAAAGAGGATATTACATTAATTCATTTTAATAAAAATATAAATTAATAAAGAAAACACAACCTTAATAAATAGTAACAATACGATTTGAAATGCGCTGCACAAAATAAACTTACATTTTAATATATTAATGAAAATTAGATTGAGGTGAATAAAATAGTTTTTTAAATAAATAAAAAATTAATTAGAGTTTATATTGTAAATTAAAATTAGGTTGATGAAAATTATTAAATTTATTATATTGTAAATTAAAAATAGGTTGATGGAAATTATTAAATTTATGAGATATGTGTTGTGCAATATTGATCATAGACATTTGAATTTAATTATCATTAAATTATTAAATATTACATTTTAATATAAATAGACATTTGAATTTAATTATCATTAAATTATTAAATATTACATTTTAATATAAGAATGAAAATTAGATTGATATTAATATAAAATAATATTTATATTTTAATATAAGAATGGAAATTAGATTGATATCCATATAAAATAGTATCTTAAATAAATAGAAAGTTAATATTTATTTTACATTTTAATATAAGAATGAAAATTAGATTGAAGTCAATATTACTGTGTAAAATAGTTTTTTAAATAAATAGAATATTAATTAGATTTTATATTGTAAATGAAGATGAAAATTAAAAAATTATTAAATAAAAATAACACTGCAAAGTAGTTAATATTTCTTTTTAAATAGATTTATAATTTATTTAATTAATTATATAATTATATTTTTAATAATATATCTATATATAAAAAGAGCGAGATTATTCATATATATGTTTCTTCTTTTTATATTATATATATATTTTTTTTGTAAGCTGGGGCGGGACTCTCCGATTTACATGTCCATTATGTACCCCTCTACGGGGAAGGGGTAGCCCAAGATTTAAACCCAAGACTTCCGGTTCGGTAAGACTTCATTTCCACGGCCCTTGCCGGTTGAGCTACCCCATGTGGACTTCTTTTTATATTATATTATTTATTTGTCAATTTATTAATAAACATTATGAATATAAAGTTAGTTATTATTATTTTTTAATTTAAGGGAGATAATAATAAGAAGATTGATTTGTTTGAATATAAATTAGTATTAATTTGAGTGTCAAAATCAAATCCCTTGAAGTGTAAAATTTGAAGAGTTTTGATCACTCTCACCACTTTATAAATTCAGAGTCAATATATATATATATATATATATATATATACACACACACACATACACTCCATGTTGAGTATGAAATGAATTACCTATTTCTATTTTGAGTAACTTACCATATGTGTGCACTTAGTTTCAATTTCATATTGAGCATGGAAAGAATTGCACATCTTCTGAGCTACTGCAAAAAACACACCAATAAAATAATGCAATGATACAATTCTTCCTCAAATTGTAACTTTTCATTTTTTAAATTGCATTTTTCAATATATAAATGGATTGAACGCCTTGAAATACTATTGAAAACTCATATAGTAATAATAATAATAATAATAATATCCATTTTTAAGGTCACAGCCAAGCCAGACACCAAATTGGTGTATGAGACCCCCTTGTTTGTGGGACAAGGGACCCACCTCCGCGCAGCGATTTGACTGCTAAGTCTACGAAGGCATACATACTCTACCCCCTTCTGGTTTTGAACCTGTGACCTCTTAGGAGTAACATAACTTAAACTTTCAATTCCAACAAATTTTTATTGGATTTTATACAAAATTGACCAATAAAATCTACTTAAAAAGCCAAATCAAAAAAAAAAAAAAAAAAAAAAAAAAAAATAGTTTTAACAATAAATATATTTACACCAAAAGTGTCTTTTTTGAAATCTATCAGGCTAGGCATTGTCTACTTTTTTTCATCTCCTTTTAACATATGTTCACCTATTCTCTTGTTTTTCCCATTAAATAATAAATAACATATAACATATATAACATATGTTAAAATAATAAATAACGCATTAAATAATAAATAACATATGTTCAAAATTTTGATTAGAATGAGATAATTACTGTTCAAAATTTGATTGGAATGAGATGAGTCCCTAGTTATTGCTGTTCACAGGGTTGAAAAACAACATACACCACCCCTGTTCAAAACCCCTCAGGGACTTCCTAATGCAGCAGACTCACTACAAGCGCAAGCACTGCATAAAGCCCTTTGCGTGGCGCAAATGCAGCAAGGCATTTTGCCGTCACTGGTTCTGCACGTGATTCCGATTTCAAGCACAAATGCTCGTTGAGACACCATATACGTGCCTTTGGAAATGGTCACGCGCCTCACGGGGTCGAGACCTGTGAAGAGGACGACGACACACCTTCAGAAGAGGTGAGCGATGACTATTCGGCTGGTTCTCACTAGTATTTTAACTAAACTTCACTGGTTCATTTTCAAGTTCATTTCTGAATACAGAGAAGTTTTGGCCAATGTGAACTTTCTACAGCAAAGCCTGAGATCGTGTTTGTAGCCAATCGAAAGTCAATCAAGCAAGCAAAGGATCTTATGGAAGACGGAAAAAATTGCAAAACCCTAATCAGGTTTCTGGCAGATTATAGAAAGTTGGCAGAATGTGTGGGTATAATGTCTGCAACATCAAAATATCGAAGAGGTTTGAAGTTTTTTTGGAAACTACAACCTGGCACTGTATTGGACATGGAAAAGCATTTTATATAGCTTATTAGCAGATATCATTGATAGCCGTATGGACAAAGTAGGGGCCGCATTAGTAGAAAATTCTAAGAAGTGGGAGGTTGATTTGCAGGAAAGGAAATTGCTCAAAGCAGTTTACATAGGCGGTAAATACAGGGGACTGATTGAACAGATGGAAGAGATGAAATCGAGTCCCAGCGTGCACAGTGACCCATCTGCCAGGGAAAAGCAGCAATAATATGATTATTCTATTAGTCAATGTAAACATGTTTGTATTGTCAATGTTCTTAATTTCAATGAGAGCAAAGTGTACACGTTATTGCTTTTAATTTCAATGAGAGGAATGTGTCCGGGTTATCATTGATTTTAATTTCCATGAGAGCAAGGTGTCATTTTTAAAATTTCTTTAGAGTTTATGTACGATCTCTACCCCATATTAATCACCAAAATTACATTTCAAAATCTTAAAAAAAAAAAAAAACATTTTTCATTTATGAACTGCTAATTAAATAAATTACATTTCAAAACCTTAAAAAAAACATTTTTCATTTATGAACTGCTAATTAAATGTATATTTTTTTTTATAGATTTTATACAAACCGATTCTAATAATATCCTGGAATTCAAGATGCGCAATGCATTTTTCCTACAATGGTGTTATGCTCTATATAAGCCTACCTCCATATTAAAGGACATTTTCATACATAATGATGCGGATATGAATGTTAAAAAATAATTTTAATTTATTTTACATATGAATATAAATATTTATATGGATATGGTTTAATCATATTTTTAATTTATTTAGATATGAATTTTTATATAAAAATGATTTATGAAATTTTAAAAAATATAATTAACTAAGATGGATTGAAAAAATACAAATGAATATAATTTTTAAAAATTATAAAAAAACTATATTCTACTTAATATTTTTATAAAAAAATAAAATAAATAAATATGATTTCAAAAACTTATTATATGTGCAAATGGTAGGAAGAGTTATATGTGCAAATGGTAGGAAGAGGGAGTGAGGGTATATCAATAAGAACGAAGAAAAAAATGAGTAATGCAATGAGTAGGAAAGCATTAAATAAGCATTAAGAAGGTTTATCAAAGTATGTCAAAAAAAAAAAAACAAGTAATTTCCATAATCTTATGGAGCTTATTGGTAGTTATTGGTTTTACAATCATTAGCAGTTACAGCATTAATGGCTAGTAACTATATATTTTATATTTTATTTATTTTATATTTTTTTAATTTGAACTTAAAAAAGTAAGCAAAAAGACATGTCAAAGGTTTTTTTGGGCATAGGTTGTTTCTCTATTTCTCAAAATTGTTCCCTTTGAAATATGTATTCTAACTCCATTTCCTTTTCCATTCCATTCGTGTAAATATATTTTGCGGATTTTGTTTATCGTGATTCTGGTTAGTAACATAACAAAGGAAGTGGAGTGTTACAACTCCCTTTAAATAAAACAAAACCTAACAAAGGGAGTGGAGTGTTGGAGGAACTATCCATCCATTCGAACCCGAATCGACCAACACCAAGTTTTGACGATGTAATGAAAACCAGAGTTTGACGATGTAGATGAAAACCAGAGTTTGGCAAGGAGACCCAATGGAACAGTGAAATTTTGAAAAGCTTGCAGAGCTACAATCTCGTACTAACAGCATTTTCTAAAGCTATCATTCATAATTCTGCGACATGATCCAATGTAGTTCTGCTACTTGATCCAATTGGAGTTTGAAGTATTAAAATGTGTGATATTTCCTTATTATAATATCAAAGTATTCAAATTCAAAAAAGGGATTTTATTAATGGGTAATTATATTTGTTTGAGATGTTAGAAATATTATAAATAAATATCTTACTGGATTTTGGATGAGTTTTAAATCAAATAAAAGTAAAATTTAGAAAAAAAAAAAAAATTATATGTAAAAATGGGTGAGTGGGCTGGTTTGACCTGGCCTTAACATACCATCTAATTTAAATTTCTAATCTCATAGTTTATGTATTAATGTATATCAAAATTATATATTATTATTAGTTAATGAGTAAGTGGGTTGGTTTAATATGGACTTACCATACATTCAATTTAAATCTATAATTTCATAATTTACATAATAATTCATATCAAAATTAAAATTAATTAAATTTAGAAAATAATTATCAATTAAACTATTACTAATTCATAGTTAATAAAGTAATTTATAACAAAATTATTATCAATTAAGGTGACAAAGCCATTACCAATGGGGCTATTAATAAATTAAATAATAATTAGTATCAAAATTATTATTAATTGAATTTCTAAAACCATTATCAATTAAACTTACCATTATCATTTCATAATTAGTATAATAATCCATAACATAACTATTATCAACTAAACTAACAAAACCATTACCAATAAATCTCACTATGGCTGAAAAACTCAAAAATTAATTTAAATAAAAATAGTATTGTCATAAAACCAATATTAAATATTATTATTTAAAAATATAACAATAAAATCATATCATATATTTTTATTTATTTTATAATTTAAAATATATATATATATATATATATATATATATATATATATATATATATATATATATATATTATAATTTAATATTTTATTTATAAATTTATAAAACTAAATTATTATTTTTTTAAAAAGATATCATTCATATTTTTGAGCATATGTAGCACACATGCTACTGTTCAAAAACAAATTTGTTTTTAACATAAAGTTCACAAATATGTGACAAGACTGGGTTCACAAATATTTCATCAAATTTTAAATATTTAAAATTTAAACTTTAAAATTTTTAAATGTATATTAATACATTAAATTAGCCATTAAAATTTATATTGATTTCAATATCTTAAAATATTTATGTTTTATGTATTTATTAAGAACTAAAAAAATTATATTTACAAATTTTAAATTAAATTATTATCACTAAACTATTTGTTTAATATTAAATTTAAATTGGATATCTATTTTTTTTGGTGAGTTTGGTTATAATTTGTTGAGGCTAAATTATGGTCCTGACCAATAATAACAGCCGAATAAAGTCAGGAATGGGACCATTAACTTATCATCTAGGAGTGTCTTAGAATCCCACCCAATCACCGTCTATCGAAGACCCTATAGACTAATTAGATATCTAAAGACTAATGTTTCTCCTCATTACCGTGGATATAATATGTATAAGGATCTGCACATGTGTGAGATTGTTGCAAGCCTAAACACATTTCCTCCCCTTCATCCTCCACCCTTTAGGTTGTTATCTTTCCTTTACTACAATATATTTGCAGTAACATCATAGGCATGTTCTATTCCTTCTATGTATCTTTGCACCTTTAGGGGCAATTGCTAGTATTAATAATAATTACTTTATATGATATATACATGGTTGAGATTAAGATATTTTACTTAACCATCTAAATATTTTATTTTCAATTGTTTTATATAAAAAATACATAATTAATATTAAATTATTATATTTATAACCCACATTGTCCACAATAAAATGTTTCTATGTTATCAATATATTTTGGAAGTATATATATATACATATATATATATATATATATATATATATATATATATATATATATATATATATATATATATATATATATATATATATATATATATATATATATACATGCATACATGCATGCATACATACATACATACATACATACATACATATTACTCAATCATCCATATTGAAATATTTTATTCATGATCCATATTTAAAAAATTATTATTACTATTTATAAATGTCACATATCAACATAATATTAAGAATTGAAAAAATGGCATATGTGTCTCTTATTCTAAGATATTGAAATATTTTATTTTGAATTACATTTTATCTTTATATATATTAAATTGATATAAACTTATTTTATTTAAGGTAGGCATTGAAATATTTTATTTATCGTCAATATTAAAACATATAATTATTTTTAGTTCTCTATATAAATATATATAGAGTTCATATTGATATACAATAATTAACATGCATATTCAAATATTTTATTTGAAATATTTGTAAAAGTAAAAGAATTATACATCTTCACACTAGAAAGTGAAATTATATAATAATAAAAAATAGCTTCGATTAGTTTATAATTATTTATATAAAGTTGATATAAAATTATGTTAATTAATATAGACATCAAAATATTTTTTTAATTACTAGAAGTGAGATATTTTTTATCATTAATATATATTTTTAACTAGAACATGTCAAATTTCTATTAAGTGCCTAAGGAATATATATGTCTTTCATGCTAAGGTGTAATATCAATAATAAATCAAAGTAACATAGTGAAAATAAAATTATTGATGTTTTATAATATTTTTAATTAAAACTAATATATATATATATATATATATATATAATATATATATATAAACTAACATACATATATATATGAAAAGAATCTAAATTGAACATATAAAAAATTATACATGTTCCTTACGCAAAATTTATTGGATGCATGTATCAACACAATAATATAGTATAAGACTTAGAAAATATTTATATATGAAAATAATACTTATTATTTTATTTTTAAAAATTAATTACATATTATATCTTTACACATATTTAAATAAATATTAAAAGCATTATCATTATAATTGAAAGGTTCTGTCACTATAACTCATATGCATAATTATATCAAATTTGATTATAAATTTTAAGATGTTATATTTCGTTATTATGTAGAAATAATTATCAGCTTTTTTTTGTTATGTATGGTTTAAGATAAATAATTTTAAATTATTTGTATATTAATTAATTAATTAAATTTATTTTAAATATTATTATTAATTTAAATATATAATTTTATTTTATTTTCATTATCATTTTCAACTTTATCTTCATCATTGTCATCGTTATTGTTATCACCATATTCATCTTCTTTGACATTATCATAATCATTATCATCAATGTCATCATCATCGTCATCTTCATTAATGTCTTCATCATTATTTTCATTACTGTCATCATCATTGTTGTCATAGTCATTCTTGTTATCATTATCATCAGCATCATCATCATCATCATCATAATCATTGTCATCATCGTCATAGTTGTCATTGTCATCATAATCATCATAATCATTGTCATCAATTCCATAGTTGTTGTAATCATCAACATCATAATCATTGTCATCATCATCGTCATTTTTTTCATCATTATACGCATCATCCTCCTCATCTTCATCATCATCATCATCACCATCATTATCATTTTCGTCGTCATCATCATCATCATCATTATCACCATCATTTTCATCATCATCGTCGTCGTCATCAATATCATCATCATTATCATTGTCATCTTCATCATCATCATCATCATCATTTTCAATATCATCATCACCACCACCACCACCATCATCATCGTCAACATCATTGTTGTCATCATCATCATCGTTATCATTGTCATCATTGTCATTGTCTTCGCCATTGTCATTGCCATTGTTGTCATCATCATCGCCACCATCATAATCTTATTTATTGCTATTATCATCATCATCATCATTGTCATAATCATCAACATCATAGTCCTCATTGGCGTCACCATCGTCGCTATCATCATCATTTTCATTAGCATTATCATTATCATTGTAATGCTCATTTTCATCCTCATTATCATTTTTGTCATAATCACCATCATCCCAAACATCATCATCATCGTCATAATCATTATCATTATCATCGTCATCATCATCATCATTATTTTCCTAATCACCATGATCACCACCACCATCATCATCAGCATCATCATCATCATCCTCATTATCGTTGTCATCATCAATGTCATCATTTTCAGCATTGTCATCATCATCATCAACATATTGCCATCATTGTTTTCATCATTGCCATCATCATCATTATTGCATCATCGTTGTCAACATCATTGTCATAATCATTGTCATCATCATCATCATTGTCATCATTGTCATCGTTATCATCATCACCATTATTGTCATTAATTTAATATTCTTGAACCACCCAACTTCTAACAATTATGAGAAGTAATGGGAGTGGAGTTGCATTGCTCCAAAGGTATGGCTACATACCTATTTTGGAGATTTCAAATTGGCCATGTACCACAAGGACCTATATTCTCATGTGAGGTAGAGTGAGTGGGGTTGGGAGAGTGAATGGTAGTGTGAATAGAGTTTGTTTGCAGTAGAGAGTAGTGGGGAATTCTAATGTTCATGAGAGAACCAAAGAGTGTGTGACAATGAGCTAGAGAATCCCATAAGAAGATAAATGAACCACATGTGGGGTTGAGAGTGTAACTCTAAAAAGGGGGTGACAAAGAAACCATTATGTCATATCAAATGTGTGTGGTGTGTGTAATATTACTTAAATTGGTTAAGGAAATCAGTGAGGAAGCCTACAATCTTAGTCAAAAGGCTAGGAGGAATCTCTGAATAGATTGTCTTAATTAAGCATGTAATGCACTGAGAAAAGTGGAAGCACCGAGAAAATACTAGATTAGTGAAGAGGTCCGTTTTGCACTATATTGGCCCATGTTGGCCATACTTTGATGTGAAAATGGGCCCAAACTCAATAATTGAAAGGCATAATCTCAATTTCCTATATGTGAATGAGAGTTTCCTTCATGTCCTCTACCCTAAATTAGAATTGTTGAACCCAAGCTTCCCCTTAAGGAATTAGATCTGGCTCAAGGGTGGATAGATTCAACAAACATGTAGTGTCTTTGTGCCTATATTTGGGTGGAGAGTGGCTATCCTTTCTTCAGTTTCCATTCATATTTTTAAATCAAATAAGTGCGTAAATCTCTTTATCAATTAAATTATACTATTTTTCAAATTTTCATGGTTATTGTTATGCTATCTATTGAGTATGTTATAATGATAAGCTAAAAGTTACAGTGAAGGGTGTACTCAATAGATGTTGTAAATTCATTTATTAATGAATGTTGCATGAAAAAGTAATCCTTAGAATATGTTATTTGCAATTAATATGTGTTGTATGGTTTTGTGAATCAAAGTGTTAAGTTGATTGGAGCCTAAAGCTCATCATGTTTCTATTAGTATGACTAACCATTGGTATGTTAGCAATGGAATTAAATAGTTGTGTTGTATCCTTAGATGGAAGTGAGAAAATCGATAGGTATCTTTGATTGGAGACCTTGAAAACGGGGTTTAAGGCTATGTTTGTGAAATTTTGAGGGAAAGGTTGTAGATGTGTTGTTAAGGATTTTTGCGATCGTGTTTCCTCAAGTGATGAGTAAGAGTGTTGGATTTATTGTTTCTAAGTTTTTAAATGTGTTTTGATTTATGTTCATGTGTATCTATTTATCTAAAAGTTCACATAAATAACATTTTTTTAAAGAGAGTTTTATATCCATGTATCTATGCACTCAGACAGTTTCCAAGACAAAATATATCAATATATTTATCTAAAAGTTAAGAGAAATAAAAAAAAAATCCAAGAAAATCTCATATTCATGTATCCAAAACTGATATGCAAAACAAAAACAAAATAGTACACACACAAACACACACTTCTGCAGAAGGCTTAACCCTGGTTTAAAAACAATACAAACAAAAATTGTTGGGTGTGGAGCTTAATTATATTCCTGATTCAGAGGTCTTGTTTCAGTCGTGTTTGGATCACAGTCCTTGACAGGAGGGTGTAGGGGGGACTTTCTCCTCCACTAGTCCTACTAAGGGGGTCCAGGGGGGGCAACAAGGATTCTTTGGAGACCCCCCCCCCCGGTAGGGGTTCGGGGGTAGTTCCCTCAAAAGAAAAATTCAGGGAAAAAATTCCTTGTAAAATATTGTAATTTTGTAGTCAATCTAGGTTATTCATTAGGCATAAATATGATGGTTGAAATTATGTTAATTTAGGTATTTTTTCCCTAGAAAGCAACCCTTGTTTTATATGAGGCAATTGTATTGTGGTTGTGCATTATTATGTGTGAAAACATAGAGGATGCTATGTGAGAGCAAAGAGGAAGTTATAGTGGATTTGTTGTAGGTTGTATCCCTTACCATGTCATTTAATTTATAACAAAAATCACATCAATAAATAACTCATTTTTCCTAGAAATGTTAGGTTCAATTACATATTTTAAAAATATAGTTGTTTAAAATTTTCCCTTATAATGTATGTGCATTTGAATTTATTTATGCACGGACACCCAAAATTTCATGTCTTCCAAAAAAATATGGAAAACATTCATACCTCATTATGAATGTAGCTATGGAGAATACCTAAATCTAAATGCAACCTAGGTGGTGTAGGTATGAAAGTATTCTTTATAAATTGACAAAAAAAATTAAGTGTATAATTTACTAGTGGGGAACTTCATAATGATTATTTGAAAATGATAATGTATATTTAAGTATATTTCATGTTTTTCCATAAAAGATGTCAAATTTAAAGATATTTGAATGGTTAAAGAGTTTTTATAAATTTTAATAGATCGTTGACTTAATGTAATGCATCGATGCCACACACAGGGACCCTACGTAAATTCCAAAGTAAAAAAATAATTCCTGGTGCATGACTTCCCACGAACACTTGGAATGGAAAAAAACCAATTTAGAGGTGCGACAAGCATGCCTAGGTGATGAGAATCCCACATGGTGGAGGGGTGCCAAGGTCCATATAGGGGCAACTTGTAAGCGATTTTGAGGGGTGCACGCCCTGGGTACGCCCGCACGATGCGGGCCATTGGCCATTGCGTCGGGCAAGACATAGCAGGCACATTACAAGGGAGATCGCCCACCCACATGACGTACTATAGTGGCGGGTGCATAAGAGAGAGAGAGACAGAGAGAGAGAGTGCTTTCCCATGGCATAAAGGAGAGCATGTGGAAGAAGAGCACACACATACATCATACTTAGCATGGTGGCAATCCAACTCGGTGACCCATGCCCATGGGTGCGCCTACACCCAAGGTAGGGAAAACCTGACGGGCAAGACATAACAGACAAGGTAGTGGGTACACGACAGGTGATTTGAGAGGCAACACGACATGAATCATGTGACACATCAGTGATGACACAGGCAGAGTGCCCAATTAGAGGCACGCCCTCCCAGCGAAGGGGCCCCCACCCTCCCATAAGCAGGTCAGCCCAAAGGCACGCTTTCCCATGAAGGGGCACCCACAAAAGTTGATGGGTCGACTCAAATTTTGAAAGGACGTCAGCCCATGGAAATAGAAGCTTTTGAACACATATAAATGAAGAGGAGATGAATACGACCAAGACAAAAAGGAATTTCTACCAAGTAAGAAGACATCGGAGAAGTAGGTCACACATGTAAGGTGCGAGCCTGCAATATCACAGAAACTTAGGAAGATCGCACATCATAGAAGGATACAACAAGAAGTGAACATGGCAAGGTGAGGCTCACCCAATGAGCATACACAATTGGGTAAAATTATTGGTTATGTGTTGGGGAAAATATTTTTGGGTTTCTAGGTAGGTCGAGAGCGTAGGGGAGGACTGCACAACTTGTGGGTTAGGTGGATGAGTTTCTTGGTTTGGTCTAGGGATTTTCCACTCTATTTTATTTGTAAATATTATTGTATAGTATTTGAAGAAGTTTAATTAAAGTAGGGGTGAACCACTTTGGGTAGTTTTCCACCTCCCATCGCAAAATTGTGTTTATTGTTTACGTTGTGATATCTCACTTCTATTGCATTGTTGAACAATTATATAATTGAATGAAATTTATTTCTGTTGCATATTTGAACATAAAGAACAATTGAATGAAAAATTGACCAAGTGTTGAAGTGTTAGGCATATTCTAGGTGAAAGTAGTTTAACTCAAATCAAAATTGCATTGGTTTCACACAACGCCCACAGTGGTCGTAAGACATCACAGTGTGACGTCGTGAAAATTGGTATTAGAGCCCATTTTGCAAAAGTGGGAATTGATTGAAGTATGAAGTGTGAATGTTTATTAGGGGTAGAGGCAGGAAAGTCAGGTCCAAGATGAACACAGTGCGACAAAGTTGAAAATTGGTAGTTTATGGTTGTAACATGATCACAAATTCTACTCATGGTGAACACTGGTGAAGAACCTCCAGTGATAAGTGAGTCCAGCATGACCATAAAAGTGATTTTGTTAAACAAGGTGTTGGATGAAGTGGATGAGATGAGAATCAATTTTTTGGAACTTGAGGGTAGACTCAAGGCAAATAATGTTTAATTAGAAGAGAAGATCATTGAGTGAGAAACAAGTCACGAGGAACTTAAGGTGTGATATGAATACCTTGATTGGAGGTATGATCAAACAGTGAACGAAGTGAAGGAACTTGAAGCCTCTAGAGATCAAGGAATGGAAGAGATCACAAAGTTACACAAGATCCTTTCTAAAGCTCTCAATGAAGTTTGATTTTGAAGAAAGTGGTTGGGCAAGGTTCGATTGGAGAAGAAACCCACATCAAAATAAAGGAACCTAATTCATATGATGGAGTAAGGAGCTACAAGACTCTTGCAAACTTTCTATGGGACATAGAGTAGTACCTTGAGAGGTTGGAGCTTGCCTTTGAGGAAGCGAAGGTGAAGGTAGTTACACAATTCCTATGAAATATGCCAAGATGTGGTGGAGAATAAGGATGGATCAGATTTCCCATGGCGATGCTAAGGAAATTGAAACTTGGGGTGGAAATGAAGGAAGAATTGTTGGCTTACTTCATCCCACAAGATGAAACATGGGATGCTCATATGAAGATCAAGTATATCAAGCAAACTGGGAGTTTACAAGCTTATCAGCATGAATTTTCTAGTGTGATCTTGGAGTTACCTGACATGGTGGAGAAAGAAAAGGTTTTCAACTTCATTATTGGATTGAAACCTTGGGCTCGCAATGAGGTAAAGCGAAAAAAATATCAAGACACTTGAGGAGGCACTTGTTGTTGTTGATAGATTGGTTGACCATCATGAAGAAAGAGTGGAAGACAAGAAGAAGAAGCGAGATAATCCAAAGGAGAATACTTCGAAGGAAGATCAAGTAAAGACAAGTGGAAAATCAAAAGGGAAGAAAACATTGAAGCGTTATTTGTGCGAGGGTGATCATGTGGCGAAGAACTGTCCTTTGAGACTAAGTGTTGCATCCATTATGCAGTTAGATGGGAAGAAGAAAGAAGAGAAAACAAAAGTTGGTGTGATGCATATTTTGGGTGTTGTAGTAGCAACAAAGGTTGTTCTGAAACATGATCCTGAAAGGCACAAGTTGGAGCATGTTGAGATGAAAGTTAGGCAGGGTGTTTTGCTGATAATGGTGGACAATGGACTGACCCACAACTTCATCAGAGAAGAGGTGGCAAGGAAGGTTGGACTGAAGTTCATTCCTACCCAAGCATGTCTAAAGAAGTGAACCCACCATCGGATCAAGTCATTGGGAATGCTGAAAATGTAGAACTTAGAATTAGTGAATGGAGAGGTAAAGTTGACTTCATAATTGTTTGTATGGATGATTATGAAGATGTTTTGGGAATGGAATTCATGGAAAAATATGAAGCATTGATCATGCCACATTTGAGAAATATGTTCATATATGATGGAAGGGAGGAAGAACCATTGAGTATTCCAACCATGGGAGCAATGAAGGGCGAGTAAAGGATAACAACGATGAGTGTGGAGAAGGATCAATGAAACAAGGAAGTCTATGAGAGGTTGAATTATATGAAGGAAAAACTCTTGAAACAAGCATAAGTTATAAGAACATTGTCAAATAATGTGTTTCACTTGACATATCATCTAGAGGCAATGGAAGCTTGCAGGATGGAGTGTAAGGTTGTAGAATCAGAGAAATAATGAAGGGAAGACCATGAGGCATACATGAAAAAGTTAGAAAAGGAATATGTGGAAACTTGGATAGAGATGTTGGAGCACGACAAAGATGGGAGTGGAGAGGTATTAACCTCATCCCCACCATCTTTCTAAACTTAGAGCGAAGATAGGCTCATTGTCATATTCTCAAGTCAATGAGACCTGTTTGAAGTGATGAGCATACATAGTGGCAAAGAAGATGGAGGATCATATGACAAAATAATGTGATGATAGTTGCAATGATGCCAGGATGCATGTTGTTGGCTTGAGAGGGCCTGACCCAGGTTCAGCATTAATTAGCCAAACAAATCCCTACACTACTGGCCCTTTCAGCATTACCCCGCGAAGCGCAGATGAAAGTCTCACCCAAAGTAGTATGGGGGGATGCTGGAACAAAGTTTCAGCACCCTAAGATGGTTGTGATGTCATTTGATTTCCTCTATCCCTACCATCGTGTAGGTGGCTTCACTCTGGGGCTTATAAGACAAACCCTCTATTTGAGCCTTCAATACCTTTGCGAAAGTATACGATCAACCTTTGTGCAGCCCTAACCTGGGGCTCAGGTACTTTCACGCTGCTATGGCAATGAGCCATGCAACTTCCCCAGTTATCCTAAGTGATCTGCTTATCTCATCAAATACTTAAAGTTAATACCGCATAAGCAGATATTCGTAATTGCATTCAATTACTCATTGGAATTGCATTCATTCGCACATCATATAAGCATAAATGAATTTCATACATAAAATATCCAAACACATCAATAGAACAAAGACACAGAAATTGCAGAATAACTCCTTTTATTAATATCCTCCAAGTGGACTCTGTCCACCCTGCGCACACAGCTACAAGGGTCCGCGCACTCAATTGCTTACTTCTACCCTAGGCCTCTGCGCACTCAGCTGCAAAGCCTCTATCTACACTGAGCCAAGACTTAGACTTCTTTCTCAGAGCTATCACTATATTACATTATCTCCATTCTATTAATTGATTTCTTAACTACTTAGAGCTTAGCTCCTTTTATACAATCCCATGATCCGTGGACCATGGGTAGGTCTCTTACAGCCAACTTTACTTTACAAAACTGAGGGTGGACTACCCTTTTTGACACATAACACCTTTGCGCTCCACGACTATAAAATGCGGAGTCTTTACAATTATATTACAAAAATTGACTTAACATGGCCTTTTAGCCCAAAAACTGCCCTTGGGGGATCCCTCTCCCAATAGGTCCCCAACACAAACATCATGACTCACCCTCGAGTAACTCGGTAGGCACGGAGACCTTTACATGAAGCCTGTCCAGCTCAACCCGGATAACCGCAACTTCAATCATGCACTGAGCTACTGCCTACTTCTCATCTTCAATTTTTTTCTCGGTTACTACCCCTGCGTAGTCAGCCTAAAGCTGTTGTTGTGTTTCTTGCAGAGTCTCAAGCTTGCCTTCAATGTTTCCAGTGACTATATAAGCTTCCTCCAGCTAGGGTTTTAGTCGTGCCTTCAGCATTGCTTCCTTCTACAGCGCTTCGTCCACCTGTTCCTTCAGCTGCTTGGCTTCCTGTAGCTTAGTTAACCTTTGTGTTAGCGTGACAGTTCGTGATGTGTCCTTAACTTCATCATAGCATTTGTTGGGTATACAACCAAAGTCCCACATTGACTAGAAGTGGGGAGTATCATGGGTATATAAGGATGGACAAATATCTCCATTGGTATGAGGCCTTTTGGGGTAATGCCCAAAAACAAATCCATGAGGGCTTAGGCCCAAAGTGGACAATATCATACCATTGTGGATATATGTGGTGTCCAGAGTCCTTAAAAGTGGTATCAGAGCCAGGTTTCAAAGTTAGCCAAGTGGATGAATCCTTGGAATGCTGAACGAAGGTGGTGGGCCCCGATATATCACGATGAGATCCGTGGATGAGCAAGCTCTCGAGGCAGGTGGTGTTCCATGTAAGGCGTGTGCTTCCAACGCATTGGAGCAGAGAATCCTGGTTGGTAGAGAGTGGACGGATGGATAACCATTTGAGGGGAGGCTCGATGGTCCTTTGTTTGAGGGGAGGATTGTTGGGTATACGACCAAAGTCCCACATTGACTAGAAGTGGGGAGTATCATGGGTATATAAGGATGGACAAATATCTCCATTGGTATGAGGCCTTTTGGAGTAATGCCCAAAAACAAATCCATGAGGGCTTAGGCCCAAAGTGGACAATATCATACCATTGTGGAGATATGTGGTGTCCAGAGTCCTTACAGCATTGTTGGAGTTCACGTGCTTCCATCTCTAGCCTCTCAATGTTTGGGTCCTCCTACAAGCTGGTTATGACCTCAAACGATTTTTTGAAAAACTGTGTGCGAGTATGCTACTGCACTCTCCACCGCCACGACTTCTTCTATGATAGCAGTCGCCCAATGTTCCTTTACCTCTAGTGGTGTTAAAGGCTGGGCCCTCAATTGGAGCTCTGTAATCTGTAGGTTCAGGTCCAAGTGAACCTGTTATCACCCAAAAATTATCTAAAACTTGAATAGTTTACATTTGTTCCTAAGTCATAATGGTAGATGGTGGTTAAGTCCTTTTATGGTTTTTAGAGTCTAAGTCATAGGGTTAGAGTCTCATTTCCATCATCAAATAAAGTTCAACAACCTTGTTTTACACTTTATGGGTCCCATATCATGTTTTGAAAGTCATGTGTTTAGCCATTTTGAAAAACAATTGAAACTAGCTACGAGTCCACATTTTCGTAGCAGACAGTGTAAAAAACCAATTTTGCGCTACGAATTCACTGAAGCAGCCTTTTTCAGCAAAAAAATTGTTTTAAGTAGTCAACTTCCAGAAGGTATCTTGAGAAATTGAAAGCATATTTTGGAAAACTGAAAGAGGTTTTTATTCCTAACATACAAAACTACAAAAACCTATTTTATTTTCTTCAAATTCATTATTATCTGGGAGAAATGGATGACCTAACTTGCGCTATGAAACTGCAGTAGGTGCAATTTTTCAGAAATCAGAATTTCCCAGTTTACACCTAATATTCAAAGATAGTTTCTGGTCACAGGAAAAGGTATTTTGGAATTTTGAAGGATTTTTTTCTTCATAAACTCTCTAGCTACAATAACCTATCTCACTTTCTTCATACGTGTTATCAGTTGGGAGATACTAAGCTTTCTTTGAAACCCTAATTTCAGAAAATAGATTTTTCTTGTTTTACATGTGTTTTTCAAGGACAGATTCTAGACAGCTGGAGAAGTGTTTTAAAAAACCAAGATATTTTTTTGTTCTAGACAGCATGGAATACAAAAACCTCCTTCAGTTTCGTAAAATATTTCATGGATGAGAAGATAAAGGCTCTGTCCCACGTGCTAATTTTCAAAGATCCTAAACCTAAAAACAGGGAAACATGTTCCCTAATTTCTAGGGTTTATCATCAGCAGTAAGGTGACAACGTGGGAGGCTTCATCAAATTCGACCTCATGAGGTTGCAGCTGTCAAAGAATGCATTCAATGTTTAGCTAAGGTGGTTTATTCATAACAAGGAGTTGTACTCCTAATTGTATTAGGACTCTAGGATTGTTAGTTAGCTATCAAATGCATTTAAAGGTTTGTTTTATGGTTAGAATAGGTGTCACTCATAGAAAATTCGAATTATCTTGATGAGGGATGAGGGAATCCATGTTTTAAATGCTATATATAAAGCAAGAGGTCGAATTAGCAAAGGGTTGGAGACTTTTTGGCTCAGCTGTTGCTCTATGTGCAAACTGTGTATATTTTTAACCTAGTGCAGAGTTTCTACTTAGACAACTCAAGATTCATGAAGAGTTCTTGTATGTTCTTGTTTTGATGGCATCTTCCAATACCTACATTGCAGTGGTGTTTACTTATGATACTTAGAACTCATCAATGATGCTCTGACTTCCTTCATAGATAAACTAATTGTGTTTCACTATTTTATATTTTCATTTCTACACTTGAACTCTATAATGCCTTGACTTCCATGCTAGGTAGAATGTTTTAGCTTCACTACTCAGGATTCAAAGAGAGTTTTTAATGTCTTATTGTCTTATGGCTCTCCTCTTTCACTTACTTGCGATGGTATGAATACATGTTACTTAGAATTCATCAATGATGCTCTAACTTCCTTCATGTATTTATAAACTGTGTTTCCTT
Organism: Pinus tabuliformis; assembly: GCA_031772625.1. NCBI lineage: Eukaryota > Viridiplantae > Streptophyta > Pinopsida > Pinales > Pinaceae > Pinus > Pinus tabuliformis. Next base: position 1,216,403,483 of record CM062804.1, on the reverse strand, counting down.
GCATTGTATCTTTGTTTTGTTGATGTATAAAGACTCTCTATGCCCTGACTTTCACGTTAAGCTGATATTGCTATGGTACTGAAACATACTTTGACTCCATATCCCAATGGTAGCCAACCTTCATCTTTCAACCTATAAACATATAAAATCACAAACCATAGAGTTATCCATCTATCCATATCTTTAATCAATATCATTAACCCTTTGAGAGAGCCCTCTCAGGCTGAGGAGGCTAAGCCTTAGCTAAAATATTGGTTTGAAATAGTTACACTGAGATATTCTTATCAGCAACCTATCAGGGTCCTATTTTGGTGATAACAGAACCCACGCCATCTATGTCTGAGTGTCGCACACCCCTGTGTCCAATTTGTGGATGCAGACCTCAACTGGCTCTTCCTCCGAAATGGCCAACTCTAGTACCATTATGCATGCCTCTTCCATGACCTGTATGATCTTATTGCTCTGGATGGTCACCTTGACCTTAGTGGTGATGGCAACATTTCTCTGTAGGGTCATTTGTTCATCGTTCATCTTTTGTTCGCTGATCATCTGGAGGGTGCAGCATTCACGGGCCCTCAACTCTGAAATTACTCCATCCTGCAAGAGGTGGAGTGCTTCGCGCGAAAACGCTGCCAGGATCAGTCCAACGCCCTTCAAGGCGCTGATAGTGGGCCTATTAGCCTCATTTTCTGTGGCCAGTGCTCCATCTGGAATCACTATTGCATTGGAAACCCTCATGTGCAGCTTATCAGTAGCCTCTAACGTGCCGCTAGCCAAGCTGGTGGACAACATACCAACTTGCGATGCGTGGATCTACAACTCCTGCAGCCCGATCTAGATGGCCCCTAGGATGATCTTCTCTGATTTTCAAATTGTTGTAGGGCCTCCGCTGTGACATCTCTGACTATGTCACCAATGTCATATAAGTCACCCTTCATCAATGTGATAGGGTCCAGCGAGGTCTTGGTCACTTTGGATTTCTTTTTGGACCCTCCCTTCTCCATCTCTCTCGGGGGCTTAATGCGAGCGGACGTCTCCTGATGGTCCCCTTCATGCTACTATGTGTCCTCCTCCTATATCTCAGGTGAAGGCGACCGCGCGCCTTTGTCAGAGCCCCGCTCTATGCCACCTGTCTGTTTTCCTGCCTTCTTTCCTGCCTGTTCCGCTTGGATCTTCACAGCGGCCTCCTTTTTCCTCTTTTTAACCAACTGCGCTATCTTTAGCTTGGCCTCTTCCTTCTTCTTCTATGCTACAGACTTGCTTCCATCCATTGCCAAGTCCGTGGTAGTGTGCCACTCTGTTGGCCATTTATCAAGCACAGCATCGATGGCATCATCTATAGCTAGGTACGACAAATCGTACCACTTCTGCACAGGGTCCTTTCATGCCCTGATTGATATCCAATGGAAATCAGCTTTAAACTCGGCATAGCTCTGCAGGTTAACGTATACCGTGGGTGATAATCACATCTTGTGATTGATAGCCATCATGATATTCATTTCCATTAGGATCCAGAAGATCTTGTTGTCCCGAACTCGCTCTGTGTCCTTGGTCTCCCACAGCGAAGCATACTTCACTGCTTCAAGAAGCTTTGGTGCGACCAAGGGGAATTGGCTCTCCTCTGGTAGCTCCCACGCTACCAGCACAATCGATAGAAAGAGCCACGCGTAGTGGAAGGTCTTACTTTGCTCTTACACTTCGCGACAATTCGCCAGGAACTCTCTGTGAAGGTAGTCCGACCAATTAAACTGGACTCCTTCCGCACACTGCTGTGCGAGCGCGACGATAGGCACCGAAGCCTCATTGGCACGGCACTTTCGCATCTCTTTCCATGCAAGGATCTGCGTTGCCACCTTCACAGCGGGGTCACAAATGCTGGAGATAGCATACCCACATGGCTTCTTCACCATCTTAAACTTCTCCTTCATTGCTTCTGCGAGTGCCTACTTGCCACCATTACTGCCAAAGATCATAGCTGGATATGCACTTGTATATAGTAGGCACGTAATTCTGTGGATCAACATATCAGTGATGGGTATCGGCTCCTCTAGCCACAGACGCCCATCATGCACCAAGAACAACAGCTGCTTGATGACCAACACTGTCACGGGGGTGCGGTTATAGTGCGGCATCTAGAGAAAGTTGAGTAATCTTGCCTTCTCTACTCCTCTGAGCCACTTCCCGGCTCCAATGCAGTCATCCCTATATTCGTGTCTATGATGCAATGCATTAGCTGTTCGGTCACCAGGTGTGGGAACTTCTCATGGTTCGCCAAGTCCCAGTATTATAGATTCAATATCGACACCCGTGCCAAACGCGTACCGTTAAAAGAAATTTCATCTGGTAGCAGAGGGGTTTGCAGGGGAGTCTTACTTTCATCAATGTCCTTTGTGACCTTGGACTTAGGCTTACGTAGAGGGACATACTCCGTCAACTGTGTAATACGGTCTGCACCCTGGGTTTCAACCTCCTCTATTCCCACTCCCACATCCTCATCATCCATGGGGATGTCTTCAATATCCTCCTCTTCTACTTCTAGGCTTATAGCCTTGCCTTTCTCCTGGGCAATGGGTTTTGGTGGGTTTCGTCTTCGCACACGCACACTGTATGGCAGGCTGCTTGCCCTTCTTGTCTTTCAAGGTCTCCTTAGTCGGGGTTGGCTTTGGTCTCGGCGTTCTCGAGGATTTAGGTATCTCCGCCAATACTTTAGCCACTTCCAGGGCAGCTACTTCAGCCTCTCACTCCATTTCCTGTTTCGGCTCCTCTACTACTTGTTGTGTATTGATAACTTCTAGGGGCGCTGACATGATCTTCTGCAAGAATTCTTGTGTGTCCACTGACAAAGTCGCAAATACCCCAGAAACTATCAAAAGCTCGTATTTCTCATGATTCATAGGCGCTTGAGAGCTCAACCGTTGAATACTCAAAATTCCAAGTGTTTTTCACTGGATAGCCACTTGTACTTTATAGGGAATTTTGAATTCCAATTCGACCGTTCCCCCCAAAAAAGGTTCATTAATGCCGGATTGGCGACAGATTTTCAAGGATCTAAGCCATAATTTCGTCTTAAATTCTAGCCACCCACTCTATTTGGCCTCACTTCTACCATATTTTCATGAATAGTGACTTTAAAAGTCACTTTCCGGCTAACCTACGCGATTTCTCCCTGGGTAACGCAACTCCCTCTGTGCTGCCACAGACTCAGTGATACATCCTTGCTTTGCACCATCTTCCAATCGCGTAGCTCCCCAACCCGGGCAGTGTAGTTTATAGTCTCGCGCCTCCTTTCAGCTACCTCAAGCGCTAATACTGTGATACTTTCATTTAGTCACATGGTCGGACCACCAATGTATGGCTTCAAGCAACTTCCATTCACCTTTCCTGGGAAGGGTTCTCCTTTTAATTTGACTAGCTGTACCACTCCTCCATCGGTAATCTCCTTAATGACATAAGGCCCTAATGAGTGCATCCTGAATTTCCCTGGAAATTTATCAAACTTACTATCGTATAACAAAACCAGGTCATTTACCTTAAGTGAGCACAGCTTAATGTGTCAATCATGCCATGCCCTTTCATGTTGCTTTTGGACCTATTGGTGAAATCCTACTAAAAATATTTCCTCCTCCAATTCATCTAGCTATGCGAGCCTCTCCTCTAGGGCTCCATGATCCGTCATACCTATGAGTGCTGCTATGCACAGACTAGGCATGATGTATTCCATAGGCATTATTACTTCCACACCATAGACAAGCCTAAAAGGGGTTTTTCCAGTCAACTTCTTACATATCGTTTGATAAGCCCGCAGTACTATAGGTATGCGTAGGTCCCAATCACTTCAATTAGCATTTCAAACCTTCGTCAGCGTGTTTTTGAGCACTTTTTTGAATGCCTCCACTGTCCTGTTAGCCTGTGGGTGATAAGGTGTGCTCTTCGGGTGATATACCTAAAATTCCTCCGTCAATGCCCTGATCATGTCATTGAGGAAGTGCGTACCATGATCACTCATTAAGATCTTCGGACATCCAAATCATGCTAGTACATGCTCAAATAGGAACTTCGTAGCAGCCGCGCCCGTGCAATCCTTCATCAACTGCGCTTCTGCCCAACGAGTCAAACTCTATCGCAATGATAATGTACCTTGATCTTATCTTCCCTTGTGGCTGAATGGGTCCTACAAAATCTATCGCCCACTTCTCGAAGGGTTGTAACGTCATTTTTGGGTTCAAAGGCATTTCATCCCTTCGCAATGGCCTGCCCATTCTTTGACATACATCACATACCTTGCAATAGGACTTTGAATCCTGATGAAGGGTTGGCCACTACAACCCTACGTGTAGAATCTTCTGCACAATTTATCTCCCTGCATAATGTCCTCCTGCAGCACCCCCATGAGCGTCTGTGAGGATGATGCTTCTTTTGAACTCAAGTACATACTGTCACAATATCTCATCGGTCCCCATTTTGTACCGATGCCCAGCAATGACAAAGAAATCTGTCGCGCACACCACTAATTCCTTCTTTTGTTGGACAGTGTATCCTTTTGATGCAGTTCTTGTTGTTAGGAAGTGTATTATATCCTCAAAATGACCATCTGTGACATGCACTGCAAAGAGCTGCACGTCAGGCAATCATTCTTCCAAGTTAGTAGGTTCCTCCCTTGTTTTGATGCGCGACAGATGGTCTGGTCCCATGTTCAATTGTCTAGGCTTCACAACAACTTCAAAATCATACTCCTTGAACAATAAGAGCCATTTGCGTATTCTCCCCCCCAACACAGGCTTATTGACCAGGTACTTTAGTGTGGAGTGATCTGTATACATCTTAAAATGGCCTCCTAGCAAGTAGTGCCTATACTTCTAGAGCACATACACCATAGCTAGCCCTTGGCACTCGGTGGTGGAGTAATTCTTCTCTGCTTTGGATAATCTTCAGCTTACAAACGTGATAGGATGGTCCAAGCCTTCTCCGCCAGCCTGTGTCAGTACCACTCCAAGCGTTATACATGATGCATCGACATGCACATGAAACTCTTTCTTCCAGTCCAGGAAGACTAGAATCAGAACGGTAACCATCTTTTCCTTCAATATATCCAAGCTCTTCTTGCAATCATCATTCCAGCATAATGTGACATCGTTAGATCTCAAACTTTTGTGATCCATATCGATAATTAGTGTGTCTTCCAGATTAATCACATGTTATAGAATGGGTCGGCATTTTGAACCAACTAATGTGACATCCTTCTTCAACAATTTCTCCATAGGAGCGGTGATCTAGGCATAGATTTTGATAAACTTTTTGTAATATCCCGTATGTCCCATAATAGCACGCAGCTGTTTCACACTCCTCGACACTTCCAAGTTCAGTATCACTGCGATCTTCGCGGGATCTACCATCAGTCCTTGTCTGCAAACCACATACCCCAACAAGTTTCCAAAAGGAACGCAAAATAGACACTTCTTGAGATTGAGCGCAATCTGGTGTCTTTTGCAGGTATCCAGCATTAGGCGCAAGCTTGCTACATGGTGCTTAACCAACCCAAATATAGTCTAGTCATCAAAATATACCTCTAGGAACTTACAAATAAATTCCTTGAATGTTGCAACAACCACGTGAGAGAAGATCACAAGTGCATTCCTCAATCCAAACAGCATTACCGTGTATTGTAAACAACCCCACTCAGTCACAAAGGTTGCCTTGCTCCTATCCTCTGCCACGATTTTGATTTGTTGGTACCCAGAGAACCCATTAGTAAAGGAATATGCTTCCTATCCACCTACATTGTCCAACACTTCATCAGTGAATGGAGTCAAGAAAGGATCATGCACACAAGTGTCATTCAGTTTTCTGAGATCCACGCATATCCTTCTGTTTCTTCTCTTGCACCACCATTGGGTTTACCCAGTCAGATTCTTCCATAGGCTTGATGATACCTGCCGTGAGCATCTTGTCTAGTTCTAAGCAGACCTTCTCCTTATATTTCGGATTGAGACGATAAGGCATTTGGTTATATTTCATCATTCCTAGGTCCCCGATTATCCCTTTTAGATCCATAAACTTGGTAGGGAATAAGTCTTTATATTCACGGAGCAATTCAGCGACTTTATCCACTGTCGCTTCATCCCAGTAGTCTCCAATCTTCGTGAATTTGGGTTTCCGTACCAATGTTTACTTGCTTCATTTTCAACGGTGTGGTTATATCAGGGTTCTCAATCTATGGTCCTTAAACCACATGGTGAACTTCTGTTTCTGGAATGTTAATCTTCCATGGATCCTTGTCCTCTTCTTCAGTAGTTACATTATAACATTTCAGCGCGTGACTTGGCTGAGTAGCCCATTCATGTTGAATCAGGTCTAAAGGATCTTGAGGTATCCTAAAGATCGTTGCTTTCACTCCTTGTAGTGCTTCATCAATATTGTCAAACCCGTCCTGATAATTGAATGTCATCATGAATCCTTCATGTGGGATATCCCATTTTCCTGTCCCATGGTGGAGCTCTATTTTTGTATACCATTTCATGGGGACAACATCGAGGGTATGATAGAACAAGTGCACCCACTCAGTTTGGGGTTTTTCTCCATAATCTTGGGTCCATTTAGCCAGATGCGCCCAAAGATAATTCTTCCCATCATACTTGTCTGTTAGTCGCATCTTAGGCTTACCAAATCGTGTTCTCATCATCATCCTACACTCGCGCCAATCATCAAAGCTTCCCTTGTGCATACCTCGCCATCTTGCAGGCGTAGCGCGCAGTGCCCAGGCCAGTGCTTGGAAGCGTTGCCTTTCTGGTACCTCCCTTTCAAATGCATCCAAAAATATATTTACCTCATTCAAACCATCATAAGTAGGCAGATTTCTCACCTCTGAGGACACACAGCACAGCGATCGGGTCATAATGTTGCAATTCAGCGTAGTTACTTCATGTAACCAATTCTTCCAGCGTTTTATTTCTTCATCAGAGTTTGAAGTGCAGGAACTCTCGCGATCCCATGTAATCCATCCATCTATGGTGGGATTCACCCAATCTTGGTCTCGCGATGTTATCTTATAGATAAAGTCCAGATCGTCATCACTTTCATAATTGTGAACTAGTTCCATATAGCGCGATCCTTCAGTAGGATCGAGGGGTACTATTACGTGCATCAATTTCTTCTCAAAGATCATCTTTCGCTTCTTTAGATTGATTACCCCATTCATATCAGTAGCCCGATCAATTCCCAGGAGCATAGGATAAGGATTTCTCTCATCCACTATCTCTATTACTTCAAAATCAGCCAACACGCTCACTCCCTCAATATCCACGGTCACCCCCTACAGTCGCCCAATGGGGATGATATTTTTCTCATTTTCCATCCTTAGCTGAATCGAATACCATTGCAGCGCAGATCTCCTCATTCGCTCCCAAGTCTACCTTGATAGGACATTCACATCTGACCCCGGGTCCAAAATGACCTGATCCATTTCATACTCTCCTATCTGTGTGGTCAGTCTCATCTCCCATCCCATTATTGTTTTATGCTTGCCAATCTTTCGTACTACGTGCAGCTCACCTAGTGTGATTCCAGTGCATCTATTGATGAGTTCTTGTAACCCTTTCACAACCTTACTGTCACGCAATAACTTCATACAAGTATCCAGGAAATTTGTGAGCATAGAGGGGTCCATCTCCTGCTCAGGCTTATCCTTGCTTCTTGAGGTGGAGGCCTTAGCGAAGCTCTTCTTAGCTTCCATAAAGGTTTCACATGTGCACTCCAAATCAAACTTAGCCTCCTTCATCGGTGCTTTGCAAACCCATGTATTGTCTTCTGGTTTTTTCCCCTTCTCATCTCCTGTCGCGATTCCACTCCTGAGCACTATATTTACTTTTGATTCTTCCTCATACGGCTCAGACCTCATCATCTGCAGGTTCTGAGTCAGTGGAGGTAGTAGCGCCCCTTTGTCACATATCCTAGCTATCATCGTAGGACAGGCTTCCATTTCATGATCAAACAGTGTGCAATACTTGCACGACGAACGCATCGGATTAGTGCAATCGCAGGCATAGTGTCCTGGTCCTCCGTAATTATAGCAAATCAATTGTCCTCGACCTCTACCAGGTCCTCATCCACCTCGTCCTCTTCCTCGTCCCTAAAATCTTGTTCGTGCCATTCCTACACTCTAGTCAAGGGGCCGCGTTTCCGCCTGAACCCTATAGGTGGGAGTTCTATCCATCATTAGTTCATAGCTCTTGCAAGTATGCTCATCGTACCCTACCAACCTACAAAAGTTACAGAACATCTATTGCGGTGTCTGTACAAACCTCTGTAGCAAGTGATAGTTATTCGTGACATGTTTTCTGGCTACCTGATAGATAGCGCACCATAATGCAGGCCCCGTGCTAGGTCCTGCTTGAGCTTCTAGCCTTAAAGGCATCAATCCTCCTCCTGCAATATAGTTCGCAAAGAACAGGCAATGGTCTTTGTCATGACCCTGACTCTTGCATTTTAAGCACCACCTCTGGTCGAGTCGTCTTGTCGTGCTTTAGACTTTGCATCTCAAGGCATAGATTCTTCAGCTGCACATGGATTTGTTGAACTCCTAGATTTGGACCTTGCATCGGAGTTTCATGTAGTCTCATGGTGATCTCCAAGGCCTCAGCCTGAGTGGTTATCTTCTGCTGCGACAACGCCCTCCTTAAGTGTGGTAGTAATAAAGCTACAAACCACTCGTGACGATGTCCATACGTTCAATTCATGTTAGCTTCGCGGATTGTACAATTCAACCTCTGATCTAATTCCCAAGGTGTCTCGCCTGGTTTCATCGCAATTTATTTGAATCCCACAATCGACTGTGCCTCAGATTTAGGCTTACTAAATTCCCTATTCAGTGCTACCTAGATGTCTACCACTCCAGCATTCAAGTTATCGTTAGAGTACTTAATATACCAGGGTAGCGTGCGATCTTGAAGAGCATTAACCAGTGTCACCTTCTTTATATGGTCATCTGTAACATCTTGAGCTTCCCATACAGCCCTCACAACGAACCAGAATTGATCCGGGTCCTCATTTCCCAAACCTTTGAACAAAGGAAAATTCACTATATTGGCCATACTAAACCGCGATGGAGGTGGAGGTGGTATGGGTGAAGTTGGAGGTGAGGGTGGTGAAGTCAGAGGTGGTATTCGCAGGAATCCGTCTTATTAACTGAATAGCACTTTGTGGAGAAACCTTCGTTATCGCTTCTACGTCACCTCACGGAGGTGAAATCAAGGGACTATACTTTGGACCCTTTTTCCTTCATTCATGTAATTTTTTCCACTTCACGCAGTCCCGAACATAAAGGTAGCTTCGTAGCCCATTGTTCACACATTTTAATCTAGGTTTTCAAAGCTTTTACGTACTTACCTTGCAGTCCTTTGAAAAAGTGCCGCTCCGCCTCACTGTAGCTGACTGAGGTGTTGACCACGAATTCAGTCACAAATTCTCTTATGACGCGATCGAGCCAATGGTCGACAGCACAGGTGATCCTATCCTCCAATGCTTCCAAGCTTCGCACTAGCTCTAGGGTCCACACAATAGGACTATCAAGTTTCCACCTTCCTTGGCTATCCGCTAGCATCGTGATCCACTTGTATAGCTCAATAGGGAAGGAGGAAAAAAAGATCTCGTGGATCTCTGTATACAGGTATCTGTCCAACCACTATTCCTTTGTTAGTTATAGGTTTCTGTTCTCCTACGGTGTGAATCCGTGGATCTTTCTATCCAACCAGTCTTCAATCTCTTTCTTAGTCGGATTCCAGTGATACGACATCACACGTCTCTTATGCAGATTCTGGTCTCGGCAACAGAACCATTTGTTGGCTTGAGGGGTTCTGACCTAGGTTCAACGTTAATTAGCCAAACAAATCCCTACACTACTGGCCCTTTTGGCATCAACCCATCAAGGAAAATTTTAAGGATGGAAAATTTTCTTGAAGTTTAAAAACATTGGCGAATCTCACTAATCCCTAATATGAAAACTATAAAATGTTTATTGATATATTTGTAAAATTATTCAAATTTATAATGATTTTATATATAGTCTCTATATAATTTTGGCGATTTTTAAGGTAAAATAATTTTATATTCTAAAATTTGGGTGAATCATATTTTATAAAAAAATTAAATTGGCGAATATTTTTTGTGGAAAAATCATGGAAAATTAGCCCACTGGGCGAACATTAGCCCCTAAAATTTTCCATGCAACCCATGAAGCGCGAACCAAAGTCTCACCCAAATTAGTATGGGGGGATGCTGGAACCAAGTTTTCGCACCTTGAGATGGTTGTGATGTTGTTTGATTTCTTTTATCCATGCCTTCACATAGGTGGCTTCGCTCTAAGGCTTGCAAGACAAACCCTCTATTCCAACCTTCAATACCTTCATGAAAGTATACAATCAACCTTCATGCAGCCCTAACCAAAGGCTCAGGTACTTTTGCATTGTTATGGCAACGTGACGTGCATATTCCCCAATTATCCTAAGTGATATGCTTATCTCATCAAATACTTAATGTTAATACCGCGTAAGCAGATATTTGTAATTGTGTTCAATTATTCAATGAAATTGCATTCATTCGTGCATTATATAAGCATAAAGTAAATTCATACATAAAATATCCAAACACATCAAGAGAACAAAGACACGGAAATTGCAGAATAACTCCTTTTATTAATATCCTCCAAGTGTTTACAAACTATGTCCACCCTGCGCACACAGCTGCAAGGGTCCATGCACTCAACTACGGACTTCTACCCTAGCCCTCTGCACACTCAGATGCAAAGCCTTTATCTACACTACGACCCAAGACTTAGACTTCTTACTCAGAGCTATCACTCTATTACATGATCTCCATTCTATTGATTGATTTCTTAACTACTTAGAGCTTAGCTCTTTTTATACAATCCCATGGACCATGGACCATGGGTAGGTCTCTTACAACCAACTTTGCTTTACAAAACTAAGGGCAGACTACCCTTTTCGACACATAACACCTTCGTGCTCCGCGACCACAAAATGTGGAGTCTTTACAATTATATTACAAAAATTGACATAACATGACCTTTTAGCCCCAAAACTACCTGTTATCTTTGTTATGCAAAAGAATCAAAAAAGGATTCAAAATGCTCTCAAAGGCTGCAAATATGCTTATAATCATGCCCAAAATCCATGTTTGCTATTGAAATCCTCAAATTATGCATAAAGGCCTTCCACCGATCGAAAAAATTGCAAGAGGGAAGCCCTTTGGAGGGCGGAATTACACTATCGGGAGGTGAAAATACCCAAAAAACCACATAAAAATCAAAAGCGCAGGCTTATGGATCCGCATCAATCTCAGCCGTCGGATCTAGCCGATCAATGGTCCAGATCGTGTCGGCATATCACAGATCGGGGGATGGCAGTGGCAGCGACATGATAGATCGTCGATGGGCGATCACGGATATCGCTATCGGCGTATCGCAATGGAGCACTTACCGAAGGGGCTTTATTATATCGCCGATGAGCGATCACTGATATCGTATCGGTGTATCGCTATCGCCACCACCAATGGAGCATGGGCCTTTTATGTTTGCGACACGATGGGTCGGACCCGACGACCACACAACACTCCATTGCATATTTTTTCAAGTCCACGCCCTTAGTGTTTTCAATGTAGTTTTGAGTATTTTCTTTATATAAAGAAAATACAAAGGGAAGCCTGTGCCTAGTGCCAATTGCGATGGAGGTCAGACCCGATGGTCGGACCCGATGGTTTATAAATCATTTTGCATAAAATTTCAAATCTGCGCTGGAGCCATTTTCAATGGTTTCGGGTGCGTTTTCTGTGTATTGTGAAGTATGAGGAAATATAAAGGATGCGTGGGAAGCGCCGATTGCGATGGGTTTTCGAATCCGAAAGGGTTCTAAAGGCAAAATATATATATATTTCAAATCCGCCAAAGCCATTTTTGGTAGTTTTGCGACAGTTTTGCATATATTTGCTAACTATTGAAAAACAAAGGAGGGACCTGTTTTAATGTGAATCGTGAGCCAAAGGCGGACCCGATAGTGAATAAACCATGCCTGAGCCTTTTAAAAGTCAATAGGGAAGCAGTGATGGGCGGGAATGAATAGTTTTGGCAGCATTTTTCTGTTTAAAAGCCAGAGCAGTCATGATAGATCCGTTCAATGATTCAGCAACAACATTTAATCAGCAATATGGCCGAGGAGGAAACAGGACACCACAGATCCAGACAGAGCATTCAATGGTTATGGGTTTCACCCACATTTCTTTCCATTTGCCCAAGAAGGACTGCAGAGAGCCAGAGAGGGTCTAATCTATTTAAAACTCAGACATATTTGGATCAGAGGCCCATTTCTGAATATGAATATGGTTGGTGGCCATTTATGGGCTCCTCCACACATTGTTTAGTAGAGATATATTTTATTGTAACACTATATATGCTCAGAGCAAAAATGTAATCAGATGGGATGAGTGTTTGATGAATGAGAGCTTATTGTAGCCTTTTCACTTCTGGAGACTGTTAATACTATGAGACCTGTAGCTTCTGGTCTTGATTTCCACTAATACAAGCTTCTTTTGCTATCACCTGCTCGCTTTTCACTTGTTCTATGTTCTAGGCTCTGCCTGCTTTGCATTTAGTTGATGTGCTATGAATATTTGGCATTTGAGGGGCTATCATCCCACCTCTATGTTTAAATTTAGTGGTTCATTGAAAATTTCTTGTAGGTTGTTGTTGTTCTAATACCAGAGAGCTGTCATCCTCTCTGTATATGGAATAGTAGTCTTGCAGACCTTCTAACTGGTTGCAGTTGGCCATCACAAAGCCTTGTGCATCTGCTGGTGCAATCAGTCTTCTCCATCATCACTTTTACTTTAAGCTGTGAGTAGTTGGTGGTTAAAAGCCTTGTAGTTTGGGGGTCTTCACCCATGTCTGGGGTAAATCATAGTAGGAGTGGTTATCTGGCTTAAAGGTGCTGCACATCTTCCATTTATCCATCATTTTATCCAACAAAACTGTTGAATTTTTAATGTTCCTGAGCATCACTGATATACAACCTAGGTGAGTTTCTTGGGGTGATAACATTAATTGGCGCCATTGCCGGGGAGAGAAGAGAATCGGAGCTCAAGCTTCCCTGGGAAGAACGACATAGTTTCAAGCTTTGATGACAGACAAGGTTTGAACACAGCATTGGTTGTAATTTTCTGTCTGGCGACTCCATTGGTGGAAGACCATCCTTTGGTGACTCCACGTTGAAGTTTTGGCTCAGTTTGTGAGGCATACTAGAAGAAATCTGCAGAAGTCTCCAGCTGAACCATTGCATGACCCTAAGAAAATTGTTAAATCAAAGAAATCATCATAGAAAGGGGCATCAGGATCAGGTAAGCCTAAAAACTCTGATTTATCTCTGAAAATGAGTTCATAGCTGAAGAATCACAGCTTGAAAGCTTAGAGCCTAGCACTGTTAATATATAAATTCCTTCAAAGATTAGTTCAGCCCCTTGTGCAGTTAGTTCCCCTTTGAATCTCAGTCCAAAGAGAGCTTCCCATACTGTCCAAAACATCCCAATATCTCTGCCATCCATTACATTATTTCCTACTGCTCCATCTGCTAGTGTGTTGCCACATATTCCAAACATGGCAGGACAGCAAGCACCTACTAGGATTGAAAGGATTGTTGTTGCTAGATATGGACCTTTGGTCTTGCCCACACCTTTGAATGCCATGCCTACAGGAGAATATCAAAAATATATGCCCAAATTCACTGGAACAAAGGGAGTGACAGCAGAACAACATCTTGAAGCTTTTTACAGTTATGCTAATAATTTAGATATAAGTGAGAATGATGTATGGATGAGAGTTTTTATCCAGAGCCTTGATGGAGAGGCTAGGAAGTGGTTTAGAGAATTACCCCAAAGATCTATAACAGATATTGAAGCATTAGATGAGGCATTTTTGAAGCAATGGGGAGATAAGAAGGACTTATTATATTATCATACTGAGTTTGGAAACTTGAAAAGAGAAAAGGGTGAGTCTTTGCATGACTTCAATAAGAGATTTAATAAGATGTATAGTAAGATACCAGCTGAGGTAAAACCCACCCCCACCACCGCCAAGCTCACATACACTAATGCTTTTGACCCCGATTTCTGCTTACTGTTGAGAGAAAGAAGATGTGCTACTTTGAATGATATGCAAGAAGCAGCCCTGGAGGTGGAATCCAATATCATGGCAGCAGAGAAGTTGAAAAGTCAAATCGATAGAAGAAAGCTTAGAGGGGAGGCTTCTTCTTCCCATGTTTCAACTTCAGAGCCTAAATTAGACAAAATGACGAAGATGATAGAGTCATTGGCTGCTGAAGTTTCAAAGCTAAAAGTAGAGCAGGCTTCAAGCAAAACAAGGCAGTAAAGCACATTTGCTCCAAGAAATCCAAACCCATTCAGAAAAGCAAATGATCAGCTGCAAATCATGCAAAGAGGTGAACAAGCCAAAGAAGATCATAAGGTTAGAGCTCCTTTTCAAAATGCAGTCATGGAAGGGGAGCAATTTGAAGAAGAGGAGGATGAAATTCACTGCATGGAAGACAAAGGCAGCGCTGTATTTTTAACATTCGCTGAATATGAAGATTCATTGTTGCAAGAGAAAAACAAGCAAGGGTGGGACAGTGGTGTTGTTCTACAATCAGGTGAGCAGCAGCGAAAATATAATCTAAGATCCAATGCAAAGAATGCCAAAGAGAGTGTTGCACAAGAAGATGCTGCCCAAACAGCTCCACAGAATACCAAGCTGAGAAGACCAGCAACTGATCCGGTCACCCTTAAATCTCCAGTTCAAGAGGTAAAAATTGCTGATAAATCATTCTCTTCTTTCAGTTTTGAGTCAGAAGTTCAGAAATTGAAATTTTTTGTGCCTCTGACTGAGTTGGTCAAGAGTGAATTGTTTAGAAAACCCATCCTTGAAGCCATTGAGCTACAGTCTAAACAAACCTCCATTGACTCTGTCAATTTGCAAGATGATAAGCCTGCTATTGTGCTCAGTCCCATGGTTGAACCTGCTGATAATATTTCCCCATCTTTCTATGTTTCATTAACTATCCATGATAAAATCCTCCACAATTTCCTACTAGACACAGGTGCCAGCCACAACCTGATGCCTAAAATAGTCATGGAAGAGTTAGGCTTGATATCACTAGACCCTATCATGATTTGTTTTCTTTCAATTCAAGGAAGGTGAAATGCCTTGGCTTAATTAAGGATCTGGCCATTACCTTAACTGATCTGCCTATGAAGAGTATGATGATGGATATAGTGGTGGCCGATGTCCCTCCAAAATTTGGTATGTTGTTGTCTAGAGGATGGATCAAGAGACTAGGTGGGACGTTACAAAATTATCTATCTTATGCAACTGTCCCGGTTTTTGGAGGAGAAAGCAGGAGATTATATCGAGAAGCACAGTTGGCATATATCATTAGTGATGAGAAGAATCCTACAAACCATCCCATTTATGCAGTGGACACTGATTTTGGAGCATGCATTCTCCAAATAGAAGAATCTCAGAAGGCTGCGTTACAAATCAGGAAACCAATAGACCAGGCCGAAAATGATAGAGGAGGACAGATTTGGGAGATGTTCTTCGATGGAGCTTGTACTAAAGAGACTGCAGGAGCAGGGGTGGTATTAATATCTCCACAGCAAGAAAGAGTCGAAGTGTCTCTAAAGTTGGTATTTCAGGGGACAAATAATATATCAGAATAAGAGGCACTGCTATTGGGCCTTCATGTAGCCAAAGACAGAGGAATAAAGAAGCTGAAGGTATTTGGAGATGCTGATCTGATATTTCAGCAAGTAAATAAAATGTTCCAAGCAAAGCATCCAAGGCTAAGAGCATACAGAGATGAGGTGTGGAGAGTTAAAGAATTCTTTGAATTTTTCTGCATTTTATATATTCCTAGAGCTAAAAATCAGCTCGCTAACTCCCTTGTTGTCTCAGCTAGTCTGTTTATACCTCCATCGCCTCCCAAATTGGTTTATGAGATACAAATCAAGTATAGACCCTCCTTGCCTGATAATGTCCACCATTGGAAGGTTTTTGATGATGATGATGGGTTAAATAGGTTTCTTCAAGTCATTGATGAGTTCTCTGAAATGCAAATTGACCAAAATAATGATACTTTGCTAGAAGCTACCAAGTCCCAGTTTAGAGATAAGATTGGCAAGAATAGCATAGTCTAGCTCCCTAGCAACCATATTCCTAAGGTTCTGATTCCTCTTGAAAGATTGTTTGACCACAATGATGTGCCTTACAAAGCTGCCCATAAAGAAGATCAATCTGTTGTGCTTAAGCATAATATAGGAAGCCCAGGTCAGCCCAAATTTATAAATTTGTCTACTAATCTATCAGCTAATCAAAATGCCGAATACTGCAATTTAATGAGGCAATTTTCTGATGTATTCGCTTGGGAGTACAGCGATCTGAAAACATATGACAAAAACGTAATTCAGCATAAAATTCCGCTTGAAAAAGACACTATTCCGTTCAAACAAAAGCTGAGACCAATGTATCCTATGCTCCTTCCTCTGGTGGAGAAAGAAATTAAAAAGTTGTTGGCTGCTAAAATAATAGTACCTCTCAGATATTCTAAATGGGTGGCAAATCTGGTTGTTGTGAGGAAGAAGAATGGAGAAATCAGACTGTGTGTTGATTTTAGGAATCTGAATAAATGCTCCAAAAAGGATAATTATCCTCTGCCAAAAATGGAGCATTTGTTGCAACAAGTCTCAGGTGCCAAAGTTATGTCTTTCATAGACGGATTTTCAGGCTTTAATCAAATCGATGTGCATCCAGATAATCAAGAGAAGACAGCATTTACCATGCCTCGGGGCACGTTCATGTATGCTAAAATGCCATTTGGGCTAATGAATGTTGGAGCCACCTTTCAGCGTGCTATGGATATAGCT
Organism: Pinus tabuliformis; assembly: GCA_031772625.1. Lineage (NCBI taxonomy): Eukaryota > Viridiplantae > Streptophyta > Pinopsida > Pinales > Pinaceae > Pinus > Pinus tabuliformis. The sequence goes on along the minus strand of CM062804.1, from coordinate 1,216,386,509 downwards.
TTTGTGGGAGAAAAGGATAAATTTGTGCTAATCTACCTTGATGACATAACAGTTTATTCCAGCAGCCATCATGATCATTTACAGCATTTAAGAAAGGTGTTTTTGAAGTGCAGAAGGTTTGGGATTTCACTCAATCCAAAAAAATCCCAATTCGCTTTGGAAGGAGGCAAACTATTGGGGCATGTAGTGTCTGTTGCAGGTGTTCAAATTGACCCAGAAAGAGTCAAAGCAGTTCAGGCCTTGGCTCTCCCAAGATCAAAGAAAGATATACAATCTTTTCTGGGCAAAATCAACTTTGTAAGGAGGTTCATTCCTAATTTTGCAGAGCTAGTCAAGCACATAACCTCCATGTTGAAAAAGGGAGCAGAGGTAAGATGGACTGATGCAACAAGGAAATCTTTTGATTCCATTAAGAAGGCTATTATGCAAGATCCTACTTTAATAAGCCCTGACTATAGGAAGGAGTTTCACTTGTTTTCATTTGCCTCCAAGGACACAATCACAGCTGTTCTGTTGTAGCAAGATGAAGCAGGTCAAGAGCATCCAGTGGCCTTTTTCAGCAAGAATTTGAGGGATGCTGAACTAAGGTATGATATTATTGAAAAGCAGGCTTATGCTCTTATCAAAACTTTGAAAGCTTTCAGAGTATACATCTTGCATTCCAAAATAGTTGCATATGTTCCTTCTGTTGCAATAAAGGATGTCTTAACGCAGCCTGATGCTGATGGAAAAAGAGCGAAATGGATTGCAAAATGATTGAATTCAACATAGAGCTGAAGCCCACCAAGTTGGTAAGAGGTCAAGGGCTTGCTAAATTGTTGATTGAAGAAAATTGCAGGTCTTTGGACATGGATTTCTTGTTCACTGTGGCAGAAAATGGTCAAATAGAAGAGCATGAAACAGTTGAATCGGAGGATAAGTAGTCGGTGGCCGAAAGCTTAGCTTCATGTAGCTGGTATGCTGAAATAATCAATTTCCTTCTAAGGCTTGAAGTCCCTTCATATTTCTCTCAAAGTCAAGCAAGAACTTTAAAGCTCAAGGCAACAAAGTATTGCATCAATGATGGCTTGCTCTACTGGAGGGATCCATCAGGAGTACTTTTGAGATGCTTGGACAAGGAGCAGTCAATTGAGGTTATGCAACAATTCCATGACAGCATGTGTGGAGGACATCATTACTGGAAAACCACAGCCCATAAGATTCTTAGATTTGGGTACTATTGGCCCTCTTTATTTTCTGATGCATTTATTTTTATTAAATCTTGTGACAGGTGCCAAAAATTTGAAGGTAAGCAAAAATTAAATCCCTGCCATTAAAACCAATAATTGCAAAGGGACCTTTTCAGCAGTGGGGCTTGGATCTCATTGGTGAAATCAACCCATGCTCCAGTGGCCAGCACAGGTGGATATTGGTTGCCACTTATTATTTTACGAAATGGATTGAAGCAATCCCAACAAGGAAAGCTGATCATAATGTGGTCATGAAATTCTTATCAGAAAACATTTTTATCAGATTTGGTTGCCCATATAAACTAATAACAGATAACACAGCAGCATTCAGGGCAAAAGAATTGGTGGAAATGTGTGATTCAATGGGCATTAAACTTGTTCATTCCACCTCATATTACCCCCAAGGGAATGGTCTAGCAGAATCCTCTAATAAAAGTCTGATCAGGATTGTTAAGAAGCTGTTAGAGGATAATAAGAAGAATTTGGATGCCAAGCTGAAGTATGCACTTTGGGCGGACAGAGTGACCATTAAGAGATCTACAGGCTGCTCTCCCTTCAAGCTGGTATATGGTACTGATGCTATTTTTCCCATTCAGCTTACCCTTCCTGTGGCAAAGCTGCTCCAAACAGCGCAGAATGAAGAAGATGATATGGCAAATAGAATCACTGATCTAACAGAATTATATCAGATCAGAGAGCAGCTGATTGAAAAAGCTACAACACATCAGCAAAAGGTCAAGGAAGCCTTTGACAAGAAGAAAAAAAGAAACAATTTCCAGGTTGGGGATTTGGTCATGAAATGGGATGCTTTTAAAGAAAAGAAAGGCAATCATGGGAAATTTGATGCTCTCTGGAGAGGCCCATTCATCATTTCACAGATTCGAGGAAACAACACCTTCATACTGAAAAGTATGGGAGGGGAACCAGTTTTTGATGGCCCAGTTAATGGGCGGTTTTTGAAAAACTATGTGATTTAAGGTCTTTTGGCCTTAAAAACTATAAATAGTGTGCTTTTATCAGTTTTTAGTATAGCTATAGTAGACTCCATGCCCAATGGAACACTAGGAATTTTGGCTAATCTATTTGCTGCTGGAAAGGCATTGATCTGCAGGTTCTTGAGACCTCACAGGGAGGATCTCATCCCCAGAAGGAGCCAGTGTTAGCTTTGCTATGCAAAAGAATCAAAAAAGGATTCAAAATTCTCTCAAAGGCTGCAAATATGCTTATAATCATGCCCAAAATCCATGTTTGTTGTTGAAATCCTCAAATTATGCATAAAGGCCTTCCACCGATTGAAAAAATTGCAAGAGGGAAGCCCTTTGGAGGGCAGAACTACACTATCGGGAGGTGAAAATACCCAAAAAACCACATAAAAATCAAAAGTGCAGGCTTATGGATCCACATCAATCTCAGCTGTCGGATCTGGCTGATCAACGATCTAGATCGTGTCGGCATATCGCAGATTGGGGGATGGTAGTGGCAGCGACATGATAGATCTCCGATGGGCGATCGTCTATATCGCTATCGACGTATCGCAATGGAGGACTTGCCGAAGGGGCTTTATTATATCGCCGATGAGCGATCGCCAATATCGCATCGGCGTATCGCTATCAGCACCACCAATGGAGCATGGGCCTTTTATGTTTGCGACCCGATGGGCCGGACCCGACGACCACACAACACTCCATTGCATATTTTTTCAAGTCCGCGCCCTTAGCATTTTCAATGTAGTTTTGTGTATTTTCTTTATATAAAGAAAATAAAAAGGGAAGCCTGTGCCAAGCGCCGATTACGATGGAGGTCGGACCCGATGGTTTATAAATCATTTTGCATAAAATTTCAAATCCGCACTGGAGCCATTTTCAATGGTTTCGGGCGCTTTTTCTGTGTATTGTGAAATATGAGGAAATATAAAGGATGCCTGGGAAGCGCCGATTGCGATGGGTTTTCGGATCCGAAAGGGTTCTAAAGGCCATATATATATATATATATATATATATATATATATATTTCAAATCTGCCAAAGCCATTTCTGGTGGTTTTGCGGCAGTTTTGCATATATTTGCTAACTATTGAAAAACAAAGGAGGGGCTTGTTTTAATGTGAATCATTAGCCAAAGGCGAACCCAATAGTGAATAAACCATGCCTGAGCCTTTTAAAAGTCAACGGGAAAGCAGTGATGGGCGGGAATGAATAGTTTGGGCAGTGTTTCTCTGTTTAAAAGCCAGAGCAGTCATGATAGAGCCGTTCAATGATTCAGCAGCAGCATTTAATCAGCAGTATGGCCGAGGAGGAAACAGGACACCACAGATCCAGACAGAGCATTCAATGGTTATGGGTTTCACCCACATTTCTTTCCACTTGCCCAAGAAGGACCGCAGAGAGCCAGAGAGGGTCTAATCTATTTAAAACTCAGACAGATTTGTATCAGAGGCCCATTTCTGAATATGAATATGGTTGGTGGCCATTTATGGGCTCCTCCATGCATTGTTTAGCAGAGATATTTTGTATTGTAACACTATATATGCTCAGAGCAAAAATGTAATCAGATGGGATGAGTGTTTGATGAATGAGAGCTTATTGTAGCCTTTTCACTTCTGGAGACTGTTAATACTATGAGACCTGCATCTTCTGGTCTTGATTTCCACTAATACAAGTTTCTTTTGCTATCACCTGCTCGCTTTTCACTTGTTCTATGTTCTAGGCTCTGCCTGCTTTGCATTTAGTTGATGTGCTGTGAATATTTGGCATTTGAGGGGCTGTCATCCCACCTCTATGTTTAAATTTAGTGGTTCATTGGAAATTTCTTGTAGGTTGTTGTTGTTCTAATACCAGAGAGATGTCATCCTCTCTGTATATGGAATAGTAGTCTTGAAGACCTTCTAACTGGTTGTAGTTGGCCATCACAAAGCCTTGTGCATCTGCTGGTGCAATCAGTCTTCTCCATCATCACTTTTACTTTAAGCTGTGAGTAGTTGGTGGTTGAAAGCCTTGTAGTTTGGGGGTCTTCACCCATGTCTGGGGTAAATCATAGTAGGAATGATTATATGGCTTAAAGGTGCTGCACATCTTCCATTTATCCATCATTTTATCTAACAAAACTGTTGAATTTTTAATGTTCCTGAGCATCACTGATATACAACCTAGGTGAGTTTCTTGGGGTGATAACACTATCCTTGGGGGATCCCTCTCCCAACACATGTGATCTTGTGGAGGAGGTGTTATGGTCGTATTAGCTAACCGACTAAGGAAATCGCACATCGTAGAAGGATGCAACAAGGAGAGCACGGGAAAGGTGAGGCTCGCCTAGCGAGCCTATATGACTAGGAAGAATTGTTGGGTCTATGTTGTGGTGAATAATTTTGGGTTTCTACATAGATTGAGAGTGTAGGGCAGGACTACACGACTTGTGGTTTGAGTGGACAATTTTTCTAGTTTGGTCCAGGTAGCTCCCATGCCATTTTATTTGTAAATACTATTGTATAGTAATTGAAGAATTTTAATAAAATCATGGGCAAACAACTTTAAGGAGTTTCCTCCTCCCATCGCAGAATTATGTTTATTGTTTACTTTGCGATATCACACCTTTTTTGCATTGTTTAAGAAATGTATAATTGAAAGAAGTAATTGAATGAATTTTATTCCCACTGCATATTTGAATGTAAAGAACACTTGAATGAAAAATTGACTAAGTGTTGAAGTGTTAGGCGTAGTTCGGGTGAAAGTAGTTTAACTCAAAGTGAAATCTCATTGGTGTCACACAACACCCACAGTGGTCCTAAGACATCTCTGTGTAAGGTCGTGACACCTGGGATGTGACTTGGCATGGGTGTTATGGATTATATTGAGCAATTTTTTTTGGAATTTGGGATGATTTACACTCAGAAATAAAATGTTTGTCATGATTCAATTATTGTTCATTCGAATAGTAATATTTACAATTCCACAACTCCAACAATCTTTCAAATCATTATCATTATTAGTGAAATTTTAGAACACACATTTATCTAGAAAAAAAACCCCTTAAATTTTAATTTAATTTTCTTGAATCGTCTATCCCAAGTTAAGATTGATTTATATTTTTATTACTTAACAAGTTTATCAATATTAAATATTTCATGTTTCGATCTTTTGCTAAGATGGAGATGACAAGTTGCAGGGAAATCTAAAGATAATCGATTCATGTAAAGGTCTGTTTATTCATTCTTTAAGATAATTTTCACCATCTATTTTGTTCAGTGTAGGAGAATCTCGAAAGTTATTCAGTTCCGTAAATTTAGTTTAGTAGATATTTTGTAAAATCAGTTTAAATTATATAAAGAATCACAAAAGTTTGAGTGTTTGTGGTTTATCAGATAAAAATGAAGCAAAGCTCAAAGTTCAATTCAATGACCACATAAAAGTATCTAGCAAATATGCTAATTTCCCAAGGAAACAAAATTCATAGAAATTCACAAAGAAAAGAATATTATTAGTTCTTACCTAGTGATTGTAAATGGTTAGAAATTGACATGTCATGGCCCCAAGTGTTGATGCCTTAATACCACCGTGGGCATTGTGCGCACCAATGATATTTTGTCGCAGTTATATAACTAGTCTAACCCTGACTATGCGTAACTTCAATTCTTAGTCAATTTTCCAATTTCAATCTTCTTATTCAACAGTTATACAAATATGCGATATTGTAACTTCAATACAAGTAATGGAATAAAACTTCATTAATAGTCTTCGATATCATAAAGAACAATATGAACACAAGTATATACGACGGGAGGGGGGAAATCCCAAAACACGTCTACCCTTTACTCTTATTAAAATTCAAAAAATGTTACAATAGTTTTACAAAGGGGCTAGCCATGACCAAACTCATGTGCTACACAAGTTCATAGAGTGGTAGTCTTTGGCCCAACACAACGCACTTGCCCATAATGTCAAGTTTTTCAACCTATGGCATGCCCAACCTAAGGTTGGCACCTTCCCCAAAAGAAACCCAAACTTGGCACCACAAACAACTTAGAAATACAACTCTTCGACCCTTGCAAGATTCAGGCTCGCTTAAGCAAGCCCTACCTCTTTCTGTGATATGTCTTAGTTGTGATCACTTTCTATGATGTGCGCCCCTACCTGTGGTTCTACAATATCGCACTTCTTGTGACACTGCAATATCGCACTTTCTTCGGTTCTACGATATCGCACTTTTTGTGATTCTGTGATATCGCACAAACTTACATCTTTGTGATTTCAGTGATGCCTCCTCCAAGTGTCATGCTCCCTTCATTTATATTTGTCCCTGTCATTTTATTTTATGTGGGTCGATTCAACTTCACAAATTTAGTTGACCTTTCATCTTTCATGGTCACCCCTCGTTGTATGGGCATTCCCCTTGGGCTGACCTTCCTTTGGGCGTGCGAGTGCCCCTCACTGGGTTAGCGAGCCCCTACCTGGTGCTCCACCTTCTTATGCTACCCACACTACCATTGTTGGTGTCTGCCTTTTCCACTATGCCATGTCGCATTGTCGTCTCACTCACCCATCGTGCACCCACTCGCTACCTCTCACCTGTCGTCGTCACACTTACTTACCTTGCTCGTTACGCCTTTCCTTTCACCGTGCCCGGACACCCCTATCTTGGGTGTGGGCATGCCCGTGGGTACAAGTCCATCAAGTTATGTTTTTGACGTATCAATGTGTGTGTGCTTTCTCTCCCTCACGTGCCCTTCATTATGTCTTCAGCAAGTCATTCCTCAGCACATGGGTGGGCGCCCTACCTTATGCAGTCACGCCCCATAGTGCGATCTCCCCGATTCAGTTCCAAACTTCAGTTTTTCGAAACTAAGTGAGCATGGCCCGTCATGAGAACCCATTGGACCTAGTGGCAACTCAGGGTCCTAACATCCTCCCCCACTTCAAAATAGTTATCATCCTCGACAACAACTCCACTTAGCAACTCCATCACCAATTCCATCTATCGCAAAGTTCCACTAGCTCCAACATAAATTTTTCCTCCTACATGAACTTGCTATCTTCATCATATGAACCTTCACTAAGGCTCAAGTCTTCATGTGGGTAAGACTCCTCAATCTCACGGTCATCAACCATAATTTGTCGCAATCCTTTATAATTCTACGCCATCTCATAGAAGGTTTCCCCTTTAACTTGGATGCATTCTTTGGTTGCAACTCATATCGTGCTAATCCACCACTTATTGTCATCATGTGATTTTTTGTTTCCATACTCCAACACATATCAGCACATATCGCAACCCCGTGACTTGAATTAGTTGCGTAGCTAATCCAATCGTCGTGTTCAACCCATGAGAATGTACCTCCTCATGTCATCATCAGTTTTTTCTCCAATACTTTGTCACATCTTCAAATTGATCAATAACTCTTCCATCTACTTGCATCAATCCTTCACTCAATGCTCGTTGTTTCATATCCAGTTCCATGAAGAAAACTCCATATCATCTATGATATTTTTCTCATCAACGTTATCAAAGGGGCAAGTCCTCACTTGGCTCATAGTCTCGTCCTTTGTTCCCACAGTCATAGACCAACGACCTCCATATCCATAAAAAGGGTTAAGTCCCATCAGACTTAATCCATGCCTAAGTACTCCCACCAAGGCACCTTCATTGCTACAACCACCATCCAAATCCAAGGTGTCTCACTCCTATGACATCCATTAAGCCACTCCTCACGATCACATCCCATACTATGCCCAAGGTATGCATCCCATAATGCATCAAAGTCAAATCAAAACTGACCTCAAATCCTTAATGAACTAGATACTTGAAGACCACCATTAGATGAAGTCTTCATCAACTGTAACTTCTCTTGAAGCCATCATAGGCTCCTGCGAACCATCTTCATCCAACACTTCAGGAAAGCACACTTGTCTTGGCCACAAGCCCCATTGCAAGTTTCCTCTACCTCCTTCATCGCATTCATTAGGGGAATTTTGAGGTCTAAAATGGGCCTCCTAAGGAAATTATAAGATAATAGCAGAAATAATAAAATAAGATTAGATTACATCATCAAATTTTAGAGGGAAAAAATTAAAAACTATTTTTTCAACTCATCTCCCTACAGGTTTACTTGAATTTCGAGAGACAACACTTGTTGGATGCATAATTTGATTCCTCATCCAAGGAGTACCCATGTTCCATACTTTCAATGGACTCTACTACACAAAAAATGAGAAATACATGAAAAACGTGATTGCAATCATGTTTTTTAATGTAATTCTCATTTTTCATGTAGCAGGGTCCATCGAAAGTATGCAACATGGGTACTCCTTGGATGTGGAATTAAATTTTGATCCAACGAGTACTGTCACTCAAAATTTCAGTAAAACTTTAGGGAGATAAGTTGAAAATATGAGTTGAAAAAGTAGTTTTATTATTTTATTATTTTTTAATCATTTTACTTTTTTACTCCAAAAATGGTGAATCATCCCCCATGGTTGACATCATCATCTTTAATCCTATTGTTTCTTATAAAGTTTATTTTGGTTCTAAATTTTTCTTAGGAGGCCCATTTTAGACCTTAAAATTCCCCTAATGACTGCTCTCATAAGTCACCCATGTCTTCCTTCAAAACGACCATGGCTTTGTTGCTCGAATGTGCTTGGCATTTTTGCACAACACCCTCACTTGGCACTTCTTCATGATGCCCATATGTGACATCTCTACAAGTGTCCTTGTTTGATGTTCCTGCATGAAGTCTTCCATGCCCTTCTCTTCTATTCGATGCTTATAACTTCATTTTCCCAACTTGTCCAATTCGTTAGGACTGTCGCAACTTCATCCATCACATTCTTGTCTTTGGTCAGGTTAGTGCCATTGGTTGCCCTACCTTCATATCATTATCATAGGTCCATTCCATCATCACTGCCTCCCCCACTAAAGGTTCACCAAAGACTTATCCTTGGTCTAACAAGGCTCCAATGATGAATTTCACCCAAGTCATGTCATGTTGCCTTCACTTTGGTGTGCCCTTACTTTTTTCTATCCATGAGTCATGTTGGGCACTTAGCCAAATATCCACTCGGCTAAGCATGACTCGTTCATCACATATTTCATCACGTTCCACCCTTTTCTCTGGTATTTTGAACTTCTACTCTAAGGTTGCTTACTGCCCAAACAAGTCTTGCAAAAAATAGTGTTCCTTGTAGCCCAACTGCAAAAGGACTCATCACAACCTTCCAAGGAAAGGTTTCCCATCACATCGGCAAACACAAGCTTCCTTCGCTTGTCTCTAGATATGATCCATCTTCCAAATATTTCAATGAAACATAATCTAATGCAATACTTACATCATCATGAGTTCTCTCCAAGTGAGTGCCTCCTTCCTTCAATGGTTGCATTGTGCACGAATTTGGTTCAACCTGGGAGAGCTCCATTGCAGGAAAATTAGATCTCTAACCGCATGCCTGTTGAAGGATGAGCCGGCAACTTATAGGCGCGCCAAAAAAATATTGAGAGACTTCGGTCCTCACAGGACCGAGGCGAGTAAATGGGTTATTTCCCGAAGTTCCTCCTCTTTTTTCGGCACCAATGCAACACTTTATTCTTCACACATTGCAGCTTCTTCTTCCTCATTGAAATCAATAGCTTCAACTTGCCCACATGCCCAACCAAGTCGAAGAAGCTTCCTTCTAACATTGTCTTCCAAAACTTCAACCTCTTCTCGCAGTGATGGCCTCTCTTCCTTTATGTAGCCCAATCTGTCCATGAGATGAATAAGTCTATCACGGCCCTCTTGTAGACCTGCCATCGTACTATCCAACTTTCAACAAGCTCGCAACCTTGATCGCAATTCTTCCAAACTTCTCCAAGATCCCATTTTAGCAAAGTAGGTCTTGATACTATCTACTCATGGAGTGGGAAGATGTGTCACCAATTTTGGTCAACGCCCACTTTCTTCAAAATGCCATCTGATACCATTTTTCATATCCCCACGTTATGATGCCCTAAGACCACCATGAGCATTGTGCAGCACCAGCAATATTTCATCACAGTTATACAACTAATCTAACCCCGACTATTCCTAACTTCAACACTTAGTCAATTTTCCAATTTCAATCTTCTTATTCGATTGTTATACAAATATGTATATCATAACTTCAATACAAGCAGTGGAATAAAATTTCATTAACATCTTGCGATATCGTAAAGAAAAATATGAACACAAGTATATGTGATGAGAGGGGGAAACTCCCAAAACACTTCTCCCCTTTACTCTTATTAAAATTCAAATAATGTTACAATAGTTTTACAATGGGGCCAGCCATGACCAAACTCACATGCTTTCCCCGAATGTCAAGTTTCGAAACCCAAGGCAATTGCCCCAAATGTCAAGTTTCGAAACCCAAGGCAATTTCCCCGAATGTCAAGTTTCGCAACCAACGCACTTGCCCGAATGTCAAGTTTCGCAACCCAAGGCGTGCACAACGTAAGGTTGGCACCTTTCCTAACAAAAACCCTAAACTTGGGGCCACAAACAACTTAGAAATCCAACTCTTCAACCCCTACCAGAAACAGGCTTGCTTCGAAGGTCCTCACCTCTTTTTGTGATATGTCTCAGTTGTGATCCGTTTCTGTGATGTGTGCCCCTAGCTGCACTTCTATGATATCCCACTTCTTGTGACTCTATGGTATCACATTTATGCAGTTTTTTGATATCACACTTTCTGCAATTCTGCAATATCGCACAAACTTACATCTCTAAGATTTCAGTGATGCCTCCTCCAAGTGTCGATCTCCCTTCATTTATATGCATCCCTGCCCTTTTATTTTATGTGGGTCTATGCCCCTTCACAAACTTAGTTGACCTTTAATCTTTCATGGGCGCCCCTCGCTGTATGGGTGTACCCCTTGGGGCGACCTGCTTATGGGCATGCAGGCATGCCCCTGCGTGGCACTCCGCCTTGTTGTGATTCCCATGCTACCATTGTTGGTGGTTGTCTTGTCCTCTAAGTCATGTCATCTTACCTTCTCACTCACTCGTCGTGCCTTTGCTCGGTACATCCTTCCCGTCGCAGTTGCACTTACTTGATTTTCCCACTACGCCTTTCTCGTCATGGCACTTGGTTTTGAAAATGAAACAAGAAAAATATTAGTTTGATTTCCATGGCACCTGTTCAAACTAGAGAAAATTCAAATTTCCATTTCAACATACAACTTGAATGAGTTAACTTGAGTGACAGTGCTTGTGTCACCCAGTTAGCTTAGGTAATTCGAGTTGGAAGACTTGAGTTCAATTGAGCAAGAGTGATTGTTAATTTCTAGTAATTTAATTCAGTTAAATTGAGTTATTGTCAGTTAAACTAGTTCTAACTAATAGAGGAACTAGTGGAAGGTCAATTTATGCAATGTGACTTCAGTCACACTTAGTGATCAATCAACCCTGAATAATAGTTGCATGCAGAGAATTCGAGTTACTCAATTGAGGTGGAGATTGGAAGTGTATTATCAGTTGTAGACTAGTCAGAAGTGTACAGGTGGTGCATGCAGTGAGAGGATCAACCTAAAGGAACTGTGCAATCCCAATTGAGGAATTTCCTAATTAATAGGGGCCTAATTCCTTAAGGAACAACACAAGGAAATAGGAGCTTGGAGGGCTTGAAAATTGGCTAAGTGTTGGCCAGAGTTGGTCAATTAGACAAAGGGATATACTATACACTTGCAAGTTGTGCTCAGGCTTGAGAAATCATATGTATTCATCCATATTCTCTCATTAATGCAATACATATAGGAAGGGGTTTTGAGCAGTTGCTTTCCCATAGATAAATATATGTGTATGTTTGTGTATTCTTGATGCATGTTTATGATTTGAATTCTTAATCATTAATTAAATTTCGTAGATGAGTAGAGTAGATTTGAGTCTTGTGTTTTAGTAAATTACAGGAGCAGTTTCATATTTACACATTAATTTCTAAACCTAGGCACTCTACCTTATATTTGGGCATTCTCGTGGGCACGAGTCCACCGAGTTATGTTGTCGATTTATTAATGTGTGTATGTGCGCTCTCCCTCATGTGCCCTCTGATGTCTTCACCAAGTTGTTCCTTGTCGCATTGGTGGGCACCCTGGCTTGTGCAGTCGTTCCCCATTGTGCGATTGCCCCGACTCGGTTCCAAAATTTTGTTTTTCAACACCAAGTGAGAATGGCTCATCATGAGCGCCCATTGGCCTTGGTGCCAATTCGAGGTCCTGACACGACCAAATCCAATGACAGATGAGAAATATAGCTAAAGTTAATCCAATGAACTGAAGAATAATAGTACACACCATTGATTTGTGTGATTGGTAATTATTTTTACACAATGAGAAAACATTCCATGACCTTCTCTTCTATTTGATGCTTATAACTTAAGTTTCCCAACTTGTCCACTTTGGTAGGATTGTCGCAACTTCATCCATCGCATTCTTGTCTTTGGTCAGGTTAGTGCCCTTGGTCGCCCTATCTTCATATAGTTATTATAGGTCCCTTCCATCATCACTACCTCCCCCACCAAAGGTTCACCAAAGACTTCTCCTTGGTCTAACGAGGCTCCAATGATGAATTCCACCCAATTCATGTCATGTTGCCTTCACTTTGGTGTGCCTTTACTTCATTCTATCCATGAGTCATGTTCGGAACTTAGCCAAATATCCACTTGGCTAAGTATGACTCATTCATCACATATTTCACCGTGTTCCTCCATTTTCTCGGGAATTTTCACCTTCTTCTCTAAGTTCACTTACTGCCCAAACAAGTCCTTCAAAAATCAGCATTCCTTGTTTCCCAACTGCACAAGAACTCATCCCAACTTCAATAAAAGGTTTCCCATCACATCGGCAAACACATTCTTCCTTCACTCATCTCTACATATGATCCATCTTCCAAATATTTCAATGAAACATAAGCTACTGCAATACTTACATGTTCATGAGATCTCTCCAAGTGAGTGCCTCATTCCTTCAATGGTTGCATTGTGCACGAATATGGTTCAAACTGTGTGAGCTCCATTTCACCAAGTTCCTCCTCTTTCGTCATCACCCCTACAACACTTTCTTCTTCACACATTGCAGCTTATTCTTCCTCGTCACAATCAACAGATTCAACTTTCCCAAATTCTCAACCAAGTCGAAGAAGCTCCCTTCTAACATTGTCTTCCAAAACTTCAAGCTCTTATCGTAGTCATGGCCTCTCTTCCTTTATGCAGCCCAATATGTCTATGAGATGAATAATTCTATCATGACCCTCTTATAGACTTGCCATCATACTGCAAGCTAGCAGCCTTGATCACAGTTCTTCCAAACTTCTCCAAGTTCCCACCTTAGCAAAGTTGGTCATGATACCATCTACTCACGGATTGGGAAGAAGTTTCACCAACTTCTCTCAACACCCAGTTTCTTCAAAATGGAATCTAATACCATTTGTCACAACCCTGCGCTATGATGCCTTAAGACCACCATGGGTGTTGTTCGACACTGACGATATTTCATCATAGTTATACAACTACTCTAACACAAACTACGCCTAACTTCAATACTTAGTCTGTTTTCCAATTTCAATCTTCTTATTCAACTATTATATAAATATGTGATATCATAACTTCAATACAAGTAGCGAAATAAAACTTCATTAATAGTTTGCAATATCAAAAATAAAAATATGAACACAAGTATATGTGACGAGAGGGGGCAACTCCCAAAACACTTCTCCCCTTTACTCTTATTAAACTTCAAATAATGTTACAACAATTTTACAAAGGGGCTAGCCATGACCAAACTCATGTGCTGCCCAAGTATAGAGAGTGGCAGTTGTTGGCCCAGCCCCACGCACTTGTGCAGAATGTCAAGTTTTGAAACCCAAGCCATGCACAACCTAAGGTTGGCAGTTTTCCCAACAAAAACCCCAAACTTGGAGCCACAAACAACTCAGAAATCCAACTCTTTGACCCTTTATAGAAACAAGCTCGCATGGGCGAGCCCCACCTCTTTATGTGATATGTCTCAGTTGTGACCCCTTTCTGTGATGTTCACCCCTAGTTGTGGTTTTGTGATATCCCACTTCCTGTGACTCTGCGGTATCACACTTTTCAGTGGTTTTACAATATCGCACTTTCTGTGATTCTGAAATATCTCATAAACTTACTGCTATAAAATTATATATTACAGAGCAATGGAACACATAAAATATGTTGGATTGTTAGAGGGAGGATGGAGCTCCCCCTTTGTTGCGTTGATTGCACGGCGGGGGGGTCACAGGGGGGCGGCAGCCTCCCCTCTCTAGGGGGTTTGAGGGGGGCAGGTAGCCCCCCCTGTCTGGGGGGTTTGAGGGGGGTGGGTAGCCACCCTCTACAGGGTTTGGGGCAACACGCCAGAAAAATAAATTTGGACCCTATATTAGGTTGGGCGGACCTACCTATGGTTTTGTGCATGGTTTTCACACATGGTTTTGGACGCGATGGTTTTCAGTCCATGGATTTGGACACAATGGTTTTCGGTCTATGGTATTGGATGCTCCGACATGTATAAATATGTATTGTAACATTGAAAGGAACATAATGAAAAATCAAGCTGGTAGTCCCGATTTTGGGATCCAAGGGAAAATCTCTGTGTATATGTGTTTTATGTGTTATGCTCTCGCATTTGTTTATTTTATGTTCCCAGAATTCATATGCAGGTAATTTTTGTACGAGGTTAAAACCTACAAAATATATTGCATAAATATAAACACAGAAAACACATAAAACAAGAAAGACATAGATATATGTGGTTCACCTAATTTGGGTTACGTCCACGAAGAAACAGTCAGTCCTTCCTTTTATATTATCTAGCAAAATGAAGAGATTCAACCTACGGCAGATCCATTATAATTCCCTCTTCTCTCTCACACAATGTCCTCTCTCTTTCTCACTTAGAATACAGATGTACATAGTCACAATACAATTCCCTCATATATAGAGAGGGGTTGCCTTCTAGGAAAAAACCCTAAATTAAACATAACTTCTACCATCATATTTCTGCCTAATGAATGGCCCATATTGACTACCAAATTACAGCATTTTACAAGGTAATTTTAAACCTATTTTTAGCTTCGAGGGCGCCACCCCCTATCACCCGCTAGGGAGGGGCTCCAAATAATCATCGTCGCCCCCCCTAGACCCCCTGGCGGCACATATTTATAGCTGGCATTGCCGCCACATTACGAACTTGGGTCCAATGTAATGATACCTCTAAATAAAGAAGATAATCAGGCTCCACACCCAACAATCTCCCACTTGGAGACTGATTGTAGCAACTCCACCGCTACTTCATTTGCTAGACAATGACTCCCTTTAGACCTGGTTGTTTCTCATCTTCATCATCATACTTGAATACCAATTGAAACAAAGCAGAATCTTAGTTTCTCCCTAGTTACAACTTTTGTTAACATATCTACAAGATTCTGGCTAGTGTGCATCTTTTCTAGCTTCAATTGTCCATCTTCCAACATTGCTCGTATGAAATGGTACTTGATTTGTATATGTTTAGTCTTGGAATGAAATGCCGAGTTCTTTGCAAGATGTATGGAACTCTGGCTGTCACTGTATAACCTGCCCAACTCTTCCTTCTTACCCAATCCATCCAAAAACCTTTGTAACTAAATCATTTCTTTACTAGCCTTTGTAGCAGCAACATACTTTGCTTCCGTCGTTGTAAGTGCAACAACACTTTGCAATTTTGAAACCCAACTAACAATTTTTCCACCTACAGTAAACACATATCTTGTTAACAATATAACCTTTGAAACGGGAACTGATACTGTTACCCGTTTCGTAGATATAGCAAAAAAGTGACCTGATTTTGAAAAGGGGTGATGCAGAACACACATGTTTTTTTTAGAGCATAGTTTTGGCACTTTAATTTTTTTTATGTACATCACGTTTTAGAATGGTAGTGATTTTCATGCTGATTTAAAAAAGTGAGCATTCTGCATCACACGCCTTTTCTAAAAGCCCTGTTTTTTGGCTTTAAATTTTTTAATGTATAAAATGTAAATAATTATTTTGTAAATTTGATAATTTTTGAAGTGGTCGTTTTCTTCACATTTTCTTGTTTTTTATTTTAATTTTAATTATTTTTTTTCGTGAGGTTTTTATTGTTTTGTATTTTTAAATTAGAAGATCGATATTTAGACTTTACGATATTCTATATATTTATACATCCTAAATTAATTTTTCAATCCACATGAAATAATTGTTTCTAAAAAACAATTTTTTTAACAATGGACATAAAAATAACCATTTTTAACATAAATATAACTAAAAAACTACATGTTTTGATAATTTTTTGCTAGAATTGACATGTCAAAATCACAATTTTTATACGATAATTTTAACTAAAAATGGTTAAATAATAGCTTTTTCTATGAATTTCATGTCAAAAAAATAATAAAAATCACTTTTTTCTCAAAAAATAATGATTAACTTAAAAATCAATGCAAAAATCACATATTACCAATATTGAACGTATAACAACCCTAATTGAGTATTTATTCTTCTTATAAAATGTCAAAATCAAAACATTGCAAAGCTTGATTTACAAGAATAACTTAAATTTAATTAACAATGTCACGTAATCCAAACTCTTCGTCCTCTAGAGTTTCATCATTGTCTTCTTCCACAAAATTTTATGTTTCATTTTGTTCATTTTCCTCTTCTAATGGGTCTTTGATGTCTGCGAATCTCCCAATGTATGTCTTTCCAAACATTCCATGTAATGGTGGTTGGGGTTCCTTTGCCTTTTTTGCCACACGTGATTCACTAAAGTCTCATTTCTTCAACCCAATTTCTTGCATTGCATCTGGAAGAAATTGAAGAGCATTAATTCTTTGCTGAATGAAATTGCACTGTACTGGATCTTTTTCAATTGCAATGCCATTTCTTCCTTTTTGAAGGCAACATGCTAGTGTTGTACCTAATTATCAAGCACAAAAGAAACAATGAACTAAATTAGTACAATGAAATATTAATTAAAAAAATAACATATTGAAATTCAATTCCATATAATAAAACTTACTTGAGCCAGAAAATAAATCCAGAACCCAATCTCCTTCATTTGAACAAATGTCTATAAGATAGTTAATCAATAATTGTGGTTTTTGATAAATGTTAACTATCTCTCCTTTTACTTCTTTGTCTTCATATGTTAGTTTTCTCACAACAGCATCATAAGTCAATATTTGGCTATGACTCTTTCTGTCTACTCGATTAAAAATCATAGACATATGGATATCATCTTTTGCCCAACTATCAATATGAATGAACTCACAATCATTTATAAATTGTTGATCTTCATTGTGAAGAAGATTTGACTTTTCCCTATAACATGAAATAGTAAAAGTTCATTTAACTTGTACATAAATAAATTTTTCAACATTAATCAAATATACATTTTAAACGTCTTACCATGTAAGCTGCATCCTTGAATTTGTTTTCCCCTTGAAGGTTGACAATATCATTGCCAATTGTGTGTCTGAATGAAATGTCATAAATCTCCATGATGGTGATGACGTGACTTGTACAAATCCCACAACCACTTTACTAAAAGCTTGATAAGTATAAGGGTCACTATCATAGTCAATGTTTGGAATATTGAAACCATGGGGAATATCTGCAATGACTAGGGCATAATCCCTTTTGTGTATGAGTTTAGCAATGTCTTCACAGTCGTCTTGTATTACTTGATATTGAATAGTGTCTAGCCCATTCCAAATGAAATGATTAAGAGTTGGATCAAGTTGAACATCCTTAATACATTGCTTCCTCAGTCTTTCGATCTTTATTTTTTAAATAAAGGTTTTGAAACTATCTGGCACTCCATTATCATCCTTCCTCGTCTTTTATAAAATAAACAAATATATGTGTAAGTTATAAATTAAAAATAGTACACAGGTGAATAAAAATGAATGTATAAATCAAGATAACTTTTTAAATGCAAGATAAAAAGCTTTTAATGTTTATGTAGAACTTGAATCTGGATAGTTGCGTACAACATCATCCCAACTATCTTCATTCAACAATCTAACCATTTGTTCTTGAATTTTCATATAAACTTTGTGATTGCATAGATAAAGTAACAAAAAGCTAATATAATGATATGTATAACAAATACTACCAAGAAAAACATGTTTTATTTAAAATATAATTATAATCTAGAAATAAATAAAAATATTTCAACAAACTTACTTTTGAAATTCTTCAGACATTTCCTCCAATGATAATTCCCCTGACCTCACACGAAATAATATTGTTTTGATAATTTTTTCATCTTTCACTCCTTGCATCGCCCTCCAAGGTGTGATAGTCATATCGTCTGGAAGATGCTTCATTTCAGGAGCTAATTTACTGTTGCCACATATCAATGGCTTAGACTTTTTGACCTTCCAGTTTTTAATGGCAATGTCTTCCCACATGCTAAAAATCTCATCAATCAACCTCCAAACATCTCCAGATCTAAATGCCAATTGGAAAATGTTATCAACACCTCTGAATAAATCACTATGTTTGCTGCCTTTTCCACCTTTTGAATTGGTTTTCTCTTCAATTTGATATCATATTTCCATACAACATTCCTTTCGGAAATTTGCATTAACATTTGTCCTATCCCCACCACATTTTTCTTCAAATTCACTATGAATAAATCTAACCCTTTGGATGAAAGTCATAGACATCCTATATTCATTATCTGAATTATGATCCCATGCCACTAACTTTGCTTCTGTATCAAATAAACCAGCATAAATGATACATTTCATTGTTTCAAAACGTGGGTTATTAGGATATTCCTCCATCAATTGTATTTGAGCTTCTACAGAATGGTTCCCACAAGCACATAATAATTGTATTCAAAAAATTTGACTTATCAAATGCTTCTTTGTTGGGAACTTGAAGTGGATCAACAAGAAGCACATAACTAACCACATGAGCATATGGATTGTACCTCATCAATGTCTTCAAGCTGTGAACATGCAGATGATGTGGCTTTCTAACTTGATATTGACATTGTCCTTCACTTTCTTTATAGGTTTGCCCGACATTAAGCTGAAATGTGCGACCACCATCAATTAAGTTTCTCTTTGTCAAATTCTCTCGAATGACATTTTGCTTTATTTTGATAATGTCATCTTCCAAATCAGCTCCTGGTGTAATGATTTCTCTGCTTTCTTTGGAAGTTTCACTAGGTTCTTGACTGCTGGTAATGACTGCTTCAAAATCATGAACTTTACTTTTCTTGGTCATAACATTACCAACAGAGTTATTCTTGGGCATTGTTACTTTTGGATTTTTATGGCTCTTCTCAGTTCCAATGTCATCTTCAGTAATGACAACATATGTTTCATTGTCAATTTCAACTTCATCGTTCTCAAAAGTAACTTGTTTACCCTTGCTAGATTTATCCACCAGAGACCTTTTTTTCTGATTCTTTGGATGTAGTTTTGTAGCATTATCAATTACTTCATTTTTCCTATTTTCCATATCTTGTTCTGACACTGAGTAAAAACTGCTGACAACTTTCATGATATCATTCTCAATGAAATGAATGCCTCCCAACCTAATTGAACAACTTTCAGCGAAATTATGCCAAACAAAATATCATATGTCAATAAAGAATAAAGTTAAAAAATATAGCGAGACACTTTCAAAAACGCAAAATACAAATATAAATAACAATACTTACGATGTTTTGTGTCATCTCATTTACAATTTGACTACACAACTTTGTAGATACCTCTCTCGTGTCATACAATGAATATGATAGTTGGTATTTAACCCTTTCATGTGACTTGGGAGCTTTTGTAAGTACGTAAACAACTTCAGTGTCTGGTACCAAACACATATCTACAACTCTTCCCATCACCTAAAAAATTCCAATATCATTCGGTATATCGATATATAGATATATATTCACATTTGTGCTTTCTCTCTCTTTCACATACCACATTCTTGATGGAAATTTTACCTCTTTCGAATTCTTCCAGTCTGAAATCATCTTCTTATCACTTGAGGCACTTGAAAGATTTGTAGTCATGAGCTCAGGTGGAGTTCGTTCACCAATGTTTCTTTTAGATGCACCTTTAAGAGTCTTTGGTCTAGAAAGATTCACTGAAATTCTCTTTGATGCCATTTTCCTAAAAAATAGAAACACATAAATCAGTAAATAATAAAAACATATTAACTTAAATTAACAACGAAAATATATCATAAATTTTAATCAACAATCGCCCCACCCACCACCCCTCACATTCCAAAAGAGCATGCATTAACATTCTAATGTAAAAAAAATAAATCACGAATAAAACATTTTGCTCGGGTGCCCTCTCCCAACCCCCCCCTCTCGCACAGAACGGGCGCCCTCACCCACCCACCCCCCCCAAGCATCCCAACCCCCCCCCCCGGCGGCCCAGGTGCCCTCACCCACCCCACCGCCCGGACACCCTGGCCCAACCCCCACAACCCTCCTCGGCGCGGGCGCCCTCACCCGCCCGCCCCAACCCTCCCTACCCCCAGCCCCCCCACCCGCCCACCCGGCCGGCCCGAGCGCCCTCACCCGCCCTACCCCGCCCGGCGCCTTCACCCAACCGCCCGCCCGCTCGGCCCGGGCGCCCTCACCCGCCCGCCCGCCCGCCCCACCCCTCCGGGTGCCCTCACTTGCCCCCCCGCCCAGTGCCCTCACCCAGCCGCCCGTCGCACCCCTCCCGGCACCCTCACCTGCCCACCCCACCCCTCCCGGCACCCTCCCTAACCCCCCTTCACCCACCCGCCCGCTCGTCCCGGGCGACCTAACCCGCCACCCCTCCAAGCGCCCTCGCCTGCCCGCCCGCTCGATGCCCTCACCCACCCGCCCGCCCCACCCCTCCCGGCGCCCTCACCCACCCGCGCGCCCCACCCCTCCCAGCACCCTCCCTACCCCACCCCCCCCACCCGCCCGCCCCAACCCTCCCGGCGCCCTCACCCCTCCCGGCGCCCTCACCCGCCCGCCCCAACCCTCCGAGCGCCCTCCCTACCCCCCCCCCACCCACCCGCCTGCCCGCCCGCCCGCCGGGCCCGAGCGCCCTCACCCACCACCCCTCCGGGCACCCTCGCCCACCCGCCTGCCCCACCCCTCCTGGCGCCCTCACCCGCGCCCCCCGCCCGGCGCCCTCACCCACCTGCCCGCCCCACCCCAACCCCCCTCCGCCCGAGTGCCCACCCACCCTACCTCCACCTGGCTGCCCCACCCACCCTCCCTCTGCCTCGCCACCCACGCCACCGCTCAGCAGGTGGCAGGGCACGTGCAGGCGCCATTCGGGCCGCCCACGCCCCCGCCGGGTAGGCGGTAGGGCGATTCCCGAAATCGCCCTACGCCTGCCGGGCGGGGGCGAGGGTGGCCCGGGTGGCGCCTACACGAGCCGCCCTCGTGCAAGCGCCACCCGGGTCGCCCTTGCCCCCGCCCGGCAAGCGGCAGGGCGATTCTGGGAATCGCCCTACCGCCTGCCGGGCGGGGGCGTGGGCGGCTTGGGTGGCGTCTGCACGAGCCACCCTCGTGCAGGCGCCACCTGGGCCGCTCGCGCCCCCTCCCGGCAGGCGGCAGGGCGATTCCGGGAATCACCCTGTCGCCTGCTGGGCGGGGGCGCGGGCGGCCCGGGTGGCACCTGCACGAGGTGGCCTGTAACGTCCTGTGGATGTGCGACACGTTTGGGCGCCGAGTGAACCGGGCACGCGCGTGGACGAGAGGCGAGTTGGGCCGCACGACAGTTGTGCGACAGAGGCGCGACACGGGTGCGACAATACTTGCGACGATATGCGATACAAATAAAAGTGCAATGGAGTTTTATACCCGGTTGGAGCGTTTGGCAATATACTTGACGCCGACTTGCGATGGAGGGCGGGCCGACTCATGTGTTGGGCGTTGAACGATGGCTAAGGGGTGTGCGCACGAAGGTTGGGTGGTCAGCTGGGCAAGCCCCACCCACACATTGCGATGGCTATATATGAGTGGGTTTTGGAGAGCATTCGATCACCATTCATTCGATCATCACTTCACACAAGTAGTGCGCAGTTCAAGTGCGCAAAAACAAGAGGTGAGCCGCATATATCATGCGCTAAGTCTTGGTTTAGCCGCAGGGTTGGTGAACGCACTTGAAGTTGGGTGAAGGTGTTGGGCAAGGTGCATCGGTGGTCAGTTGAGGCGTGCACGGGTGTGGCGCCCGATTTGTGTGAAGGTGCCCAATGGTGAAACGAAGGAGCGCCCGTTTGTGCGACGACTTGGCGTGGGTGTCTTGGCAACTCGGGTGAGCGCCTCCCCATCGTGCAAGTGTGCACGAAGGCTTGCTGGTGTATTGGTTTGTGAACGGAAGTGTGTCTCGGTTGGAGGCGCCCGTGTGTGGCGACTTGGAGGTGTGCCCAAGTTGGGAAAACAACACGATCATGCGACGAGGTGAACTGTCACACCCCCAATTCTTTTTTCCTTAAATTGGCTGGGTGCAGCACCACCTAAGTAACCAACTTTTTCCATTGTTAGATTTACTTTACGAACTACGCCTTCAACATTCATATTAACCATGAATAACTTTATAATGTGCGGAAACCATTATAAACAACATGATAGAACAACAACAATAACACGATTCATATGCAAGATAATCTTTTTATTATATATAGAGATTTTGTACAGTGGCCTACCCAACAACCAACACAATAGAATACAACCGAATCGCAAATGTTGCCCAAACGGGCGGGTACGCCTGTGCACACCCGCACAACCACAACCAAACGCGGTTCACTCGGTTCACCCGGCGGGCGGACGCCTACCCGGGCCCACCACCCACACCTCCAAACACCAAACGATATGCGTGTCCTCCTGCCCGACTCGGCGGGCGCATCACCGAACGCCCTACACGACCTGCGGTAGAAGACTGTCGCTCCACTTCGTTTGCGATGGAATGATGTGAGTTGATGATCCTCAAATGAGCAATCTCCACATGTGTTTATACGCTCCATGGTGTGGCGACCTCCTCCACGGCTGACCCACCAAACACTCACAAAACCGATGCGCCCAAATGATATACAACACCCCTCCATAGTTCAGCTCGCCCTTTGTTTGTCTTGCCCAGCTTGCCATATAAGTGGAGCGCCAATCTGTCTGCACGATATAACATAACCGCGCCTCATCATTGGCACTCGTCGCACTTATACTTAGTCGCAAATTGGTGAGGAATAGCATGCCTGGTCGCCCGATGACCGCAGGGCGTTACATCCTCCCCCACTGGAAATCATTGTCGCCCTCAACAATCCCGACTGCCTCAGTATCTTCCATTCATACTTCGCAATCTTCTTCTTCCATCTCCAAAGTGAGTCCTCTAATTCCCAGCTTTCCTCCTTTGGTGCATTCTTCCATCTGACAAGATACTCCCGTTTCATGTGGCACCCAATCCCTATAGTTCTGTAGCTCAAAATCTTCTCCAAATCCAGTCCTGGCTTGTCCACAATCTCGGCTGGACCTCTCAGCGGTTCAGCTCTCTCTGGATGGTCAAAATCAAGTCTGCATTTCTTCAACTAACTCATGTGAAAAACTGGATGCTTCATGTGCATATGGTGCGGAAGCTCCAGCTCATAAGCAACTTCCCCCACAATCTTCTTCACTCAGAATGGTCCCTCATACTTCCGTGTCAGTTTGCTCACAGTCCCCTTGGCTGGCTGAAACTACTCCCCGGTAATCCTGAGAAACATCATATCTCCCACACTGAAGTGCGCATCTCGTCTTCCTCGATCGGCATATTTCTTCATTCTCCTTACAGCTTTATGCAAGCGCAACCGCGCTAACTCCAAGGTCTCATCCCAAGCCTTCATGAACTTCTTCGCATGAGGACTCCTCAAAAAACCTCCTATCACTACGGTATGCAGTGCAACCGGCATCTGTCCATTCACCAACTCAAATGGACTATACCCTGTCACAAAACTCTTTTGAATATTGTAGCTAAACTGAGCAATATCCAAGAGTTCAGGCCAATTCTTCTGATCAGCCGTCACATAATGTTGCAAGTAGTCCTCCAGCAGTGCGTTGATCCTCTCGGTATGCCCATCTGTCTGCGGATGGTAACTCGAACTCATCAACAACTCTGTCCCGACTAACTTGAACAATGTGGTCCAAAATCTGCCTGTAAAACGTGGATCTCTATCCGACACAATGCTTAATGGCATCCACCAATATTTCACTATGTTCTTAAAGAACAACTCCGTAGTCCGCTTAGCTCTGCAAGGCATCTTTGTAGGAACAAAGACAGCATACTTGGAAAAATGATCAACCACGACCATAATCCCATTATACCCCTGAAGTTGTGGCAACTGAGTGACGAAGTCCATCGAAACACTCATCCATGGTCTCTCAGGAATCGGTAAAGGCTGCAACAGTCCTCCTTGCCTCTGAGTATCCGATTTTTCCTACTGACAAATGATGCACGTATGTACATACTCCTCTATATCCTCCCGCATCTTCTCCCAAAAGAATCCTCTCTCCAACAATGCCAAATAACTATGCATCCCTGGGTGGCCAGCCCATGGCGAGTCATGGCACTCCTTCAAAAGGTGCCTCCTGAGCCCAGATGACTTTGGAACATAGAGCTGGTTTCCAAAGAACAAGAACCCGTCTCGTAGAAAGAACTTTCGTGCCTTCCCCTCCTTTATCTACTTCAATATATTCTGCGCCAAAGTATCGGTTTCAACACTTTCCTTGATCTTATTTTGCATCTCTTCTAACATCTGAACTTGACTCCTACTCCTTGTTGCCCGGTCTTCTCCCTCCAATGCTGCAAGTTGTCCCTTCCTGCTAAGGGCATCTGCTACCGCATTGTGCCTTCCTAGTCTATACTCAATAGTCATGTCGAATTCTGCCAAGAAGTCCTACCAACGAGCTTGCTTCGCAGAAAGCTTCAGTTGTGATGCAAAATAACTTGCTGCAACGTTGTCAGTCTTGACAACAAACGGCTTCCCAATCAGGTAATGCCTCCACACATGAAGATAGTGAATGATTGCAGTCATCTCCTTCTCATGGACCGGATACCTCCGTTCTCTATCGTGCAACTTCCAAATCTCGTACGCCACTGGATGCTCATCCTGCATAAGAACCCCTCCTATGGAAAAATCTGAAGCATCTGTGTGTACCTCAAACGGTCTCTCGAAGTCAGGCAACTTCAATATCAGTGTTGTAACCATCCTCTTCTTCAAGTCATCAAATGCCTCTTGACATTTGCTCGTCCAACTCCACCTCTTGTCTTTCTTCAATAGGTCTGTTAGTGCCGATGTCACCTTAGAGTACCCCTCTACAAACTTCCGTTGGTAGTTGGTCATGCCCAAAAACACCCTCATCTCATGGACATTCTTCAGTTCAACCCAGTCCTCAATTGCCTTCACTCTGCTCGGCTCCATCCATATGTACCCTTGACCAACAATATGCCCAAGGAACGGAATCTCGGTCTAAGCGAACACACATTTAGACTTCTTCAAGAACAATTTATTTTCCCCCAGAGCCTTGAACACCATCGCTAAGTGCTTCTTATGATCCTCCATGTTTTCACTGAACACCACTATATCATCCAAGTATACTACTACGAACGAATCCAAGTATGGTCGTAGGACATCATTCATCAAAGTGCAAAACGTAGCAAGAGCATTACACAACCCGAATGGCATAACAAGGAACTCAAAGCTACCATATCTTGTTACTATCGCGGTCTTCTTCTCATCTCCTTCAGCTATCCGCACATGATAATACCCATGCCTCAATTCCAGCTTGGAAAACACTCGGGCTTTCGCAATCTTGTCAAAGCAATCAACAGCCAATGGCAAAGGATACATGTTCCTTACTATCTGCTTGTTCAATGCACGGTAATCACAGCACATCCGTAGTTCATTCGAATCCTTCTTTCACTAGAACAATACCGGAACTCCATAAGGGGACCTTGAAGGTCCGATGAAACCTGCATCAGCTAATTCCTTTAACTATCATTTCAATTCCTCCAACTCAGGTCCTGACAATTGATAAGGTGCTTTAGCCGGGGGTTGCTTTCCTGGCTCAAGCTCAATGCTATGGTCCACTGCACGCCTTGGTGGAAGCTTCTTTGGTAGCTCATCAGGCATCAAATCTACATATTTGGTCAGCACCTCGGAAATCTCGGCTGGAACAGGCGTCCCCACTCCATCACCTTCGACATCCTTGAACATCACCGCATATGTCTCTATATCTGATTCCTTCATAGCCTTCTCCAAACTCAGTGCTGAAACATGCTACACCTT